>JAVHKY010000083.1:0-600000 GCA_035079385.1 Aspidiotus rigidus | reverse complement strand
ACTCGGGGTGGTATGAACCCGCAAATTTTGGAATTACGGGTCAAGATTCAAACTCGCAGATTTTCAGAATCATATTTAAGGTTCGTCTCCATGGGGTGGGAGGGGGAGCAACCGGTGGGAAGGGTAAATTTCGGAGTTAGGAACTACGATTCAGGAAACTTCAGGAGGGATGTGTTTTTTTTGGGGGGAAGGCCAATTCAAAGGGGTGGTGTGAACTTGCAAATTTTGGAATTAAAAGCTAGGATTCGGGAAAGATATGAAACATGTTAAAAGAGAGGAAAAGGGAAGAGAGGGAGAGTAGTGAGAAATATCAAACGGATAATGGACCGTCCATTATCCGTACATGGCTCCTACTGAATTTTCATACGTACACGATTTATTCTTTCTAAGGAGACATGAGTAAGTCAAATTCTTTCTTTCAGTAAGTCGAATTTTTCCTAAGTCGAATTATTGTATTATTGAAAGAAAATTTCGCGCCACCCAAATTCCGCGCCTTACGCTACAGCGTAGTCAGCGTATAGGGAAATCCGGCGCTGGGGGAGGTTCTAAGGCCTCTGTATATAGGCTAAGTTTGGAGTTAGCACGATAAGCTCCCAGGGTAATCCTGAGAAAGGACGATTGGCTGATGTCGGGTAAGTCAAAGACACTTTACTTCAAATCAGGGATCAGTGACACTATCCCAATGAATCGTGTAATCGCGGAACCAACAAGTGAGCCGAGCTTACGGTGTAGAACTTACAGGCACTGATTCACAGCGAATTCACTTCTCGGAATCCTTGTTCAGTAGATTCACGCTTATTACTGTCTCAACGCGGAATAATGAGAGCTCCAGAATGATTATTTCGAATTTTTTCAAATAATTATCTGAATTGATTATTGTAAAAAAAATTACGATGAACAACTTTAACCTAAAAGATTTCTTTCTAAATTATCAATTTAATCCATTATAGTAGTAGGAAAGGACGTCTGGCCCACTTTTGAAAATGAGTAGACCGGACGTCCCGTGTGTGTGAGAGAATATTTTTTGGAGTTCACTTTTGAAAATGAGTAGACCGGACATCCCGTGAGTGTGAGAGAATATTTTTTTGGAGTTAGTCGTTTCTTAATGTTATGAAAATTTCTGTGTGGTGTCTTGAGATTTTAATATTGTGGAGAAGATGTTTAATTTTTTGGTATGTTTTCTGAATGGATATATTCCTGAATGTATTTCGTTAATTCCTGGTTTGAAAATAGTATTATCTTGAACTTTATTTTTATTTTTTTTTAGTTTGTATGTATAGAATGAGATTGAATTTTAAACATGATGCACTCACTTATATAGTCGTGATTCCCGAGAAAAAATTTTTATATAATTAATTTCCGCGATTTGAAACCAGTACACTGATCGTAATAATTCCAACACACATGACATGCGCAGAAAAGCCGCTTGTGTTTACAAACAGTATGATCTTCGCATTCCCATTCATCAGCTGTTCCTACGGTGTTTTTACCTGCGTATTCACACGGTATCATCGAACCCCAACATTTAATACACTGACAGATATACTGTTCGTGTTCGCACTCGAATCCTTCATGATATAAACACGTGGTCGATTTTGCATCTCTGATAATCGCATCGGCGCAAGTCTTACCTGAATAGCAAATGACACACTGACAGAGTAGAACTCGATGTTCTATACATTTTTCGTGAAAATAACATGAAACTTTTTTGAATACTGATTCTATGAAAAGACATTGAGCATCACCGCACCCGCAATCCATACACTCGCATTCATATAAATCGTGTTGACAAATTGGATGTAAACGACAAATATCTTTTTCAATTAGTTCAATTTCTTTTTCGTAAACGAACGATGTGGGTTCGAATTTCATGTAGAGTTGGAAAGATGATTCCAGGCAATCTCGCACTCCGTTATTCTTCATTCGAAAAACGATTTGCCCTTCTATCAAAACAGTTTCCTGAATTATAATTTTATTTTCTTCGAGTAACCAACACGTTGACGCTGATTTAAAATTCAAACAACTATCATTTATAGGAAAAATACCCGTTTTAATTTCTCTAATTGAATCTACCTTGAAATTATAAATCCCGCAAATATTGAAATAAATCGTATTATTTTCTCCTCTGATTACTGGGTTTTTTGTATATCTATAGTAGAAACCATCAAATCCATCAACTTTGAAAGCAGCCATGATGTGATCAGTAAGCCGTCTCGAAAGACAATGATTATTTTTTCGCGATATACTTACTTATATAGACGTATGAGATATGAATAATATTTTTTCTTCGGTCCATCTTCCAAAATAATCCGCACGCCAGATAAACTGGTAGAGTAGTTCTTTTTTTCCCTCGAGCATAGACCTATCTTAGCCATTTAAAGTATCGTATAAATAGGATGATTCGTTCGAAATTCAGCTACAATTTCACCTTTACGAATTTTCAAGTCGACGATATTCCTATTACGAGCGTGCAGAATTATCTCTTGTCCAGCATCGATCTTCTCGGGATAAATAAAAATCTTGTTTTTTGTAAGTTCAAATTTTGACCCAATCCTACCTTCACCTGTCGCGTACGTATTTGTATGAATAACAGAATCAATCAAATTATAATAACCCTTTACAATCGTATCATCTGAAACACCAAGTTCGAATTTATACTGATAAGTTTCCCTCCTACCTTTCACAATGTAATTACAATGCAAAGGACGATGTTCTATCTTTCATAAAACCGAATTCCAGTAAGTTCTGCGCGCGATACGTGACTTTTTGCAACAGTAGCTGCGTTTTGCGGGGGTGGGGTAATTCGCAACCTCGTGGACTGAACTGATTTTTATAGCTCACTCGTTGATTGATACCGATACGTTTGCTTTGGTTTGATTTACATTGAAAAATTGGAAAATTGTTTCTGCAATTCCGGGTTCTTAATACCGTATAAATATAATGAATAGATCAAATTCTCTTCCGAATTTTAAAGAAGTCAATATGGACGAAAACAAAGAAAATATCCCACCGGCTGGATTATCAAGGAGATGGCATTCTTTACCTATCCTTATTATTCAAGAACATGATGAAGAAGAAGATGCAGTGGCTCGGGTTCAATACCCACCTGCGGAGCCTTTTATAGTATGGCATGATTCATGGGAAGAATCCGGGTACTTATCCGATGAATAAAAAATATGTAATTTAATATTTAAATAAGATTTTTCAGACATATTTTCTGGTCTTCTCATTTCTAAAAGTATATAAGGCGGAGTAAGTACCATCTATTTTCGTCATAATCATGTCTTATACGTGCGATATTTGTCTACGGAGTTTCGCAAGTAGCGGTAATTTAACCATACATCTACGATCAACTCATAAGAATTCTCCTCAACCAGAAGTAATGTTTCCATGCGAAAAATTTTACAAGTGCAATGCTGTCTTTAGAACTGAAGAAAATCTACGATTACATGAAACAATTCACGAAATAAGGTACGTTTGTGACGTCTGTGGGCTTCGTATATATCGTAAATGGAATTTCGAACATCATATGAGAACTAAACATCTATATAAGTAAGTGATGAGGATAAATTCTCTCATTTCCTACATGGCTTTCATTTGTCAAGTACACGGCTATTGTGAACACGATCGAGTCTATTGTATGTGTCGTACTTGCTGGAATTCGGTTCTAAGAAAGATAGAACATCGTCCTTTGCATTGTAATTACATTGTGAAAGGTAGGAGGGAAACTTATCAGTATAAATTCGAACTTGGTGTTTCAGATGATACGATTGTAAAGGGTTATTATAATTTGATTGATTCTGTTATTCATACAAATACGTACGCGACAGGTGAAGGTAGGATTGGGTCAAAATTTGAACTTACAAAAAACAAGATTTTTATTTATCCCGAGAAGATCGATGCTGGACAAGAGATAATTCTGCACGCTCGTAATAGGAATATCGTCGACTTGAAAATTCGTAAAGGTGAAATTGTAGCTGAATTTCGAACGAATCATCCTATTTATACGATACTTTAAATGGCTAAGATAGGTCTATGCTCGAGGGAAAAAAAGAACTACTCTACCAGTTTATCTGGCGTGCGGATTATTTTGGAAGATGGACCGAAGAAAAAATATTATTCATATCTCATACGTCTATATAAGTAAGTATATCGCGAAAAAATAATCATTGTCTTTCGAGACGGCTTACTGATCACATCATGGCTGCTTTCAAAGTTGATGGATTTGATGGTTTCTACTATAGATATACAAAAAACCCAGTAATCAGAGGAGAAAATAATACGATTTATTTCAATATTTGCGGGATTTATAATTTCAAGGTAGATTCAATTAGAGAAATTAAAACGGGTATTTTTCCTATAAATGATAGTTGTTTGAATTTTAAATCAGCGTCAACGTGTTGGTTACTCGAAGAAAATAAAATTATAATTCAGGAAACTGTTTTGATAGAAGGGCAAATCGTTTTTCGAATGAAGAATAACGGAGTGCGAGATTGCCTGGAATCATCTTTCCAACTCTACATGAAATTCGAACCCACATCGTTCGTTTACGAAAAAGAAATTGAACTAATTGAAAAAGATATTTGTCGTTTACATCCAATTTGTCAACACGATTTATATGAATGCGAGTGTATGGATTGCGGGTGCGGTGATGCTCAATGTCTTTTCATAGAATCAGTATTCAAAAAAGTTTCATGTTATTTTCACGAAAAATGTATAGAACATCGAGTTCTACTCTGTCAGTGTGTCATTTGCTATTCAGGTAAGACTTGCGCCGATGCGATTATCAGAGATGCAAAATCGACCACGTGTTTATATCATGAAGGATTCGAGTGCGAACACGAACAGTATATCTGTCAGTGTATTAAATGTTGGGGTTCGATGATACCGTGTGAATACGCAGGTAAAAACACCGTAGGAACAGCTGATGAATGGGAATGCGAAGATCATACTGTTTGTAAACACAAGCGGCTTTTCTGCGCATGTCATGTGTGTTGGAATTATTACGATCAGTGTACTGGTTTCAAATCGCGGAAATTAATTATATAAAAATTTTTTCTCGGGAATCACGACTATATAAGTGAGTGCATCATGTTTAAAATTAAATCTCATTCTATACATACAAACTAAAAAAAAATAAAAATAAAGTTCAAGATAATACTATTTTCAAACCAGGAATTAACGAAATACATTCAGGAATATATCCATTCAGAAAACATACCAAAAAATTAAACATCTTCTCCACAATATTAAAATCTCAAGACACCACACAGAAATTTTCATAACATTAAGAAACGACTAACTCCAAAAAAATATTCTCTCACACTCACGGGATGTCCGGTCTACTCATTTTCAAAAGTGAACTCCAAAAAATATTCTCTCACACACACGGGACGTCCGGTCTACTCATTTTCAAAAGTGGGCCAGACGTCCTTTCCTACTACTCATTATACAGCAAAAAATGGCTAAATGGGGTATTCAAATGGCAATTTTTAGACCAACCAATGAACTTAGGGTAACAAATGAATAGTGAATCTTATAGGAAATTTTACGAGGAACAACTTTTGTTTGAAACTTTTCTCTCTAAAAGGCTTATTTTTGGAGGAAATTGCGAAAAACTGAATTTTGGTGGTAAAGGGGGCCACGGGGGGATTTCGCGGGCGGCAGAGTGTGTAGGAGTCATCGGTATTTCAATTAGGGGATTATCATGACCACATTACAAAAAAACAAAACCTTCTGTCACATTTATGGCCCATAAAAATCCTTTATTGACTGGACTAGATAGCATTAAGTAATGTTGGGGAATCGGATATTATCAAGAATGGATTAATGGGAGGAGAAATGAGAAGCTTATCTCATGAGAAGAACGATTTAAATAATAAGTTGGAGCGTGGAACAACCTGAGATCGGAATTCTTCATTTCAGATTGAGGTGAAAAGTCGTGTGTTGTTTCATAGCTGCTTCAAGTTTTGGTAGAGGACAAAACTTTGGTAGAGCGCGTGCGCTAAGGGTACCAACATTTTTTTAAATAGAATATGAAATTCACAATCCGAGGTCCAGGGAGTTGGAGTGGACGTGCGGCTTCTTTGATGCATGCAAATCAATACATAAGAAGAAAATCATAAAACAAAGGCATGCAGAGCAGAAAAAGAATTGAAAAGGGTAACCAAAAAGAGAAAATTATCAATAAAATATACGCGACCGAAGATTCACTCCAAAATCAATCTCGTTAATTTGCTTGTAATAACCATACTAGGCCTTTTAAATGAGTGACTTCAGTAATATTTTTTTTTTTAATTATCATTTCACGAGCATTGAGCTGCATTAAAGGCCATTAGCTCGAAAAGAAACAAGAGTGTTCACAGATATGACTTAGCTTGGACGTAAATCTTACGTATTGTACATAGTTTGTATTCTTTATTCTCATTTCAACGAGCATTAGCTTCACATAGGGCTATTGGCTCGGCTTTACAATTATACATTACATAATATAACTTGATATTTAAATTTATGAAAAATTTAGTTGTGTATAGTGCTTAGATTTATACTTGTGGTAGCAAAAATTGGTTAGTTGCAGATGGCATACATTTAATTGCACGCCTCAAAAAACGAAATTGCCCGCCTGTCGATAACACGCCAAGGAAACAAAATTGACACGTCTAAAAAATGTATTACACGGATAAAAACGAAGTAAGTAGTGCACACATCCTCATATAAGTTGTGCACTCAAGATCCAAAACACTAGAAATCCTATGAAACGGACAAATACACAAAGTAAGTAGTGCACACATCTTGATACAAGTTGTGCACACAAAATCAGAACACTGAAAATCTCTATTGAAGAGGACGAATACACCACCATGTAAGTAGTGCACTTATTCCCATATAGTGCACACTTAAGAACATGCAGAACAATGTGCGATCCACATTTAATTCATTCAACTATAATATATCAAGTAAGTAAATCTGATACAGGAAGAAGAAACAGGAAAGAAGACAATGGAATGCTTTGGTTACTGACAAGTTAGCACAAGCCTCAAGGCAGCATTCCAAGTGGAGATTTTTTTTTTGTTTACCATCACCATATATTTCATAAAGACATTACAATATTGATACATATTAATGCAATTAACAAATATAAGTTTTCAAATAATTTACAATGGCAAAGCCCAATCGCTTCTTGAATAAATCTGAGTTCAAGACTACATGGTACCTGCCTTCATAATGACGAACGCTGAGAAGACTTGACATGTGCAGCGTGAAAAGGTTTCTGTAGATCGAAAGGAAGCTCCAAATGGGTTTGAAGATTAGACTCCATCAAGAACCTTGATTGCCAAAAAGGGCCTGCGAAAAGGAAGAATGGAATTGGCAAATCACGGGAAGGATCAGAAGTGCGAATAATGTCAAAACGGCGAACTCTTCAATACAAGTCAATAATGAAACGTCCACGGCTATTGCACTGACCCATATAACTACCGCGCATCCCCTTGGCATCATACTTCTGCCGAATCATCTTATTTTGACGACGAACCGCAGTATTTGACCAACCCGAGAAGATCTCACGACAATGCTCGAAATCCAATGCATTAACCAACTGACTCGACTGACTTCTTCGGGGTGGAACAACTGGGAAAACACCTCCATCAACAGTCATACCTCACTCATGAGGAGTTTGAGGTTTATTATGGGGAGACAGTCTCTACTGTCAAGCCCATCCTGGCTGGAGTTCCTCACAATAAATGCAGCAAAATTATCTTCTTTTGAAATACGGGTCGTGTGCCAGTCCTGGCGTGCATTTATGGCGTTCGTCATGGTTTCAACGTCGTGTCAGTTTTTTTCCATGGCGGGAGGGGAACTGGCGGTCAATATAATTTTATGAGGCGTGCACTTATATATTTCCCGTTTCAGATATTCTAAGGTGCAGGAGATGGAGTCAGAATTATTGTTGAGGGCTTTTGTAGAGGAGGAGGGGGTATTAGTAGCAATACGAAGCGGTAAGATTGAGGCACAGGTGAAAAATGGTCGACTGTTAAATTGTCTGTTTCACAGTGGGGCCAAGATGGGCAAGAGAAGTGAGTAATTCTTGCGTGACCAATTCTTAATCCAGTAAGGATGACTTCTTCTCGTGAGGATGACCAATTCCGCTCAAAGTTACTCGATCGACCCCTAACTTCTCCTTGACCGGTTGAATCATGCATGACTCTTTCGGTAATCGAAATAATCCAAAATATGATAAGGTAACGGAATCAGAGAATGATTTACACGAAGAAGACAATCGTATTTCTTTCTAGTTAAACGACTAAAGACTTTTGATGTAAATTCTCGCGAGCAAATTTGTTGTTTGCTTTTCAAAGCGTACAAAGTTTAAACTTCTGAATTAATTAAACCGAAAGTAAAAGTTTAATAATCACCACTCACCAAGCAGTTGGGTAGAGACGTATATGAAAACCGATTCCAAAAGCACTAGTTTTCTGTATACGAGAAGAGTTCTCTAAGTTGTGCAATTTTATTTTTAAAGTAGGGTGCATTCGAAGAAAGAAGAGAAGGAAAAAAAGATGAAATACTGTTTTCCGTTACTGTCGGAGATTCATTCTGCCTATGTGTAAAGATAATACAGATTTCAGCGTGCAAACAAAAGAAAAGAAAAAGAAAATGAAAATACCGCGCAAAGATACGGAAAAGAACGGAAAAAAAAGAGAAAAAAAAAAGAAAGTTTTATTTAAGCGACTAAATCGTCCTCTTGTAAAGTTTGTGCTCTATTTTGTATTCGTATTTGTTTTAGCGCAATATACTAAGACATCTCACGCTCTTGTTTTGATAATATACACTGTATATATACGCTTCACAGTTCCTTACGGGCGTTACTCTGTGTAATTATTGCATAAAATAAACTGTGCCCGTATTTTATAAACTATGGAGCTTACAGTCAGTGCTTAGGTTGATAATAAAATGCGTAAGACTACAGTCACAAAACACCTTACGTTCATTCACAAATACGTAGCGAAAAGTAACGTCAGCTGAATAAGAAATTGCCAATTTTAAGAGTACCTATCAAGAAACTTGGTGACAATTGTGAAATGTTGCGCCTGTGAGAAGTCAAGCTCGTGTAAATACGAGGCTGTGTTCGAAAATGAAGAACACTCGTTCGAGATAAAACACTCGAAGATCCATTAAAACTTTGTTTTGGGTGGGCAATAAACCACACAATATTTGTGTTAGTATCCAATCACCATCACGGATGAGATTCCAAATCCAGTCTGGAGCGCCATACATTCAGTTGACCCAGCACTGCTTGTTGATACATTCAATGCGGCAATTGTTGGGGGACTGTTCCCTGTGCGATGGAAGAAAGCCAGGCTAGCGTTGATCGATAAGAAGGATAAACCACCTGGTCTACCATCCTCTTACCGTCCACTTTGTCTGCTAGATAATGTTGGGAAACTTCTAGAAAGAGTGATAGCCAATCGTTTGGAGAGCTATCTGAAGGAAAGAGATATAATCTCTGATAGCCAGTACGGTTTTCAAACTGGACGCTGCACATCAGATGCTGGGATCTGGCTGAAGAGGATAGCCAAGTCAGCAATTGATATGCGTCAGTTTTGCGCAGCCGTCAGCCTCGACATAAGAAATGCGTTCAATTCAATTCCATGGAAGATGATATTGGAAGCTCTTGTGAACGCAGGAGTGCCCGCATACCTGCTCAGGATGATCAGCAGCTATCTTAGCTACCGTGAAATCCAGGCAGAGACGTCTGCTGGTACAGTAAAGCGCCCGGTTACTTGTGGGGTGCCGCAGGGGTCGGTCCTTGGGCCGCTTTTGTGGTGCGTCGCATTTAACGGAATCTTTAAGGTGAAGCTGCCACCGGGGGTTAAGCTTATCTGCTATGCGGATGACACCCTGGTGGTATGCACCGCCGAAACAACTGTAGCGGTGGAGAGCAGGGTAGACCGGGCCCTAGAGGATGTGACGCGTTGGATCGAGTCGGCTGGACTTGAACTAGCAGCAAGTAAGACGGAGGCCATTTTATTCACGACCCGTCGGAAGTTCAAGTCACCCACCTTTCGCCTGCAAGGTGTGGAAATTGGAATCAAGAAGCAAATGAAATACCTGGGCATCTGGTTCGACTCAACGCTGAGCTTCAGGCACCATTTCCTGATGGCAGCGGAAAAGGCGGGCCGGGTAGTTGGATACCTAAGCCGCCTGATGAGGAACCTAGGAGGACCGAGAGGAGCAAGGAGAAGGATCATGATGAGCACCGCCTTGTCGATCCTCCTATATGGTGCGCCAGTATGGGCCGACTGCATGAAGATACGATACCGAAGAAGAGAGATGGTAAAGATCCAACGAAGAGCTGCGCTAAGGTGTGTTAGTGCCTACCGCATCGTCTCGACGCAGGCTCTTTGTGTATTAGCACGTTCACCACCAATCGAGCTCCTTGCTGAGGAGAGAGCGGTGGTGTTCAAAACAAAGAAGAGAACGATGACCCACCAAGAAGCTTTACGGGTCAAGCAGGAGGCCAGGCGCTCCTTGCTTGTAAAGTGGAAAGCAAGAATTGCCCAGAGTGAGCTGGGTACATGGACAACCCGTGTGCTAGCACGCGACCTTGATGAGTGGATGAACCGACACCATGGTCAGCTGAACTTTCACCTGACGCAGGTGTTAAGCGGCCATGGCTGCTTCAACAAGTACCTTCACGAGAAGTTAAGGAAAGTTGAGCAGGCAACGTGTTCGCACTGTAACCAAGGGTGGGATGACGGACCACAACACACCTTATTTGAGTGTGAGGCGTGGAGGCGTGAGCGGGACGAGCTTAGTCGGTCTCTTCAAGAGATCGGGGTAGATGAAGCGCTCGACCCGAGTAGCCTGGTACCCACCATGCTAGGTTCCGAAGAAGCATGGAACCAGGTGTCTGCATTTGCGGCCACCATCATGAAGAGGAAGATGGACCAGGAATGGAATAGGCAAATGCAGAACCACGCTATGGCCTACTCAACACCTGTGTACCATCAACTTCCAGATCTGCAGGAAGAAGAGGACCAAGACCTTCCCTGAAGAGAGAAGAAGATGAAGAAACTCCAACAGTGACCTACTGTATTGTGTAGTGTGGTGGTGTTTGTTGTTGTGAGTGTTCTTATGTTTTTTTTGTGCGTGCCAGGGGGGCACTGCAGCTTGGCGGTTGCCAAAGCAACTTGGCAGTTGCCGAGTAGAAGAGGGGGTTCGCTTAGGAGATTCCTCCTTCACTGAAGTTATACCCGAAAGGGTCGATTCCGGTGTTGGAGGAAACAATATTAAATGCATACGCAACCCGTACCTACTCCATTATGGATGACGGGCGGTGCTGCACATGCGACACACAAGCGAATCCAGTCACCATCCTCTAAAAATCATTTTCAATAAAGTTAATTTGCCCCCTCTTCGATCGAATGAGAGTTATTGCCTTATAAACCTTAATTACTAAATTTAGACAGGGTCTAGATAAGAATATGTTCACAATTAAGCACAATCTCGAATACCGCTCTCTTTTTTCAGGAGCCCCACCTTTATTGTGGTCTCCATCATATCTATGATGAAAAAAACCAGCAAGATTTTGATTAGTGAAACGCATTTACAAATCAACAAAAGCATACGCCTTTGGGGCTACTCTGTGTTCTCCACTCCGCAGCGAGGAGGTGCAGCCGTTATTATTAGATCAAATATCACTATCACCACAGGTTACAACCTCCAACTACAATGGTATTCATACATCTTCTGTACAAGTGAGAATCGCCACAATGAAAATCAACCTGATAGCCATCTATTGTTCACCAAACCATAGGCGGCGACTTTAACGCCAAATACACTTACTGGGCGTCAAGAACCTCAACTCGAAGAGGCCGGGAACTATTCTCTGCAATAGAATGCCTAAACGCGAAGATTCTATCGACTCATACTCCAACATACTGGCCAACAGACGCTCACAAAAAAACCGATGTTCGGGACTTCTACATCCTACAAGGCGTCCCTCTCCAGAAAGCCGAAGTTGTCACGCTTGAAGAACTCAGCTCTGACCACCTCCCAGTTCTTCTAACGCTACACGACACAGTCATAAAAAAGTCTAAAAATCTTAGTCCAACCTCTCCCAAACTGACTGGATAATCTTATCAGTGAAGGGAGCAACCTTCGAGTGCGGCTGAAAACTGTTACAGAGCTTGAGAACGAAATACGTCTCTACTACAATCTGCTGCTACAGAGTCAACGCCACCCATGAAGAAATCAAGTGACTTCCCTTCCTATCCGATGAAGAGGAAAGCAAGGCGCCGGTGGCTTCGGACGCGCTCCCCCGCTGACAAATCCAGATTCAACTTGTTAGCTACTAAATGAAGAAAAAACTCGCCAACTACCGATTTGAGTCTTTTAAGACGTTTGCCTCGGAGCTATCGCCAACAAAGTCAGGTGACAAGTCGCTGTAGCGCGCACTAAAACTCGTCAATCACCCCAAAATACACGATGCCCCAGTAGAAAACCACGTCGGAAAGTGGACCACGAGCGCGTCAGAAAAAGCAAGCGTAATAGCTCATCATCTGGAAACAGTTTTCCGGCCGCATACTACCAATGAAGAATCATTTTCTCCTCCTCTTGAGTTCCAACACGAAGAAATCGACTACTTGGTCTCTCCTCTACTGGTAGCCGAGGAAATAGACAAACTAAAAATTCACAAGGCTCCAGGATACGACAACGTCACCTCAATCATGCTGAAACAGCTCCCGATAAAGGGTATCGTCATGCTCTGCTATCTATACAATGCAGCCTTACGCCTTCGCCACTTCCCAACCCAATGGAAGAAGGCCCAAGTCGTCGTCATACCTAAACCTGGGAAGCCCGTGAATGATCGAGCATCGTATCGGCCAATTATTGGAAAAACCTTTGAGAAATTACTACAAGCTAAGATTGAACCACTGATATCCCAAAATGGAATAATTCCAGACTACCAATTTGGATTCCGCCGAAAGCACTCGACGGTGGAACAAATCCACCATGTTGCAGTGAAAATTCGAAACGAAAGGAATTCTGCTCCGCTGCCTTCCTTGACATCGCGAATACTTTTGATAAGGTGTGGTACCTTGGTCTAATCAGTAAGCTCCGAAACACACTACCGACCAATCTCGCAACTCTACTTGAATCTTTCCTCAAAAACCGGATCTTTCGAGTAGCTCATGACAGCGTGGTTTCTCCCTGGCGTACCACAAGGTAGCGTCCTGGCACCAAGTTTGTACCTACTTTATGCTGGCGATGCTCCGGTTACAAGAGGTACCACAATGGCCATGTTAGCCGATGACACCGCCATTTTGTCAACGGCAGCCACCCTTAAAGAAGCGAATAACAAACTACAGGAAAGCCTAAACCGATACAACCAATGGACCCAAAAATGGCGCATTAAGGTCAACTCATCAAAATCAAACCACATAATATTTACACTAAACCGTAAATACACCTACATTCTAGTTTGCCTCGGCACGGACGAAATTCCTCTTTATGATTCAGCCAAGTACCTTTGAATCACCCTGGATTCTAAACTTAATTGGAGTGCCCATATCTCAAATGAGAAAACTTTTGTGAAAACTCCACCAACTATACTGGATACTCAACAAGAGATCACCAATTAACCTCGAAACGAAACATCTGGTGTACAACACAGTAGTAAAGCCTTCATGAACTTACGGCCTTATGATATAGGGAGTGGCCTCAGAATCCAACCTACAGAAACTCGAACGTGCAGAAAATAAAGCTCTCTGTACCATGACGGGAGCCTACCGATACGAGCGTAACATCGACATCAGGAAGGACCTGGAGATCCCCAATATAGCTGAACTAATCTCAAACTTTGTTGCTCGATATAAGAAATGAATTGACCGTCATGAAAATCCAATCGCCGCAAAACTCTACTCAAATAACGAAATTAGAAGACTCAAGAAGAATAGCGTCAACCAACTTTGTTTGTAGTTAATTACAAATAAAATAGCATTCAACGTAACAATACGTCCGACTCATTGGAGAGAGCCGTTTTTCCTGAATAATGTACTATTATTGCAGTTAATGATGTAAATGTTTTAACAGTCCATCAATAAACTCTAAAGGGAAAAAAAAGATTTTTGATCGAGAACTCTAAACACGAAGTCGGTACTTTACTGGAACTATAGGTTCGAATATTTTGGGGAAAGAATACGAGACCATAGGTCTAATCAGGATTCTTTCACGTAGTTGTAAGTAGAAAAGCGTTTCAGAGGGTGAGAAGGCAACACCCTTCTCCTTGAGTATAGTGTCTTACTCTTCACTTGCTACTGAACGAAATCGAGGGATCATTATTACGATTTGAGATCATGGGAGGGGAGAGGATCAGTTATGAAAAATGTTACTTTGCAACAAAAGCCATGGAGTCATGTGCCCTAAGGTCGACAGGTCTTGGGATCCACTGAAAAGAGAGAGAAAATGAGAAGAACTTGACGGGTGTGAAAGAATAAGGGTTCGCTGGACGATAGCATAAATAGAATGAAGGTTTTGGATATCAAGTAAGGATGAAAGAAAATCATACAGCATAAGGAATTTTCGGGAGGAGAGATTATTGGAGTTCAGCACCTGATCTTTGAGACACATACATATATCGCGAGCAATGCCATTGAAGAGATTCCAGTTTTATTCAGCTCACTTGGACCTGAATGATAATAACTCTCCAATGCCAGTAAAAGGTCAACCAACATTTTTCAATGCGTTCCTCCTCTAACATTATTAAGGAAGCCGTCGTATTTATGATTTTCTGCTTACGAAGTGTTCTTATGTAGCAATTTGCATGCATAAAATATAGAAGGTGACCGAAGAATGAAACTAAAACGCCACTTTCTGAATTGTTGTAGCTAGGGTCTGCTTCAAAATTGATCTATAGTTCGCCTTTGAAAATCGTGTTACGAGCGGTGTGAGGAGAAACACAATACCACATAAGACTATACTTCGCTCACTTGGAAATGCTATATCAAGTATTGTATTATGTATAATGTATACTTTTCGTTAAGAGTGAAAAATTATCCAAAACTTTGTTTTGGACGTGATGAAAGCTTACTTTTTACTTTGTTCGAGACCTTGGACCGATTAATTAGGTTACTGGCCTCTCTAAAAGAGTTTTATTCATACTACATTATTAAACACGAACGAGTAAATTCAATGTACACCCGTAACTCTCCACGTTTCATCCGAAAAATATCTATCTTGTCTTCTCGCGCTGCTCATTACTAAAGCTGCCCACGCCTTCATTTTTTTCTGTTTCGCCGTCGATGTAAACCACAACTGTACACGATGAAAATTATCTCGCAAACGATGATTCCTCGTCCACTCATGAAATCATCATCTGCCTTCAAAAATGAGAATGTACATATTATACGTTCACGGAAGAATACAATTTTTCGCCAAGTATAATATTTTCACTCAGCCCGAAGATACCATTTTTTCAAAAAATTTTATTGGAAGTTTCTCAGAAAAAAATAAGTCCAAGAAGAAGACTTATTTCAGGGCACTAGTATACTCGCGCAAAGAATTAAAAAAGTTCCGAAATTAAAATATTTTTTCCCCTTCGCTCTCTATCGACCACACAGAATGTGCCACCGTAAATCTAAACACGCACGAGGTTTTATGAATTTATTTTCCAAGAAATCGAAAACACTATGTTACACAGCGTCTACGATTGGAAGTCGGAAATTTCCGCAATTCAAATGAAAGCTGTGTTTGTCTCTCTGGAATGAAACCCACGAATTTCGATGATTGTCTTTGTGGAATAATAAAGAGGATTAGAACTCTTTTTTTTTTTCTTCAACTTTCGTTCGTTTAGATGTGTCCGCTGGTCGAATAGATGGGCTTAATGTGTTCAAGTTACGAGCCAAATAATCTTATCTTCCTAAAATTTAATTGTGTCCGGGAAACTGAAAACTTGTAAATTGATCATAGTATGGGAAGAAAGAGAAAAGTTTTCGAATAGAGATTTGACAAAGCGCGCATTTCAACCCTTACGTATTCAATTTGTTCTTTCAAAAAAGTGGTCTGCAGATCGAATGCAACAATATATCTATCTAATTATTTTAGCTTGGGTCACTAAGAAATTTTAAGAAGAACAAACATTTGTTGCGATGGTAAGAGAGCATTCAGGTTGTGAGTAGTTATAACGGGTCTTTTTGACCCAGTTAAAACTACCATCAAATTTCACCCCAATTTACCCATCATGTATTCTGGAAAGCAAATACAAAAAAACTTGTTTAAGACGTTTTTCTAGGGACCAGAGCAAAAATACGTATTAGCCGGGAAAACGTATTAGCTGTGAAGAAGAAAAAACTAGTGAAATTTATTTAGGTTCGAAACATGGACAATTTTTTTTAATGTAACACATGTAGTGTTATTTTGTGGAAAAAACGATCAATTGTGGTCTGTTTCATATTAGAAAAGATTGCTTGCGATAAAAACGCTTCAACTTTGCTTAAATTATCTAAGATTGGCCCTCCATTTTTGAGTGAAGAAACTGAGCACCGCAATTTGGGCAGGGAGTCTAACCCTTCCAGAAGTAAAATTGGTGGTTCAGGCTCAGGTTCTTCATCGTCGTCATCATTCTCCTCAATTGAAGAGTAGACAATGGTAAACCAAGTTCTTCGGCAATCACTTTTCTAGTTTTCACACCACTCAACTCATCTAACTTTTTTCAAATGCACAGTTTGTCGTCCAAGCTTAAAGGTTTCCGTTTTATACCTCGTACATTGGCCATCTCACGCGATATGTAGTGAAAATAAGACTGGTCTGAAGTTCATCATCGATTGTGGAGAAGAAAATAATGTAATAGGTTAATCGAGATAAAAGACTATGTTCAGACTTGCAAAAAAAAAAACGTATTACGCGGGATCATCAACGTCTTATCCGTGAAATTTAACACATGTTTAGTCTTGCATGTCAAGGGACCAGAGAAAAACAACGTCTTACGCGGGAAAATGTATTATGCGGGGACGTCTTAAACGAGATTTACTGTACTTATTTTTAGAGCGTATAACCGTTCAGAAAACGTTCAGACAAAAACAAGGTGATTATTTTACTCGTATTCAAGACATTTTTTAGAGAAATCACCGCATATCATTTTTACCAAGGTAGGATAGTGTGTGTTTACACCTATTCCACCTAAGTCTCCGGGGCCACCTTCAAAATATACTGAAAACCTTTCTTGACAACAGAACCCTTTTAGTGAGATTCAATAACACAACCTCCCTCTCTTTCGGTCCGAAACGGAGTCCTCCAAGGCGAAGTTTTCAGCGTTCTTCTATTCTTAATAGCCATCAATGATATCACCTCACATGTCAATCCTCCCCTCATACAGCGTCTTTTTGCCAACGATTATAACATCTCCATCTGCTCTGTTAACCCCTACAGGGCCCACAGACTCCTACAGGAAACTCTCAATTCAATTACTACATGGACATAAAAAACGGATTCAGATTCTCTGCTTCAAAAACATCTTCAGTCATTTCAAAGAAAGGAAACCCCATTCCATTTATCTCTCCCCTCATTTAACAAAACTTTGGAATTCCATAACGAAACTACGGCGAACTTCTTGGCAAAAACTTACTTGGGTCCCATACATTAAAACCCTCAAAGCCAAATGCACACGCGCTCTAAACATTTTAAAATTCTTATCTCACCCTCGAAAGGATACAACCAAAAATTACTCCTGCCTCATCCGCTCAAAATTGGACCATGAAGCTCCGATTTATAACTTAGCCAACAAAACCGTTCTCACCTTACTTAACCCCGTCCCTCAGGCTTGCCCTGGGAGCTTACCGAACTAGCCGCAAACGTGGCCCATGCGCAGAGGCCGCAGGACCTCCTTCCCACTTTCGTAGGCTCACCCTAACCCCAAACTTTTTCTCTACTGTCTCCCAATTTCCGGAACTTCCATCTTTCAGCTGAATCTTTCACATTAACAACAGTCAACTCTCCACAAAACATATACGCCTTCAATTTAATCACTCGCTTAATAAACCGTTCACAGCAAACCCCCTAGAACCCATATCTCCCTCAACCCAAATTACGTCTCGATCTCACAGTAATCCCCAAATATGACAAAACTGCTTGTATCCAACTTGTCACAAAATTACTTCAAGGATACCCTCACTAGACACTCTGCCTCTCTGATGGGCCTAAAACAACTAATCAAGCAGCGTACGCATACTCTATTGACGGAGAAATATTTTCAGAACGCATCCTCAACATAGCTTCCATATTTACAGCGGAACTTATGGGCATACTTGCCTGTCTCTCCCAACTTCCCCCAAACGGCCAATTCCTTCTCCTCACTGACTGCCTCTGTTCTCTTCATTCTCTTACAGATGCATACAACTCCAATCCAATCGTTCAACGCATTCTCACACTTCATACTCTAAACTTCATATGGATTCCTGGACTCGTTGGACTCCCCCAACATGATGCCATAGATCAAGCCGCTAAACAAGCCACCTCTGTCGACCAAATAACTGATAATTACCCTGTACCATCTCTTGACTATAAAAATTGCTACCGTACACTCATCACCTACTCATGGAACACACTTTGGCAACATCAAGCTAACAACAAACTCCTTCGTATTAAAAAAATCCCTGTCCCTTGGTCATTCTTCATCAAAGACAAAAGACGAGAAGAAGTGATTCTTTCCCGTTTAAGAATTGGCCGTACAAAAATTACTCACTCTCACATAACTAACCAACACGTCCTAACCCCTCCATCTTGCCCCCACTGTCAACAAGACAATCTAATAGTTGACCACTCTTTCTTCTGCCCCCAACTCTTATCTCTTCGTTCTTTCACTAACACACCCTCCTCCCTCACTCAAGCACTCAAAAACAACCATGAAACCATTTGTGGTACCCTACAATACTTACAATCAACTGACTTTTACACCAACACTTACACAATCTGACCGTCCACACTAATTCTGCCGTGTTAAGGAAAACGCTCTCATCTCAAAATCATCGATCTGGAAAAACAGCATTGTTTTCCCCTTTGCATAGTTCTTGTTCCCAGTTCTGTGATTGTGGAAGATGAGTCCTTCTTTTTTAACACGGCAGAATTCCTCTCCTCATTAATTTCTACCTACTTATCTTCCATCTATCTTCATTCTATTGTCTTAGCGTCGAACTAATAATAATGTAGTTTAAAAGCTCGTTAGATAAATAAATAATACTTTTCAAGACTCATCTTTCACTCATTTTTGAGCTCATTTTTTTTATGACACAAAAAATAAGAAAAATGAACTTTTTCCAATCATTTTCATCAAAATATGGATCATTTCTGCAAAAAATTGTATCGTGAAATTCATCCCCAAAATTAAAAAATGATTCATTTCTCAATAAATCCCTAATGGATGGAAATTAATAGACATAATACTTATCTTCAAAAAAGGGGATAGACACAAGATAGAAAACTTTAGGCCGATTTCCCTGGGAACAACAGAATCAAAAATCTTTTCGAAAGTCATAGAAAGACGACTGAAACCTATACTCGTAGCCCAACAACCGGTAGAACAGGCAGGCTTCAGAAAGTACTATTCCACGTTGGACCACCTACAAACAATAAACCAGTTGACCGAAAAATGCAGGGAATACCAAATAGAAATACATATAGCACTAATTGACTATCTATAACAAAGCCGACCACAATTTCATGTTCACGGCCTTGCGAAACCAGGGGGTCCCGGAGCGGTATATACAAGTCATCCAAGCAATGTACAAAGACCTAAAATCAAGAATACTAACTGAAATCGAAGGAAAGTATTTCCATGTTAAAAGGATGGTAAGACAGGGAGATCCGTTGTCGCCAATCCTGTTCAACTCCATGCTGGAAGAAATATGTAGAAATCTAGATTGGAAAGACAGAGGGATTAACATCAACGGCGAAAGGATTACAAATCTAAGGTTTGCGGACGATGTCCTGATTATAGCCAAAAGTTCAAAGGAGCTCGGAGAAATGATGAAAGAACTAGCAGAAAGGAGTAGGAAGGGGGGGGGGGCCTAGGGATGAATGTATACAAAACGAAAATTATAAACAAGGAAGAAGGAAAGAATAGAGTAATACTTTGAAATTGAAACCTTTAAAAGCGCCACATACCTAGGACAACAGATCTCCCTACTGAACAAAATGGAATTAGAAATAAATAATGTACGTGCATACGAAAAGGGCCCACTTGATCGATCACAGTTCTTCTTAAAATTGCAAAAGTTTGAAAGTAGGTCCAAATTGTGATTTTTTGTATTTTAATGTATCATTGTATAAAAAAACCTCAGCTTTCCTGTAGTAAGATTCTTTTCATGAGATAAAACCTATAAATTGAACAAAATCATGAGAAAGTGAGATCTTCATATTTTGTTTTGTGACACTTTGTAATTTCTTCATCTGTGACAAAAAACTTTGAAACACTGTAGCTCATCACCTACTGGATCAATTTTCAATTTTTTTTTTTTTAATTTGACTCTTACACGCTAGTCATTAATACAAACTTATTATTCTTCATTCCAGAATGTTTTTTTCTCAAGAAAATCAAATTTTTCCAGATGTCTAAACATTTTACGTAAATTTTACGAAACATCGTAAACTTCCATAATGCAATTTTTATTAGCCGATTTCGCAAAAACCCGATTCTCCAATTTTTAACTTCAATACAACTTTCCTGACATGAATTTTTGACCTAACAATTTCAAGAAGGTCTTGTTGTACTCAGAATTTCATCTACTTTCACACTCCACTTATAACTCCATACCGACCAAGTGGGCTCTTGGCGTATGCACGTACTATGAGAATCTCGAATTTCTGGTCTCTGAAAGACATTTTTAAGGGCAACTTCAACATTGAACACAAAATCCAGGTTTTCAACATGTGCGTGCTATTTTGCCTAACCTACGGATGCCAAACATGGACGCTGACGAAAAGAATTATAAACAAAATCCAAGTTACGCAAAACGCGATGGAGTGTTCCATGTTAAACATTAAGAAAAGCGATAAGATAAAAATTTCAGTAATGAAGAGGAAGTTGAAAGGAAGTATTGAGGCAACAAGGTACATCAGAAGGATGAAATGGGGATGGGTGGGACACTTGGCAAAGCTAAAAGACGAAAGGTGGACCTACAAAACAACTTTCTGGGTTCCCATAAACCGGGCAAGGAGAAGAGGGCGACAGCCCGCGAGGGGGTCCGACGATATAACGAAGTTCCTAAGCTACAGCAAACAATCTTATTGGCTATAACAATGCTGTGTTGTGATTGGTTCACTTCTAAAAAAAGGGGACTTGCGATGGGATCACCGCTGTCACCAATACTGGCGGAGATATTCATGAATGATATGGAAAACAAGATATTGAAGGGCAGCAAGTTCGGAAACTCGATCAAACACTGGGCCAGATATGTAGATGATATCTTAATTGTGTGGTCAGGCACTGATAGACAGGTGGATTTATTCCTTTCAGAAATGAACGCGATGAATGAGAGCATCAAATTCACAGTAGAAAAAGGCAATGAGACCATCAACTATTTGGACCTTACACTCACAATGGAGAACATTAGGGAAGGATACAAAATCTACAGGAAGCCGACGCATACTGACACCATCATTCCAAATGACTCCTATCACCACCCCAGGCACAAGTTAGCGGCAATTCAGAACTACTCTATCGGGCGATTTCTATCCTCAAGAACAACGAAGAGAAGAGGAAAGAGATCGAGATAGTAAAGCAGATCGCAGAAGCCAATGGCTACCGCAGATGTGTGGTGGAGGGAGTCTTTGGGAAAATGGAAACAAAGAAAGGAACCCATGATAGCATAGTGAGAAAGTACTCCGGATCGATACCATATATAGGAAAGTACACAAACAAGGTGATAAAGGCGTTCAATGGCTACGATGTGAATGTGGGTATCCAGAATAACCAACCCATGAGAGAATCAGCAATGACCAGACGGAACAAAAGGACAAGGAAAGCTTAAGCGGGGTGTACAAGCTCAGTTGTGAACAGTGCGAGAGGATCTATATCGGTGAGACTGGGAGAAAGTTTGAGATCAGGAGAAAGGAGCACAAAACGTCGAGGGAGAAAGAAGATGGTAAGTCACTGTTTGGGAAACACTGTAACGAGGAAAACCACGATGGAAAGGGAATATTTGAAGTCATACACGTAGAGAATCGCACAAAGAGAAGAAAACTCTGGCAACAAATGGAGATTGCAAAAGCCAAGAGGAAGAAAGCCTGCCTCTTGAACAATGTAATCACATTTGACAGCGAAAAATTATTTGGTCTCGTGATTGGACGAGAGAAGAAGAACGGAACCAACCAATGAGACAGCAGGAATCCAGGTAGCCAATAGAAACACAGCATTTAGAACAATACATTGAACCAATCACGAAGCAGTATGTTTTAGCCAATAAGAACACAAATTCATATTATTGTAAGAATAAGTTTCTAAGAAGTGAACCAATCACAACACAGCATTGTTATAGCCAATAAGATTACAGTGTTATACTATAAAAACTCATGGTTAAGGCCTTGTTCTCCAGTTGCGACACAACTGATGATGGGATAACACCCGAAAGTACTCTTGTATAAGCAACTAATAAAGTAGATTTGTACAATTGAAAAACCCTTTTTCAATATTACTTAGCGCTCTACTTACACCTCACTCACTCATTATGAGTTCCGATAATAAATTTTTTCGTTTGCATATTCGTTCAGAAAACGTTCAGACATTATTTTACTTGTATTTCAGATTTTTTCAGAGAAATCACCTGTCTATCATTTTCACCAAGGTAAGTGCATTGTAAAAACTATCAGATCAGTTGTTCGAACATTTTCCACACTCGACAGTCCAGCAATTAAAGCTTTGGAGATTTCTACGGTCAAGCTAACTGTGAGCCAGAAAAAAAACACAGTTTTACTGAAAATAGGCGGTTTACAACAACGCAGTCTCCCGAGGCTCAAGACGCAGTATCCTTTCGCTATTCTTCCAAAATCTTTCAGTTTTGATGGAGGAAGTGACCAAGCGAAAATTGATGATAAAGTAAACCGAATTGTCGGAACAGAAAACTTTTGTCCCGCATGAAAACAAAAAATTCGTTCCTTTCTTCGAGGAAAATTTAGAGAAAGAACTTTCCAAACGAATAAAAAGTAACATAATCGCTAAAAAATGACTACCAGCCTATAGGCGAGATATATAATCCTTCGAATCTTCGAAACTTAGGAAAACTCTATTCCTCAGGTTCACTTCGAGAATCATCATTCATCCGAGTCCACCGGCTACGCGTGAGGCACGCGTTTCAGTAAACGAGCGCCAATGGGGAAAGGATAAGAGAAACGCGAACACACGAGAAGAGATATTCAGAAGCGAGGATGTACAGCAAAACCAGCATTTGGCAGACTGAAAATGAAACCGAGAGTAAAATTCGATATGTTTTTCCATTTTCTTTTTATGAACGCTTATGTTACTTCGGGGACACGTCGTAGACTTAATAAAAGTTGATAACACGGAAAAAATGTGTTTACGCTGACTGACAAGAATCTATCGTGTAAAAATTTTGCCTTACTCGCTAATTTTCCGTAGTGCAGATTTCACGACGTCTACGTTTACGTAGTAAAATAGAATACGAGGTCCCGCAGGCTATTTAGCAAGAGCAACATCTAATTGAAAATTCTCACGTCTCGATGATGGAAGATGTTAAAAACCTCATGCAATTTTCCTTTACTGATCGAACTCCATTTACCTCTTCTTCTCACCTTCACCTCTTTTCTTTCCATGTACAACTTCGAGTTTAATCGAAAGAATATGCGAAATTTTTTGATAACAGAACCCTGTACTAATATTGCGATTGCGAAAGTAAATTACGCGAGAAAAAAGAGTAGCTTCATTTCTTTGGAACCATTGACATTTTTACAACGTTGAAAAAGAGAAATACGAGCATACTTCTAAAATTCGGCTTAATATCGTCGTAGATCTTTTTCAGGTGATAGGAAAAACGAGTGTTCGCTTCAAAGTACAAGGAATAATTTACCGATGGAACCGAAAAAGAGAAATAAGGAGCACCTGCTTTTCGATTTTTTTTTTCTTTTTCCTTTCTTTGGTGCTGCAGGATGCGTACACACTTATTCCCACTTCAGCTTTCCTAGCCTTGACTCAATTCCATATCGTACACGCTCATTTTATTACCGACGGCGGCGACATGAATAATACGAAAATAATTTGACGTCCATAAAATAATGAAAAAAATTCTGTTTATTATTGACAACATAAAATATCACATCGTTTTACACAATACGAAAGAGAAACACAAACCTAAAACAGCACAGGCCTATCGGAAAATTATTTGTATTTACATATCAAAGTACATAAAAATAAGGAATTCTTAAAGATACCAACTATTCTTACTAGGAGTATGTAAATCGTAATAATACGTAACTTATCTGGTATTCAATGACTAAAAATTATCAAATGTTGGCGCGGGGTTTATAAAAATAAACGGGACAACAAATCGCACGGATACAAACTTTGTGACAATGAAGAGGCAAAGAAAATTCGAGGAATCGATTAAACAGCGAATTTTTGGTATTCTTACAAGAAATTTGGCTGGCAATGATAGTTCGAAGTTAGTTCTGATCTCGACAAGTTTGAAGAAACAGGAAGTTCATGGGATGGTAATACATAATTTTGTATTCCTCGAGAAATTTTGATAAAAAATCAACTTCTACGATACTCTTCATTTCCAAAAATTTACGATGCTACCAATAAATTCATTATACATCAATTTAAAGATTATTATCAATGGCGCCCAGATACACAAAACCGAACTTCGTATACTGAATTTCTTAATTTCATACGACTCTCCCGAATGTCAGTTCATGTCTGTTCCACATTTATGAACAACCCTTCACCAACAACTAAAAAACTACTTCATACTTATAATGTGAAATGGTACAGTAAAAAAAAATGATTGGACCAGGCGATCTCTCTATACACACGAGGAACTTGGGGAAGGAAAAAGTGAAGAAATTTCTACCTAATTTGAACGTCACAGACAGAAATATTAGAATGTACTACAAAAATATATTCGAACGACGAATAAAAGACCTTTCAATAAAATTTCAATTTACAAATAGAGGATTTGGAGGCAACGAAATTCAGGAGACGAATACAGCTCGAACGCAAAAATGAGTCGAACTATCGGTAATGATCAACTAGTTGAGGTCATACAGGAAAGTTATAATATCACTTGCAAATGCATACGGTTGAGGTCAGCTTAAGCATCATGAGTCAAGAAAAGAGGCGGATTTACGGCGGTAGGGAAAATTTTGTCAAAAAGTGAGAGAAAAAAAAAAACAAATACAAAAGCAGGAAGAGATCGTACGCTTTGATTTATCGACGATTGCCTCATTGTCCTTCAATTCGAGAAAGAAGATGTGAAAAATCACACAAAAATATTGAACGCTTCTCCTTGCAGCCCCCTCTAAAATATTGACCTCGATCCTCCCCTGAAGAATGTAACAAAGTAGTCGAAAGTGGAATAAATTTTAACCTGAGTTGGCCAAAAATCAACGCGAATATGATCTAATTAATTGAGTTTAAAACTAAAATAAATCAAAAGTAAACACCTGGTGATTGGAACCAATAGAAGAAAAAGAAAAAAAGAAAGAATGATCGGCCAAATTTGAACTGGTGACTAAAGACGAGTATTTGTTACATCTTGGGTGGCTGAAATGATTTCAAACTTCAGTAGATAAGGGAAGACGCACCTCAGAATCATTTTTGACAACTTTTATTTCATTATTCTGACCCTATTTCAGCAGCAAAATCAAACATTCTCTGAAATAATAGCCATAGTCAGGCGATAATAGAAGAAAATTGAGTTGATCTACTAATTGAGGCCAAACTAAGAACTTCTAATATCAATTACAAATGTATGAGGTTGAAGTCGTCTCAAGCTTGACTCAGTGAAGAAGAGGGAGGAACCACGGAAAATGGAGAGAAATATCAAATGCAAGAACATGAAAAGACTGTATAATTTTCCCGTCCCTCAATTTGAGAAAAGAATGAAGAAGTTTACACAAAAATATTGAACGGTTTTCATTGCATATATCCCCTAAAATATTGACCTCGATCCGCCCTTGAAGAAAGCACAAAAATAGTCGAAACTGGAGTGAATTTCAGCTCGAGATGGTGCGATTATAATGTAATTAATTGAAGTTAGAGCCGTAACAAATTAAAAGTAAAACCAGATGATTAGAACTAATAAGTGAAGAAAAGAGCCAAGAATTATCGGCCAAATTCGAACTGATGGTGACCATTGTTGAGTATTTGTTTGATTAAATGAGTAGCTGGAGCGATAAATAAAACCTGGTGATTGAAACTAACAAGTGAAGAAAAGAGAAAGACGAGTATTTGTTAGATATTGAGTAGCTGAAATGATTTCGAGTAGATAAATCAAGTGAAACAAATTCAATCAGACGCACCTTACAATCATTATTCTGACCCTATTTCAGCAGAAAAATTGAACGTTCTCTGAAATAGTAGAATTTTCCGCGATTTTTCCAGACTTGTGTGTAATATTTTTAAGATAACAAATTGATATAATAAGTAGAGACCGGAATCCTCGACATTTGGAACCTTTCAACAAAACAAAAACCTGTTTCATGGAGTAGTAATTTAAAAAAAAAAAAAGGCTGAGCGCCATCTAGAAAAACGTGGGGCTTAGCAAAATTATGACTTTCAGGTCATATACAGGGTGTCTTCCAAATTTGAAAATTATAAATACAGTGGAAACTCTATATAACGAACCCCTATATAATGAATTCCTCTATATTACGAATTTTCCCTCGGTCCCTCCCCCTTCAATGAATTTTACGTGTTAAAAAATCTCTTTATAACGAACAATTCACTCTATATAACGAATTTTCTACAGAAATCTTGTCATTTTTTCCAAAAAAATTGCGATTTCTGGCCTGAATTCAAACTTTTTTCTGAAAATTCTGATTCTTTGGTAAACATCTGAATATTTTCTCCAGAAAATTTGAATTTTGACGAATGTTTCAACATTTCCTTCTAACAATGTCAACTTTCAGGTGAAATTTGAAAATTTCTATCATTCAAAATGTGGAACTTCGCAAAAATAAGAAAAAAAATGAATTTCTTTTTAACGAATTTTCTATACAACGAATTTTTTTTGTGGTCCCTTCAGATTCGTTATATAGAGTTTCCACTGTATTGGACTTTTATTGGGCCTTTTGTCGCAAATCTCCTGATTTAACAAGCAAAAAAAAAACAAAACAAAACAAAACAAAAAAACCTTTTTTGATTATTGATTTTCATTGAATATGTATTAAAATTAGAACTTTTAGTCTCGGTTATTGATTTTTATTGGACTTGCATCAAAATGAATGGACTTTTATCGACTTATTGGACCATTTTTGAAATAGTGAACTTTTATTGGACTTATTGACCTGGTAGACACCCTGATATATGACAGGGGGGAGGGGGGAGGGTTAGGCTCCGATTATTGAGATACGAAAAA
Source organism: Aspidiotus rigidus (assembly GCA_035079385.1). Lineage (NCBI taxonomy): Eukaryota > Metazoa > Arthropoda > Insecta > Hemiptera > Diaspididae > Aspidiotus > Aspidiotus rigidus. The sequence continues at coordinate 572,416 of JAVHKY010000083.1, read as the reverse complement.
TGAATTGATCACACCTAAATATCGATACATTGATTATCGTTCGAAGCTTAAACAGAGATTGGCAATCTATACAAGAAGCTGCCACACAGTTACAGAGATCAATTTTCCTAAAGGTTGGATTTGGTGGGAGTAAAAATAGAAGTTGAATTATGATGAATGGGACGCAGAAAATTTTCGCCGAAAAATGCTGAAACTGGAATAAATGCAGAGGTTGATGAAAATTCCAAAAATGCCAAAATCAGCAGAAGTCTTAGTTCATAATAAAAATGAGAAATTTTACACTAGATCGTAAAGATTTTCTTGGAAATCGCTAAATTTCGCCTAAAATTGGACTAGTTTTTGAAATTTGCGTCTAAGAAAAAAAAAGTTTTTATTGGAAAAAATCGAAGAAAGACCTAAAATGAGATAGTTTTGATCGAAAAATGATGAACTGTGACCATAAAAATTGATTACTAGGTAGGGCACAAAAACCCAATGCGTCTCGTAGAGGGAGGTGCCACTTTGCAAGACAATGTTTGGAAATTGAATAACTTACTAAAAAAAAAAGAAAAACGTACTTTCTAATCCAATTTTACAACATTAAGGAGCAACCTTAACCTAACAGCTCTTATCACACATCCGAATTCGGTTAACTTCAAAGTACAAGAAATTCCATCTAACTACACAAAGATGCGATATTGCTTGATGATTTTCTGAGATCGTCCAGCTTTGGTGAAACATACGTTCAAAAAATGAGAACTGATTAGACAGTGTTCGTCGATATAATATAGAAAAACTGATTAGACAGTGTTCGTCGATATAATATAGAAAAATCCTACAACATCCGTAGGGGAAAAAAAAGTCCGAGGCTGTCATAAACGATGATTTGTGAATCACCAACCGATAAGGCCGCAAATAAACCACGAGTACCGCTATTTCACTGTACTGTACAACGTGTAATTTTCGATTCCTCCTACATACACTGCACATGAGTACATTAACGGATAGACTAGTCGAACAATATTACAACTGTGACAATAAATTGGAATATATATTCAATGCCAGTGACGAGTAAATGGTTTCTGACGAGTCTGTCATCACAATGAGGAAATTGCGAAGCCACAATTTTCCCATAATCATAAGTCATGAACAAGACTCCCAGAGAACAAATATACGCGCATTGCACGCGATCGATAAAATATTATTGTACAGAGTTATCTAAATCAACAGATTCATATTATACCATTCCAATGGAACGGATATTAAAGAAAAAGTAATAAAAAAAAGAGAAAAATAAAACAAAATCCAATACACATACCGACACGCGCAGTCTGCTAGTAGTACATTTAAATCATCTCGTTTTCGGAAGACAATTGGAATCTCCGGTTCATATCGTAATATCAATGAAGAAATTTGTTTTGAAAAAAAAATCTCAAAAAGTAGAAGGAAGGTACGTATTTGAGTTTAACATAGTAATGAATACTCGTAATATCGTAATAATCTAAATACAAATATTACAAAAATTAAAAGTTGTTCTCTGGTAACTATAAAATAAGAGAAATCTCATCATAAAATCACTCTCGCTAAATTAAAAATAATCATTTTCGCATAATTCATCAACTGCGATAACGATCGAGAAAGCGCAGAAAGTTCAGATGTGAAGCCTCATACAAGTTTTTTCGTTACTATAACAGGTTTCCGTAGTTCAATAATGTCACGAAGAAATTCGAATTCAAAAATAAAATAAGGTAATCGAACGGTTCTCTCAAAGATGGTAGAATTTATCGAGTCTTTCTGATGACAAATTTTGAGGTTAGATTCCCAAAAATGAACTTTCATCAGAGAACCAAAGATTTTGATTGAAATATGGCCATCGAAAAATGTAAATTGAGAAACAGGCGAAAAAGTGCTTAACTTTCACATCGGAAAACCTGGATTTTCATTCCAGACTGGAAAAAATTGAGATTTACCTGCGAAATTTTTCCTCCAATAAAAAAGAACACAACGAGGCCTAAAAAGACAGCACAATATAAAGAAAAATTTTTGAGGTCGTTGAAATTACGAGATATAAAAGAACATCGACTTGTGTTAATTTAAATCTCGTTTACTCGACGCTAATTAGAAATTAAGGATGAATAATTTTTTTTTTTTTCTTCAATCTTAGCTGCATCGTTTTTGCGCTTGTTTTAAACCCCTAGACCGTAACTTATCTCTTCACGAAGAACGGTGACATCGCTTGAAACGTCGAAGTAAATAGGAAAGCTACTGGTGAATTTAGTCTCATTTTATTTCTTTCTCATCAGACATTGGTTTCAAGGTTATTTATACCGGTACTTCTTTTTCTTCGCACAAATATCGATTCAAAAGCTTTCGAAGTGAAAATAGAAACTCAAGTCATGACAGAAAGAGCTTTTTCGACTGAAAACGAATAATACGACTTTCAAAAGGTGGAACATTATTGGCGCTGTCTCGCAGGTAAATGTGGTTGTGGATTTTAATTACACGAAACTGTTTTTCATATTTTCTTTGTACTTCCGAAAAGGCAGTGGTCTTACAGTTTACGTGAAAAGAATTACGACAAATTTTATTCCCTCTCCCTTTAGACAACTCTTGCAGTACTTCTATTACCCTCACAGAGTATCCATTCTATTCCCAATTAAAAACGGGAAGAAAAAATTTGAGATAAATATTTCTGAGGATTGAGCTGTTCTACGCGAGCAGACTTGGAATCTTCCATGTAAGGTTGGAGGACGGCGACTTCAGAAAAGGAAGGCAAACAAAGTCTTGTTCTGTGATACCCCCAAAAAATACTCGGAAAGTACTTCTGTGAGAGTAGGTCAAGAACAGAAAGAGCTCAGAAAGACGGTTCACAGAATTTCTTTCGACGAAGAGGAAAGATACGAGTATTTATAATTCAAAATCGTTAGGGACAATATGTCGGGGAGGGAAGGAAGAGGGTAGTTTTGAATCATCTAAAGTATCCGCAATATTGGATTCAATACAATTGATATTCTTCCCTTCACTTTTTAATTCGATGAGTGGTTATTAAAAATTATTGAATAGTCTTTTTGATTTCGGACCGAGTATGGACCGAGTCTTGATCCACTCTTTCCGCGCCAAAAGGAAAAGAAAATTGAAAACGATGGTAAATTTTGTGAAACATGGGACGTCGATTACAAAATCAACAAGGAAATTCTTTTCAGCGGATAACCCTCTATTACTTTTGTTGGGGGCACACTTCGAAACATGCGGCTAACCTTGACTCAAAGAGGGATTTGGAGAAAGGAAAATATACTCGTGTAATTGTACGAAAAAAAAAATAATAAATTGAAAATGCATACCAAACATGGGTACAATAAGGTAAAAAAATTGCACAAACAAATGGCAATCCTGAACGCGAAGCAGCTGAGCAAAAAAAGAGCACGCAAAAGAAGTATATAAAAAATTCCGAGTCATGAGCCTCATAAAGAAGAAGAGATTTCGGATAGAATTTCAGCCTTCAGACTTGTAAGAAAACGAATTTGAAAAATGAAACTCCGAATGAATCCTGGAGATGGAAAAAGAATATGGAAAAAAATTTCGTCTCAAGACTTCCTCCAAGTTCTTATTTCTAAATCTAGTTTCCTAAATTCCTCATACGAATAACGCCTCAGCACACGTTCGGAACTCGAAATTTTCCCAAATCTCTTTCCACCTTTAAAATTCTCACTATGTACAGTTGATCGTTCTAAATATTTCAGAGCCCTAGTTCCTTCTCATGAGCAATCAATCATCGGTATTCTCCCTATCGGAAATTTTTCTCAGTTTTTGAAGCAAAACTCTTCCATAACCACGTTGAAAATGTTTTAAATAGAAATATTCTCATTCTGTAGAAAAACAAACTTACAGTAGGAATATTTTTGATAAGTTTCTGAGAGGGTTTGAGAGGAGGAAGGCAGAGGAAAGGAACTTCTTCTCACCAATTCCGAATATTTTGATCTCTAGAAAGGGCTGGGGGAGCTGACTTGTGAAGCACCAAAGGAAAGGCAGAGACAGCTGACGCGTTTGCGGAAAACGACGAATATTTCCAAGTTGTTTCTCCATCCACACGATTTATTCGATGTTCCAATTATTCAAATCCCTCTTCTTTTGCAGGTCCGATGGCTTAAATTCCACCCTCCAAATCTCTTCTTCTTTACAAGGCTCATGAGTCAGAATTTTTCTTTGAACTCGTTTTAAGTGTTTTTTTTTCGTGCAGTTGCTTTGCGTTTAAGACAGTCATCTTCTTGTGCATTTTTTTAAAATCCTGTACATGTTTGGTCTGCGTTTCATTTCTTTTTGCGGGCAATAAAATCGATGTCCTTGAAAAGATTAAAAGTCGAAAGGGAAGAACAAGTGATACAGTGCATTATTTATAGTAATTTCTACTTTAAAGTGTGCCGAAAAAGTGGATACCCTGCCTAATCAATGAGTTTTTGCATGACAAAAATTGAGGACCACGATACCCCACGAGTTGGTTGAAAATTCACTTTTTCAGTCATACATTCAATATTCCCTAACACTAGCAGAAAGGTAATGCCATAAACTGCGTCAATTTTGGCAATGGCTGAAAATCTTGACCACCAAAACAAATTTGGATTCGAAGTACTGATGACGAACAGAAAAAATCGATAATTCATCTAATTTTGGCTCTTTCCAAATTTTCAAAGCGGAAGACCTAAAAATTTAATTTCAGATAGAAAGACAGTCTCCCATTTTACTCCTGATCCAAAAAAAAAGTTCTTCATAATACACCGAACAAAAACCCTTCCCGAGACAACCCATCGAATGAAAATCATCGTAATCCTTTGACAGTCCCTAAAATCTCATTAGGTATACAGTGTTCGAAGTAAAATCAGCCGAGGATTCGGACTTGATAGAAAGTATCGAGGAATGATTGTCCGCTTTCTCGAACCGATCGCAAAGTAAAAGATACCCAAAACAAACTGCACTTCCGCGTGCAAAATATATCGATTGAAAGAAATTATTGAACACACACTCACCACCCACGTATTTTGAAACGGTTAAATATGGACTAGCATCAGTCCAAGAAGATGAGTTTTACCTTCCTTCACGTGGCGTCGTAGCCGGTGAACTTTGAACTGGGCGTGAAAAATACCCGCCGATTTCGATAAATAAAGCTGACCACGCCGAGATACGCGGTTCTGGGAACGCCGCTTTTAAAATCATCCATCAGACCGAGAGTTTTTGTCATTTTCTTCAACATCGATCGACTTTCGTACAAAATTCGAACCGGGCCGTCCACGACAATGTTGTTCTGCCGCAACTCCGAGTAGCCTACGATCGGGCTACCGTAAACGACCGACAAAAAATGCGGGTCGTATCTCTCCTTCGTCAAATACGACATATCTTGATTGGTGAACTTGACAAACTTGTCGTTCAGGTAGATGTACTTCAGGTACTTATCGTAAAATAGTCCATTACTGACGCCGATTTTACCGAATGTTTTCGTCCTCGATAATTCCGGTCGAATACAACTCCTACCCTTCCTTTGTTCCGGTTCGCGCATCCAATCGTCCCAGTAGCTCGACGGCCATTTGGCCATTAATTCTTTCCACAAAGATTTCGTCAACATCCAACCGAGCCCAGGAAAGAAGTCCGTTCGATAAAGCAAATCGACCGCGCTTTTATTGACCAATTCCGATTTGCCGTTATCGTTCCACGCAGATACACACCATAATGACGGATCGGCTCGTAGGATAGGCAGTGTGGCGGCGAAATATTCGTAAAAATCTGGCGACACGTCCAAGTCGTCCTCGATCACGATTACGTTCGAGAAATTAAGATGATTGAACGTTAGATTCAACGCCCACTTATAATGTCGAGCTATTTTAAAATATCCTTTGAATTTCTTCTCTCTCGGAGGGACGAATATGTCGCTTTGATCTGGTTGATGGACGTGATAAATTTCGTTCTTGTACGAATCGATGACGTTTGACGTCGATTCGTGAACACAATCCTGCGAAACTATGATGGGAAAACGGTTCTTCGCCGGGCGATACCTCACTAGCTGATCCAAACATCTCTTCACGGTAATTCGGTTACACGCGATCAATAGTACAGCGATGGCGTCATCGGCGTGGGGAATCTTCAATCGAAGCGCTGGCGATGGTGTGGTTGGTGTCACTTCATCAACTTTCGATTCGGAGTCAAGTCGTACAATACTGCTATTCCGAATGGTCGTTTCTAAGTCTTGCAGTAGCTTCTCTCTATCTTCTTGGTACTTGATTACAACGTCCTCTAATTCACTCAAGTCTTCGAGGATTTTCTTGTTATTCTCTACTTCGTTGGTATTACGAGAGATGAAGTAGAAGATGAAAACAATCCAAAGGAATGCTGAGGCGACGAAAAATGAGATACATTGAGTTTGACGCATGTCCGTACGGTTCACATGAGGATATCACAGCATTACATGTCAACTCCTCAATGCAGAAGTTACCACTATAAAAATCGAGGAAGATGATTAGTAAATTGAATAACACCGCTGTAAGACCCTAAAATCTATGGTTGTACGAATAAATAAAAAGACGCTGAAACGAAAAGTTTTTAAAATAACATCGAGAAGCCAAGAAAGATAACGAAAACAGACGAAAAGATACGTATTCGCTAACGATAGAAATTTGTTTTCAATTGACGTGCAACGGCGAAAAAACTTTCATTCTACTTCGTGAAAAGAAGTGATCAAGCGTGAAAGAAATAATCCCGCGAAACTTTTCGATGTACGATTCTAATTTCTTTCCCGAGGATGGAAAAACTATACAACGTATTTACTTGGCTTCTAGCAAGCAATCCGTAAGAACTTCATTTCAACGCCTTACGCGAAGTGTTCTTCGGAGATTATAACACCTTGTACTTTTCACCAGCAACTTCGAATTACGAGGATCGACTACATAGATCAAAACAGCCAGACTCTTAAGGAAATTGTGAATCATTCGCGGCAAGTCAATTTGAAAACAATAGAAGAAACGTTTTAATATAGCATAACCGAAAAAGAAAGACTGATCAATGTAACAACAAGAAATGATATCGAAAGACGATTAGCATGAGAATGGACCTCGATAACCTTTCTACGTTTTCGATAACTAATGCGCACATTAGTAAGCATTTTGATGCAACACTGACTTGAAAAATTTCGATACAAGCTGTGCCCAGTGTTTTCATGTATTCGAATATGAACTTTCAATGACTTGTCTCTAATTAGAACGTAGCCCATAGACTGAATTCGAAGATCTTTGATTGAAGTTACAACACATATCGATCCCAAATTCACTGGAAGACAAAATTATAAGATATCTACCACATTATAGATGATGAGACGAAGAAAACACATTGAGTCAGAAGACACAACTATCCATCAAAAACAATTGCAGTCAATGAGAGCTGATGAGAACGACAAAATTGCTCTATAAGAGCGAGTTTCAAAGTCATCAAGAAAAACTGGGTGGTACATTGAGAAATTACTTGGATAATGGAAGACTACTAAGATGCAAGCGTATTTGCTGCATGCTACCCGCATCACACAGGCCTCTGCATCTACCTTGCAGCCAACTAAACGTACCCTTTTAATTACCTATTTGCACCATTTTTGATACCTAAATTATAAGCGAGTGTGAGCTCTGTCTCTTGAAACCATAAACGATTTATCGACTGTTTTATAGGGAACTATCTCGGAAAAATGACTGTTGTCCCTCTGGAAAATTGTAGTTCGGAGGAGAATGAAAGCTCCAACTCACTTCAGGGACTTGAGTAGAGAGACTTGGAAAATTTTGAGCCTCCGATAGTACATATGAAACAATGAAGGAGATGTGGGGTTTGGGAGATTCTCTACTTTCAATCCAAATATAAATTGAGGAGAATTTTGAAACATACCTCACGTAAAACTGTAGACATCAGGAGAAAATTTCGACCAAATAATCGATCATTAAAATTGATTATCCGAACATCCCCCGGTAAAACTGGTTTTCTGGTCGCCTCAATTAACATGAATAATGAACGAGACTCCACAAGCGGCAAACGCAAAGAGCTGCGAGTTTTCGGCTTAAATAACCCCATTAAGTGTGAAGACAAACTCGCACTACGTCAATTGAGGCAACAGGAAATCGGTTGTTTGTGGATTTTTTGATCTTAATAATCATTCGGTCTGAATTTTTCCAAGACCTGCCACCTTCTCATATACAGCTCAATAATAGAAATTCTTATAAGCTTCTGAACTACGTCACAGCTCTTTAGCTCCTCGGGATCACCAGAGCTGGGATGGCGGAGAGGTCAATCTTTATCCAATGTCTATCTTATTACTATTTCGAAAAAAAAAAATGGATTCTTGATCTTAGTGACAAAGATACGGGAGGATATACGATACTCCCCATTGCAATTTTCTTCTTGTTTCAACAGGAAACCAGTTTTATCGGTAGGTAAATTAAAGAAAAATTACGGGCGCCGGCCGCCATCCGGCAAAACGTAGGACTTCGAAAAATTTCTGCCTCGGAGCTACAGAGGGGGCTAAGAAAAAAGTTCGTATGATAAGAGGAAACTTGGAAAAATGTTGACTTTCAAGCTACATATATGATGGGAAAAGGCCTTGGAAAAATTTCGAACATTGAGCTGTATCTGATAGAGGGAACTTGGAAAATATAGATTTTTGAGCGTGAACTCCCAAGGTGGGGAGAAACGAAGTTCAATCCTAATTTAGGGAAAGTATAAACCAAGAAAACCCCAACAAATAGGTTCTCAATTAACACGGTTAATGAAGGCAATCTCTGGCAGCTGAGAGTTTTACCGTCTTTCTCGCTGACTTTTTGTCTTACCTAGACTCCACCCTCCCCCCCCCCCATTCATTGAAGAATCCTATCTAGGACAACAGAGACGAACTTCGAGCCCTCACATACCCCGGATCTCTAAGAGCGCCAGCTTCCAAGGGATGCCCGTAATGCCTACAGTATATTCAATTTTTCACAGGGAACCGTTTTATTAGAAAAGCTTTCCAAGTCCTCCTCTTATATATAGCTTAGGGGCAGGGCCTGTGACGTCACAGATCAGTTTTTTTCAAGTTCCCCTCCTATATAGCTCCAAAGCTTGGGCCTGTGACGTCATAGGTCAGCCCTGTGACGTCAAAATCTACATTTTGCAGATCCCACGTGCCTCATAAAACAGGTTCCCTGTCACCCCTCGTTCAACTCCGTCAAAGAACCCGTGAGTTTTTATTAATTTTAGAATGAGACCACTTTCATTTTAATCTTGCGGTGAGGCACTCAAAGCCTTAGGTCCGTCACTGCTTGACCCTGCTTCGTCAATTCAACGTTTTCTTAGTGGTCGACGGACGATTAAAACTAGAATCTAAGCTCTTACAAAAGAGACAGTAAAATCTCGAAGTTGAGCAGCATCTTGAATCGACAAAGAGAACAATCGGATTGAAAAATTGATACCAAAATTGACTGTCGAATATATTTCGATACTGAAATATCGACTATATCACTATAGCGGTTAGTGACAAAAAATGAAAAAATGCTGCAATGAAACTCCTAATAAATTTTGGGAAGGCGTGTCACGACAAATTTTCTAGGGTTGAGAGAGGATGAAATAGCGCCAAGAAATCAATTTTTCAATCAATCTCAAAAACGCGAAGAGACAAAAAATGAGCGTCTCATGAAGTATACGACATCATTAAGAAAAATCTTATCAGGTTAAGGAAAGCAAGCCTTGGAAACAGTCGAAAAAATACACACATCAATTAGCAATATCAAAACTCACTCACACGACGTCTTGGGTTCAAAAACCTTCGGTGAATGTCGTAGAAACAATGAATGAAGAATAAAGCTGAGAATGAATCGAAGCGAAAACGAACACGAGAAGCTTTATAGAAAACACACATAAATTACGCACTCGTTTTCCCAATTTTCAACCTTATTACAACTGACAGAGGAAGTATATATTTTTCTTACGAAAAGTCCTGTGTATCGATAAAATGAAATAAGACATCGCTTCGAGGAGTACTACGATACAAAATACAATCTCAAATCAATACTTTCAGTCGTTTCCTCGAATCTCCTCTCGTAATCCATCGAATCGACATACGTAGTAACATTATTTCCACGTGAACAGGGTTTCTATAGCAAAGACGGGCTAGAGGTCCGTCAAACGTGCCAACTTCGAAATAGCTTCTCTAGATAAACGTAAGATTGTTGCCTACAATGAGATTTCAGACGAAGATAACTCAACTTTGAAATCAGTTTAAAATGTACAATCGCCTAAAACTTCATCAGATGTGAGAGAAAACGTCCTTATCATCTCATACACTTGACTCGGTGTTTGCGAATAAGATAAGGTTAAAAACGCTGAGAAATATTTCACACAGTTATAGGATAGGCTTGAGATGGGAACTCGCTCGTAGAAAACTGAAGAGTAAAACTTTTGTTCGGTCTTTAGTGATTTTCTTGCAGGTGAGGAAAGTTAGAAGTACTGAAGAAATGGAAGCCGGGTCGCCTACGATTCCTTCCATTCTTACGTAATCCCAAAAAAGTCTATTCCGGGATCATGGAACGATTCGAAGGGTGCGCATGAACTCATTTCGTGAACAAAAATAATGAAATTTCGAACCAAGAAGCTTTTGTGAATAGGAATTAGATAGTACGGTACAACAATAGAAAGAATGAAAATTTCTCCTACGTTCCTCACGAGAAGTTCACGTCCAGAACGATAATCGATTACACACCGAAGCTCACAAGCAGCATTTCGCAATATTTGTATCGAATAATTATTACAAGAGAAAATAAGCCTGCATTCATCCTTCCACGATGAGCAATTGTGCTCCAATAAAAGACAAAACGTAACAAACCTTCATAAATTAAGTCGTAAACGAATTTCGATTCGATACAGCCAACATAAAACGTACCAAGCGATCGATTATGGAACACTGAATTACAGAAAGAATTTTTTCGAAAGCCGAGAATTTACCTAACACAATTTTCAACGCGCGAGATAAAAAATACAAGCGAGGCTGGCGAAAACAAACAATTTTATTCCTCCGTTGAACGATTTTTCAAAGTTCTAAATTTCCGCCCTCGATAACTACCTTACAGTGACAATACTGAAACGAATCACGAACGCGTATTCGTACATCATTATTACGTATTAAAAGTAGTCGATTTATGATTTAACGTACCGAAGAAATGGTTTGAATCTCGAGGTAAGATGATTGATCAAGACATGGTAGAAATCCGAAATGCTTTTCAGCTGCTCCTGTTTATCGGCATGCGTGAATAATAACTCGGTCGATCGGGTAACACAATTGAACCACGTCAACATTTTCTTCATGCATACATTCTTTCCTTAATGCTGCTACTAATTTCATTTTTAGAATACTTCATCGCATCTTCAACACTAATTAAACTGTGAACGAGAACATCACGAAAAATTAATCTCTCGTGCCCAACTGTTCTTTATCAGTAATATTATTTCGTATTGTCGAGAGCACCGAAATAGCGGAGCACGCACGCGGACGAACTCGACGCAGAAGTAATGAGCGCCCCTACGTTCTTTCGCGATTCACCGAACTAAAACGGATCGTTCAATTTCGTTCTTTCCTCTGCTGTGCACACACAAATCGACGTGCACGGTGCGGTGCATCTAGTATTTGTAAAAGCGATTTGGAGAATAATATTTTTCTCTCGGAAAATTGCTATACCGAGAGTCAATTCATCCTAATTTTTACTTCGGATGCACAGCAGTCCTGCTCGGGCGCAGTAATGACTAATGAGTACGTTGAAAAATAAAGTCCTTGGAAGGTCTCATTGTCAAACATAGTTGTAAGTTTTTAGCATGCTCATATTACACGCGGTAAAAACCCATCCTTGTCGCGTCAAAAGCCTCCCAACGGAAGTCATATTTACGACTTTCGTTAGTTTTTTCGGATTTACTTAGAAAGTATGGAATTTAAAAACAGAATATTTCGAAAAAAGAATTTTTCTATGGAATTTGGCTACTTCGAAAATTTCATGATTTATACTGAAGTCACGACTATTTTCTTTTTCGAAGCTGACCAACTTTCAATTTTTTTTTGAGAGAGAGAGATTTCATTGTTATTCGTGAAAGTGAAATTACAGATTTTAGGCGAAAATCATCTTGGTAAAGAAGATTAGTAAAAATAATTATGAAAAAATGCTATTGCAAACTCTACAATGGCAGCGGAGAACCCGCAATCTTCGCAGTCTCGTGAGAAACAGGTTAGTCTCGAGAGTTAGAAATTGAATCCCCTCTCCTATCATATAATGACTCCTCATCATTATACGTATGTAGCACTAAAGCTGACATTTTTTCAAGTCCTTTGAAAATTATTACGTCACGCGAAAGTCGGACGCGGATCGTTCGCGCTGTTTTCTATTCAGGTAATTGAATTTAAATTTGAATGCACATTGATTCCCTACATTTTATAGAGTTGCATCGTAACGTCTTCCAAGCGTGCTCTTGGAAAATGAGATTGAAGGGAAGAGACAAGGATAGGATTTGGTAGACCGCGTACATCATTGGTGGTAGGTAGACCGCATACTAAACCGTTCATTATTCATTTTTGTACTAAACCAGCGCCAAAAAGAATATTCTCTTGATATTGGTACACTTGTCCGGGTATTGGAAAAAATTAACAAAAAGGGGGCATAAAAGTGCAAGAATACTTTGTACTTTGTCCACTGTTAAGAAATTCTATAGGTTGTCCTGAAAAGGACCGTTTTAATTCATTTTCTTCGGGTGATTCCAATAGTCCCTACGTAATTCCATCAATTCCAACTCGAAGAAATATACATCCCACTAGCGGTTGGCAGCGCGCCGGCCTGACCGCCAGCTGTGTGTTGAGTAGATATCAGTGTTTTGTAAATATTTCGATTTTAACGGTAAGAGCTGAGTTGACAGGTAAGGGCTGTATTGCAGCAAAAAACGGACTAATTCATGAACCGTCGCAATGATTAAGGAAATAGATGGACAGTAGGTAAAAAGCCTGCCATATCCCCGAAGCATTACATCAGTCTGTGTAGAGGCATGAGACGAACTCAGTCGTTTCCTATATGAGAAACCGGATGTAATTTTCTTAATTCTTTCTCGAACCCAGTACCTTTTCTTAGGTAGTTTCAAACTCTGACGACGATATTTACCTAATGTATAGTTACTCGTCACAAAAGAAGAGCAAATTTTCAAGAAATTATTTTACATAAACGTCTCCTTTCAAAATCGAAAATTGGATACGTAAAACTCGAATAGTCTCTGTAGATTCATCCAGAGCAACCGGTTTAAATGCTCTCTCTCTGTAAACGCAATGATCTTAAATACGCATCAGTCAAAATACCAATAGTTCCAAAATTTCCTCCTAAAAATCTGGAATTGGGCTCATTCGAAAGGAAATTAAAGGGGCAACAATTTTTGTTCTCTTCAATTTTTCATAAAAATGAGTAAAACTCGAGTTATCACCATAACTTAATTTTTATAACTGCGCCGCTCAACGCGTTTGAGCGGTAACGTTGGAACAACGCGTTCGATGGCAAGCTACACCACCACGTTCTTTTATATTGAAAAAAGTCATTGTTTTCGCCCTTTTTTGAAATTACTCAGCACCTCCCCGTCAAATTTTTATTTTTATGAGTCTATGTGCTGCTCTGGGATGAGGACAATATATCCTGAAAGTTTGAAAGCGATCGGCCCAGTAGTTCTCGAGTTATAAACGGACAGGAGGACGGACGGACGGACGGACAAACTTTCTGCTTTATATATTAGATGTGACGTCATGATCCAATGACGTCATAAAACAATTCCTAGCTCGGGAGTCAAAATTTCAACAGGGAACCTATTCTATGGGGAGGGGGATTCGAAAAATTGGCTGTGCGCCGTGTGGTGTCCGGCAAAAAATTAAAAAAAAAAGAAAAGTGTAAGTCCAACGCCTCACCCCAAGTTTTCAGCCGTAAAAAAAACAGTCCAAGAAAGGCCGAAATTCTTTCAAGTGCCCCTACATAAAACAAAAAACAAAAAATTATACATAAAATCACGATTATAATTCGAGAGTGACTGCTGTGTCTAAAACGTTCACTGTACTCGAGAATTTGTGAATTATAACCGTGACTTCCATGTATAATTTTGTGTTTTATGTAATTTGAATTATAAGTCACTTATTAGAACGCATCAATGTCATAGCTCGAAGGTTGAAATTCTTCCGAGTCTCCTTCCTATCATATTATATATGTGACCTGCGATGAGAAAAGGATGCTCATTGCCCATTGGCTCAAGAACATAATTTCTCTCTAATTGGATATCTAATCAGAGAGAAATGGTGTTCCTGTCAGCGGGCAATGAGCATCCTTTTCTCATCGCAGGTCACATATTAGCAATCATTATCATCAAGGACATTTTCCCGAAAATGATGACGTCAAAAAAGTCTGGTGCGGTTGAGCGCGCGTGCGCATCCATTTTCTGAAGATGCCCCCTCCCAACTTCTGGCAGCACCAAATGAATAGAGATCATATTTCATGTCTACTAAGATACGTCAAAAGAGAGTAAATTTCTCCACTGTATAGAAAAACATTGAGAGCGAAATCGAAATCTTGCATAGTCCAAATTCGTCTGAGTCCCTTCTATCATGGTGTATATAACTTGAATGTCAACATTTTTTAGAAATTGAAATTTGTCGAAGTCCTCCTCGTATTAAGGCTTCTTTTCGTGTCCCTCAAATTCAAAACTTTTCGGGTGCGATTTATCGGCACATTAAAAAAGAATGATTCAACAGTAATTTTCGAACATTAAATAAGCATAATACAGCAGTAAGAAAGTTGAAAAAACACAGTAACAGGTGAACATTAGAAAAGCATATTACAGCAGTAAAGAAACTAACCTAACCTAACCAAACGCTAAGATGGGAAAATGGAAAAAACGACGGCTTCCTTAACGAAGTTAAACGAGGAACGGAGGGAACCTGTTTCATGAGTCAAATAGGATTTGGTATTGAAAATTCAAGGAAGCCTAGACCTAGATAAAGCTAGTATAAAGAAGGCCTAGACGTAAAATAAGCCTAGTATAATGTAGTTTGAAAGTCCAAGTTTTTCTCAAATCTCGAGCTATTTATGATAGGAGGGAGACTTGGGAAAATTTGTCCCCTATCATATATATAGCTCGAGAGTCAAAAGTTTTCCAAGTCCCTCTTCTATCATATATAGCTTCAGATTCGAAATTTTTTCTAAGTCCCTCTCCTATCATAATTATATGGCTTGAGAGTCGAAATTTTTTCTAAGTCCACCTCCTATCATATATTCTCGAGAGTCGAAATTTTTCTAAGTTTTTCGCTGGACGGCGCACGGCGGACGGCGCACGCCAGATTTCTCAAATAGCCCCCCGTAAAACAGGTTCCCTGTTAACATTTGACGAATTTGCGGACTACAGAAATAAAATATGGAAAATCCAAATTGATCGTCAGTGCATCAGTAATTCGTCGTGCTCCTGTCCCTATTTCTTTAAACATGTCACGTGTAAACACGTACTCGGTTTACTCATGAGACTGAAGCTTTGTACTGCTCCTGACGAAGCGAAAAATGTACCTATAGGGCAGAAGAGACCTGCCAGAGCCAAGAAAGCGCGACTTGTGCAGTACGCTTGAGCTCCATAAAAAATTCTCACCGTTCGATAATTTTGTTTATTTGATTAATTTATTTTGTGGACACTGAAAATTTTCGATATTTACAGTTTCAGCGTTCAATTTACTTCTCCGCGCATTTTAATACTGCTACTTCGTCATTCTAATGTTGAATTTTTTCATTTATTGTTCAACATATTTTAATACTGCTACTTCGTCATTTTAATGTTGGTTTATTTCATTTATTGTTCAACTTATTTTAATATTGCTCAATATTTTTAATACTGCTACTTCCTCATCTTAATGTTCGTTTCTTTCATTTATTGTGATAACATTCTAATTTAATGTGCTATTATATATTTCCCAAACTTTTCGGAGTCCCCTTCTTCTACCTACACAAGCACAACCCAGTACTAGCCATTATAAAATCCGATTTTCTTTAGAAACAATATTGCTTTATCAAACCTCGCACAATTAAATCGTGGGGCTTTTAATTGTATTCAAATTATGTGTATCAAAACACAGCTCACGACTCACCGCGTCCCTTTTATTATTTAAGTTAGAGAGCCTGCTTCATGAAGGAGGAGGAAGGAATAAATCCTAAAAATCAAGATTTGTGACCAGCAATGAGAAAAGGATGCTCATTGCTCATTGGCGCAAGAGCACCATTTCTCTCTGATTGGACATCTAATCAGAGAGAAATGGTGTTCCTGTCAGTGGGCAATGAGCATCCTTTTCTCATCGCAGGTCACATTTCGTTGATCAATTACAGTCAACTAAGCTGATGATCGTTTTCAGAGAACTCGAACCAGCCAATGGTAAGGTCATAGAAAAAGTCTCGCCAATGAGTATCTTGATAGCGTACTCTAGTAAATGAAAAATGGGCTCCGGGGATGTAGATAAAGTCAAGAATTGAGCAGGCAAAACTGATCGGGTCAGCTATACGGTGTGGAAGCGGTACTTGGAAAAATATCGAGTGTTTAGCCACACAGATCGAAAAGGTCACTCGTAAACATTGAAACCAAATAATCCTAACCCTTTCGCTACCGCACCGCTTTTTCGAAATTTTACTCACAGCCCGAAGCGCAAAATTTCTCACAGCCCGCAAACCAAGTTAGAAATCATTGCGACAGCCCGCACTTGAGATACATGCATTTAAAACAATGTATTTACTGTCACACATATGTGACGGCGGGCTGTGGATAGTTTTTCAAGCGTCACACATTTGTGACGGCGGTAGGGAAGGGGCTAATCAATTACACTACACAACAAAAAAAAAAAATTGAAAACCACATGAACGAAATAATACGATTCTAGAAGTATTTTCGACGCTGATCACGATGCCGTTGTCCGTTTTTCAAGTTTTGGCTCGGTTTTCGAGAAATGATCAAATCAAATTACCGCGATTCATTGCGACGCGCGGCGTATGTTACCCAGCTATCGAATTTCGCGAGAACGGGAACATACACTGCGCGCCGCAACGAATCGCGGGAATTGGATTTGATCATTTCTCGAAAACTGGGCCAAATTTTGAAAAACGGGCAACGGCATCGTGATCAGCGTCGAAAATTCTTCTAGAATCATATTATTTCGTTCATGTGGTTTTCAATTTTTATTTTTTTTTGTATAGTGTTATTGAAATCGAACAATCTCACATAATAGAAATATGATGATCATACCACGTCACCCTCCCCCAACTTTCAATTTTCGTCTTCTATTTCTGTATTATTTCGAATCATCTTAGGAAGAATGAGTCGAATATTTACATCGTCAAATACAGTCATAATAATAGTACGTTTTGAACTGAAAAATTTGTAATGCATCAAGCGTGAAATAAGAGAAAAAAAAGTAAAGATATTCAAAGAGAGAAAAATAAGGAACGCGAAACATAAAATTTAAATAACGATATAGACGCACCCTCAAGAAATACTTAGGCAGGGAGCCTGTCACGAGGCAGGCAATCATCATTAAAGTTTTTCTGTAATTATATTATAGTCGAATTTCATCAGATGACGACACAAGAGTGGAACGAATGAAGATAGAATTCTCCACAAATAAATTAAGACGGTACATTATGACGTCTAAAGCGGCTACGACTTTCTCTCATTAGAATAGAAGCTTTTTAATTCAAATTAGTCGAAAAGGTGCACATCTTGCTCGCATAGCTCAACAACTTTACCCACTAAGTGACTATTGCTATATTATTCTATATATACTGTGCATGGGTATGCATAAAGAAGGCCTGTTTACCCAAGTTGCCACTCTAATTTCTGAAAGACTTGAGCCACAAATTCATACATTTCAGCCATCAGATTCATCTAATTCGACGAGTTACTCGGATAGAATCTTCTTAGAAGCGCTCGAGTAGAGTCATTTTACACCACTCTTTTGTTCTATTTCAAGGCAAAAAATTGATCCTTCTAAAGCAAGCCTATAAAGTAGTACAATTTTTCACAATTTTCAAATATATTACCTTGGGTAAGACCTAAATGAGCAGTGCCAGAAGGGCAGAAATAGCACTACCAAAAAACCACTATTTAGAGACGAACTTATCATGATTTTTGAGTCAACATCTTGAAATTTCATCAGTGAGATTTATATAAGATTCATCACATCAAATGATTCAATAAAAATCTCTAATCTAGGTGAAGTCAAAAACGGAATAATTTGAGCTCATTTTTGAGGTTAAATAAGAAATCGGAACAGATTTTATGCTTGGTAGTAATGAGAATTAACAATCATTAAGCAAACATACGTTTTTTGTCGTGATATGATTTTTCGTAAACTAAGATGAGAATTGAAAATGAAATAGAGTTACACAAACAGTGCAATAATCTTAAATTAGGTACGGATACTTCAATAAATAAATAAAAGTACTACCTACAGATTTTCGATACAATATTCCGCCAGTGTAGATTCAGAATCTTCCAGGCCAAAAAATATTATGCGTTATTTTATAGCATCCGATACCAATATTGAAGTTTTTTCTTGTCCATACATACCTTGAAACAAACATTACACAATTCTATGAACATTAAATTTGAACAAAATTGTCAATACACACACAAAAATACGAAAGGTTTACATTACTTTATACCGAGACTCTAAATCCAAATTACTTCAACAATAGTGAAATTTTATTCTACACCGTGGCGTAGATAGGATTTTTCGATGGAGGGGATTTCTTCTCTTGGTATCCTTTTTTCCAAGTAAATGAGTGGGAGAGCCGGTGAAAAACGAGAATGAAATTGCAATGGAGGACAATATGTCCTCTACGCAAAAGCTTCCACAGAAGGTCCAAATTGCCTTTCTCTGACTGTAGTCGAAAAGGGACTCACTTCAATTAGTTCATTTTGTACATCAATGTGCACTTTTCATTCTCATACGCTCGTAAAGCTCGATTACATTTTCTAAAACAAATTCTGCAATGCAGACCTAACTTCTAGATTTAGTTCACTGGATCAGAACTAAAATGTTTATCGCAAAAGATTAGCGTGTTTATAAAAGTACTTCGGTCTATTTGCGAATTCACAATCCAAACAAAACAAAAAATAGCTTGCTTCTGTTATTGAAGAACTAAAACAAACACTCACAAAAAAAAATTAAAAAAAGAGTAAATGTTTGAAAGTTGAAAATATTTCATTCGAACTCATCGGATAGGTTGATATGTACAAAAAAAAAAATATAAGAGATCATATTTCATATCTCCTACTAAACATAACGTCATTACTTAATATTTCAGAGCAATGTTCCTGGAAAGGTTCACTCGCTCATTCCCCCACCAAGGTGTGAAATTTTGGGAATGTCTCTCATCGACACTAGTAAAAGATGTCCTCATGTTCACAAATGGATGTATATTGACAAACTAGCCAGGGGAAGGGGCAGCAGGGTATAGCCCTCTATTCATGCCCATTCTAGATTTCTTATAGGGTAGCATGAGCTAATATCTGTCCTGGCTAGACGTAGGTCAAGCTTAATTCGGCTCACGGGAGCGACACCTCTTTCTCCCTTTTGCAGAATATAATATTTATGCTAAGAGAGCTAAGCTGGTCAACTTCCTCCAAATAAAGCTCATTCTGGATCCCTCAGAGCAATACACACTACCAACTTTCTAGTCTACGACGTCAACAGGGCAATTTCTAAATGGACGCCTCTTTCCACTTTAGAAGTATGCTCAAAAATGGAGCTAGACGTAGACATTCAAGAAAGGGCAGGGTCTAGCAAAGACATAAAACATGTCAAAAGTCTCCCATACAGCCTCAGAGTAAGAAAACTTTTCATCATTCTCTTCAGACAAATATTATTGACTTGTTGGAATTGGTGGATGAGAGGATAAGAGAAGAACATGTTCAGTGTCCGAAGGATGTTAATTAGAGCGGACGTTCTCAAGGAATCACTTAGATTTGCAAGGAAGAGGAAATATGACGAAAAAATCTCCTGGCCTGAGTGGGAATTGAAGCCGAAGTATAATCTTGAGGCCAGGTATCGTAGTGGTTGCCCCACTCGTCATAAAAATGAGAGGTCGTGGGTTCGATTCACGCAGAAGCCAAAATATTCCAGTGTCTCCCCCAGTAAGTACTCTATCAGAAAAACCAGATTCTCGTTTCTAGTCGGAGACTGACTTCCCAAGTCTACAGCAAAAGTTTTACAAATTTCGAAAGAGTGCGTCTGTGTGCTTTGGGATTTGAAAAATCTGGTTTTTCAGTAGAATTACGAAAAATTTTCTTCGTGTTTGAAGAGGAGCACCTCCTTTTGAAGTTCTATTGCGGAGAGGTTGATGTACTGTAACTATTTGAAAGAAATGTGTGAAGTGCTGTCATACGTTTTACAGCATTCAGCGCTCAGTAGAAAACTTACGACATACTTTTTTTTTTTTTTTATAACGGCCTCCACCAAATACATAGTAACAATTTTGAGTAATTCATCATTATACACAATTCTGACATATTCCCACGAAAACTAAAATACTTTAATTCTTATTAAGGTTACGAGACCAAAATAATGTTGATTGTTTATTATTGAAAAAAAAAAAAAAAAAGTTTATTAAACGAGGACAAAAAAAAAAATATGAAAATATTTTATATCCTAACAAAGTACAAATATAAAATCCTTTACGCATTACCTGTAGTCGGTAGATGAGTTTTATCTTTCTCATTTAAAATGTTACTACCGTGAGCATGTTATTTACTCGGTAAGTATGCCGGAAACTTTTCCTTGTCTTTTGTCCGGTAAAATTCGTTGATTTTCTGAGAGAAAAAAAAAAGAAGAGATCTGAGCAATTTACGATTTTTGAATAGCTTTATGTACGAGGTAGGCGGTCTTTAACAGTACAGCATTCCCTCTTTTCTTTGCAGAATTATCATTCTACCAGTATATTTTTTCCTTCGAAATACCTTTAGCATATTTCCGTACTTACGTACAAAAGGTTGTATAAAAATTTCCATATTTAAAAAATAGCACGAGGCACTGCGGCTAATAGTAAGGAATCCGAAAATATAAATTAATGGCAGAGCGAATGAAAGTAAGGAGGGGAAAAAAAAGAGGAAAAAATAATAAAACAGAGAATCGGTAGACAAGTTGAGTTTAAGTGTGGCAAAAAAAATTCTACCAAAGGCTTATGAATAAATTAAATCCTTCGGAAGCTG
Organism: Aspidiotus rigidus; assembly: GCA_035079385.1. Classification (NCBI taxonomy): domain Eukaryota; kingdom Metazoa; phylum Arthropoda; class Insecta; order Hemiptera; family Diaspididae; genus Aspidiotus; species Aspidiotus rigidus. The sequence continues at coordinate 551,155 of JAVHKY010000083.1, read as the reverse complement.
CGCCGTTATTAATATTTTTTAGATTTATCAATATTCATCGAATGCAGTTCATTTGTCAAACACGGCGTCTTTCGCTCGAATTGCAAATATGAATGAGACGCTTACCTTTTTCATATCATACGAATACTTCGACTTCGACGCCTGTTTTCACAGGTAAATAATACGCAAGTACCTACAGAATTCCTTAAAGTAAAATACTCCTTCAAAGTTGTAACTTACTGCTTGTTTTATTTCTAGAGGGAGGTAAAAAAACTCTCCTCCGTCATTCACTTAGTGAACTCAACTGTTCAATGCTTGACGAACGATTAATAAATTTTTTATAAGTCTAGCTCTAGAGCTTAGTATAATTACTTGCGCAATTCGATTCTCCAAATGGTACCACAAGCAGTCATTCTATAGTACCAATTCCCAAGTTGGAACACAAGAAAGTATAGCGAAAGTCCCTTCAGAATTAAATTAACTGATGTCAATTCTACAACTAATTTTTAGTCAAATTGGACGAAAACCTTAGCATAACGAATTTGGAAATTTTGGAAAATGGGTGCGGTTTTTATATTTAAATAGAGTAAGTGGTTACAAAAATACGACCGATAGAATGTCGCAAAAGATAGTTCGAATAAGTTTGGGGAAGTAATGGGCCACAAGATAAAAGGTGAACTGAAAAAAAAGGAAGTTTTTGTTTTTCCGTGACAAACAGATATCAATTAAATGAGACAGTTTGCTTTTGTTGCCACCTTTATTATTAAAAAACAACTTGAAGTGTACCACGAAAAAGTACTGGGGTTGGTAGAAGATGAATCGACTTACAAAAAGTTGGCCACGGATCCGACCTCGAGTCTTCAACGCAAAAGCAATGAATTGATCCAACAGTTGTGCAAAGAAAATTATAACGACGACAAGCTCAGGAAATATTTCACTGACTACGTTGCAGTCTCGCCCAAATTTTATGGATTACCTAAAATACATAAGCCGGATACGCCACTCCGGCCCATTGTGTCCTGTACAAACTCACCTACGTACAAGCTTTCACAGTTTATGGCAGAGATTTTGTCTAATATCCGCAACGAAGACCACAACACCAGTTCCTCAACTGACCTCATACGGGCTATTTCATCCGCCGAATTGGACCCATCACACATTGTGGTGTCCTTTGATGCCGTGTCATTGTTCACCACGATTCCGGTCTCGATGGCCATGCAAGTGATAGAAGAAAGATGGGGCGAGTTGGCTGGTGTGTGGACATCGATGAGGAAGGACGTTTTTTTCAAAGTGCTTATATTCTGCCTGTCTGGAAGCTATTTCAGCTATAATGGCATCATATACTCACAAATAGAGGGTCTAGTTATGGGCAGCACCCTCTCCCCAATTGTAGCGGAACTGGTACTCGACAAACTGTTCGCCTCATTGGATAGTACTTCTGGTTCCAGTATCAGCTTCAAGACCGAGTATGTGGACGACAGTCTGTTTTTCGTTAATGAGAGCATTTGTGACGATCTTCTAGAATGTTTGAACAACTTTGATAGCAGGATTAAATTTACCGTCGAAAAAGAAGAAAACCGATCAATAAATTTTTTAGATCTCACAATCGTTAGATGTGAAAACAACCCCACTCCCATTTTTAATTTATATAAAAAACCTACCCACATGAGTAGGTTTATTAACTATCTTTCAAATCAACCCTTACATGTAAAATCCAACACTGCCAAAAATTTGATGAACCGTTACCTTTCGAACTTTAACCCTAAATTTCATAACCAAATTATGACCAAATTTTGTGAAACACTACGTGAAAACGGCTATCCCTCTAAGTTTATTAAGAATATTGTGTATTGTGATCCTCCTAGTATTAATAATTCATGTTTAACTAATAAGAAATATTTCTCGGACCCGTTTATAGGTCCAAGCAGCGCGATTATTCGTAAGATCCTGCAGAAATTGGATAACCAAAATTGTATTTCTTTCGGCAGTTACAACACCTTGAGAGAAAAATTCTTTTCGAAAACTAAAGACCCAAACCCCACCTTGAAAAATTCTGGTGTTGCATACAAGGTTCCCTGTTCGGTGTGCCCTGATACATTCTATGTGGGGGAGACCTCTCAACTGTTAAAGAAGAGGGTCGACCAACACAAGAATGATGTTAAGAATCGAAGTAATCGCACTGCTTTGGCCTCTCACTCTGGTGATACAGGGCACAGTTTTAATTTCGACTTAATTAAAATAGTTGGTCGTGAGAAAAATGATAAGAAGAGGAAGATGTTAGAAGTACTACATATTTTAAGATGTAACAATGTGAATTTCAAGACCGATACTTCTAATCTCGCCAACACTTATGCGTCACTCATTCGTGAATTGTAATTATTAATTTTTGTCTCCGGCCCTGATCCTGTTGGCACGTGCTTTTTCCCTTTTTCAGTTCATATCTGGTCACCTCTCTCTTTGTATTTTTATTTTATTTCAGTACGTTTCCTGATGATGACGACGAGGTGCGTCGAAACGTCGAGTTGTTTTTTAATAATAAAGGTGGCAACAAACGCGAACTGTCTCATTTAATAAAAAAAAAAGATATTCTAAAAAATTTTCCTGCCGTAATGGCAATCCTGACCCTTGGAGAAATTTTTGATTGAGAAATTAAACGGCGTCACAATCTTTTGGTCAAGCTCTAGCATTCCAAAAAAAAAATATACTATTCTAGAAGTATTTTGAACGCTAAAAACGACCCTGTTTTTAGTTTTTCAATCAGTCCTCTCAATCTCTTGTTAAACGGATATAATCTCGTTTAATCGCCGCGGATAGTTACGGAACCTATCGCACGTTGTTGTGTTTTGGTACTGCAATTGTTGATACATTTCGCTATGATCCCCGATGAGTAAACGGGATCATTACTAGAGATCGGGAAGATGGATCGAAAAACCGAAAACAGTGCACTGTGGGATGAAACGCAAATCTAGCTGGACGAAAATCTATTTTTAGATTTCGTTTATCAAATGAGTCGATCTTTATGTAAAATTGTCCGCCAAGTTAAAAAAAAAAAATAGTAAATAACTCTCCAGTCGCTGGAACGGTCTACAAATGATAAAAAATCGAGAAAATCCACTTTCAACCTGGAGAATACTGAATTTTGGTATTTTGTTCATAGATTAGGTCAATTCTTATGTAAACACGTCCGCCGAGTTCGAAAAAATTAGTCAAAAAATTCTCCAGTTGTTGGAACGGTCTAGAAATACAAAAAAATCGAGAAAATAGACTTTCTCAAACTGGAGGATTCTGATTCTTTGTACTTCGATTTTCGGTAAGGTCAATTCTTATACACACACGTCTGACGAGATCAAAAAAATTATTCAAAGAATTCTTCAGTCGCTGGAACGATCTAGAAATAAAGAAAAATTGAGAAAATATACTTTTTTTAACCTGGAGAAAACTGAAGATTAGTGCTATCATCGGAACTCATAGTGAGTGAGTGAGATATAAGTAGAGCACTAATATTGAAAAAGGGTTTCTTCAATTGTACAAATCTACTTTATTAGTTGCTTATACAAGAGTACTTTCGGGTGTTATCCCATCATCAGTTGTGTCGCAACTGGAGAACAAGGCCTTAACCATGAGTTTTTATAGTATAACACTGTGATCTTATTGGCTATAATAATGCTGTGTTGTGATTGGTTCACTTCTTAGAAACTTATTCTTACAATAATGTGACATTGTGTTCTTATTGGCTAAAACATACTGCTTTGTGATTGGTTCAATCTATTGTTCTAAATGCTGCGTTTCTATTGGCTACCTTGATTCCTGCCGTAGCCAATAAGAACACAATGTCATAAGAATACGTTTCTAAGAAGTGAACCAATCACAACACAGCATTGTTATAGCCAATAAGATCACAGTGTTATACTATAAAAACTCATGGTTAAGGCCTTGTTCTCCAGTTGCGACACAACTGATGATGGGATAACACCCGAAAGTACTCTTGTATAAGCAACTAATAAAGTAGATTTGTACAATTGAAAAAACCCTTTTTCAATGAAGATTAGTGCTTCGTTCATTGATAAGGTCAATTCTTATATAAACACGTCCGCCTAGTTCGTAAGAAATATTAGATAAATCTTCCAGTCGTTGGAACACTCTGGAGATAGTAAAAAATCGAGGAGTGCGAAGTCAAAGCCGAAGACGACGCGACGTTATTGGCGAGACTCGGCAAGCGTTTACAAATCTCAATTTGGTCTTCCAACCTTTCAAAAATTCTGAAAAAAAAAATATGTTTTAGGTGACCGTCCAATACTTCATACATATTTTTTCCAGCTTGAGCCCTCTGTAACAACATACTTGAAAAAAAAATTTTAATTAAAATACGCATTTTATCGAATCCATTAATGGTGACTGTCGCGATTTTGAACGAAATTTAAGAGAAGAAAACTCGTAAACTTGCCTCCCTCCAGAGTTTAAAGGCTACGGCTGAGAAAAAAGACCGTCCTGTAGATAATTTAACCCAGCAATTCCAGCCACGCATCATTAATTATAGTAAAGTTCAGTTTGATAGTGATGAGTTATACCTGTTGGAGAAAGGGTTGAAATTTGGTCTCCCTCCCCTTAAGAACCAAGAGACACTTGCTAGCGTAGTAGCTGACGTGACAGTCAAAATTGGACCGGGAGTGAATATCCAAAAGAAGTGCGCCGAAATGGTTTGCAACACTCCCCTCCCCCGCATAAGTAATGCCTGTAGTGAGGTGATTAAAGGATTAAAGAGGAAGGTCAGGGAGGAGGGCTCAATCCTTACCAAGGCGGATAAAAGCAACGCCGTAGTGATTATGGAGAAGTCCTCTTATGTATCCGGGGTTCATGAAGTGCTGGAACAGTGTGGCGCTAAGGAGAATAGCTTCTTCTGTTTCCCCAGTTTTGTCAAAAGAGGTGAGGAACACTATTAATAATTGTAGTGTGATTATTAAGAGTCCTCGGACAAAGAAAGCTCTCTTGGAGCCTAACCCGGTTCCTCCCCTCCTATATGGATTACCCAAAGTACATAAAAAAGATGTACCAATGCGGCCGGTTGTGTCATTTGTCTCGTCGCCAACTTATTTGTTAGCTAAATTTATTGATAGATGGTTCAAATCGCGAGTAGATTATACCTCCCCTCACTCAGTATTAAACTCAGGTTTGTTGACGAAAAGGTTGAAGGATATAAGCCTCCCTGAGGAAACGATTTTATGTTCCTTTGATGTGGTGGGATTATTTCCTCACATCCCGAAGGCTGTCGCAATCCAACACATGGGCGAATTGCTTGTAAAAACTGGTGTCCCCCATGAGGAATTGGTAGAATTCTTCGACCTTCTGAGAGTTTGTTGGACTCCCAATTTTTGTAAATTTGAGGGACAATTTTTCGAATTCCCGGAAGAAGTGGGGATCCCTATTGGGTCCCCTTTAGGCTCATTAATATCGGAGGTTTTCATGTCCAGATTTGAAGTCGAATTGTTTTCTTCGGGCCAGGTACTTCTAAATTACGTCTTTTACTGGCATAGGTATGTAGACGACATATTGTGCGCGTGGACTGGCCCAGTGGAACTCCTTAGTGAGTTCCTTTCTTACTTAAATGGCCGATATCCTTCCATAAAATTCACTCTGGAAGTTGGCGGATTATTAATAAATTTCTTGGATTTGTCCATATTTATTAGAGATGGCGTCCATGAATTTGGTATTTATAGAAAAGAAACTTCGACTGATATAACAATCCATGGGTCATCTTTCTGTCCCGCTGCACATAAGATCGCTACCTTCAATAGTCTGATACATCGGCTGACTAGTATTCCCTTGAGTCAGGATGCTTTCCAGAAGGAACTAGGGACGATTAAGTACCTGGCCAGAGTGAACCAAGTTCGAGTGGACATTGATTTAATGGTCCGAAGGAGGTTTACGAGAAAGTGCCTCGATTCTACCACCTCCCTCCCTAGGGATTTGCACAACAGTAGAAAACGTTGGATTAAACTCCCTTACTTGGGCAGGTTTTCGTTGAAGTTGGGCCGGGTACTCGGTCCTTTTGGGTTCCGGCCGGCGTTCTATAATATCAATACTGTAAAAAGTTTATTTGTGAAACTGAAGGACCCGATTCCTTCGGTCGAGAGAAGTGGGGTATACAGTATAGCCTGCAACGATTGCCCAGATATTTATATAGGGATGACCGGGCGTCAGCTCCAAATAAGAATTGAGGAGCATAAAAAAGCGTGGGAGAAGGGTAATTTGGGTGAATCGGCTTTTGCTGATCATCTCTTGAGAATGGCCACAAATTCAAGGAAGGCTCTGGTATCCTCCTCCATAGGGAGAACTCATATTTTAAACGGCTGGCTTTAGAAAATATAGAAATTATACGACACCGGAATAACGAAGACTTCACGGTTTTAAACAGGTTCATTCCTGAAGAGGGTCTGATTGAGCTAGTATATGAGAATGATTCAAACTTCGATGACTCGCTGGTTAAATCATGATCTTCTGGTTAACTCCCTCTGTCTTTGTTGATGTTGGATCAGTCGCTTTCGTTTACGCTCCGATGATGGTTGTTTAACCGAAAACGTTTAGCGGCTGATTTTCTTGTGATTCAATATAATTTGCTACACCTTCGGGCGTACACTCCTCTTGTGTAATACGCATTTTATATGGAATTTTCTTCTTTTTTTTTCGCTCGAAAGAATTATCATGAATGGCCCTTAAGATGATTCATTTTCCTTCCAAAGCACGATTTTGCACAACAGGATTCATGGAAAATTACGAGCTGTAGAATTTTTATAATAATATATATTTTTAAATATCATAGAGGATAGAATAGATTTAGGTGGCTGAAAATTTGGAAATAAGAGTTTCATTCTATCCCCAACGACTTCCGATAGTTGAGTTGGAGATTCCCGCCTAAGGCTGGATCATCAATATTACCCGGCTAGAGCCTCTCTGGCTCAAATCGAAACTAAAATTTTTTTTTTTGAAACAGTAGTGCTGAAGGTACAACCGAATTACATTTCAAAACTTATCAACGAAAAAACTCAATTTCCATATAGAACAGTAAAATGGTTCTCTTCATTTTGCAAGTTTATAATGCTTGCCAGGTATAATTCGGGCCCAACAGCGCTAGCTTCGCTGATAACGCAACCGGGTACATAATAGACATTGCGGGTATCGAGGTGAGCGGGTAGTAACCGTTTTCATAAAATTTCAATGTATTTCAAAACTGATAATTTCATTTGAAAGGAAATTTTATGATCAGCAAATTTAGTTCTTTCAATTTTTTCAAAAAATTGCTTCTTTCCAAAGATATATCAAATTGAAATTACATTGAGACAAATGCAATTTTTTCCTTCACCCCGGTTTTCGCGACTACAGCGAACCTAGCGGTTGTAGGGCCCGAATTCACCAAATGTTACTCAAAACTCGAGAACCGGCGAATTCTTTTTCATTTTATTACTCGCTTTGGATGCTTGATATCTTCAACACAACGATAAGAATTTCACCCAGAAATTTTGTATCTAAAGAGTACAGAATAAACTTTGAAAAAACACAATGGTAACGCGTTGGAGTATTTCACTGAACCACACATTGAACAAGGTCTCTAATTTCACCTCTATCAATATGAAAATTGTTTCTGGATTTTTTTTTTTTTTTTTTCACTTTTGCCCAGCTAAATTTGCGTTTCATCCCACAGTGCAGTGTCGTTTTCAGCGTTCAAAATACTTCTATAATAGTATATTTTTGTTGGGAAAGCCAAAGTATGACCAAAAAATTGTCACACTGTGTTATAGAGAGGTTGCTTACATATACATATTAGACGTAGGAAAAAATTCCTACACAACAATTTCAATTTTTGTTCTGCACTACAGGGCAAAGAAAATATGCCGACCTCCTTCGAGAAATGAGTCGGAGCGCATCGCCAAGAAGACCGGTCCAGGAAAAAGAGGCACGGGTATGGAGCTGACTCAAGTTGATTAAAAGACTTCTAAATATTTTTCAAGGAGTGGGGAGAGAGTCGAGAAAGTTGAAAAAGCACAAATTAGGTACAATTATGAGCCTACGATATTATCAACCTTCAAGGTCAACTCAATGTAGAAAAAGGTGATTAAAACGCGCTCAACTGCGAGTTCGAAGAGAGGGACAATCTGTACAGATGAAATTCTCGACTTTTATCCACTATCCTGAAGAAAAATGAAGTACAATAAGATGAAACAGCGTAACCTGAGATAGTTTTCACACAGACTCCTACCAAACAATTCTATTCTGATAAATGATATTATCAAACTATTCTCGATACTTGTACCAACAAATGAGAGAATAGAAATTGAAATCCTTTGATGGGAGTGATAGAGGATGGTATTGATATTCTGTAGAGAACTACACTGAATTTGAAGTACTTAGTGTACACGTACTGACTTACCGACCGCACAACGATGATGTAAACAAGAAACAGCATTCGTGTTAGTTTGTGCAAATTTCATTTACTCAAGTACCTACTCTATACTTCACTGTTATGGTGAACTTCGTAACGACCTAGAAAAATGCTTGAAGACTTCATTACGTTTCTAGTGGTTCGCAGTAAATAACTTACTGTACGTGGTAAATTAATGGGAGAGTAGATTACACAATACAGTAAACCGTGTGCAATAATACGTAAAATTTCGCTGCTTCTCTCGTCGTACACTCCATACTTTCACCTTACTTCACCCTTCTGGTGTGGCACACCTCATTCTGTTCTACGGACTCAAATTGTTGGATAAAATAGAATTATAATTTTAACGATAAGCTGTTCACAATACTCACGTATAATACCATTCCGAATTCCGTAAAAACAAAAGAAGGCTGCTAATAAACATAACCGCTGGTAAGAAAGTTTTCACATCAGCAGTTTTAGAAAAGAAACAATGGAAATAATGATCTTTAATGGATGAAATAAGAGAACAGCGTTTTTAAGAATGAGAAGAACATTAATTCCAAATATTGATGAGAAAGATTTTTACAGCTTATTCTGAACTGGACTACTCACTACGACGAGGACTTCTACTTTCTCGTCCAATATTAGACGAAAAAAATGTGAAATAGATAAGAGGAGTTATCCGTCGAAAAGGGGTCTGATCAAGTTAATTTTCATAGAACCGATGCATTTTCCACACATAACTCCTCATATAATATGCTTCCAGATTTTTGCCTCTAAGTGACACTTCATGATGGCTTCTAACCCAAAGCTTCACACACGAGGGAAAAGATGTAGCCAACACGGAATTCATTAGGCGAGGGATTCTGATCGACAATTTCTATCAACAGTGAAAGAAAACGTTAAGGAAAGACTCGAAACTATACCGGAAAAAGAGAAAATGGCGATCAGAAGAAAGAAGAAAACCTGGATGACAGCAGAGATTGTGGAACTGATGAGGAGGAAACAACCCTGATTAATATGAAGAGCTGAACCGACATATCAGAAACGAAATATATGAGAAGCTAAAAATGAATGGATAAAACAAAAATCTGAAAGAATGGAGAGACTGGAGGAAAAACGCGACTCCTCCCATTCATACAGGAGATGAAGCAGACAACCGGAACCAACAGAAAGAAAATTCTTCATTACCGACAATACGCAGTTGAAGTTGCAAAAAATTGCAGCTGTAGACAAAGTATATTGGAGACCTATACAACAATGAGAGAACCCAAAAACTGAATCACTCCGAGAAAGCCAAGAAAAGCGATAAGCTCCGATGAACTAAAAGACGAAATTATTCATCAACAATATCATGAAACTGGTGAACTTCTCCTTACTCAACGTGTTTAGGCCGACGACTACAACATTTCCATTTGTTCCTCCAACCCTCAAATAGCCCACAGACTTCTCCAGGTAACACTCAACTTTATCACTCCATGGACAGTGAAAGATGGTTTCAAATTTTCTACCACTAAAACCTACTTAGTTATTTTCAAAAAAATACATCTTATCCCCTCCTTCCATCCTCTGCTCTAACAAAATTTCGAAGTCCATTCCACAATTCTGTCAATATTCTCGGCCTCCACTTTGATCAAGAACTTTCATCGACCTTCCACATCAAATTTTTAAAAGTAAAATGTACAAATACTTTGAACTTTATTAAATTCATCTCACATCTTTCAGAAAGAGCCTCCAAAAAATTACTACTACAACTCTACAAGACTCGTATCCCTTTGAGTCAGGCTGCCTTCAAGAAAGAATTATACACAATAAAACACCTGGCCAGAGTGAATGGGGTCAATGTCGATGTAGACGTGATGGTTCCGAGGAAAGTTACGAGGAGCATTCTTGATTCCACCTCCTTCCTCCCCCGAAACACGATCCGTGATCGTCGTATGCGTTCGATCAGTCTCCCTTTCCTGGAGAAGTTCTCCCTCCAATAGGGTCGGTCTCTCCGGCCGTTTGGCTTCAGACCCGCGTTTTATAACCCTACCACAGTCAAAGGGTTGTTTGTGAGGCTAAAGGACCTCATACCCGTGGACGAGAGGAGTGGTGTTTATAAGTTGAAATGTAGGGATTGTGGAGGCTTTTATATTGGTGAGACCAGCCGCCAAGTGAAGGTTGGAGTAGCTGAGCACCTGAAGTCTTGGAATAAGGGACACTTAGAGGAGTTAGCTTTTGCCGATCATCTAATAAACAGCGGCCACAGCTTCCGTGAGGGATCGGAAAACCTCCTTAATGAGGAGAGCTCCTACCGTGAACGTTGCCCTCGAGTATATAGAGATAATGCGTCATCTCAACACCGATGGCATTACTGTACTTGACTCGTGCATTCCGGAAGATGGCCTGATTGAACTGGTTTATGATTCACACCGCGATTTCTTGTTTGGCCAATCTTAATACCTTGTTCTCCTTCTTCGTTTGTCAGTTGCTTTCATTTCAGTCCTGAAGATGGTTTCTCAACCGAAAGCGCTCATCGTTTAATTTTTTCTGCGGTTTGCATTGTTTACTCACCCTTCGGGATATTCTTCCTTTCACTAATATTATGGATAATCATAACTTGGAAGAATGTATTCGTTTAAAGGATTATCTGACCTCAACTAGATTATGGGGAACCAAAACACAATTAATCCAACAAGTCCATCTTCTCATTGCTCGATACTATTCAAACTTCCTAAATTTTCTCTATTATTTCGTCTAACCACCAATTTCGATCCTCGGTTTCTCAATCCCCGATCTCCCTGTGTGTATAATTCAATCTTTCTTCAAACACTGACCCCGTCTCAAAACCCATACCGTTCTCCAATTTGGCCACCCCCACAATAATAAACATTTCAAGCAAATCCCCTGCAACCCGTCTACATCATTTCCTCACTTGGACGCTTTTCAAACCAAATATATGTCTTGACCTCACCCAATTCCCCAAATCAATGAAAATCACCATCATCTAAAATATCCAAAAATTTATACAAGATCGCAATTTTCCTTTCAGACAGATCAAAAACATTAAATATAAGTGCCTAGACATGTTCCATGAGTGAATGTCCAACTTCCCACCGTGTGACATTGCATCAATATTCGCAGTTATACATGTAATAATATACTATAATTAAATTGTAACACTGAGCTAATAGCCGTATGTGAAGGTAAGGCTCGTGAAAAAAATAAAAACAGTTTTTCAGGTGACGTAGGATCTACAATCAGGCTTGACAGGGAACAAACATGAGAGTCTTCCATCTTCAAAAATCACTCCAAGGTAAATCTGCACAAGACAGTCTGTTATTCTCGTCGTCCTTAGAAATTTCGAACGAACTAAAAATCGTAATACTTCTGTTGATTCCGCTCACAATATCCAACTCATCATTTCACCTAATAATCGAAAATCATTTTAAGTAAGCAAAATTGCAAAAGGCGTTACGTATAGTAATTCATTTTAATATATTCCTCCTTTTCATCCCTTCAGCGCGGTTCGACATAACTGTCAATTGTTCGCAATTTATTATACGTTCAGCTTGGAGAAAAAGAAACGAATCATTACGAACATTCAAAATTTACCTCGGCAAAAAAGATATACACACTTATTGCGCTTCCTTTTCGGCAACTCTCTCTAATTTATAATCTCGATAAGGAATATATTCAACCCTCGAAGTCTACTTTCACAAATGGAAAATAAAGAAACGCCTTCTCCGTTTGTAAGATCATTCTCACCGATTTTACCCAAGAGAGCACCGCGGTGAACACTCTTAAAATTGGGAGACGCAGTTTTTGGTTTTTTTCTTCTTTTTTTTCTCAGTACTTTCGGTCATTTGAATTGACAACGCTCTAATAACGAGGGACGATTTAGATAGAATGACTTCTTTCGAAGCTTCAATTCTTATTCGGACGTGCCGCGACTAAAATAATGAAATTAAGTATTTACTTGTAACACCATCTCGCGGTTTTTACAATTTTTACACCGAACATTGAGCTACGTGCACTGTTGGTGGCATATGGTTCTTTAAAAAGTATGAATAAACGCCAGTTAATCGTCTTGGAGATCTTATTAAAACGGCTTAATTAGCATTTCTTTCTTGTGGCCTTTCCGTTAATGAGACAGTCAACCAACAACGGTGCAGGCATTTACATAAAGTATATTTACTTTTTGCGCATTTTAGAGAGTGTATCGTTTTCTTTTTCCGAGACAGATGCCGGCTTTTATACAAATTAAGAAGAATTATAATACAAATCGCAGTTTCCTGCAACCTAACTACTCACATCGTGAATTGTACATAATATTGTGTACCATGCAGAAGCTGTTTATTCAGGGAAATAATTCGACAGAAACCGAATTGGTACTGGGAGAGTGAAAAATGGCAACTTTTCATCGAAGCTACGTCAACTGCAGATGTTCAAATATTAATGAATTTACGAATGCAATTGATACGTCATATACCACTTAAATATGTACGAATATCGTTTGAAACGTTGTTTATATGGACTATGGTCGAGAGATCCAATATTGATAGGTTTCAAAATCACAGATATATAATATTTGTAACTCTCGAGTCAAATTTTTCGGGAGTCCTACGTTCAAAACTTCTACGAGTCATTTCACAAAAAAGACAACAATTTTGACCGCTCCGGCAAATTGATTCATTTAACTCGATAATTCAAGTTCTTCTACGCTCTTCCCTCTCTCATCGATATACATCAGAGGTCGAAATTCGTTCCAATGCCCTTTTTCTTACATATGTAGCTCGAAAAACAAACTTTTTCTAACCTTCCCTCTCACACATAGCTAAACGATCAAACTTTTTCCCAAGTTCTCGCCTAGATCTACATCGCGAAAGTCACAATCTTCTTCAAGTCTTCAACCTGATGAGTTGATGTAAGTCTATAGTCAGAATCCCCCCCTTTCCTAGCTCGAAGATTGAAATTCTTCTCAGTTCCTTCCCTTCCCTCTAAATATACAGCCCGAAATTCAGAACTTTCCCCGATTCCTCTCCTCTCATACTTTGATTATCAGAATTTTTCTAAGCCCCTCTTGGTCAAAGGTCAAGAAGCGTCCGACTTCTCTTACCCCTATATGACTTGGAAGTCAAATTTTCTCCACACACAGCTAGACAATTGAAATTTTTTGGACCCTGCCTTTTGATGAATATGATTTACCATCGCTTGTGTGTCGCATGTGCAGCACCGCCCGTCATCCATTATGGAGTAGGTCCGGGTTGCGTATGCATTTAATATTGTTTCCTCCAACACCGGAATCGACCCTTTCAGGTATAACTTCAGTGAAGGAGGAATCTCCTAGGCGAACCCCCGCTTCCACTCGGTAACTGCCAAGTTGCTTTGGCAACCGCCAATCTGCAGTGCCCCCCTGTACGCACAAAAACATAAGAACACTCACAACAACAAACACCACCACAATACACAATACAGTAGGTCACTGTTGGAGGTTCTTCATCTTCTTCTTCCTTCAGGGAAGATCTTGGTCCTCTTCTTCCTGCAGATCTGGATGTTGATGGTACACAGGTGTTGAGTAGGCCATAGCGTGGTTCTGCATTTGCCTATTTCATTCCTGGTCCATCTTCCTCTTCATGATGGTGGCTGCAAATGCAGACACCTGGTTCCATGCTTTTTCGGAACCTAGCATGGTGGGTACCAGGCTACTCGGGTCGAGCGCTACATCTACCTCGATCTCTTGAAGAGACCGACTAAGCTCGGCCCTTGGTTACAGTGCAAACACGTTGCCTGCTCAACTTTCCTCAACTTCTCGTGAAGGTACTTGTTGAAGCAGCCATGGCCGCTTAACACCTGCGTCAGGTGAAAGTTCAGCTGACCATGGTGTCGGTTCATCCACTCGTCAAGGTCGCGTATTAGCACACGGGTTGTCCATGTACCCAGCTCACTCTGGGCAATTCTTGCTTTCCACTTTACAAGCAAGGAGCGCCTGGCCTCCTGCTTGACCCGTAAAACTTCTTGGTTGGTCGTCGTTCTCTTCTTTGCTTCGAACACCACCGTTCTCTCCTCAGCAAGGAGCTCGATTGGTGGTGAACGTGCTAATACACAAAGAGCCTCCGTCGAGACAGTGCGGTAGGCACTAACACACCTCAGCGCAGTTCTTCGTTGGATCTTTACCATCTCTCTCCTTCGGTATGGTATCTTGATGCAGTCGGCCCATACTGGCGCACCATATAGGAAGGTCGACAAGGCGGTGCTCATCATGATCCTTCTCCTTGCTTCTCTTGGTCCTCCTAGGTTCCTCATCAGGCGGCTTAGGTATCCAACTACCCGGCCCGCCTTTTCCGCTGCCATCAGGAAATGGTGCCTGATTAAGCTCAGCGTTGAGTCGAACCAGATGCCCAGGTATTTCATTTGCTTCTTGATTCCAATTTCCACACCTTGCAGGCGAAAGGTGGGTGACTTGAACTTCCGACGGGTCGTGAATAAAATGGCCTCCGTCTTACTTGCTGCTAGTTCAAGTCCAGCCGACTCGATCCAACGCGTCACATCCTCTAGGGCCCGGTTTACCCTGCTCACCACCGCTACAGTTGTTTCGGCGGTGCATACCACCAGGGTGTCATCCGCATAGCAGATAAGCTTAACCCCCGGTGGCAGCTTCACCTTAAAGATTCCGTTAAATGCGACGCACCACAAAAGCGGCCCAAGGACCGACCCCTGCGGCACCCCACAAGTAACCGGGCGCTTTACTGTACCAGCAGACGTCTGTGCTTGGATTTCACGGAAGCTAAGATAGCTGCTGATCATCCTGAGCAGGTATGCGGGGACTCCTGCGTTCACAAGAGCTTCCAATATCATCTTCCATGGAATTGAATTGAACGCATTTCTTATGTCGAGGCTGACGGCTGCGCAAAACTGACACATATCAATTGCTGACTTGGCTATCCTCTTCAGCCGGATCCCAGTATCTGATGTGCAGCGTCCAGTTTGAAAACCGTACTGGCTATCACAGATTATATCTCTTTTCTTCAGATAGCTCTCCAAACGATTGGCTATCACTCTTTCTAGAAGTTTCCCAACATTGTCTAGCAGACAAAGTGATACAGCTCGTCAACATTTTTCCAAATTCTTCTCCTGTTGGAGCCTAGTGCTAGTGATTACAATTTTCCTTACCCTCCTCCCTCATGTACGTGACTAGAAGTCCCGAATTCTTCTAAAAGGTAGAGCTCAAAAGTCGAAATTGTTATACGTCGTGAAAGCAAGTCGGAGGTCCTACCTTCCCCGGATCCATGATTTTCAAATGACTCCCCATAAACCAGCGAAAGGCAGAATCTATTACAGAATATTACCCTGGGCTTGGAACCGACTATCAAAGATCCATTTGAAATTTTCGATGTCTTACAAAATTATAATTAGGTCGTACAAATACGGATGGCATGAATTAGAAAAAAGTTGAGTACCAACAACGAAACAATAAACTAATTATTGTAGCAATATTGGTAATAAAATATTCTCCACAAACCGGTCACTAATTGGCCAATTTTTAGATCTCATTCTCATATCTGCAGGAATTATTAAAATACAATTAAACATAATATTGTGCTAAGGCAGCGGAACCTCCTCTCCACTTTCGTAACGTTAACTACCAACTTTCTCACGTCCTCAGCTCAATTTCTGGAACTCTCCACCCATATATACCTTACTAAATTTTCTCAATCCTCATCTCGGCTCTCTCTCCAAATTCTACTTCCTCCACCTCATAAACTCATCCATTCTTCCGTGGCTATTCATTCCTCTCGCTAACAGATATCACACACATACCTAAATCAAATAACACTGTTCACCGTAAACAATTCTCCTCCCCGACCAGATAATACGCTACACTAATGGCTCTAAAACAAAAAATAAAACAGGCTCTATATATTCTATTCAAGACAAAATTGAGGCCTATCGTTTAAGGAACTCAGCCTCCGTCTTTACTGTCCAGTTGATTGCTTTTCGCTCCTGTCTTTCAATCTACTCGGTCTCCTCCCAGACTCGACTATATCCTACTATCTGGGCCACTTTCCTCCTTTGCTACTGGGATAAACCCCATATTCCATACTCTGGCCTTCATTCCAGGTCACATTAGTCACCCTCAACATGATAACGTTGACCGTTTGGCCAAAAACTTCACCCTCTCACCGGAAATTACCCAGCCGACCCATTCACCAGTAAACGACCCTGAAAAATACTACCGTTCCAAAATCCTAGGTTCCTGGCATGACCTCTGGAAAAATCAACCTCTCAATAGACTAAGATCAATCAAACGCCTCCGAGGAAATAATCCCCTCCTATCTAAGGATTGCCACACTCGGATCACCCACTCTCACACCTCCTAGGTCTTCACGCTCCTCCGTCATGTAACTAATGTCATTCAGACCATCCTACAATTCAACATCTCTTCTCATATCCTGTCCTCCAAAACCAATGTTCCACCAACAAAGTTCCCTCATCTACAACCTCCGCACTAGGTATGGAACAATTCTGAGACCGTCTCCAAGTCCCTCGACTACTTTTGTTTCACCCATTTCTTGCAAAAAAGCCTAATTAACGCGAGCTGGTGACCCGTTTCGTGCAGTCGCATACCTAGCTCGTAAATGAAAAAAACAAAAAAAACAAATTGGTGTCACAGAATCCCTTGTTGGCCTCTTCTCTTCTTTAATTCATCCTTTATATCACTCTGATCCATTTAAAATTTGTTCCTAATTTGTTCCTAAGGCCTCCCTAGGGCAAAACGAATACCTATGTCCATCAAATGGAGTTCTTTTCCATGAGTCCATAATTATAAGATATTCAATTCCAAATTATACTCGTTAGATTTTTTTGTTCATATTCTTTCCGAGAGTGAAAATTTTGGTCTATCATCAATTATCTCACAAATTATACAATCAAGAATTAAATTATTTTCCTAAAGGATAAAAGACAACATACGTTGTGCTACAAAATTGTACCATTTTACTACAGCATTGGAACTTCGATTACCCAAAAGACATTCCTCTGTCAAAATTAGGTCGAAGGTGAGTGAATCGATTGTAATGAATATTAACAATCTTGAATACCTTTAGCGCTTGAAGTCGGAAAAATTTTCAAACCTACACTCGAAATTACCTTTGAATTGAGTCGAATACGAATACCGCGGTGTTCCTCGTGGAAATAGGTTCACCATATTAATTGGGAAATGCATTCATGTGTAGAATCCTTTAAGTATCACTTTGTGAAATCTGTTTTGCTTGTCACTGCGAATGTAAACATAGCAGACTCACTAATCGTGCGTGTCTTGTGTCATCAACCGAGGAGATTAAATTAGCTCTTTCATATTCTTGTCGTTCAGGTGAAACTTTCGCATTGTAGTTCTCGCGTATCAGATTATGTAATCAAATCAATATGGTATGACTGTAGTAGAGCCTCCCCTCGACTTTATTGCACTCTGGAACACAGCTGTCATCAATAATACGAATACAAGAGTATTACGTTACGAAGATGCACACGAACCTCAAATCTACTCTAGACTTAGAATCGATTCATTAGAGAATTCAAATTACACGTAAGCGACATGCATTTATAGCTAAACCATTAAGGGACGGTTTCATTGTTGTCGTTTACCAATATCACCTCGTTCTAGGGGTTCTTGAGAGTTTGAACATCAGATACAAGGTGCTTATAAAATTATTGAGACTTAGCTGACTAACAGAACAAGTACCTATTTCATTATTTATAGGTAAAGTTTCAACGCCTCCTTCTCCAATTCTAGAAATTAAGACAACGATTTATTAATGATTACGAGAAAAAGTTGCTCGTCTCTTTGTAGCTTTTTCATTATTTATAGTTCTCGCGGAAAATATTATGCAGATTATCCGAATAGAAGGAAAACAAGAAGACGAAAAATTACTTTCTGATCGCGATTTTCTCGCTCTTCAATTGTTCGAACGGAGATTAGCGACTGGAACACCGACAACAACTGGTATATTCTCAACGGAGAATTAATCATTCAACTTTTAATTTCGTATGCTGAAAAAGATGAGAAAATAACCTGGAAATATCATCGAAAATAATTAAATACGTAATAAGAAGCGCGATGTTTTCACCCGTCTTCACGATGACGAAGTGACTCGACAATCCGAAAGTGGTAATTCAATTATTGTTTTGAAGTGAAAGCTGTCTTCTATATTATTATCATCGAAGCCCCTCTTTTCAGTACCTACACAGATAAATTATATTCTGTTTATTTCCATAGGCCTGACAGACGACTAATGGAAATAAATACTCGGATTCAACGAAATTGCCTCGTCCCACCTAACGTTAAATTTCTTTCTTCGTATAAAAATTTTAACATTTCATTATTATAAAGTCGTTTCAACGTTGTTGCGTGCCTACAATAATTCTCCGAGCGCGACTTGATTGAAGAAAGAACGAAATTGAATGAAGAATTCCCGGCACGACACATTATAGGTACTGAGTATTTTCCACGTTTTAAACTGTCTATCTAATTTGGATAGGAGAGTGAAGTCGGTAATGCGTCCCTCCTCAAAAAAAAAAAAAAAAAAAAAAAAAAAAAATGCGTAAGCCTCTGATGGATTTTGTAAGCCGCAGAATCGAAAAAAAAAGATCTAGTTTCAATTTAAACATCATTCGTAAATATTGGAAAATTCTCTTCAACCTAATTCAATAAATATTATAGTAGCCAAATTTCTTATAAAAATGAAAGGAGAATGATTAAAGTAAACCTTTTCAAACATTCACAAACCTTACAAAATAATCGACGCGAGTATCTTACGTTTAATACTGCCATCTCGGTGTTATTTTCACGTTCACATCATTTATAATTCAGTTGGCTAAATTAGGTACTTGAAAGAAATTCTTGAACATATTTTTTTTCATGGCAACATCACATCTTACCTCGCCCTTGAGAACGTATCCAAAATATACGTAATAAAAGGCAGGCTATCAAATAAATCCGACGCAAACAGGAAAATATCTATATGAATTTCAGAGGATGAGTAAGAAAATGACTGAAAGGAAAAACTAAGCACATGATCGCAATATTCATAATAATGAAAAATTTCTCGAGATTTTAAATATACCATACTTGAAAAATTGAAAACTAGATTTCAGCTCTCGCAGACCTTAAAAATCTAATAGAATTAGCTTTCCTCACCAAATCCTCAATTTATCTTTTACGACTACATGTGTACCTATAACACCTACTTTTAACGTCAACCAAGACTTACCGTCCATTGGCCGTCTCTTAAATTCAATTTGGTAATCCAAGCTGCACCGAGCAAATAACCCGTAAGTGCAGCTGTGACACTCGTTAAAAAAAAAAAAAAAAAAAAAAAAAAAATTAAACATGAAATCTACATTTTGAGAAGTTGCAAATATAGTTAAATCAATTTTTAACGATTTCGCGGGTTTAAATCGCTCTATCATTTGTACCGTCTCTAAAATTTCTCTGCACTAGGTATTTTCATCTTCTCGTTTAGGAGTTGTTGTTGAACTCGAAAAAGTTTTAAAGCGGTAAATGTGCTTCCGATAACATGATGTTGTTAGTCAGACCGATACGTTCCAAAAGTTTCCGTGAAACAACAGAAATGATAAAACGTTTCTGATACAAACATTGTCACGATGATCATAAGGGAGGACGTAGACCTAGTACAACCCATTTTCATCTACTCGGGAAGTTCATTTTTATTTCGATGATGATGTACTGTGTTGAACATTAATATTAATGACAGTTCAAACCATACGACATTACTCAGTTATCAGTCATACATTTAGACATATTAAGGACTACACCAACAAGGATCGAACTTTTCGGTTCCCTTCGACTATAATACTGGAGTAGAAGAGCTTTTTCATTTTAAAAGTGCAGCCGTTTACGAAAGAACCGCGTGCCGTTTCCTTGCGACTTGTACACTTCGTGTACGTTTATGATAAATCGCATCCTTCAAAACTGTAATCTCTGACAAAAAGTTAGCTCAGTGTCTATCCAGGATACATTTGTCAACGTTACGACATTTTCGTAGCATTTTGCAACGTTTTTGTTGCCACACGGATTGTATATATGGTAGGCGACAAAAGCATTATTCTTCGCATTTCATTTAGTTGATCTTTAAGTGTACCGTTATAGAATCCTAAATTACTCCAGCAACAGTGGTTCCAAAATATCGACTCGAAAATTTCCTTTTAAGAATGATCGTGCGGTAAATAAATTACTCCCTTTACCGTACGCCTCGACTAAAGAAAGTCGAGATTGATAGATCTATTCGAATATAAGCGAATTCTTTCTTCGCAACGCGGCTTCTTAATGCATTTAATCGATTACAATATGACAACTGAACGGAATAAAAATTCTCTCGCGACATAAGTATTGAAAACAAGCCACGAGAATAAATGGTACTGGAAATTGTGAAGAACGATTCACTAAGCGCGAAGTTGAGTTCTCAAATCTTTCGTAGACTTTTCAAACTGTCAGACATATAGGTAAGCCAAAGGCTCGTCGGTTTCTAAAATACCAGCTTCCTCTTTAAACTTCACTATACGAGTGAAGCTCTATTCGAGAAATTACAACACGATAATAATTCACTTCACAGAATAAGTATACTTATAACAAATTTGAAAACGATTGTTCGTTCACAGAAATTCGTAAGTGCTGTAGCCTTCATTGTAAAAAAAGGAAACTCTGAAAACCTACGAATCTTGAATCAGGCATACAAGCATGCACCAGAATACGGTGAAAATCCGAACGGTAATACAGAGAGTATAATGATTTGGGTGTGAGAATGATGCTCACACATAGATGATGAAACAAAGTTCTAGAAAGTCATCGTTCCGACAAGTAAAAATATACAATCGGATTGTTTGAAAGATACAAAATTCACTAGATGAAAATTCAAAAGAAAAGACAAGGGGGAAGAAGAATACAAAAATAAGTTGATGGCTGATTTGTCACTGGATGAATAAATAGGTCACCGGCACGGTGTAGGCAATCTTTTCATCGTCTCTTAAAATTGTATCATTAATAATTCAAATCTTCAATATTAATTCATTACCTGATGTTGATTTTATTCTGTTACAGCTGGATATCAAGACGGCTCAACAGCCAGGGCATTGGAAAGGGAAATGACCATCGTATCACTTCACACGGAGATTCATAAAGATGAGCAGGGCGACTTCTTTCATATATAGGTAAGATATAAAATAGTGTCGCTCTAACGTAAATAAGTATCTGAGAATGTTCATACTTAATTTATGACTTGGAACCGAAAATAAAGAGAAGCGCTTGAATTTCTTCAAGAAACACGCAAAAATAAATTCGGACTCAGTAAGCTAAGCTGCGCCAAGGAAATAGAATTCAATTTGTACACTCGCGAAAAAAAATAGAACGAACCATCGGGCCTCTGGTAATAATGTACCCGAACAATCACTTATTTAATTCATATTTCACCACCTAATTCACTTGATCACTTCATTTTCATCAATTCAAGAAACTTTTTCGATCAACATAAGCTTTCAGACCTTCTTCACTCTTCGGACTAAGCTGGAACTAAGAACAAAATGGGCGTCGGACCAGCGTCGGACTTGAGCAATGAAAGGAACACACTCAACTGGACTAGACTGAACACCAACACATCCTGGAAACTTACACTGCCTTACAGAGTTGTAAAACAACGATCAAGGAAGTAGGACTACTTTTAACCTACAAAAAGTAGTATCATGAGGCTTATTCTCCTAATTATTGCTTTTGCAGATACGTCATCGTGGGCCTGTGTCGTGGACTCGCGGCCACGCGGCAGCCGGCAGTGCCTAGTCTGTCTGTGCAGTATTGCAGTACTAATTACTAAAGACCATAGACAAGATAACAAAGGTTGCTGAAGGTAGCGCTAGAGTTGGGACTTGAATACTGCTTGAACCAGTATTGCTGAACAAAAAAATTCGACATGGATTATTATAAATCGCTATTTTCAGAAATAGCTATGGTTCATGAAAGAGAGATAATAGCCATTACCTAATTGCAATTTATGATAAACGTCCATTTATGATACCTAATATTATTTAAAATCAGTGGCACGCTGCTATCGATCATTCTTCTTTCATCACTCTTTCTGACTCCTTTCTCTCGATGATCCATTCCGCACATTAGTGATATACTGACAAGAAACCCGGAAATTATTAAAACTTATAGAAATTTTCTTTTTATTATGCTTGTGGTTATAAGGGCTCTTCACATTTGTCTTTCAATCTTTAGAGTCCTATGGTTAGAAATTTGTACTAATAAACTAAAACTAATTATCAGTGCAATACTTATAAAGTTACATAATTACAAGCGCATGATGTACAATGCGAGTCTTGAAAACATTTTGTTTCACTCTTCTGCGCCATTTATTCTAAGAAAGAGGTTCTTTGCGGGCTTTCCTCCATATCCTACAGTAATTCACTGATAATTTTCAATATGTTATTCTCCTTTACTTGTCAGAAACAGATGAACGATTTCTCTAATACTTGTATATTCTGTTCATATTGTACCGTAAGTCACAAAAATAATACAGAAATAAGTAAAAACAAATAAGTACAAACAAACACAAAGTACGGTGCTATACCTTAAAGAAATAATTGAAAATTTCTCTCGCTATCTATAGAAATTGAATCCGCAATATGGGAAGCGATGAATAATACTCGTACTGTGAATTTCTATAATTAAGAAAGTAGGTATTGTATTTCTGTACTCAGTTCAGGATATTCGCATTGTATCTTATAAAATTAAAATCAAACAGAAGCGAGATGAGATGACGTTCTCAGTTTTTGTTAACGAATAACGTGTCAACCCACATCGAGCGCGTACAAGTATTTACATAAAAATATTGAATTATATCGCAAAAAATTCAATTTTCTTTCTTACTTATTTACTTAAGTCAATAATAAGGATTTTTTATTTGCCAAAAATTTTTGAAATGTAAAAACCAATGTAGAAGAAATTTAAGTCGTGACACTGCTACCTACCTATATTATAGAAATACTTTTATGTTTGCATCTTTATTGAAGATTCGATATCAACTTTTTAACAAATACAATTTTCGCAGAAATGTAAACTCCCTATTTATAATTTAGAGCTGTGCATTAATTCTTTTGCCACCGATAGGTAATGATGTAGAGCAAAACAGACATGAGCCTACTCATGTTGTACCTACTAAGAATGAAGATAGGCATTGAGCGTAGGCCTACCTATATTCAATGTTGACGGAAAAAATAATAAAAATGAGAAAGAGAAAAAAAATGCATACACATACCGGTACCTAATTATATTTCTGCTCGTTTCAATAGTTTTAGTGGGGAAGATGGCTGTAAAACCATTTATATACGAATTTTCGAGTCATCTTTTATTCAACAAGTTTGGAAATTTAAAACGTAAGTACTGTACCTATATCGAAGAGATACTTACTTTATTTTTTGGTTGTTTCAAAATTTCTTTCCTAGACGTTCAATGAATGTTGTAGCGCTCGAATAAGATTAACCTAATTCCTTCATTCGCAAGAAATGTATTTGTACCTTTCACGTAATCTAAATCACACCTATTGTACCTACCTCTGACTATATAATAAATGAAAAATGCTATTCGATCTTTGGTAAAACAATTAAAAATTCACAGCTCAAACATATGATAGCTGAAGATTCATTCATTTCAAAATATAGATAGGTATAATAATTTTTTAGTAAACGAAAGCCACTAATAAAACATACAATAGTGTTCCAGAAAGAAAGAGTAGATAGTTCATTAGATAGTTTTTGATGGGGGTTAATTAAAAGAAAGTAAGGGGAATAATATTTCGTCAACACGAATTTTAATGGATAGAAGTCTAACATATACATACGTCGTACCAAAGTTATGATACCTTGGTCAAAATTAACACATGTGCAAGCTAGCTGTCGTACTTATTTTGTTAGGTACGTGTGTTTAGAGAAAGAAGTAGAAGAAAAAGTGAAGAATGGAGAAATGTTGAACTCATGGAATTAATTTTGGATTTATTTGACCAAATGTAACAACAAAATTTTATCGAAGTAGGACTATGAATTTGAAAACCATGACTTTGATATTGGAGTGCGCGTTAATTGAAAAATCCTCGATTAACTTAGAATCAAATATTGATCTTCATAAATAATAAAGAGAACATCATCATTTTCTTTGGATATTAATTTCAATTTCAAAAGAATAAAAATCTGTTCACAATATTGTAAAATAATTTTTCCGTTGCAAGAGCGCGTTTGCAATTACTCGGCCCACTCCAATAAAATATGCGATTTATGAAAAATAATTGTCTAATACTTAACCTTCGTAATACCATTTTATTTGGCCTGAAATATTATAAATTTAGGATTTGAGACAGTAATATTACAGTGGCTTCTTATTAACTCGTCTGTGACATGGGTGTTTCTCGGAAAGAAGAAAATATTACAAAATACGTAATTCACACACTCGAAGGAAAAGACCAATTTCTTTCGACTTTTTCCTACTTCGTTCCTCTGTTGAATACGGGAGAGACCGAAAAAAAAAAAAAAAACACGTAGGCTTAATACTGTTTTGGCACACGAGTCAATTTGAAGTGTTAGCGGATTAAGTGCAGGCATACAGTTTGATCTTACAATTAATGTTTCAAAATCTCTCCTTCTGTGGTACCCAAGTGGCTAGATAGATAGGTACATGATAAACTGAATGTAATAATTATGCACTTCGGCAGTATCTTAATCAGGGTGCTTTATGTGAAGGAAAACCGCAACGAATAAGTTTACATGCGGTTTATACTGGCCGTTGCATTTCCTTCATTAGTAGAATCACAATCCAAAGAGAAACATCGAACGTGTACCCAATGGTTGAAAGTTTATTTTCCCGCAGTACAACGTCCATAATTCACTATAAGCTCGTATATAATCTTTTTGAAGGAGAATCTTGTTGGTAAACAACCGTGTGCGATATTCGTATTGCATTAGTGAATAACAACAAACAATCAACGTCTGCTAGGTGAGCACTATATAATTACTTCATTAAATGTCGTTGGTCTTGGTCAGCAAAAGGACGCGTAAGGTATAGAGCGAGTGAAAGGCAGTGTTCCAACTAATTTTTTTAAAAATCTTCTTAGGTCCTTTCCTACGGCTCTCCCATTTGGGGGTGAGGGGTCGGAAATATCAGAACAAATGTGTGCTATTTGTGCTTGGAGGTCCCAGAATTTTTGGCAAATTCCTGGACCCTATACCTTAAAAAAAATTGTGGGTCAGGGAAATGTCCCCCCCCTCAAAAAAAAATAGGTTTTGGGTCGTGGGAGGACCGGCACAAATTTTTATTTAATTTTTGCTGATTGTGCTTCATAGTCTCAGAACTTTTGCCGCAACCTCAGCCTCTATAACTTGAAAAAAGATTTTTTTTTGGGAAGGGACCAAAAAAAAAATTATTCCTCCCAAGAGATTTTGAACCCTGTAAGTGACGGCACAAATTTGAACTCCATTCGTGCCAATTGTGCTCTTTAGACTCAGAATTTTTGCTACATTCTTGGGCTGTATACCTCAAAAAAAAAATTCATAGATTTAGGGAGGGAAATTTAAAATACCTGCAAATTGACCTTGGCAAAGAATTTAAAACACTTCCTAACACCCTTTAATACCTAATGAGATAACTTTTTATGGTTTGTCCAGTCCCTGTATCCACCTCCCGGACTAGTTTTTCTGCAGATGTTGAGTCAAATGAAGTAGCAGACATTTTTTCATAATTTCATTTTAAAACACAATCAAAGCACAGATCAAGCAAAACTTTATGCCGATACTTTCAGCTTTTCAAGTCCTCTAATATTTTTGTCCCCCTCCAATTTTTTCTTAAGGTAGAAAGACCAAGAATGTAGCAAAAATTCCGAGTCTGGAAAGCACAATTTGCACAAGTAAAATTCAAATTTGTGGCGTTACTTACAGGGTTCAAAATCTTCTGGTAGAGATGATTTTTTTTGGACCTCCGCCCCCCCCCCCAAAAAAAAAAAAATCTTCTCAAGTTATAGAGGCTGAGGTTGCGGCAAAAATTCTGAGACTATGGAGCACAATCAGCAAAAATTAAATAAAAACTTGTGCCGATCCTCCCACATTCTAAAACCTATTTGCGGGGGCAACATCTCCCTGATCCCCAAATTTTTTTTCAAGGTATAGGGTCCAGGAATTTGCCGAAAATTGTGGGACCTCCAAGCACAAATGGGCCACAACAAATAAAAATTTGTTCTGATATTTCCGATCCCTCACCTCAAATGGGGGGAGCGTAGAAATGCACCCATCTTCTTAAGTTTAGGAGGAATAATAATCGTTGAGGCTGTGCTCACATTAGTCCACATCCCAAGCAGAGTCGCACAGGGTGTATTCATAATAAAAAAGTGAACGCTGGTGGGAGCTGAAAATCAAGTAAAATAATGCAAATTTCAAAGGCAACGCAGTCTTACGCCCCCCCCTCCCCCAGTGAACATTCATGATTGGGTCCCTTCGCAAGATATGGTCTGGATCTGCGCTCGCATGTGACTTTCCCAGCCTACTTATGGGATTTTCCTCTTCCTGTCTTCAAATATGAAAGAGAAATACCAAAACCACCTACCTACAAATCGATTGGGAGTAGTTTCCCGATATGATATTCGGTAGCAGCAAATTAGCTCGTATTTGAGCTCCGAAAGTGTCTATTAGGTAGATAAGAATGTACGAGATCCTGTAAATTTTTTAAGATTTGATTCTTAACTTTCATCTAGATTATCGATGTGTCGTACCTTGGGTTCCGAAATAAGCCCGTTTGACTCAATCAATTAGAGAATAAATGAGTTCACAGTTACTAGCATTTTATCTCACGGTATTCACCGATGTCGTTAGTAGGTTGGTACTCATCTCATACCCATTTCGTTCAAGGTGAAATTTGTAGATCATCCAGTTCAGCGGTTCGAAAAGTTGGCAAGAAAAAAGCATGACAAGAGTCAGTCTCGAAAATAAGCACCTCAAATACATGATAAGAAATTCGACATAGCGCGTCGTTCTTTGCCATAAAACCTTATTCTCTATTATCAGAGCTGCTCCTTCGCAACCAGAAAAAAAAAACAGCCATCTCTCACCCTTCTCAATTTGCACGTCGGTTTTCTCTTCGCTCAACAAACTATTTCGTTCTTACAAAAATGAAATGAATAGGCGAGGAAAATCTGTTATCGTATCATCGATCAGTTGTAGTTGTAGAGTTGCTTCATTTTGTAAAGGATAACATCGTTCTTCTCCAGTTCCCTGTAGTAATTTAATATTCCTCTTTCGTAAATATTTTCTCTTTACGGTCGTTTTA
Organism: Aspidiotus rigidus; assembly: GCA_035079385.1. Classification (NCBI taxonomy): domain Eukaryota; kingdom Metazoa; phylum Arthropoda; class Insecta; order Hemiptera; family Diaspididae; genus Aspidiotus; species Aspidiotus rigidus. Next base: position 523,406 of record JAVHKY010000083.1, on the reverse strand, counting down.
ATTTTTCTAAACTTGGAGATGAAGCAGCGAATACGGGCCAAAACCGCAAGGTACAAAAATGGAAAATCAGATAAACTCGGTTAGCATTCGCAAATTCTCTATTCTGTTTGCACCTCTTATTTTCAAACGAAATAACTGATCTTGAAGTCAGATAGAGACGAATTTTTCTTATTGTTCATTATCGATAAATTACATTACCGCGTGTCAACAAACAAATTTCAAAATCCTGGGAAAACCTCTCGTCGAAATTACAATAATAATTGAAGTCGAAATTCTTTTCAACCGTACCATCGATTAACCGTTGCTGTATTATTTTCTTCGTACTTTTGTTTCGCAACTCGATGCCTCAAGCTGTACAGTCTTTTCGCTAACGTACCGGTATTACCAAGAACAGTAATTTCGTTTCAGTTAATTTTATGGATCAGAATCAGCGTGTTCGTGGAAGGTTGCAAAGAAAGAAAGGAAAAAATAAAATGCTTTCAACGCATTCGTTTATCACTCCTGGCTCGCAGCTAAATAAAACTTATCTTTTGAAATCCATTTCCACGTAAGATGCGCCGTGAAATACATTACATGAAAGGAAAGAGAATTTCCCCTAAATGCACTCCATTGCACCAATACTCGCGCTGATATAATTTTTTTTTAACATTTCTCGGAGTTGATAATAGAATAATCGTGTCTCGAAAAATAGCGCCCGAGGGCTTACATATACGTACGATTTGACTAGACTTGTAGGTAGGAGACGGCAATAATACATTCCCTCTTAAGAAAACATACAACCCCAGTTGAATTGAACATACCTAATGAATTTCCTTAATTGGTTTGCAAGTTCGATTAGGTACCTTGTGATATATAGAATTCAGTTCGCTCAGAATACAACCGCAGACTAATCAATGAGACAACCACGCTAAACTGTGAGGCTTTCTTTTTAATATAAGGGTGAACGGTAGAAGGCGCAGCTTGAGAATGGGACTGACACATAGGCCTATCTCCTATTATAGAGTTCATAAGCGAACAATTCAAAGACAAATGTACCGTATTCAAATTTCTGTGCATCGGAGAAATGAAAATTCAATTCTGTGGTTGAAAGAATTTACAAATTATAATTTAATGAAGACCAAATTTTCAGAACCTAATATTGTATTGGACGAAAACTGCGGCTAGTACTTAATAAGGTTTCATAAAACTATGTATTCAGAAGTTTCAAACTTTTTACTCTTCTTTTCTTGAGATAAGTTCTTTCAAACTCCAGAGGAAACTTCTGCAGTAGAAGTAAGATAATATTTTATGAAATGTGCTCGAGTCCGTGAGATCGGTTCGTTACCTCCTTACATATGACTGGCCATACTATGTCTGAAATGCTTTATAAGCACATACGGAATTGGGAGTAAACACACGTTTAGTATTTCAATCCATAACATCCGGGCATTCCTATTAGAATCAAATTAGCCTGAGGAGCGAGGTCGGCACGATAACTTCGAGATGTAGGAAAATTCCAACCAACGTAATCTACGATCTCTCTTATTCTTTTTTTTCTGCTGCCAACATGTAGGCCCTACCCAACAAGGTAGTAATAATGGAGAAGGACGACTATATACCTAAGAAAAGTGGAGTCATAAATTGCAGAAAAAGGATCCCAAAAGCTGAAGAAGGATCCAACCCAGTAAGGCTCTGTAAGTATAGGGAATGACACGACGCCATGATGGATCTATCGGTAGAGCGAGCATGTTCGATTGCGTTCCGCGTAGCTACGCGGAGCAACCGGTGTCAGATTTCGGAGTTTGAAATTATCGCAAAATATTCTAAAAGAGAGGTGATCTGAAAGGAAATTACAAGACAAACAAATTTTATTCTCTTCATTGTTCCAAAAAAAAGTCATCAGTTTTTGAGATATCAACACACAGGCTCTTCTGGCAATTCCGTAGGAAAGATCCATCATAGGGTCGTGTCATTACCTATACTTAAGGAGACTTACAATTTAGAAATATCAGAACAGGTTGTAAACTGTCTCGAAAGAGAGCAATGTACAATCTGGCGCAATGAGCCAAAGACTTGAGATGGACCCCGTAGTACAGGAATTCGAGGCATTGGTAAAACTCCACAATGTGAACCGTCCGGTGACACCCCTGTGAATACTTAGTATTCAGCCACTATATTACAAGATAGCGAAGATAGCGGCCAGATTCTGTACAAACAAAACATCAGAAACAACACGGCATTGGTGGAAATGGTATCTCAGACAAACATGTTGGGCACCATACCAAAGGAAGAACTTTTCATTCTATTGTGAAACAACATATACCATGAGAACCCTAGCGGGCCTACGTACGCTAAAATAGTGGAAGAGATTGTCGGCCAGAACTATTGCCGATTCAATAACGAGTTCTATAGTCATAGGAAGAAGGATTAGCGATAGGATCACCGCTGTCACCAATACTGGTGGATATATACTCATCGATGACATAGAAATCAAGATGGTATATATTTTCTGTAATATATTTACGAGCTATGCGACTGCTCAAAACGGGTCATCAGTTGGCGTTAATATAATTAAAGCAGTTGGAAAAAATTGCTAGAACGTGGGTAGTCGAGGGCAATGAAGACGGTTTTAGAGTTGATACATAGGCTATAGACGAGGAAACGTTAGAAGCAGAACGTTGGTTCTGGAGGATATTGAGTTGTGAGATTATCTGAATAACAGTAGTCGTGAAGACCTAGGAGGAGAGAGTGGGTGAGCCAGGTGTGGCAATCCTTAGACGGGAGAGATGACTTCTTCATGGCGGGAGGACCAAGTGATAGAAAGACTTTCGATTAGTCTTAGTTTGTTGAGAGGTTGATTTTTCTAGAGGTCATGATTGGAAGAGAAGTATTTTTCAAGGTGAATGGGTGGGGTCGGACATTTCCGGTAAGAGGGTGGAGTTCTTAGTCCCACAGTCAACGTTTTCAGGTTAAGGTGACCGATGTGATCTGGAATCCAGATTAAGGTGTTTGATGATTTGATGGAGGTTAGGATATAGAGAATGACGTGAATGCGTTGGGTGATGGGATTATTCAAATAGGGATCGTGAAAGATATGAAAGGAGGAAAGTGAATCAGATAGCAGGATATAGTTGAGTCCTGGAGGACGCTGAGTAAGATTTGAAAGACAGGAGAGAATAATGCTCAACTCTTGGACAACAGCAAATTCGTAAACTCGATCAAACACTGTGTTAGATACGTATTTGACATCCTAATTGTGTGGTCAGGCCCTAATAGATGTGTGGACCAGTGTGAGTGCGATGAATGGGAGCATCAAATTCACAGAGGAAAAAGGTGATGAGACCACTCACACTGGAGAATGATAGGATAGAATACAGGAAGATAACCACACCGACCGTAGGCCTAAGTTAGTGACGATTTAGAACTATTGCTACCGGTACCGAAAAGTTCCTATATCCTCAGGAAGAAAGAAATCCAGATAATAAAGTAGATCGCAGTAGCCAACGGCTACTCTAGAGACATTGTTTAGGGAGTTCTTAGAAAAATGGAAGCGAAGAAGGAGACCCACGACAACAAGTGAGAAAGAACTCCGGATCAGTCCCATACATAAGAAAGTACACAAACAAGGGATAAAGGCAAAGGTAGACAGTGGTTATGATGTGAATGTGGGTATCCATAGCAACCCACCCTTGGTGAAGAGAATGAGCAACAACCACAGAAAATGGGAACTTGATTGAAGTGTACAAGCTCATCAGTTGCAAATAGTGCAAAGGCATCTACATTAGTGAGCCTGGGAGAAAGTTCAACATCGAGAAAAAGGAGCACAAGAAAGTAAGAGAAAAAGAAGATGAGAAGCCACTTTAGAATTCACATCTGCAATGCATGATAATAGACCAAGTTGTTGTGACATCACTCATTGCTAACTCCCTGCCAACAAGGTGCAAAGGCTGCAAGCCACGCGCAAACACTTTTTAAAAACCCTGAATGTAATCGATTGTATTGTTTTTGGTAGGGGTTTTGACCGTTTGGATTTATAACGATTAACGGTCAATTGGTCAAGACTGCTACAGTTTTCAAACAGTTATTGGTCAAACGGTCAAAACCATACCTTTTTCAAATGGTTCTCAGTCAAACGGTCAAGAGTATCACATTTTTCGAACGGTTATTGGTCAAACGGTCAAAATCTGAAATTTCAAACGGTCAAACGGTTGCTGGTTAAACGGTCAACATCAAATCTGAAATTTCAAACGGTCAAATGATCCTTGGTGAAACCTCAAACTCAAAGTCGGTCAAAATCTGAAATTTTTATTTTTGATCTTACTTAGGTATTTAAAATTTTTAACGGTCATAAACAATCATAATTCATAAACTCACAGTTAGACTGGTGTAAATGTTTTGATTTTTGAACTTTATACTTTCGTTGGATTGGAAAATCTTTTATTTCAGTCATTCAATCAAAGTTGTATGAAAAGTCAAATGCATCAAAAATTACAAAAAAAAAAAAAAAAATTTTAATGGAATCAAATTATAAATTCTTGATTAATGATTCTTCTACCTCTTCTCAATCTGAACAATCAACAACAAAACTTTATAGTAATTAATAATGATAATAATTAATAAATGACTAGAAAGAAAGGTAATCTTCTTACTACTTTTTCTGATATTAGATTTAAGAAATTCCTGAATCTAATATATCAAAAATAGGAGATGATAAAGAAAATATTCTTTTACTTCTTAGGCTCTTGTCAATCCAAACAAGTGAACAAGCGAAAGGTTATAATAATTAGAGAATTAATAAATGACAAGAAAAAAAGGTAATCAAAATAGAGCAGAATATCTTAAATCTAATATCAAAAAAAAAGAAAAAGTAATGGGAAAAAATTCCTAAATCCAATATTTAAAATTCAAAAGTATCTCTTATAAGCCTTTCACACTTTGGGCTCTTAATGCGGTAAGTATAAGCATTTGCCTGATTTGTTATCAAACTCGTAGTCAAACAAAAATTCAAGTTTTTATTTTCAAATAATTTTTGTAATTTTGTGGATCATATTTACATTTTACCATCCCGAGCAATGATAAAAATGTGGCCAAAACTTCCAAGAATTTTGTCAATTTGAATTTTTCAATCTGAATTTTCTCAAGAAAAATGTAAACAAATGCCGAGTGTGAACGGCTTATTAATCTTAACAAATGAACAATGAAATTTTGAGTACCAATATCCCATAATTGGTATTATGCATATGGATTATGGATAGCATTAGCGCACGGACTGAAACAGCGCATAGCCTAAAGCTAGGTAGCTAAGCAAAGTAGCTAGGCCTAACAGCTGTTACTCTTAGTTTCTATTTGAGGCCTTGGGGCGCCTTGAGCGTTTGACCGTTTGTGAATTGGTCATCATAACAGTTATAACCGTTTGACTGAAACCTCCAAACTGTTATTGGTCAATCGGTTATGGTCCTCGGTCATGAATGCCAATCTTTGAAACGGTTATTGGTCAATCGGTCAAAAATGTTCACCATTTTTTCAAACTGTTATCGGTCAATCGATCAAAATTGGTTCATTTCATTTGGTCAAACGGTTATAACCTTTATAAATCCAAATGGTCAAAACCCCTAGTTTTTGGATCTATCAAGTTATTGATTCCCATAAGAAATTCACTGGAAAATGTCATACACGTAGGAAATCGTACGAAGAAAAGAAAACGCTGGGAACAGATGCAAATTTCGAAGGCAAAGAGGAGAAAACCCAGCCTCTTGAACAATTTAATCACATCTGACAGCGGAAGATTACTTTGCTTGGTGATTGGACGAAAAGAGAAGGACAGAGCCGACCGGTAGCTAATAAAAACGCCGCAAATAGTAACAGATTATACACATACAAAGGAATAAATGAAATAATCCTTTTACTACCATCTCTCGAGAAATATTTTCTGATCCATGCACCAGGGAAGAGTCTAATTTTATTGATCTTCTTTTTTTCAGACATTTCGAGTCCAAGACAAAGTTGTCGTACAAGCAAAGGAAAAATTTCTAATTTGTACAATTTTGAACAGAAGCATTTAACATGTCATCGCATACATCAACCTTTGTGTGCATTCAGCATTTATCTGTAATAGAGTAACCATCTGTAACGTCAGCTGATCTTAAAGACATGTCTTTCCAGCTTGCACGCAAAAAGAAAATGAAATTGTACCATTAAATGAGAACTCAAAACATTGTAGACGTTCATTCAGTCTAACGTTGTTGTTTATATGTATGACAAAAATGTAAAAAAGAAATTGAGTGACATCATGACTTCCTGTTTACTATTTCATGACTCGCGAAACGTTTGTCGATGTCTAATCCTCCATCAAAGTTTTCTTAGGTTTTCGAAGCCATAACTGAACGAGTTTTCTATTTACTCAATAGGTACTATGAAGTTGACGTTGATACGCATGTAAGTATTGTGAAATTTGATGAAAGGGTTTACAATATATTTAGGATATTTATCTGACAGTTAAAAAGTTCCATGTGTCAAGTTGAATTTTCTTCACAGAAAGGTGAGCGATATACGAGGGCATGTATCAAGTTTTTCGATTTTATTTCTTGTATTCGGGTCTACTAGATATTTTGTATCATGAACGGTTTCCTGTTTCTTAAAAATATTTAATTTTGAGATATTTTTATTTTGAATTGAAATGCTCCACCTTATTACTGTCTATCTAATTAGTTTCTCCTCTTCCTTTACTTTATGTTTATTGGTATAAGTAATCCACAAGCATTTCAAAGCTAGTCCAAGTATACCATTTTATACAAACATTACCACATGTATTGTAATTTCACAGCTGTGCAATACTTGAAATTCTATTTTGTTCGAGATCCTATGTAGTACTATACTTATGATACGAGTGCTTACTAATAATATTTTGTCGAAGCAGACTCACAGTAAGAGAGTACAATTATCAACTGACATTTTCCAACGTCAAACGTACTCGTATTTACGGCAAACGTGTTATACAATTCTATTAACGTTACATCGCGAGTCAGCGTCTGATATTAATGCAGGCTTCAAACTCGCATCTTGAAAATCTATAGACAGTGTAAATTCACACTCTCGCACTAGTTACGAACAACTATCCTCTAACATTACAATAATGCAACGAGAAGTATTGTCGCATATATCAAATTATCCAGCGTCAGCGAAACTCTTTAGCTTTTTTATGGGATAAAAACTAAACAATGTCACTTCGAGTAAGGCGACCGGAAGCAACAACGAAGCGTTCTAGGTTCACACAGTCAGTCAGTTGGAACATTCTTTTAAGCCTATATTAGATATGTCACACATTACGTACAAGCTTTCATAGAAGTTCTATTCCCCTAATAGTCCTACGTACAAAAACAGCCAGAGAAATATAATAAAATCGCAGAAATGAAATCTCGATAACAGAAACCCAGCGTTTGTGCGTTTCAACGGGCGAATACACTTTTACGAACGTTCATCGCTTCGGCATCGCTACCCGCTAACACTAGCACATTAGCTGACATCTCTTTTTTTATCAGTACTATTGAGTCCACAAGTTGAACAATAAAATTGTCAAAATAGAAGAAGATATCGGTAGAAAAAAAAAATTTACCGCAGTTCATGTGCGGCAGAAAGAGACTTTCTATCTCAAGAAAGTCTATCGAACTGCTATACTTCGAAAATGTTAAGCTTTTATATTATATTACGTAATAGTTATAAAAATCCCGAACATTTTTATTTGACTTCCTGTTTGTTGCCCAATTCTTTGCGGGACTACATACGTACAAGTCTAGCAAGATAAATTTTCAAGAATCAAGTCCAAACCATGCAAACATTGCTCACAAAAAATGCGCATCCAGTATCTAAATCTTTCAAAGATAGGCTCGTTTAATCAGAGTACGGGTAATGGGTGATGTTTATAATTGAGACGTCAATACTCCAAATGTGGAGGGATTTGTTCTGTGACGCAGCTAAAATTTTGCTCGTTGGCTAAACTCTTCTGTCATCAACAGCGAGTATTCACGCGTCATTCTATCACCAGTCACTTTCAATTCCCTACGGTTCCCTAATTTTTGCTGCCTCATACAACTTTTGGGAAAATTAGTTTCTAAGCAGACTTCAAACAATTGAAAATTAACCTATACACTGATCTATCTTTTGTAAGCTCCAACCACGAGATTATTTTTCTTCTATCTCAGGATTGGCTACAACCCCTTCACTCATTCTCAGCCGCTGCTGATGGGTACACAGACTACACAGATTTCTAACTCACCTATCCTCGTAATGTAAGAAAACCCGATCAAATCTAAATCACCAGTTGAGCGCTCGTGATCGTTTCGGATAATTTCGGAATCCTTGGACCGCCAAAGAAGAGTTACCAGAATATCTGTTTTGTGTTTTCAAAATTGATTAATACTGAGAGAGCAAACGCGGTACGTCAATTCTTTACAGAACAAACCGAATACGAACGAGGCCATCACGAGCTCAACGCGTTTCAGATGTTGCTTGGGTCTAAAATGCGGTTATTAACAGGGAACCTGTTCTATGTAAAGAGAGGTGGTTATTTTAGAAATCTGTGTACTCCATGACCCTCTCTCATGCACTTTGATTATACTGTTTTGTACATAATCTAGCAGTTCAATCTAAAATACCATTCTTCCTATTGCTTGTCCTCTCTCGCCTTACAAACGTTTTGACTAGGCAGCGTCGTACTAAACTCGCAGATGTAATTATACGCAGCGCGCATCATGAGCTTCTTTCTTACTCTGATGCTTTCTATGTTCGAGCTCCTTGATCTGTAAGCTGATCAGTCATAAAAAACAGGAAAGGAAGAATACTCCGAAGGGAGAGTAAGCAATGCAAACAGCAGAAAAAGTTAAAACGACGAGCGCTTTCGGTTAATAAACCATCTACAGGACTGAAATGAAAACAACTGACAAACGGAGGAGAAGAACAAGGTATTTTAATTGGCCAAACGAGAAATCGCGGTGTGAATCACAAACCAGTTCAATCAGGCCATCTTCCGGAATGTACGAGTTAAGTACAGTAATGCCATCAGTGTCGAGATGACGCATTATCTCTGTATGCTCGAGGGCGATACGATTACGGTAGTTCTCTTTATGGAGGAGCTTTTCCGATCCCTCACGGAAGCTGTGGCCGCTGTTTATTAGATGATCAGCAAAAGCTGACTCCCCTAAATTCTCTATTCCAAGACTTCTGGTGCTCAGCTACTCTAACCTTCACTTGGCGGCTGGTCTAACCAATATAAAAGCCTCCAGAATCCCTATATTCCAACTTATAAACTTCACTCCTCTCATCAACGAGTATGGGGTCCTTCAGCCTCACAAAGAACCCTTTGACTGTGGTAGGGTTGTAAAACGCGGGTCTGAAGCCAAACGGGCAGAGAGCCCTACCCAATTGGAGGGAGAACTTCCCCAGGAAAGGGAGACTGATCCAACGCATACGACGATCACGGATCGTATCCCGGGGGAAGGAGGTGGTGGAATCATGAATGCTCCTTGTAACTTTCCTCCGAATCATCACGTCAACATCAACATTGGCCCCATTCATTCTGGCCAGGTATTTTATTAAGAGTAATTTTTTCTTGAATGCAGCCTGACTAAAAGGGATACGTGTCAGTCTGTGAACTAGGCTATTAAAGGCAGCCATCTTATGAGCAACCGGACAGAACGAACCTCCGTGGACTAAAACATCGATCGTAGTATCTTTCCTGTAAATTCCAAACTCATGGATACCGTCTATTATGGATATCTATAAATCCAAAAAGTTAATGGAAAATACCCCTATTTCCAAAGTAAATTTTATGGAAGGGTACTAGGAATTGAGATACCTCAGAAACTCACCAAGGAGATCTTGGGGACCCGTCCAGGTGCATAGAACGTCATCAACGTACCTGTGCCAGTAGTGAATATGGTTGAGTAACACCTGGTTCGAGGAAAAAAGGTCAAGTTTAAACTTAGACATAAAAATTTCGGAGATGAGAGAGCCTAAAGGTGATCCAATAGGGATCCCTACTTCACCAGAGAACTCGAGAAATTTCCCTTTGAATTTACAATAGTTGGGGACCAGCAAAGATTCAGGAGATCGAAACATTCTTGAAACTCATTGTGAGGAATGTTGGTTTGGACAAGTAGCTCACCTATACGCTGGATAGTAGCAGCCTTAGGAATATTCGAGAATAAATCAACAACATCAAACGAGCAGATGGTCGTTCCCGGGGGAAGACTTACACCCTTCAGGACGTCACTTAAAGAGGCCGAATTCAAGACCGAGTGAGGAGATTCAAAATCAATGCGATATTTGAACAACGGTCCAGAAATTTGGCAAAGAGGTAGGGGAGATGAATGAAACCACAGGTCGCATCGGGGTATCATTCTTATCCACTTTAGGCAGCCCGTAAAGAAGTGGGACGTGGAGTTAGGAACAAGGAGGGCGTTTTTCATAGCTGGAGTTTTGATAATAGCCTCACACTTGTTGATGACACACCTAACTTCTTTAACATGCTTAGGGAAGCTGAAGTCTTCACTCTCTTTAGCACAACAATGCTGGAGCACTTTGTGGACCTTAGAAGCATAAGCGGATTTCTCCACCACAACAACAGCATTGCCCTTGTCAGCCTCACCACAGTCAAAGGGTTGTTTGTGAGCCTGAAGGACCCCGTACCCGTTGATGAGAGGAGTGGTGTTTATAAGTTGGAATGTAGGGATTGTGGAGGCTTTTATATTGGTGTGACCAACCGCTAAATGAAGGTTAGAGCAGCTGAGCACCTGAAGTCTTGGAATAAGGGACACTTAGGAGAGTTAGCTTTTGCTGATCATCAAATAATAAACAGCGGCCACAGCTTCCGTGAGGGATCGGAAAAGCTTCTCCATAAGGAGAACTCCTACCATAATGGTATCGCCCTCGAGCATATAGAGATAATGCGTCATCTCAACACTGATGGCATTACTGTACTTAATTCGTACATTCCGGAAGATGGCCTGATTGAACTGGTTTATGATTCACACCACGATTCTCGTTTGGCCAATCTTAGTTCTCCTTCTCCGTTTGTCAGTTGTTTCATTTCAGTCCTGAAGGTGGTTTATTGACCGAAAGCGCTCGTCGTTTTACCTTTTTCTGCGGTTTGCATTGTTTACTCTCCCTTCGGAGAATTCTTCCTTTCGCATTTATTATGGATAGCCGCAACTTAGAAGAACGTATTCTCTGTTCAGTCATATTAGCAACCAAAGAGTTTGTAAATGAGGATGTGTATCTGTAAAGAGGGCGTCGGTTCCATAAGAAATACATTGAGTGGACTCCCTTTTACAGATAACTGAAAAGATCGATCATTAAATTAACTGATCACATCCAACTGGTTATTCCCTTCTGCAAATTACGGATGTGTCAATGCGTTGAAAAAAAACAAAAATTTAAATGTTGTTTTCTCGTCATTTCAAATTTCGACGGTGAATGATTTTATATAGAAGCCATTCTGTGTAATTTACCAATTTTGTTTCTTACCTTGTTTGTTGTTCGACTGTTTGTTGTTGTCTTTTTTACATTCTTCGTCATCTTCACCAGGTACCACAATATCCATATCATCTCCATTCATCCTGGAAACATTTTATTTTTGTTAGAAAAGATATTTCGACAATGAAATGTATGTACGACTTAGGGGTCTTCACCAGAGGTACCCTTGAAGCACGTGAGTCAACGACATAAAAACGCTAAATCTGACATTCAGCTGCTTATGATGCCACAACTTGTAATTCTATCTGCGAGTTGAGTGCGACGCTATACACACGAAATGTTCGTGAGAAGGCGTAGCCTACATTCTTTCATGTATGCAACTAGAAAAATTTTGAGGAAAGTAAAAACTCAGTCAGACTAAAAGTGGAGGATGGAGGTAGAGGCTTCATATCATGGTCATGAACATCGCAATGGTGTCATTGTCCTGATCTCCATTTCCAGAAACTTGAAATTATTTTTGTTCACGATGAGTTTCTACTGAATAAATAGAAGAAATTTTGAATAATAATAAATTCATCAAACGAGTTATGAGAATAAATGCTGGGTTGCCCGAAGATAAGTCTAATAAGTCGAATTACTTCTGCTCGAGTATAACAGTGAAAACAATGATATACTATACATACGAAATAAGTTAGTTACAAGTATTTGAATGTATTAAATTCACAATATGTCATTAGGTAGTCAAATTCCCCCTCGTTTGATGAGAACAGCGAAGATGTTTCGACTTTGATTGAGCCCGAAATTAATTTTCCGAAGTTTCAAGTGTCACATGTGTCGTACCTTTCTCATCTGCACAAGTACAGCTTTTTTCTACGTAAAACTATTTACCATGGATCTAACTTGTGTCATAACAATTCTCTTTCAGACGACTGAGCCCTGTCATAAAAATATGCATTCGCTTTTGTTTTGCGGTACGAGTACCATAATGAAACTTGAGGTTAATGCGTTTGTGAAAGTGGTACAAATTTGATTTTCTAAAATATTAGAAGATATTGACTGCACATGATAAGAAACACATACTAGAAAGAAGGAATGTTGACGACTGTGAGCAAAATAGACTAAGAATTAGCGTATTTATCTGCTCGCCAGAAGACGATTACTTTTCATAAGAAAATATTTCGTGTGTATTTGCATGTTAAAAAATTCATTTCTTTTTTTAGAATAAGTTGTCGTCCTTCTTATTTGCTTCTATTTGATAAGAAAATTTTTCGACTGACTCGAATCGTATACTATGATATGAAAAAACTTCGAGCTTCCAATTCACGTTGAATAATTAAATTCGTTTTGAAGAAGAGATAAGAGCTTACCGTCTCTAAATCTTATTAAAAAAAATTGTTGGTTGAAAGTACCTAAAACTATCTCCGACACTCTACAAAGCTCTATTCACTATTCTGTTCATATGGGCTTGTAACGAGATATCTTAAAAGCCAACCAATTTGACTGTAGGCTTATTCGCGTATTTCTAGATAAACAAGCACACTTAAAATTTTCCTGGAAGCGAAGCAAAGTAAATTGTGTATTTTTTTGAACTCAAGTACCAACATAAAACGTGATATACAGCTTAGAATGTGATAAAATTTCCAATAAGAGAGATTCGAGAGAAATGAGATAATTTTATTGGCTTTGTAAAATAGGAATCATACCAATCTTGAGAACTGAGTTCAAAGGTTGAAGGAGTCCCCCTCCAATTGTATGTTTATAGCTCGATATTCTAATTTTTTTCCAAGGGAAACTCCTTACGACAGTGGAAATTTTTCAAAGTCTCACTTTCAATACCAAAAAAGTGGGGAAAATTGAAAAAACTCACGGGTTCTTTAACGGAGTTGATCAAGGGGATGGCAGGAACCTGTTTTATGGGGCACGTTGGATCTTAAAAATATTGAAGTGCCAGATCTATGACGTCATCAGATTGGGAAGTCTCAAGGCTGACCTACAACAACATCAAGTTGTGACGTCGCAGACCAGGATTTTGGAACTATATGTAGTAGGAGGGAGTTCAAAAAAACTGATCTATGACCTCATTAGATTGTGACGTCACAGAGCCGGACTCTGGAACTATGTCTGATAGGAGGGGGTCTTGGTCGACCTCCGATCTATATATGATAGGAGACTTAGAAAAACTGATCTATGACTTCATCAGATTGTGACGTCACAAGAATGACCTATGATGTCAAAAAACTGTGACGTCACAAATATACTCTGAACACAACTTTCATGTCTCATATCTTGATTTCCCCGTATACTGCAGGTTTCAAGGATAGAAACCACGGCTTCATCAAACACCCCAAAAGCGAGTGAATGCATTTGTAAACTATTGGTGTCCAACTCATAAGAAGCATGGGCTGACTGAATGTTGGTCTTTCAACAGTGGCAACCTAGAATTTTTTTCACATTCAGTAAAAACCCTGCTGAAAATAAGCAGGCTGAGGGACTTGCTTACACCTGCTGTGCAAAGCTTATTCCCACTGCACTTCATAATTTGACAACAAAACTTCCTTCGTCTATATCTCTTCACTGAATCTTGCAATTTAGGTCGACCCAAATTATGATTCCAAAAAGGTAGAAAAATTAGTAGTAGTTCCGAGTATTCTCATCAGTAGAGGCACACAACTTTCGATATCGTTATATCGATGGTAAAATATCGATACATTTTTTTCTTTTTTTATTATTATTGAAAGCTTTTATATTATGTTCAGTCAAATAAATTGAATAATAAGTTGGTTCCCCCATGAAAGAAGGGGTAGAAAAATACGATAACGAGACACGTTATTCGAAATACTCTACATGCTACCTATTGGTAACGCTATAGCATTATTGTAACGTTATTTTAGTGCACAGAATTATGAACGAGAAACGCCTAACGATATGATTGATGATTACCTCATCGTTAGTTCCACATTGGTGGATGCTAGCTAGTTATGTTCAGGGAGTAGTCGGTTAGAGAAGTATCTACCTACGTCGCTCACCCCCTAAGGCGCAGCAAAACAAATAAAGTGATTTTCTACGTACAACAATATACCAGGTTACACAGTAATCTGTTACATGGTATGTCTACCATTAATAAACGTAAAGCATCGCGCTGAAATATGTTACGCACACTAGGAGGTTATGAGACCTTACTCGGTGAAGACAATTAGATATTCATTTAGTTTAGCCCCCATTAAGATTTATAATGGGTACATAGTATGTTCGTGATTTAATAAGGTTAAAGTTTATTATGGAGCTTAAAGCTCATCTGAATTACGTATATGGTATACAGAAAAAAAAAAGAAATTCAATGACAATGCAAGAAAATTAAGTTCTGTCAGTGTTGCATCGTATACAAAAAAATCTGTAATGGATGTCGCAATAGTGGAACAATGCTGGACTGTGCCTGTTTGCTGAAATCCTGTACTCTTCAGAAGAGATGGGTTTCTTCATCAAGAAATATTATTCCTGATCAACGTTCGTCTTCTGCTCTTTATCCAGTATTTCTCCTTTATTTACCTTTTTTTCTGAGACTAGCAAAAATCTTCTTTTTGGGGCTCTTGCCCCTGGCAAGGCCAATCGTAAAAAAAAAAAGAAAAAAAGTTCTCACCGGAAAAATGTCTTGTTTCTTGAAATTTTATTTCTCTCTGGCAAATTTTATTTCTCAAAAAGGCTTCGTCAGGAGTGACCAAGATAGTCTTTGAACATCAATATTGATGATTGTGTACATCGTGTGATTAATACTGCACGTATTACATATTCTGTGTCACCTATGATTTCATTTTTGCCTAGCATTTTTTGAATTCCTCTACAGTCCTGGCGAGTCTTATTTTTGCATAGCATTTTTCAAATTTAAAAGTTTGTTCTGCTCGATGTATTAAGACTCTCAGGTTCCACTTGGAACAAAGATGCGGATCTCTTGATTCCCAGATCTTGACATAGAAAAAATATAGATCTCTTGATCCTTACACCTTGGTAGGAAGAGAAGGTCCAGATCTTTCAACGAGAAGAAAAAAGCCAAGAGACCCGGATAGAGAGGCGCGTGGCGACACAGTCTTGTTTGAACCGTGAGAAAGAGACAATATAAGAAATTTCAGGTTTTAGGCCATATAGATGAAAAATAACTCGAAAAATCTTCGAGCTTCCTGACCCAGCTTAATCTAAGATACCCATTAATCCCAGCGCCGTGAAGTACATAAGGTCCAACATTTGGAGCTCTTGCTTATGCAGCTCAGAATGTTCCATTTTTCAACTTATTCTATAGATTGTTCTGTCAATAAGGCTTGCACATCCTCACCATCCCTTTCCCCATTCCTCCCATTAATCCATTCTTCATCATCTCCAGTTCCCTAGCATCAGGTAATGCTGTTTCCGTCCTCTCTTCTCCCCATCCACTCATAAATTGTATTTATGCTCTCATCGCCACTTTCTATGCCAACTCCACTCCAATATTCTTTTTTGGGGGACCCAGCTACAGGGGCATCCTAGGGAACTGAAAAAAATCGACAATGAAGCCAAACAAGTTACCGATCATCCATCGGTCCACCCCTCTTTCCTTCCCTCACGCTCCGATCTCTACAAACACACTCATAAATTATTTCACTCATTGCGGTTTAACCTCAAATCTCACTCAAACAAATTAGCCCAAATTAAAAATCCCTGAGACTCCCCAAATCATCTCAAGTCTATATTAAACCACTCATAGTTTATAAGAATGAGGCGAGGTGGATTGAACTCGCAGATTTTAGAATCAGACTCGGGGTCACGGCTGATGACTTTGTAGTTTCTTACAAAGGAAGGGGAGAGGAATACAGTATACGGGAATATTAAGGAGTCCCCCTGGTAGAAACAAAATAATCATCGCTTGAATCGGTCATACAAGACTCAGATAAGCCCATTTTATCACTCATCTGATGCCTCTTTTACCCGCATTGCGGAATTAATTCCCTGCCCATATTAAACAAATATTTTCCTGCCCCAAATTAGCCTCCCACTTTTCTAGCGAAATGTCGGTAAAATTTGAGAAAATTCCGACTCGAAAGAGAGAGAGCCTCCAGCTTCCGCGACTGGGTCGATTGTAATACTTTTTCTATTTGAAATAAAAGTCGACAAAATTACTTCCAGGAAATATTTAACTCACCGTCAAGTAGAGGTCGCAAAATATTTTTTCATCACAAATCCACGACTGAAAGAGGTCGTACTTAAGCGATTTCATTGCTCTTAGTAACCAAAAATAGTAATCTCGTGTTCCAACTTTTCAACGATAATAATAATATTACATTCCGATTGTATAATGGTACAATAAAATGATCATTTTACGAACCAAAACCAAATCAAATACAGTAACTTAGACCCAATCGTACACGCATATAGCGAAAGAATGTATGTAATACACTTCTAAGACATTCTTCGTTACATCGTAATAATTATTGAAAAAACTGAAGCAGTCGGTAGCAGTATGAAATTGGGGTAAAGCTCGTATAACTTTCTCCGAGCACGCTTCGAATACGAAGGTAATCTTCACACACCACTCGCCCTTCATTTTTGTCTATTTTCAACGAGAAATTAAATTTTTAGCGAGCAAATGCCAGACATAAAAATCCCAGACTTTCGAAACACCATTAATAGCTGAGGAACTATACGCACGTAAAACTTACGTCCACGTTGTTTACTATCCGCCGGGTACAAAATGAAACACGACTTTTACTGAATTTAATTTAAAACTAAAACGTTGATTCATCAGTTTCGATGAGAAAATTACTCGTACATGTATGTCAAGTGAGAGAAAACTAAATTAGTATTCATCATCAACGCGCGCTACCGTTATAGCTTGAATATAAATAACATTTGCCGAGAAGGGACGCCAGTTTTAACTTTACACAATATTACTTATTCACTTTTGAAATTTCCTACGAAACAAAAATTAAACTTGACTTTGCAAAGAACTATACGCAAATTTCGAATAATATAAAAGATCTCGTTTTTTTTTTTTCTATTCTCATCTCTGCGGCATGCAGTGCTGAATTCGTGTACACTATGATTCAATAATGTTGTACATATAAGACTTGCCACAAAAATATTCTTCATTCCCTTACAGATGCATACAACTCCAATCCAATCATTCAACGCATTCACCTCACACTTCATACTCTAAACTTAATCAACACCCAAATAACCTTCTTATGGATTCCTGGGCACATTGGCCTCCCTCAACATGATGCCGTTCATCAAGCCGCTAAACAAGCCACCTCTTTCGACCAAGTAACTGATAATTACCCTGTACCATCTCTAGACTATAAAAATTATCATCGTTCACTCATCACCCAATCTTGGAACTCACTTTGGCAACTTCAATCTAACAACAAACTCCTTCGTATTGAAAAAATGCCTGTTCCTTGGTCATCCTCCATCAGAGACAAAAGACGAGAAGAAGTGATTCTTTCATGTCCAAGAATTGGCCACACAAAAATTACTCACTCCTACATAACTAACCAACACATCCCAACCTCTCCATCTTGCCCCTACTGTCAACAAGACAATTTAACAGTTGACCACTTTTTCTCCTGCACCCAACTCTTACCTCTTCGTTCTTCCACTAATACACCCTCCTCCCCCACTCACGCACTCAAAAACAACCATGAAACCATTTCTGGTACCCTACAATACTTACAATCAACTGACGTTTACAACAACATCTAAGCAATCTGACCGTCCACATTAATTTTTATCTTCTTATCTTTCTATTTTCATACCATGTTATACCGTCGAGCCAATAACCTTGCAGTTTTAAAGCTCGTTAAATAAATAAAAATATTAATGGTCAGATGTCGAAATACACTCTCTAAGGATGTGAGAATTTCAAACTGTATACATGAAAGGATGACTTAACCAAATGACAAGGTCATCACAATCTACGATCGTAGAATCCAAAATCACTGTAATGACAACAGAGAAGGCTAAAGTAGAAAAGCTGTATAGCTCGAGAATCGATTTTCAATTCCCTCTCCAACCATATACTGCTCAAAAAACGAAATTTTTTCAAGTCCCTCTAGTATCATATTTATAGGGCGAAAGTGGGATTTTAACAGGGAACCTGTTTTATCGGGGGGCTTTTCGGAAAAAATTGTCCACCGTCCGGCCGGCAACCTTAAAGTCGTATCATATACAGCTTGGAGGTAGACATTTTTCTAAATCCCCCTCCTTCATAAACAGCTCGGAGGTCGAAAATTTTCCAAGTCTCCCACTTATTACTGTCATACATAGCTTGGTCACATACCATTATGTCCCATAAAATAGGTTCCCTGCTACCTCTCGTTTAACTCCGTTAAAGAACCCGTGAGTTTTTCGAAGTACCTCCTCCTATCATAATATAGTTCGAAAGTCATAATTTTTTCAAGTCGAGATGCTCAAGGGTCTAAATTTCTTTAATTATCCCTTTTTCCCCTAAAACAAATTCCCTGCACCCCTCGTTCAACTTCATCAAAGAACCCTTGGGTTTTTGACGGGGATCCCGAGAGGTTTTTTTTTGAAAACTTTGCCGCGCACGTGTGCACTACTGTCCGGCAAAAAACGTGTAAAAATTTTCACTCTCAAGCTATGTAAGATAGGAGGACCATGCCATGCCACTTGCAAGAATTTCGACTCGCGAGTCGTAATCTATTATAAAAGAGGGACTTACGGTGTTTGCAGCATTGCATATCTAGTTCATTGAAGAGGCTAAGCCAATTCATGTATGAAGCATTGCATGTCTAATTTCTTGAAGGGACTATTTTATTAGACAAGGAAGACCAGAGATCAAGCCAAGAGCAGATGAGGAAGGAGTAGTAATAGAATTTGAGATCGTACGAGGTGAAGGGATGAGTTCTAGAAGAGGCAGTGACTGCTTTGTGGCAAGGTCCACTGCATCCCGTATCCATAGAGAAGAGATGACCGTTGAGGAAAAACTTGATAAGTTCATAACAACGGCGATTCGTTGGACGATAGAATTGGCAGAGTGAAGGTTTCGGGTAGTAAGTAAGGGTGAGTGAGAATCAGATAGTATAAATAATTTTTGGAGAGAGCAGAGGCTAGCGCTAAATTCGGCGGTGAATAATATAAAAACGGAGTTTTTCCTACAGAAGGACAAGGTGTTATTCTAAATGGAGATTGCGTACCCGGGTTTGGGTCCCAATTTAGACCCGTCCTTGTAGTTCCGAAGGTCGGAGGAAAATTGTGAAGAATCATTTGTTGATATGTTGTTTACTTTTGGGAATTTGAGACGAATGTCGGTGGTAAGGCTTAACAAAGGGAGAGTGGGTGAAAAAATAGGTAAGTTTGAGATAAATGCCTAAATGAGATTGAAGTGACAGAAGGGGTGATTATGTGGGTTTAGGGCTTTTGAAAAGATGGGACAATTTAGGTAAGCCGGAAAGTTAGCAGTGAGTATAAGAGCGTGGTAACGGACGACAGGAATCCATACTTTCAGTGGAAGACTGGTGCGCAGTGCGCGAAGGACCAGTCCAAGCCTGGAAGATTGAATAAAGTCCAGAAATTTTGAGGTGGGTTTGCAGAGTGGGTACAAATTAGAGAACCATAATCAAGTTAGGAACGATTGGAAAATTCGAGGAAGTTAATCAACGCAAAAGACAGTCAAATAAGAGGTTCACTGGAAATCAGGTTCAAATGGTCTCAATATGATATAGACGTACAAACAGTCAATTTTAACAATATGTCGACGCAATTTCGACCAAAATTTCAAAAGGGAAGTGAACTTCCAGTAACTTTAAAGTCCATTTTGGTCAACACTGTATACCAGTATTCTACAAATAACTTAGAATCGACCTTGAGTCGGCGGTCGAAGTGGAATGCCACGAAAAACCGAAATTTAACCATAATATTCTTGTCTCATCATCTAAAATTTTCGTACTACAGCTCTGCAGAATGAGATTCACCTCGTAACGAGTTAAAATGTTTGTTAATTTCAGGCTGCTTGCCGTCAAGCTTCGATCATATTACTTCTATGTCCTCAGCAAGCAGACTGAGATAGAAAGAACAAAAACAAATAAATACATAAATTTATGAATTCAATGTTCGATAGAGTACAAAACGAGGAAAAAACCTGTGCTCATAATTATTTCAATTCCAATTTTTCCACAATAATGGAACTGAACAAAAATATATTTTTTTGTGTGGCTGCAATAAATAGCCGAGAGAGAAAAATAAAAAGTCGCCGCGGAAACATTCGTAGATACGTGACGAACCGTTGGTAAAATATTTTTTGAAGAGGTCGTTTAATAAAAACTAATTTTCCGAAAACAAAAAGTGACACGTCCTTTATCATCCCCGAATTCTGCCATCTTAGGACTGTCAACAAAAAATCGTTCATTGAATTACCCCACAACCCCATCTGGTGTCTTTAACTTTCTGTGCAAATATTTTGTCGAAGATAGAAAGGTACGTAATTGATTTCGTCTTTACTTCGGTGTAGAATAAGCTCGTAACAATCAGCTTTACTACAAATAATATTGTCTGAACGCCTTTTGTTTTCGGAGAAATAAAAATTTATTACTGTACCTACAGTAAATGGTTCAATATTTTAAGAAGCAATGTTCTCTATATAAAAAGCGATTCGTTTATTTTATGAAACCTAAGAGTGTTTTATGGTGTTCATGGTAGACTTCTATACTCATTTCAATTCCAGACATGACCACTAATATGTTTGAGAGAAGTGTAGAAATTTCTTAATTGACCCTCAAGATAGTTCAAGATTCTGAACGTGTTCTATGGTTTCATCCAAGAGGAGAAACTCTGTTGTTGTTCATTTTGGCGACTGTGATATTTTATGAGTACGATTTACTTAAATCTTCTTTCCCTAAATATTTGAAAAAAGTACCTCCATTCTCCTCTCACGGCCTCGTTCATTATTGTGGCCGGCTTAATCTTCATTTTTCGAATTTATCTTGACATCTATAATTTTTCGCGAAAATATGCAGACGTAATCCGAAGTCACATTCCGTTCAGCCGAGGTTCATGATTTTAGCAAAATACGTCTCAGGACCAAATTTTTAACAAAGAAGCCAGGCCTTCGTACAGATTATCGTATCGTAGAGAAAATTAATATTTCATTTAATGGGAGTCTCTCGAATTATACCCGTGCGATATCATGGTGGTTTTCTGTATCATCATCAGGGACAATAATGAAGGTCTTAAATGAAACGAGATCCCAAAGATTGTATTCATAGGGTACTAATGCGAGTGTAAATTTGTTGTGGACATATTTTCGAAAAATATTAAAAGTTTTCAACAATTTTCATTATCTTTTAGCCATTATAACGCTCGAAAAAATTATGCTGTAAGAAAAATGCGGAGACAAAACCCTATAATAAAATGTACTCCGGAATACGCGGTACATTTTCTTATTCGCAACTTTTCGCGAATATTCCTCGCTCTGTTTTTTGGAACGCGAAGAAGTTTTCTCCATTGTGTGTTGTGAAGCAACATTAAAGAAGATTAGCTAATATTATCAGTATGCAGAGCCGGCAATTTCTTACGTGACTTGCTACGAAGTGTATCAGTATTGGTATTTCAGAAATTCATAGACTCTCTCGTACCCTTAATATTGAATAAATATATCATATCTTATCGTGCGATCAGAGGCGGATTTACGGGGGGGGGCAGGGGGAACGTCTCCCCAAAACCTCCAAAAAAGACTGAAATTGTTCAATTCGACTATATTAAAATTTTTGAACAATGGACGTTCCCCCCCAAATGTACCCGTAAATCCGCCCCTGTACGATAGTAACCTGTTGTCCATGTATCGCCGTACTTTCGACTTTTACGAATCAATCCCGACACATACGAAATCTTGTTTCCATTTACTCGTCCCTCACAATGAGAAAGAACTGCTTGAGAGAAAGACAAACTGGGACTACGCTTTATGAGAATATTGGATCAAAATGAAGTCTTGGTAATGTCATCATATTAGATCTATCATCATTTAGATCACCCAGTTCTATCTATGAGAGGGGTGGGAGACTAACAGCTACATGTATGAGGGGGAGAGTGTTGGAGGAATTTCAAACTACATAATTAAGTCGTAGTCTATTTGTAAAATTCCGCCGTTTACAATCTGCCGAAGTTATCAGATTTCCAACTGCCGGCAGTGTGAGAGAATCAGTAAAAAATTGACAGTCTGCCTGATTATATGTAGGCAGAATTTTGTCACAGATAATTTCAAAGAGCCCGTGTGTACCTGGATAGAGCAAAACGAATTTCATTTTTAGTTGAAGTGCGAAGAATTTCAATATCTATGATGTTGTGAATCCTAATTCACATGAAATTTTCATTTACAAATTAAAATGATCATGTAAAAGACCTGGGATAATCGAAAAGTCCACCAACATACTACGCATTGAGTTCACAATCCTTCAAAAAGACTTCTTTACTTCGATCCTCAGTAGATCACTTCATCCAACTATTCACAAGATGACTGGTGTAAATTTCCATATTCATCGCCTCCTCACTCTTCCTCTTTCAACTTCGGCTCAGAAGGTCGAGATCAGAGATATCAAAAGTATCGTCAAAATCAATGAGCTCAACTTGAACGTCTGACTCCTCATACGTAGAAAAAGACTTCGTCTCCTCTTATCTCAAACAGCTCCCTCTCTCCCTTTCAGCCAGTCTAAAAAGAAGAAAAAATGGCTCCGCCGTTTCTTGGGCGAAACTTTAGAAGCCTCAGCTACCGAGCTACGTCGCCTCGACTACAAAGTAGGATTTTACCCTCTCCTCACTGTCTTCAATCTAATATCAATTAAAGCTCGTAAGATTCCAAATTTGGGTACCGTATCTCGTGTGGAGATTACCCGGCTTTTTACATTGGCCAAACTGGACGAAATCTATCTCAGTGTCTGAGTGAACACTGTTCGAGAAATACCAGACACATCTAAAAATACAGCTGTCTTCAATTCTTGTCGAACTAAAAAAGCTATCAATATCGCCACTCCTTGCTGCAAAAAAAGTAATTTCAGGAATCGTCTCGAGGAGACCGAAGTAATCGCTGGAAAATAAAAGCCTGTCCACACTTGTTGAACGATATCGACAATACTTATTTCGAAGTAATTGGTCGAAATACGAGTCTCTTTTGCAGCTGAGCCTTTTTTGCATTTCAAATAAAAGTGGAATCTGTTTTAGTCTGCCTAGGTACAAGTGGGCTCTTTGCAATGAGCTGTGAAGATGAGCCTAACCGGACCCACATATAATCAGGCAGACTGTCGATTTCCTACTTATTTTAACAACTTGCTTTAACAACGAAATTTTACAGATCACCTACGACATCTAGATACAAGGCGGTCTTATCGCCAAGCCATATTTTTTTAAAGGGGATGGAAAACTTGGAAAAAATTCCGTCCGATAATTAAACTCAGGAGAAGGACTTGGAAAGCTTCGACCAAATAATCGATCCTAATCAATCATCGAAATTAATATGAAAAGATCCCTCCATAAAACAAGTTCCTACTAACTTTGATTTCTGTTCCTAATGAAATAGATCCGGCTCACAACTCACGAGTTTTCAACGTGGGACCCGGTATTCCTTTTAACAGGGAACCTGTTTTATCGGGGGGTAAAATGAAGGAAAATGACGGGCGCCGGGCGCCGTCCGGCAAGAAAAAGGGACTTAGAAAAATTTTGATGAAGTGATAGGAGGGGGACTTATCCTCTCTGCTTCATGCAGTATATTATACTAGGTTTATACTACGTATTATACTAGGCGTATACTAAGTCCTATACTAGGTCTAGGCATCCTTCATACCATAAGCTTACAAGATCTTTATCAATAGCTTATACTAGCAGTTTGTCCTAGCTCTGTACTAGGTCTTAGGCTTCCTTTATACTATAGGTCTAGGAGGTCTGTATTAGTGGCTTTACTAGCTCTGTGACGTCATCAGATAGTGATGGCACGATGATCGTGACGTCATCAGATCTTCGAACTGATGACCTAATGAGAAGAGATCTCAAGGTGGTGAGGAACAAAATTCACTCTACTTGAGACGACAAAAAGCAAAAAATGACACTCACATGATTACTCCCACAAAACAGGTTCCCTGTTTGCCTCAATTAACAGAGTTAATGAAGGCAATTTCGAGCAGCTAACTGTGTGGGCTGCGAGTTTTTATTGAGTGGTCATTTAAGCAAGGAACGTAGGGAACCTGTTCTATGGGTGAAATTGGTTTTGGTATTGAGAATTTAAGCAAGTCTAGACCTAGTATAAAGCTAGTATGAAGGAGGCCTAGACCTACTATGACAGGAGGGGGATTTGGAAAAATGTTGACTCTCGGGCTATATCATGATAGAAGGGAAACTTGAAAAAATGTCATCCTCCAAGCATAGACGATAGGATTTAAAATTTTTTTAAATTTGGAAAAATTTCATCCTCCAAGTTTTCGACCTTCAAGCTATATAATATGATAGGAGGGGAGGGACTCAGAAATTTTGACTCTAAAAAGATGTTAACTCTCGAGCTGTATTATGATAGAAGGGGGAGTTGAAAAACTTTCATTTTTCAAGCTCAGTGTCAACATTTTTCCAAGTTTTTCACCGGCCAGCGCAGCAAATTTCTCAACCCCCCATAGAACAGGTTCCCTGTTAAAATTATTTTAGGCTAGATAAAGCAATGGAACCCGTTTTATATTTTGTTGGAGGTCATTCTCAGGAAACGTTTGGGTCGGTGAAGTTATCATTTTCGAGGAAATATCGAGAGATTAGAATTATTGCCATCGAGTTGGATAACGTCATCAATTGTTATCTTAGGTGACGCTGTATAGGACACTTTCTCTAGACTAGATAATAGCAATAAATCTATGTCTGATCATAGGAATTTTCCTTTTATTGGGGAGTCACCTTTTTCGGGGAATTTTCTAGGGGCTAAAATTTTCTTGATCTGCGTTCGACCTTCATTATTATGTTACCTCGCATAAAAAAATTTGTCTAGACTATATAAAGCAAGCAACAGCAAATTAATTCTGTTTCTCCTCCTTTTCTCTTCCTCTCGAATTCTATCGCGTATTTCCTAAAGTTCACAAACGTGAAAAATATTTACTGATTTTTTGATTCCATTTAATCGAAAAATAGAGTAAACGAAGTTCTCTTCTGTAAGATCAATTTTTCTAATCAAAGAATTTATCTTTGATGATATTTATCTGTAATGCTAGTCTACAGGGTTCAAGGCTCCAAATTCTTCCAAATCCTAAGTTTTATCTACTTTCAGAGCTCAGAGTTGTATCACGTTCTACACTGTCCTTGGAGCTCACTGCTCAGTCAACTTTTCGTACGGATTTTAAATTTCTTTCAAATCTTTACTTTTTACGACTCGTGCTTTAAAGTTTATCAAGTCGTGACTAGGTCAAACACTGGATAAAATATATATATATATATATATATTTTTTTTTTTTTCTTACTTCAAGTTCACAAAATATAGGTGGCAAAATTTCTACGTATTCGCATAGCTTTACTTTCATTCTTATTAGAAAGAATATTACGACAAAAGGTCTATCCTCGACCTCGTCACTTACGTTTACACGTTTCGTCAGAAAGAATTAATCATGGAAATGACTGAAAACTCGTCGAGAAGAAGTAATTCAATATAGGGCCACACCAAATTGTTTTTTTTTTTAGAAATAAATAAAATTAGACGAACTTTTGCCTTATAAAGAGAAGAAATATACTTTTGTAAAAAGAAGCAGTAACAACAGCTTTCAAATCATCATCATCCTCCCGGGTATTTCTGAATGACCTTATGGAAACTATCAATCAGACAGACTATTTTATTAGGGAATACGATAGTTACCTTTGGACCTTCGTCTACATCTTTCGGGAACTTACCCTTTGCGAACGCGCTTTCCAAAATAAGACTCATCTCGAAAGTAGAATACGTTCCTTCGAGTTATATCGGAAACGAACAGAAAAAAATAAACAGATTTCTACAAAGCGAACTTTTCGATTTGCAAAGCTGAGAATTATTTAGAAAGGGAAGCGCTCTAGAAAAATTGGTAATCCTCCCCGGAGAATATAAACGTATATAACTACTCTGACAATTGTAGACCTACATCGTCTCTATTTCGCGAATGACCCAACGCGAAGATTGTAACTTATATAAACTTTCTCATAACCTATACCCGGATTCTTTCCAGCGTCCTATTTCACCATAATACGACAGCGAAATACGCTCTGCGTTCCTGTTGGGAAACGAAGGGAAGAAGAAAAAAGAAAAAATTACGTGAGATATCGTCGACCAGTGCTTGTTCCTCCTTTTTCCTTCTTCCGTTCAACTCAAAAACGCGTGCAGAATTATAATTTATTCATTTGAATGAGTACTTAACGAAAACATATATTCACACAAGATAGACTCTGGTTTTCAAAGTACAAAGCCCGGAAAACCCGCGGATAATTAATTTTCTACGTTACTTCCCCAAGGATGATGTCTGATGACGAATGAAAAGGGGAGGCTACGCCCAATTCATTCTGAACGTATTGTGCGAGAAAAAAATGAAACCATTTTCTTGAAAATTTAATAAACTTACTCGTCATGCGAGCTGGCAAGTCTTAAACAACAGGTAGCAAGCGATACACGGAGTGTGTCTGGCACGAGGCAAAGGCAAATAAAGAGACTGTAGGCCCAGGCTGAATACTTAATTCGCAAAGGTGACGAAAATAACATGGTGATCATGAGAACGGAACAAAGAGGCGAAATCTAATTCACAATATCGGTTACTTTTGTCTAGAAGGCTAAAAAACCTTAAGCTGAAGGCTGAATTAAGAGTCGAAAGAGAAATCAATTTCTGAAGCTAAAATTATTAAAAATGTTGCGTCGATACAAATTCTCAGACTTTATCGAGTTTTGAAGCCCATCTCTGGGGAGAAGACAGAAATACTAGTTTTGAATTTTTCGTCTAGGGATCGTTTCCCATACGTTTCGCAGGTAAAACTCGAAGCTGGCAAAATTTTCGAAGAAAATTATGAGTATGTTACAGTTAAAACCCGAAATCAGTAAATTCTAAAATTCACTAGTCAAAACTAGTTGCCACAAATGACTTTAGTCAGAACTAGTTTTGACTAGTTAATTCTAGAATAAAAAAATTGTTTGAATTCATCAGTAAATTCTAGTTATAACTGAAATGAATTGAAATTGTTCGAGTTCAAAAGGTGATGGTATTTCCAGACATACTTCGGCCAAATTGATAGATATTTGGTAGTTCTGCTCAACTTTGAGGATAAGTAGCTCACACTGGAATAAAATATACGAAAAAGTTCTAAATTTTTCTTCCTTAATTCACACATTAAACCGTACATCATACGAATTCGTCAGTCTATAAACGTTACAAGAGCAAACCTAACAGTGACAAATTGACGTACACCATTCAAGTACAAACAAGCCTTGTGAAAAATAAAAATTCAAGGGTGTTGGAGGCTGGAGGCATTTTGTCTCTAGAGGTACCTTGCCTCCGCCTCCAATGAAGCGAAAATGGTGAGGAGGTAAACCAAGATGTTGGAGGCTGGAGCATTTTGCCTCCGGAGGTACCTTGCTTCCACCTAGAGGTTTGGAGGTGCTTCCAAAGATCCTTTAGGAGGCACTTTTTTCAACAGTATTCTATTCCTCCAACCCTCATTCAGCCACTTTGATGCTAGCGCTGCTCGGTTCGAAGAAAAGCCAAAGTTTTAAATACACCTTGTGAGTATCATCTGTCATCTGGCAACACTGGTAGGCCAATATGCTACATCTGGTCATACTGATCAACGTTACAAGTGCCTTCGGAGGCGTCTCCAAAGACGTCTTCAGTTTCTTCGACAGTGCCTCCGGAGGCATTTTCTTCAATCTCAGTAATTGCGCTGGAGGCATTTTAAGGTACTTCCAGAGACATACTTTGGAGGTCAGAAGACGCCTCCAAACGTGTCCACTGGAGGCAACCGGAGTCGGAGAGTCATTTTCTGTATTCGTTCCGGAGGCCTCTAAAAAAAATTGCTCCAACACCCTTGATAAAAATACAATTACATTTGTACTAGGGAAGAAATTCATTTTACTGATTGGATTCACCCTTCTTGTTTTCACTAGTTAAAACTAGTGTTCCCCGACAATCATAATTTCTTCTCCATTTCACTTTTTACTAGTCAATTCTAGTTTTCACTAGTAAAAACTAGTTTTACCTGAAATTATTTAAGTTGAAACTAGCTCCAACGCTGAGGGTCACGGTAAATTCTAGAGTTAACTAGTCGAAACTAGTTCTGACTAAAGTCATTTGTGGCAACTAGTTTTGACTAGTGAATTTTAGAATTTACTGACTTCGGGTTTTAACAGTAACAAGGACACCTAGAAGTAAAAAAAAAAAAAAAAAAAAAAAAAAAGAGAGAGAGAGAGAGAGAGAGAGAGAGAGAGAGAGAGAGAGAGAGAGTGTGAAAGGTATAACATAGAGGAGGACGTGATAAATCACATTTTATCCGCATGAGAGATCGAAGAAGGGATTAGGAGAGAGGAGCGAAACGGTTGAAAGTGAGGACATGAGAAGAGGTTTTCTTCCGGGCAATATACGCAAGATGGGAGAGAGAATATGTATTAGGGTTGATTATATAAGAGTGCGTGATGCGCGTTCGACCTATTCTTAGTCTAGTGAGGATAACTGCCTCACCTCTGGAATTTCTTTCAGAGTACGCCGAGTAACGGGTAGTTTTTGATACCGAGGAGTTTGTTGTAATGTTGATTTTTCAAGGAGGTACTCCACGCTTCTAGAATAGGTGAACGGTAGTGGTTTCTGAAGTCCGAGGTGGGTGTATGAGTTTGGTCGGGAATTATAATTGTAAAATTGGTGGCCTGTTTTGTTGGACCACATCTTTTTTTAGCGGGGAACCCGCTACCTCTTTTGTTGAGGGGTATTATTTACAGAAAGCGAGCGCGAACGCATTCAAATTGTGACGTCATTATTTTGGGACTTGGGAAAATGTCAGCCTCTAAGCCTTATATGATAGGTGAAGGACTTGGGAAAGTTTCAGCTTTTGAGCTATATATGATAGGAGGAGGACTTGGAAAAAGTTTGACTCCTTGGAAAAATTTTCGGAACCTTTGATATGGTGGATATAGGTGGGTTTGTTCTGATTACGTATTTGTGTGATATCGAGTCGGATGGAAGGTTCATTGTAAGTCCAGGGGGGGGTGAATGTGTATATAGGTTGTAAGGGGTGGGTTGAAAAACGTTTGTTAAGAGATTGTTCGAAACGGACGTGGATTTTTTGAGATGATTGGCTTTTGGAAGGATAATAGAATTGTACACTGCTAGGTGTGGGAATTGAGAAATTGAGATCAAAAAATTCGAAGTTGTGGTATAGCAGCAGTAGTTTGGCGGTTTCAGTGCATAAACTGAGTCTGGGGCTTGTACGGAAAGCTCCCAACGCCAGTCTGAGTGAGTGAGTTTGAATAGGGTCTAGAAGTTTGAGAATTGATTTGGAAGTCAAAGTGTAAATGGGTGCACCGTAGCCTAGACGTGATCGAATGAGACTTTTGTACAGTCTTGAAGTTTTAGAACGACCACATCTTGTGGTCTGGGAAATATGGCAGAGTTAGGATTAAGCACAGCAAGAATGGTCGTGAGTTCTCACAAAACGATCATGATATGATAGGTCACAATCACCTTCAAGCTTACGTATTCCGCGCCGATTGCTCCAAATGATTTGGTCAATCATCTGCCATAATTCCGGGAAATTATATCGCGTCGTTCAATTTTTAGTTTGCACCTTCACTGCTGAGACATCGCAATTGCCTCATATAACTTGACCTAATTAATGTATGAGAACGAGGAGGATGCCTCAGAAAAATTTCGACTTATAAGGAGGACTTCATAAAATTTTGATGATGTTCAACCTTGCAAGGTGGCGTATCTCTTAGGAGGACTTGGAAAAATAGCTTTCTTACGTGAACTAGAGGAGCCAAGACGTCGTTGGGGTAATATCGACTAGGAGGCAAGTGGCTGACTTCATAGCTCGGATTCGAAAAGATATTTGTGTAAATTTATATGGAGGACAAAGTGTGACGTCATTAGGCGACGTCGAATAATTTTGACCGAGCGCAAGGAATCGTGCGAATTGGTTTAAGAATTCATAAAAAGGAAGTGGGACTTGACTTTCGACTTCCGTGAGCTATACGTGGATGACACTTGTAAAATTCGAGTTTTGAGCTATTAAATACAGATCAGAAGTCGAAAGTCGAATTTTTTTCAAGTCCAACTACTTCATTAGGATAGGTCAGTTTTGCCGGACGGCGAAAAGTGAGACGCCAAAATTTTCAAAGGACCTCTTACAGAATAGGTTTTCTTCTGAGAGGGTTACTCGCCATACGTTTCCACATAAAATACGTTACGCTGTGATGACGTCACGCAATGTACAGTTCTAGGCTTAAGGGTGATGATGTCACCAAATTCTTTATACGAAAAATATAAAGCTTAAACTTACTAGATATTGTTGCCTGTTGGAAGAGGGAATAAACTATGCTAACTCACTTAATGTAGTACATCAGAGAAGAAATAGTGTTGAAGGAGGGTTACACTAGGTTAAAAATCCTAAACTAGGCTGGCACACATTAATCAGACTGTATAGAAATATATTTGAAGGGAGTGATGTAGGCTGAAGGTGCAGCTCAAGTAACTGTTTGAGTCCTGCAATGTAGTCTGGGAGAGCTACACTACGGGAGGTAATATGACGCAGATTGCCGGATACTAGAGGATATTAGGCTGAAGGCGTAGCCTGCCACGGGGCCAAGAAATACTGTTGGAGGTGTATTTGGCCTATCGTAACTAATTTACTCAAGAAATGCGCGTCCATACCAATAGAGATAGGTTTGAAAGGTGATAACGTCATTAAGGTTGAGGATTAAGATGAGAGTAGATGACGTTGATGACGTCACAAATGTGCACATGTCTCGAATGAGTGAAATTTTAGTGAAAAGACTACACGTAATTAAAATAGCGTATTACAGAATATAAACTTAAAATGCTGAAGCGAAACAGAATGAAAGCACAATCTTATGTTTTTCCTAAAAAAAGTTTAATTACCGTACGTTTCATTCATTAAAGTCCAAGTTGACATTTTCTCATATCTATACGCGACATTTTAGAGATTTACCGAATAAAATATGCCTTCTTTGCTGGAAAATGAAACTAAAAAACCCGGGCACATATCTCACCGCTCACTAAAATCTTATCTCATTCCATTTAGTCAAGACCGAGTCATTTTTAAAATTGTTTGCTCACCACTCGAAGAAGTAAGTGTTGAGCGTTTATTTACACGAGTGGAAATAAAGTGACCCACTAAATAATAGAATAGTCGAAAGATTTTTCAACGAGAGCGAAAAAGAAAATGTTTTTTCATCGTAAATGTTAGGGAAAAGATAGTCAATTTTGGAACGTACAAAAGCACACGTACCAAAATGTTAACAATTTCGCGACACGTGAGTAGAAAGTCTTATCTTCCTTAATGTACGTATACTAGTATTACAATACACCTCAGGTCTCATTTTGTATCACTATACTTTTCCGAACTCGAAGAGAAAAGTGCAAGTGTATTGAAATACTGATCACAATATTAATTAATTTTTTATGAATTTAATTTGCGTCATTTTGGCGGCAAAATAAATCGTAGCTTTCAGGGATGATTAATTTTGAAATCTCTCGCTTTCATTGTTGATCAATATTTACCCAGTGTGCGGTCGAATGAATTACCCGGATACACAAAGATATCTGTCCCATCGATAATTTTCTTTACACAAGTCGCTTTTGAAAATTAAATGATAACGGAATGAATTAAATTATCGTTTTCGTACAACCGGTATACGTTTCTATGCAAGAGGAAATATTTTCACGGTAGAATGTGTGATAGATGTTAATAGTAGGAAGCCTGGCCAGAAAACAAAATTATATGGATACATTTTAATAGTACAAAATAGATATAGAAACAACAGTAATAGCTTAGGTTAGGTAATCTCGAACACATGTGCTATTCTTTATAGTTTGAGTTGAACTGCTAATTGAACTCGATAAAATAGTCATATAGCCTTTGAAACACTGCATTTTTTTATTTGTTACAATTACATCCGCTATTATCAGTAAATCAATATTTTCCAATTGGCTGTTCCTCATTTTTTTATGGTACAAAAATACTTTTTAGAAGTAGAGAAATACGGGGTTGGTGACTCTCCGAAAAATGGATAATTCGTCGTTGGATCGGAAAAAACCTCCTATGTGCCATTTTTTGAGAAATGCACTTTTTTATATGGTTGGACGCGGAATTTCAAGGCGCATCGATTGGAAAAATCCCCTATGTGGTAAGTTCAAAATTACGCCGGTAGGAGCGGTTTTGAATACCTCCTATGTGCACCATCCAGAAAATGATTGTGGTCTCGAATACCTCCTACGTGCAGAGCAAACCTCTTATGTGCAATATTTAGGGCCAGGAATTCCTCCTATATGCATTTATCGCCCAATACCGCCGTATTTTAGAAAATTTTGAAAATTTTTTGTTACTTCTTTTCCATATTTAATGAGACGTTTCCAAAGTATTTTGGCCTTCTTTTCACAAAATAATCAGTTTTTTGCTACTCCTGTAAAATTCTATTTTTGCCACATAGGAGGTTTTTTCCGATCCAACGACGTTATGTAAATCAGCTGTAATTCTTCCGCTTATTGTCTGAAAGCTGCGCGCAATAGCTTAAAATTGAGGAAATTAGGTCTTCTAGCAAAGGCAATATTAAAATCCTTCCCTACTTTAGTGTAACATACTTAAAGAAGGGAGAATACACTTGATATGTCCATCAACATGGGTGTCGCACAGGTCTAATCCATTCTGTATCAGTCTGCTGGAAGCCTTTGTATTCAATTTACTGGAATTATTGTTACTCCTTGTTGAAGAGTCAAATTGTGGCAACACAGTAGACGACTCTGAGCATCTCAAGTTACTTTTAGAATGCCTCAAAGTTGTG
This sequence comes from Aspidiotus rigidus, assembly GCA_035079385.1. Classification (NCBI taxonomy): domain Eukaryota; kingdom Metazoa; phylum Arthropoda; class Insecta; order Hemiptera; family Diaspididae; genus Aspidiotus; species Aspidiotus rigidus. The sequence goes on along the minus strand of JAVHKY010000083.1, from coordinate 489,943 downwards.
TAAAAGGAGGAAATGTCCTCCAACGTGGATAGTTTTCAAGTGCCTCGAGAGGGTTCCAGTATCAGGATGAGCTCCTCTGAAATGCGTCCATAGCTTTCTCATAACCTACTTCGAGAGGTTCCACAAGAAATTTCGTGAAAAAATTATAATTTGTGATTAAAAAAATTGTCTTTCACTGTGGACATTGGCAGACATCTTGAATTTACTGGTATGAAATTGCAATAACGTAATCATACATCCAAGGTGGACTACTTTTCATCTATAGCAACTTACGTTAAATATTCTCCGCACATTCATCCCATAGGGAGGGGAAAAAGGCGAGTTTGTCCGTCAACGTGGACGAATAAATGTGATTCAACGTGGACAGTCACGTAATTCCTGTCATGAATCTCTCAACATTGGAAATTAGTCTGCAATAAGAGCACATACCTTCTCTATGACTGAGACACTCTTTCCTAGGTTGATCTTACTTTGTGAAACCATGTTTGTGAGTTTTGACCCATAGTATCGCTGTGTGTGATCGCGTGATTGTCCTTGAACGTGGACAAAGGTTTATATTAATAGTTGTACAGCCCCCAAAAACAAAATTTAGGTCTGCCCAGAACAAGAACATGATTTCTCAATACCCCTAATATCAATTTCCATCTAAAAAAAAAAATCAAAAGTCATTTTTCTTTGTTTTGTCCACGTTGAATTATCCATTTTTTGGAGAATCACCCCGTATAGTTTCATATCGTGGTGGTACAATATAGCCACAGGATGTTTAAGCTTAAGATGTCATCAATTTGAAAGACACGTCAGTCTGGAGCAGTAAGTCCAAATTAGACTCGAGACAATACGTATTTTTTGAAAATAAAACGTCTGTCACGAGAAATCCGAGGCTATCGCGCAAAAGCGGGTTTGGAGGTACACTTTGAAGGGAAATATCCCAGAGTCCTGAAAATTTTTCTCCTTGTCTTGAGAGAATATCTTCATTTTCCTCCTCGTAAATCCGCGTTTGCTACCGCGTCTACAAAATGGAAGACGTGTCATCCCCAAACCATCTGAGGCAATCGTTATTTTCGGGTATTGAACTGTAAGCTCAGATAGTCTGAAGAGATTTCCTTCTTTCGGCTATCAAATGAATGTTCGACGCTATTGCGTCTTTGAAATGACGCGATATACGCCAGTACCAAACGATCTATTGAATGCGTGTGTCGCCTGATGTAGTCTAAAACAATTATTCATACTCGCTCGATTTGATGAATTCGAGACGTATTTCGTGGGATATGTATCTAAATTTTGTTCAATTGTCAAACGAATGAAGCAGAAAATTACTTCTCGTAATCCACTTCAACTGATTGTCAACTTCCCCAGTCTACAGTGACTGCCAGTCTATTTCAGTTTTGATGACCTTCGGCTATAAATCTCACCTAATGTGACTGAATGCAATGACGAGAACCTTCTTATCCGATTTTTATAAATCTTCAAAATTCGGCATAAAACTCATGATGCATAATGTAGTCCAAAAAAATTACAACCATGTACGCGTCAAATTGGATATAAAAATTAATGTTAACACACATAGTGAAAGAACGACTTTCATAAAAATGGCCAAATGTTACGGTGGTATCGTTAATAATGAATTCTCGTTAGAATTTTATCAGTTTTCGAGCATTTATTTTTGCCCGCCGAAATACAATATACCAGGGTTGCCAAAATAAAAACCGCCCGGCTATTGTTACGAGTGAATTAAAAATTTATTGCGAGTATCGTTTCCGAGATGCTGAAAACAAACCCTATCAAGCGTAAAACATCGTGTTCGAATAAAACACTCTATATATATATATATATATAGTATTTAGGCTTTCCACGTTCGTAAAATGCAACTTCGTACCCTCGATTCTAGTGGTTTTCAAATTAGGAGTTAGAAATATCGGAACGCTGTTACTAAAACTTAGATTCACCTGTTGGAGTCGATATGGAAAGTAAGCTGGATATCTACGGGTCAAAATCTGTTTTACGCTGAAGGCTGTATCTCATTTTTATTTGCATATTATTGACCTCAATTTGGGGATAAATTTTAGATTAAAAACAAAGAACAGTGAAATTGAATATTTCAACACATGAAATGATTACTTATATAGTGTGTCAATTTTTTCGGGGGTCATCTGAAATCAAACCTTGAGAACAGAAATTCTTTGTAATCATAAGTACTATTTTTAAAAATAATTTCGCATTGATTGACGTAATCCGACTCTTAATATAGCAATTAAAAGTTACTTCAGAAAAAGAGCGGACCAGAAATAAATTTTGTAAATTTAAAAATGATTAATTAATGTCAAAATATAAATTATATTCAAAGATTCCTAATTATTGAGATGGCAAGAACGAAAAATTCATTCATTCTAAAATCAGAGAAGGACGAAAATTGCCATATTTTCAACTCGCAAGTTTGTAATGACCTTGAAAAATTTTACGCGATCATTTTCTTTAAAAAAACAAATTCAATTTTGGAGCTAAAACATATCTATGAGATTTGTTGGGTTGAAATTCGGCTTATGGCGAGTAAAATATGACGTTGAATTCTTCTTTCAAGGTTATTATTAAGAAATTATGTGAAAAGAAAAAAAAAAAAATATCTTGAAAGTAGTTTCCAGATGACATCTACGTTCTATTTCAAAACGTCAAAAATTGATCTTGGATGCCAAAAAAAATATTATGTAGTCGAGTAATTATTTTTTTTATAGCGGGAATCTCCTCTATTTGTTTCGTTAGGAACAAACGCGAGAACAAACACGTCCATTTCCGACTTTTGTGACGTCATCACTCATCATTTTCGGGGAAATGTCCACGGACTTGCAATGTTTTCGACTATCGAGCCATGTATGTTACATTTCCTCTTTATGGATAAAATGACTTCAAATTTGCAATGTTTCTTTAAGATACTTATTTCCAGCATACTTCCAAGTTTCAACTTGGTCGACCTGATATAAGGCCGTGGAGAGGGTCAAGTGTGCTATAACGTGGTTTATCGCTAGTTACTATCCTCTCTACGACCTCATATCAGGTCGACCGAGTTGAAACTTGGAAATATGATGGAAATAAGTAATTTCAAGCAACCTTGCAAATTTGAAGTCATTTGATCCATAAGGAGAGAAATTATGGATGAGAAATCGGTGAGTATTTGATGAAATTACCATCATTCACTGATTATCAACATTCACTGTAACATGTATAAGAGGAGGGGGACTCGGAATGTCAACAGGAAACCTGTTTTATGGAAGTTTATCTCGTGTAAAATATCTGATGTCCGCCGTCTGCCGACTGACAACCTAACGTAACTTGAGACTCATGGTATTATGAAAAATTCCGATCTGAAAATTTTAACTTCACAGCCGAGCACGATATGAAAAAATGTTGACTCTTCCATATAGACATTTTTTCCAAGTCCTCCTTCCAGGTCCCCATCTTTCCCATAGGAAAAGTTCTCTTCACCCTTTGTTCATTACTGAGCTATGCTTGTCTGGGGAAGGGCACTTGGAATAGTTTCAACCCTAGCGTCCGACTTTGGTGACAATACCAACCTAAGCTGAGTTATGTAACGTTGCATAGAAGGGGGGTATCCTCAAAGAACATCCGCGTTCAAATCTTTTGACGTCATCAATATTTGTTTGTCGAAGCTAGATATTGTAAGAATTCTCCTAGTTTGATTGTGGCAAGATCAAATTCAAAAAAAGGTTTCAGGAGATTTTATTATTCCTGAGGAATAATACAGATCACTAAGCATTTCATAATTCACCGTTACACGACTAGAACCTCCCGAAGACGAACATTCTTTTTCAAAAGTGGCTTCTTCAAGCCTCACGTTTTCTTTCCACCAAGACGTTGCAAAACAATTTCAATCAGTTTTGTACATCCAAACGCAAAATGTGATCAAAGCGTTCCCGGTCAGACTCAATACGTTTACTCATCTAAACATGAAGGAAATTCAAATAAGACTAGCTGTTTTTTACAGGGACGTGGAGTTTGCAGTTTCCCTTCTGCCGACGCAAAGTTTATAGTGGGCCCTAATTTTTTTTTTTGTTTTAATATACTGAGAATTTACAAATTCAAAAGTCTATTTCTTCTCCTTTCCTATTCTCTTTTCTATCTCCAAGTCATGCAAGACCCCTAACTTCCAACCCTGTTGTTCCGCGCACTCTCATTCACCTTAACATGTTTTCTATCTTCAATTGCCTTCAGAAACTTGTAACTACGAGCAACCGATTGATCTTCCCTCCTGGTTGCTCTTTCTCAATCCAGTGCTAGACTGGAATGAGAAGCAACTAACCGGTCACAGTTGGTTACGCGTTTCTGAACGCACCCCATGACCTCCCGGAACACGACGCAGTGGACCCAGCAGGCAATCAAGCCCTGTTCTCCTTCGGCAACACTGATCTTTTCTCTTCTCCAGTCTATGACTAAGAATCTTAGTATCGTTCTCTACAACCACCCTCATTTGATTAAGAAACGTCCGATACCCCGGTCCTCTTCAATTTTTTCCTCCCACCATGAAGAAGTATTCATAGCATAACTGAAAGAGAATTGGGCACACCCTTCTAGCTCACTCACCCTCATGCTACTGCATTCCGAGGAATTCTCTGTATCCCATTTTTTATCCTGTTCATACCTCTCAAGCCTACAGGTGACGTAGATTAGAGGGGATATGGGGATATATCTCCCCATTGCTTTCTTGTACCAAGCAATTTTATAACCATGATAAGCTATTTTTTTAGTGGAAGTTCTTCCAAAGAAAAAAATATACCCTCCCCCCAACAGCAAAATTGTATATACGCCGCTGTAAGCCTCCGAAAATAATTTTCTGTCTCTCTCAAGTCTCCTTTGCCCTCTCCGACAGCTCTAAATCAATTACTAACGCTCTCTCATTACAAAACACTCAGCATGAATTTTATGGACACCGACGTTTCGACTGTACGACAGTCATATTAAGGTGAACTGGAACATAGAAACAAGTTGGAACATGACTCATGAGTCATATCCAAGAGTACGAACCAGCGGTGCGTAGACTGCGGATAAGCCTCGAGGATCGAATCAATTCCATAAATTCATGAACTCTGATATCTCACTGGCATAGATTCCTTCCCACCCTACTATTCAGTAGATAAGGCAGCGCTAAGCAATAACGGACCCCATTCTTTCAATAGCTAAACAATTAAAACAAACTCTCTACCTGGTCTTCATCCAACAGACATTCGAGACGAGAGAAGTCATTTTAGCTCGGCTGAGAATAGGCTACACTCGTCCAACTCATACACATCTTTTAGCAAATCTTGGCCCACCATCGTATCCTTATTGATTTCAAGATAATTTGACGGTAAAACACTTCTTTTCTCAATATTCCTTCTACTATACACCCAACACTGCACAACAACTCTAAAAAACATAACACTCAACTCTAAATTACTTACGAACCACTGATGACTTCCATAATTACTTCTAACATTAACGTCAACGTTTTCTTTACTCAAGTCAAAGTTAGAAATCTTCCGATTATTTATAATAACTAACCTGAATGTGTATTACCACACCGAGCAAGTAGCCCTCTGCACTGTGAAGCTAAAATACTCGTCAAAAAAAAAAAAAAAAAAAGTTAGTAAGTCTTCGATTTTTATCCACAATTTGCGAGAAAAACTCAAGATAAAAATAGGGCGCATTAGCAAAACCTCTTGTAGATGATATGGATAAAAAAAAACACCCTAACAAATTGAGAAATGAGTCAGAGAATGGCTGTGTGGCACAACATACACGTAGCAAAATTTAAATCTTATTGAATTAGCGAGGAAACTTTTATTTGCGCTATCGAGCTCAGTCGTACAAGAAATTACTTTAAAGACACCTAAAATAGAGGGTGTTATTTATTAACGTTCTTTCCACTCCGATTTGTTTGTGGCGAAGTTTCAATTTTTCTGTTAATTGTTTGGAGATTGAGGGTTTTCTGTCTAACTCTGACGCGACGCAGCAATTAAGGCAATTTTATATCCGTAAAATAATTTGGGAGGGTTTTCAAGTCCCCTCCATATAAGTTATTCCGCAACACAAACATCCGTTCTTTATTTCGTGCGAATCAATGTCAGTACTGATCATCAATTATTTTTATAGTGGTTTCTGTGACGTTTTTGAGGTACCTTCTAACCGATTTTACCTATTAACGTAGTTCTGCACTCAAGTTGAGTGGATAAAAAATTTGGAAAGAGACTTTGATAAGAGATTCGGTAGGACACCGGCTCGAAGAAAAAACGTATATGAAATATTCACGTACATGTCAGCGACTCAACGGTTACGTCAGAAAAATTTATAGTCTAATCTCAATTTTTCAGAAGATATACGAAAGCGGTATACGTTTCAGAATATGGAATTCATCCCGCTGAATGCTTAAAAATTTATAAAACTTCTGGATACAGACTGCTGCAAACAAGTAGATAGGCTATAAATAAAATTTTTGACTTTTCTCATAATATGAGTTGCAGCAAACCAACATAATGCTGAACATACGTAAGTATACTACGTGTCTGTGGTGATAAACATTTGAATAAGATACGAAAAAATTTTTTTATTTTAATCTCGTGTACAAACGATCAAAACCTCTGCCATATCATCCCGGCATAATAAAAGTATAATCATTTGAGAGTACACGAACACTTACCTGAAAACAATGGAAGCCAAAAAATAAACAAATAAAAAGTGTTTTTTGAGGAGAAAAAAACAACAACAACAACAAACTCTTAAAACCGGTAAAAACGCGTGCGATATTTTCTCGAACGAAATCGACTTGCCGAACGAAACGCGCTGAAAACAGCGACTGCTGCCACGAAAATCTGAATTTCAACTGTAAACTTCAGTAGGTGTGCGTTGAGATTGTATTTTCCGAGTGTCTCGAGTCTGGAAATTCGTACCCTTTCTATGATCGTCTCTCGCTTTTCGTTACCTTCCTTTCCGAGGCACTATACCTACGCTAAAAAGATAGGAACTTTTCTACCTCTCAATATATTCGTTGATTTCAAAAGCGTCGTGTTGGAGCAGATTTTCTTCTCTAGACACATGCACGATAAGTATACCGAACTTTAGAGTAAAGTACGGTTTTTAAAAGATACGCGGCAAAATCGACCTTTTTTCATAAAATTAGATAATTTTTCTAATCTTTTTACTACTAAAAATTCAGGTGTGACAACTGTTACACTTGTAGTGGAAAAGGAAAGTGGTACTTTCTTTTTTACTTTTTGGCGTATTGTCTGGATAACGATTGTATTGGTGTCTTGGTCCAAAGTTCTTTATACATATTCTCATTCTTGAATTACTATTCCCCTCCGAAGAGATTGAGCCTTTAGTTTTTATTTATTTGAAATTATAGAAGCAACATTTGATTGATAATCCTTACAAGTAAGCGGCAATCAATTCCCGAGAAGATTGTACAGGAAACGATCGAGGAAACTCGAATCAGTTCATTGAATAATAATTATGGATTCAACTTCATACCTAATTTCTTTCATCAATATCTTAATTATTTTTCGACTTCGCTTCACAGGTCGGAACGAATGTGAAGTAGTTTATTGCTTTTATACTATTGTAAATTGATGATACTAAATTGTTGTACATCCTTTTATAAAAGAAAAGAAAAAAAAAAAAAAAAAAAAGGAAATTTCTCCACTCCATTGAAAAATATTGAATCATGTGTATATCTGTAGATGGGCGTTTTACCAATGTACATCGACTTCGATTGTATCGATATATCGATTGTATACTAGGCTGTCTCTGCACGTTCGTCCCCATTCTTATTCTTAATTTAATATAATTATTATTAGGTGTTGGACTAATTAGCTTTCGGGGGACTCGCTCGCTCCCATTCTTAGTCTAGTATAGGTACAGTAAGTTATAGCCTATTGTAATGACCTGGTCAAATGTGAGATGCAGTGGGAGTAGGCTATGCCGAAACAGGGACGCCATCGTCACCGATACCATCTACATGCTCAAAGTCCAACTCACACCTTCACGTGGTGACCAGGGTTAAGCCAAGCAACATAGTTGGGCGGCGACTGACATGAGAGGGCGTAGGAGAAGGCAAACTCCGAGACTAAAACCACTTTAGGAGAAGGAAACTCCGATAAATAAACCACCGCAGCTACCCGGCCTTTTCAAGCAGGCTTCCCTATGACGCGCAAGCGCACCAGGGCAGTAATAGAGGTAGATTGCATTGCTTGCATTGTTTGCATTGTCCTCCTTGCACACCCGAGCAAGGAGTGCTGCAGAAGATCAGCAGCAGAGAAGGAAAACTCCTAGAAACCCGCTCATAGGCGTAATGTTTGCCCTCTATAGTCAGGACCAAGCAGCTGCAAGACTAAACATAATACATAACACATCAAAATGGCAGACAACACAAATGAAAACAAAACCCCTCAGTTCGGATATGAGGAAACGGTGGTGGTGAGTAACCCAACCAGCTCACTATCATCGTCAGCAGACGATGGTTGCCTCTCCAGGAGCGATGTGGCTGGACGAGGAAACAATGATGCTACCACAAGTACAAGTAGTACAAGTACAAGCAGTAGTAGTAGTAATAAACCAACAGGACTGGAAGGTTGGCTGTCAAGTTCAACCGTCCTGACATCGGTATCTAAGAATAAAAAAAATACGAGCCTCAAGAAAGAGGAGCACCCTGTGCCAAAAAACAGAGATGCGAAAAGACATCTACAGAGTATCCAACGACTCGGATACAACAACTTCAATGAACTTGCCATTACCCACTGGGAACCTGCAAGGCAGGGAGAAGACAGGAGTAAACATATAGTGCGCAGGCAAAAAGAGTGCGCTGCCATGAATGCCTTACTAGCCAAGCTGGAGGCAAAGGCGGTGGAAGATGAATCTACTGAAAACAAAGTAAGTGTCATAGAAACACAGGAGGATGAAATAAGCAGACTGCGGCAGGAACTTGATACCGTGCAGATGGGGAAAAAACAGTTAGAAAAGCGTGTAGAAGATGAGCTCACAGCCCGAATGAGCCCTGAGAAAAAGCCTAAGGAAAAAAGAGATGCCAGAAAGGACACTGAAAGGCAATCCCTATTACAGACAAGTGAGATAATAGAAACTGGTCTGCCCACCGCCTCTGGCCAATGCTGTGCGGATATCAAAAATAGTCATGATAAGCTGCGAAAGAGAGTTGATGCACTCACTTCTGAGCTGGAAAAAGTGACAAAAAACTTAGCAAACTTGTCCAAAATAAATGAGGCTTCTCAGGAGGATCTTGACGCAGCCATAGATGAGAACACCAGGCTGAGAAAGGAAGATGGATAGTATCCTCATAGGTACGAGCCATACTGATTAGAATGAAGAAGACGATACTAAGGCACGTAACAAATATTTAATCAAGTTCATACGCGACCGGTTTCGAGCACGCTGCGGTGTTCATCGACAGGCGTCGGACAGAAAACTAACCAAAGAAACCGGTATAAAGGTGAAAAAATGATGAGACAACATTAATTGAAGTTGAATTGAAAAATGAAGATGGGGAGGGAGGGTTAAAGGTGAATCACTACAATTAAACAAACGGGTTTCACGAATCATTAAGTAAGTATAAACAGAAACTAAAATGAGAAAGGAGGGGAAAAAACACAAAAGAACGATAGGTAGAATTAGTCGAAATAATAAACGAAACAGCATAATTAAAATTAAAACAAAACCAAAAACTGAAAAGAAATAAACAGAGGTAAAATATGGAGGTCTAAAAATCGGGGTAATAAATAATTAATAAAATAAATAAAAATAAATAAAAATAATAAAAAAAAAAAAATAAATAAAATAACTGAATGTGTCAATTATTAGTGAAGTTGTAAAAATGACGAACAATGGGAGACACAAAAGTGGCGGAGAGATCGTTCAATAGCGAGACCGATTGGCGAGTGGAGGCAACGGTTTCTACTTCTTCAAGCTTGTTCATGAGAGCCCCTTTTGAGCACTTTCTAATGATTTTGGTCGTGACGGATGAGAAAGGGTGGTTGCTTTCCAAACAGTGAGCAGCCATGGCTGAATCTTTTGGTTTGTTGGAATTGTATGCGGTGCGGTGCTCCGAAAGTCGTGTTGTTAACGCTCTCCCTGTTTGGCCAACATAGATGGAATCACAGTTACCACATTGAAGACGATAAATTCCTGAATGTTTCAGCGATGGTATAGGATCTTTGGCGTTGAAAAGGTGGCCAATTGTGAGATATGGATAGAATCCAACCTTATAGCCGTATTTTTTGAGCTCCCTCTCGATTTTGAGAGATGATTTACCTAAATAAGGGAGTTTCATCCATTTGGTTTTCGTCTTATTTTGGGGGGGGATTTCATTAGAGGAAGACTCTTGAAGGAGTAAGTGAAGTGTCTTTTTTCTAACCATAGCTTTAACATCAAGATGCAGACCGTTAAGGTTGGCTATGTGTTGGATGTTCGTTATTTCAATCTGTTTAGCTCTCTCGGTCAGAGGAAGATGGAGTAGACGGTAGATATTATAGTTTATAACTGCATGTTTGTGGCGTTGTGGGTGCAAGGACTGATTGGGTATGGAAACGCCAGTGTAGGTATTTTTCCTGTAGATGCCAAATTCGAGACTCATTTCCACGGAATTAGATTTTAGCTGTAGCGTGAGATCTAGGAAATTTAGGCACTCACCTCCAATCTCCAAAGAGAAGGACATGGAAGGATGAAAGTCGTTGATTTTTTGGAGGAAACAATCCAAGGAAGATTGAGTGCCTGACCAGACGCCAATAATGTCATCTATGTATCTTTTATAAAATAATAATCCTTCGTAACCATTATCCAATAGCTTAGCTTCCATGTAATCCATGTATACTTCCGCTACCAGCGACGATAGAGGACCACCCATGGGGAGGCCGTCCGGAAATTTGTAGGTTTTTTTACGAAAGGCGCAAATGTTATCTTTAAGGCATAATGTGATTAAATTCTCAAATTCGGCTACGATATCAGCCGCAATAGCTTTTGATCGAAGCGTGGCGATCATAATTGAGATTGTAAACGTGACTGGTATGCGTGTGTACATACTATTAGCATCGATCGAAAACAAGAAGGAACCGATAGGAAACCGTTTTGGAGAGAGATCCTTAGCCAAATCGAAAGAATTTTTGATGCTGAATTTCGGGGAGAAGTCTGTTACACACTTGAACCATTTTGCCAAATATTTTGAGAGGTGATAGGCCGGATGTGTGTAATACGCAACAACTGGTCTCATGGGGTAGCCCGTTTTGTGTAATTTCATTTGACCATATAATAGTGGTTTGGAAGGGTTCATCACTCGACTAATTCTACCTATCGTTCTTTTGTGTTTTTTCCCCTCCTTTCTCATTTTAGTTTCTGTTTATACTTACTTAATGATTCGTGAAACCCGTTTGTTTAATTGTAGTGATTCACCTTTAACCCTCCCTCCCCATCTTCATTTTTCAATTCAACTTCAATTAATGTTGTCTCATCATTTTTTCACCTTTATACCGGTTTCTTTGGTTAGTTTTCTGTCCGACGCCTGTCGATGAACACCGCAGCGTGCTCGAAACCGGTCGCGTATGAACTTGATTAAATATTTGTTACGTGCCTTAGTATCGTCTTCTTCATTCTAAACTGAGAAAGGAACTTGAGGTAAGAGATGCAACTCAAAAACAGAATACTAGCCTCCGAACGGGACTGGCCAACTCAAACGCAGAGCTAAAGCAAATACTAGAAGAATTACTAGACCAAAAGCTTGAGGAGAAACTGCTAAAGCTGCTCAAACAGAACTTACTGCCGCAACTACAATGTGAATCCAGGAACGGAAATATGTTTGGAAGTGTACAAAACACCCCTACCTCGGAACTAGATGGCTTCACCCTAGCATACAAGAAAAAAGGGAACAAACGCACTGCTTCAGTGCTTCTGTGAATTTAGCTAACCTAGCAGTAACAGGCAGGAAGGGAAAAACATACAGTCAAGCTGCCAGAAAAAATGGCGATGGAAATGAGATAACGAAGGCTCCCTCAACAGCTTCCAGTGGAAACAACACTAGCAAGAAAACAGCGGGCCCACGCCTGAAGAAACTCCTTATACTACCAGAATCAGATAAAAAAAACCACTCAAAAGATGAGAGAAAAGAAACTCAAGGCAAGGGAACTAGGCGTGCGTAACGTTGTAGAGTTCCCTAGTGGAGCAGCACTACTGCTAATTCAGGAAAACAAAGCGGATGCAGCGTTAAAAAAAAATTGAAGAGGCAGGACTGCAACGCAAGCCCCACTTTAACGTGCAGGAACTAAAGAGCTTCAGAATCCACGACATACTTGCGGAGGCAAATGAGGAAGATGTCATGGACAAAGTGCAGGATGCACTAGGTATTAAGCCGGAAAGAACCCTCCTCTTTAACTACAAGGAGGAAGGACGTCAAACTGGAAATTGTTGAGGGAAGTAAAGAACTGATCGAAGCTGCGAGGATGGAAAGATCCCTTTTACTGGGATACAAGCGCTGTAGAATTGACACAAAACTTAGACTCATGAGGTGCCAAGTATGCCAATTGCTAGGGCACACAAAGAACCACTGCGAAGGAAACCCTGCTGCCGTACTTCTCGATCACCAACAGCAGAAAGGGAAGAGCTGCCTGGACTGCCTAGTCTACAATAAGCGGATGTCGCTAGCTGGTTTCCCCAGCTCTAGGTACCGATACACAAACCATGATATGGACAGCGTAGAATGCCCTACTAAGAAAGCTTTCACCAGAAAACTGAACGGCAAGCCAGTCAGAGGGCTCATAGTGAATAATACACCTGAAAATGAGTGACGAACAAAGCAAGGAGGAAAAACAAGTGAGGGTCATTCAGATCAATGTCAACAACTCTAGGCCCTCTCTAAACCTTGCCCTAAAATACACAATAAGCCTATTGTAATGAAGGCTAAAGGTCAAAATTTTTCAATTCCCTGAAGTAGGTCAAGGTCATTGATAACGTCATGGAGCGTCACGTCAACACAGACTTCTGACTGACCCCCAACCCAAAAACATATATATGTAAAAATTGGAAATGAGTTCGCCCCTCAACTACTCAAAGCTTTTCTCTTTCTTCATTCATTCCATCCGCGGTTCAATACGTACTTTCATCGAAGAGTCATCAACGTCACTTAATTCGGAAGAATTATTCCAATTTTTTTCTTTAATTTCAAATTCTTAAATTACATCTACTCCGTTTAAAACCCGCAACATGAAGAATTTTATCTATGATAATTGCGCCGTCAGAGGATAAATTCCTCCAGATCGTAATCGTTTATAGAAGAATATTGATATCACAGTTGTGTATCACATCCGCATTAAATTTCATTATCACTCTGATCAGGGCCTCATGAGGGGTGCTTGTTGTACGGGGAACCACCACGAACGGGGAATGAGGCACCAGTGGCTCACTTCCCGTAAACAACACTAATTCCTAACCAACACCTTCACGTGGTGAGGCTGTCAAGCTGAGAGTCATAGCCAGTAGGCGATCAAGCGTGGTGGAACGTCGGAGAAGGAAAACTACGAAAAATACACCATATTAGAAGAAGGTAACTCCACTAGATGAACCCGGCCAAAGCCGTTATCAATTCCTCCAGGGGCTAAGGGAAGGAAAACCCCGAAAAACCCCCTGCGGTCAAGGGAAAGAAACAAAATCTCTGGGAGTAACACCAATAATTCACATGGTAAAAGCATATAGGTATAAATGGAGATAACACGTGGAAAGAATGGAGGAAACGAGATCGCCAAAGATAGCACTGAAATACGTATATTTTACTATCAAAGAGAAGTAGAGGAAGACCCAGAAGAAAGCTTGTCGATACATCAGAATCTAGCTCAGCTTCAACAACGTCGACGGGCCACCATAGGATCATCGCGGGGTAAAGTATATGACGACGACGACTCTAATCGGTTATTTGTTGACACTCACTGTCAGATGGGTAAGCAATCTACTCCGTCATATGTTTTTTAACACGAAAACCTGGAAGAAAAATGACGGGTGCTGGGAGGCAAAACGTAGGACTTGAAAAAAACGACGGCTTACGAGGTTAAACAAGGAACGCAGGAAACCAGTTTTATGAGTTTGGTATTGAGAATTCAAGGAAGCCTAGACCTAGATAAAGCTAGTATAAAGAAGGCCTAGACCTACTATAAGCCTAGTATAGATTAGTATAGGTCGAGAGTCCAAATTTTTCTTGACTCTTGAGCTATATATTATGATAGGAAGGGGACTTGAAGAAATTTCATCAAGCTATAATCATATAATAGGATTCGACATTTTTCTAAAATTAAAAAAATAGGAGTCAACATTTAACAGGTTCCTTGTTAAAATTTCTACTCCCGTCGAGCTATACATGATAGAGTGGGGGACCGAAAAATTTCGAGTTGTATAAGATAGGGGTGGCCGAGTTCTACAAAAATCAGGATTTGGAGAAGCTTTGGACGTTAAAATGAATTAGGCCCACTGGGGAAACCACCGAAAAAAAATGCGCCTAGACCTGATGAGGAGAAACAATCAAGGTGGTGAGGAACAAAGTTCAAGCTGTATAGGAATCACAACGCACACTAGTGACTCCCAATTAACAATCTAGATGAAGGCAACCCCGAGCAGCTCACCACTTGGGCTGCTAGTTTCCTTTTATAACGGGGGTACGACGTACAAATTTATTTATTTTCGTGTGGTAACTATGAGGCTTCATGAGAGGGTGGAAAAGAGTCTTCATTACAAGTATCGCCCACATATTTGACCCACAGGTGGAAGTCCACGGCAAAGGTAGGAAACAACAACAGGCAGTTTTATGACGTACACTTGGGGGATCGTGGGAAATTTCCCAAATCGAGGGAAATTTTGAGGTCAATTTTCAAGAATTTCCCACCTGTGGGAAATTTTGAGCTTTCAAAATATGGGGAAACGAGGGAAATTTTGAAAAATCCGTGGGGAATTTTGACCATACTTTATTGAAATGGGAAGTACTTATATGATGGAGGTATCTTTTTCAAAATTTCTTCCTTCTTTTCGTGTGATTTTCTCCAGTTGGAACGTTGACCCAACATCCAAGTTGCAAGCAACGAACAACGAATCAGTTTTTTGAAAATTTTCGTAAAAAAAGCATCCTTGTTTCAAACTCTTACGCTCTGAGATACAAACTAAAAACTGAAATTAGGAGGCTTCAACGTACCGCACAAAATTTGGCGGTAATATTGCTTCTGGTATCTAATTTCATATTTTTCATGAAAAATCTCGAAACAACAGAAACTTCGAGCTTGCAAGTTGAAAATGATTTACATTGGATGAAGCTTTTGTGGAAAATATTTTAAAATGGAAAAAATTTACCGACAAGCCACGTTAATCAAAGTTACAATGTACGAAGCTTTGAAGAGTTCTGTTAAAAAATCGTCTATTTAATGTAGGTAGCGTATGATGTTTTTGCTTTCGACTTTCTATACGTAGCATACAATACGATGATTGTTTATTTTACATTAGTAAACAGAAGAAGAAGAAGGAGAAAAAGCTTCCTTATGATTATTTCAAACTTTCTTTGAGTTCGTGCAGTTTATACACTCATCTCTTTCAGGAATTCAGTTGCAGTACGAATCCGCGTTAAAATTATTGTTCGGCAACGTACCTACAGTCGAGATATCATTATTATTTTTATCTGTTTTTTTTTTTTTTTTCATTTCTTCTACTATACAACGAGAATTATCACTCCTGCTCGTAAAGTTCTCCTCAAATGTCCTCTGGCATTTCTACATAGATTTATCATTTTCCCCTTTACTTCGAAACAATTGGGTGCTTACAAAGGTGTATTCACCAGACAAAATCTAAGCTGTACACAGTTTTCAGCATTATAAATTCCAAAAAATTGAGTAATTTAAAACAATGGAAAAGTTCCCTGAAAAAATAAAGTACAATCTACACAGCAGTGCGGTGTGAGTAAATACTATGGTAGATAAAAATAAAATACTATTTGGCCATTAAAAAAAAAATCCTATCTTTCATACAGTATTTTGTCAACTTGAAGAGAAGATTAATATTTTATATTAAAAGTGATAAGAATTTACAATACCTTCTCAAAAAAATAATAGTGAGCGAGTGAGAATGGTGAACTTTATTATTATGTGCGAAGGGAAACAACAGAAACTTTTTTCTCCGAGTATTATTTACAGTACTTAGCCTAAATCTATTCTGTGTGAGTGAGACCGTGAAAAGGGAGAACTGGAGAACAATAACTAACCGTGTCAACGTGTATGTGCCATAGTTTTGTCTCAAAGTAGATCAACGAAGAGTTTCACAGTTTGGTGTTATGAAAAATGATAACGAGAGGATTTGATGTAAAAATGAGTATCTTTTACTCTAAAATATCAGTTGAACGAGTGTGGACTTGAAGCATAAAAAAGAAAAAGGATATAGTGTTTGAAAATAGCTTTCGTCACTCTCCTTTTTTAGAAAGAAATATGGACGTAATACTATCATTATTATTATATTTATTTCTATTACTGGTAGGTACCTATTAGATGCGAAACATTCTTAAGAAACCAAATCGACCATCACTATATGGTCGGTTTTTGTTCGGACTACTAGAAATAGACCATATACGAGTATTATAGTACCATCAGAAAATGGTTGATTTTTACTAAATTTTTGAAATAAATCGACCAGATTTTGACTATTATTTCAGATAAAATTTTGACCATAATTTTCGGTTGATTTTTGATCATCATGTGAAATACACATTTCGGTCCATTTTTGGTCGTTATATAGGCCTACTGTCAATATAGATCGGAACTTTTCCTCGTTCTTTGTAGTCTAAAATTGGTATTGTATTTATTAATAAATTTTGACTAAGATTTCTAGTCGACTTATCTGGGCTGATTTTCTGGGAGATACCTTTGTCCATTTTCAGCCGATTTTTCCTCATCACCCATCAATATTTTTACTCTTTCTTTTTTTGGTCTAAAATGGGTATCCTTGGGCGAGCCGTATAGTCATTCAATTTTGACCAAAATTTCCGGTCGCTTTCTGGGCAGATATCCCGAGGACTTATCTTGGAACCTTTGGAATGAATTAAGAGGCATATTGCTTGCAAACTCGCAGACCAAAATTTCTAGCGTTTTTTTATTTTATGGAAATTTTGGAAAAAAAGATAAAATAAATTTCCTGCTTTAAAATTCCTTCCTTTCCAAGTATTTTTCCAATGTACATCCCTACTTATACCAGCAAACTCCTCACAAGTACGCCGTGAGTGGGCGCAGACTCGTGAGCATTTTGCTGGTATACGGTATAACAATCTTTTGTAGCCATACCGGAGCGAAATAAACCATGAATCTCAACTTCGAGACTGAATAATAAAACTCCGGAGTGGAATGAACCGTTCCGAAGCGGAATGAACCATTCTGAAGCGGACTGAACCATAAATCTTAACATTAGAGCTAAATGATAAAACTCCGGAGCAGAAAGAACCGTTCCGGAGCGGAATGAACTATGAATCTTAACTCTGGAGCTAAGCCGAAGTCAAAAAAAAAAAAAAAAAAAAAAGTGAAAAGCAGCTGATATCAGTATTTGCTTTTGATTGGTTAACGGATGAATGAAAAAATCATTGACTGGCTTTTGATTAGCTTAAAAGCCGATCGGCTGCTTCTGCTTTAGCGATTAATGGCTTTTGCTTGACACCTCTGCATACGCGACTTATAATCCGAAGTTAAGTACAATACAATTTAGAGAAAAGTATTTATCATATATGAAACAAAGCTCTAATTTTACAATGAAATCAAGGTACATTGTAGAAGCCAATATGAAAATTGTATCTCTTGAAACTACCCGTTGAATAAAAATCCATGTGTAACCCTGTGTAACCCTATCTACAAGAGGGTTGTCAGTGCAATTTCAGGGTCGTCTCGTTTAGCACCGTCCAGCTGATGAGGTGTGACCCTGCTGGAATGGATGCACTTTGACTTTTTCCACGTGTGACCCTGTGTAACCTTGTAGTAAACCTATTATTGCACGGCTTACAGTTGGGTCACTAGGGGTATTTTATGGGTTTCAGAAAAAAAGTGCATCCGCACCTCTAATATTCCCCTCTTGTAGACCATTTGTAACTGCAGTTACAGAAGGGCGATATAAGGGAAATATCTGTGACCCAATGATTGCCCGCGATGACTCTCAAGTTGCCCTGTAGTAGACACTCCATGTACAGGGTCACTGAGTAGTGATAAAAGGGTAATACTGTGACCCAATTATTGCTCGCGATGATACCCAAAAATATCCCTGTAGTAGACTCTGTGTGAAGGGTCACTGAGAAGCGATAAGAGGGTAATACTGTGACCCAATTATTGCTCGCGATGATACCCAAAAATATCCCTGTAGTAGACTCCGTGTAAAGGGTAACTGAGAAGCGATGAAAGGGTAATACTGTGACCCGATTATTGCTCGCGATGATACCCAAAAATATACCTGGAGTAGACTTGTAGTGGAAGGCTACTTAGAAGTAATGAAAGTCTGTTTTTGGGCGAATTAAGGGTGCGAGCTGTTGACCAAAAGTTACCCAGTTCAATGATGTAGATTCCCAGCAGTTCCCCATAAATTACTCGATCGTGGATGGGTTATTTTGAGGTAATTCAAAGGTATCGCAAATTCATCTTACAGTGAATGAGGGTCAATGAACTACTTTCCCAAAAATGTACCGTAAAGTACCAAATTGTAGCGCTGCTGAATGACTTATTGTTTAGCAAATTTCATGGCAGCAGTAAACTTTTTCAAGATGA
This sequence comes from Aspidiotus rigidus, assembly GCA_035079385.1. Taxonomy (NCBI): domain Eukaryota; kingdom Metazoa; phylum Arthropoda; class Insecta; order Hemiptera; family Diaspididae; genus Aspidiotus; species Aspidiotus rigidus. The sequence goes on along the minus strand of JAVHKY010000083.1, from coordinate 471,149 downwards.
CTAGTTCAAATTCATTGCAATTCTTTCTCAATGACTGGCGCTGTGTATTTCAAGTTCACAAATTCATATACTCGTACTTGCACGTATGTTTTCGCAATCGTCCATCACTCAATATTTCTCAATTCAAATATTAAAAATTATGTTCAGCTTCTGTAAGTATTCCGATAGTCATATACGTACTCAGCACACTTCATAATGAAGTTATTGACAAAATAATTCGCAAACCGTAAGATAAACATAATATATTACTTGAGTTCAACGTACATGCTGTGTTCTTAATGACAAGATCTATGTTACCGGTGGCAATGAAAATTTCGAAGAATATGATACAAAAACACGCAAAAGTAAGTTCATCCCCAAAAACGAGAAGAAACAAATGTACGAATAAAAAATTGCGAAAAAAAAGAACCTAAACCTAAACACAAAGTACAAGGAAAGTATAGAATGGCGAGATAATAAGAATGGCGTTGAAAAAAAAAAAAAAATTACAAGTTAAACATACAGGAGAAGGAATGGATGGCGAAAAAAAAATTAAACTCAACGATATGAAGGAGTTTGTTCGGCTTCAGCTTGCCTGCGACAGCGAATTTCATCTTCCTTTCGACGACATAGATACAGAGAGCGAGGAAGGACGTCCGCAGATCTTGGTGCAATTTCTAATAAATGTTGCGTCTTGTCATAATCGGATCCATCCATATCTCCAAAAGACACGGCGTCGTCTTCGAAGGGCGTGAAGAAGAGTACCCTGTGAGCTTCTTCGCCCATGAGAACCCGATCATTTTTTTGGGTCGTACATGTATTGGTCCACGACTCTGACCCAACTGCAGGGAGTTGGAACTCAAACCTCCCTTAGAAATCCGACGGCGAGGGAAATCTAATTTCAAAGTACGGCTCCAGTAGGTAAACTGTAACGTACAAACAAATGGAATAAATTATCGAACACGGAGAGAGAAGGGGAGAGATGTGAGAAAAAGATGCGATGAACAAACAATCGGTATACTTACAATCAACGAAATATCAGATGAATGTCAACGAATTTTAGACAAAGATAATCGAGTATATCAGCAAACAGTAATTCTAGGCACAGATTGCTGCCAGCTCTGCGATGACATACGATGTAGACGGCATTAAAAGACTAAATGGCGATTCTGTACGAAAAAAAATTGATTTTAAGTTATCGAATATACGATAATTTGATAATTTTACTAATTTTACGAGACAAACAATGAGAGAACATGACGCATACTTACAATGAATAACGAGCAACAAACGAGAAATATCAGTTTCAACATCAGATTACACGTACAACAATCGCATTGATTATCAGTAAACAGCTCTACATCTAGCTACCACTTGTGACATACGATTTTGTGGTATTAACAGCGAATAATGGTGATTCAGTATAAAATACCTGTAAAATAACATATCAAATAAATTATCGAGCATAATAATTAACGGACAGAGGGAGGGAGAGAGAGAGATGAGAGAACAGGACGCGATGAATAAACGATCGGTATACTTACGATCAACAAAGTCAACAGATTATAATCGAATATCAGCGAAACAAACAGTAATTCTACGCCTTGATAGCTGCCATCACGTCTGCGGTGACATACGATATGTGTGAGGCATTAAAAGACCAAATGGCGATTCTGTACGAAAAAAAATTGATTTTAAGTTATCGAGTATACGATGATAATAATAATAATAATAGGAGACGAGAGACGAGAAAACACGATGCGATATGAAGAATACGATAGATACGTGTAAGTTCCTTTTAAACAACTCGAAATAAAAAATTTGAAAAGGTTTCTTTAATGGAACGCTCGAAAACAAAGAGATCGTTACAATGACGAAAGATATTTACACTCAAAGATAGACATCTAAGCAAGAGCGACAGCTTCTTGCATCAAGCGCACGATTCGAACTGAAAAATCATAGTTGAAACTGGACTTGAATCGTACACAATAAAATGAATCATCCTATAGATTACAGAGGCGAATACTATCAATACGGTAGAAGCTTGCTTCCGTCGATCAACGGACAGGAGTAAATAAGGCGCGTGCGACAAGATAAGACAAGAGATATTCATTCGAGACTTATATATGTACTTACATGCGGTAAAAATTCAGGAACAAAACGTTGATCTATCTTAATTGAAACCAGATATCCGATGGTGGTGTAATTTTGTTACAGAAGAATGAATGAGCACTACGAAAATACGCATTCGTTGAAATGTCGACGAGAACGGACATCTATAGAAATAAGCAGGACGGAATGGCGAATCTATAATAATAGGAAACGAAAAAATCGAATAAATTATACAGTAGCTATGACATCCGGTTATCCGATAAATTGTAAATATCATGTAGTAAATACTTACTTCGACAATAAGTTTAGGAACGAGACATTATGCGAGATGAAATCCTTGTTACGGAGATATAGAGGATGAGGTAGTATGCAAATGTACACAATAAACTTCGCAAAATTCACAGAGATGTAAAAATTAAATGTAATATTGGAACGGAACGGAATAGTAAATTTGAAAATTAATAAACAACAAACAAATCCAGTGAAGATGGCAGCTCTTTTCGCCTCTGTCTATGAGGTAGTGTGGTACAGCCAGGATTGGTTGAAATTGATCACGTGATACAAATAAAATATTTCTCTTACTACTCCAACGAGTGTCTGCCATGTAGATTGCATTTACGCGCATTAATTACAAAATTTCAATGATTAATTAGTTTTATATAAATAATTATGTCCCACATATGGAATTATCATACATATTTCGAAAATGAATCGCGAATAATGAAAATGTCAGGAGAAATGGTGCTACAGAAGTGAATAATTTTTCCCACACGTTGTTGGTAACATTGCATACAGCGTCGAAATTTCAAACGAAAACCTCGAAGCCAATAAGAAGAAATTTGAATTGTTCCGTTGTCGGCGTACGTTAACGGTTACTCGTTTTCCAGTTCGAACGCGAAGCAATTGTCGTTTATAGCCGCCATGTTTCGGCAGTTGGTGCAAAAAAAAAATCGTTCACATTCGTCGAAAAGATTTGAAAGTGTAAGTAATTCACGTTAACGCGGATACGGTGCCTGTCAACGCAGTACATTGAAAGATTGGATTTCATTCGTCGTGATTCATAATTTGCATGTGCAAGTACGTTATTTTTTCGCATTATTTGCCATATATGGAATCGTGTTTCATGTACACCTCATACGATAGATAGTATTCAATAACTCGATATAATATCAACTTTTCAGCTTGTCGCCACGTTATTCTTAGCTCGCCATTCGATATTGTACTTCAATTTGTGGATAATCGCTGCCTTACGTCTCTTTCACTTTGTACGTTTTCGATGGTGTTTGATGGTTCATGTTCAACGCATATGAATATTCATTCTCTCCAATCAGTAAAGTACGTGTCTAGGCGAATCGCTCATAAAGTTGTTTTATTTTACGAAATATTATTACCATCAGTTCACTTTTCTTTTCAGTGCAAATTTGGTATCGTGAATGTACAACTCGTGAATGTACAACTCGTCCATCAGTGTTCTCGCGTATCAAGTATTCTCGCCGATTGAAAATCGATTCGTCATTACGTAAGCATTTAAATACTGCATTTTATTTATTAGACAATATCATAATTAGCGACTATTTCTGCATAAAGTAACGTACGATTTCTTTCTAGTCTGTCAATGTATACAGTCACTGAAATGGTTTACGTAGTAACCACTCGATCGTCAAATGTTTCCATCTTCGCTATATTCGATCTCGAATCTATTTTCCTTTCTCGTTCTTCACTCTCTTATTTCCCATGAATTTATGTTGCTTCATTTCCTGATTCTCAGCCTACCGAATTTTTGGTTTTCAATGCGCTATCGAAGCGAGCTTTCGTACCTCAAGTTCGAGTCTGAAACAAGAAATTCCGCAATGATTGTTCAGTAATATTCTCACTCGGGTGTATGTTTGATTGAAAAAGACGCTCGATTATTTCTGATACTTCGGCCGCATACCTATCGCACGTATAATATTACTTATTTGCCTACAGTAAGTACTCGATAAGATAGCTCGTGTTATAAATTGCGAAGTACAAGAATGAAATATTATGTTTTTTTTTTTTCTTCTTTTTTTGGTGCGTTTTGATGCTTTCCTTATTTTCAGCGCTATTGTCTTACGACGAAGCCTCGACGTGGATCAAGTCTGAAAGCGCGAGCAGTTTGTTATCGGACGTATCCACTTTACCAGTACCTGAGAATGAATACCTTCCTAGTGCGGAGAGGCAACCTAAAGCAAAAGCGAGATTCTCCTACGGAAGTTCGTTGTTACCTGTCGCGAAGGAAAAGAAGCCGGAAAAGACTCTCGAAGATGCGTCTGTCAACGTTGAAAACAATTTCGGGTAAGCGCGTGTATTATTTGGCTGTGTTGATTTCTTACATATTGAACTACATTTTCAATGAAATTATTATTACAGATATGTTGTACATGATGGTGCTGATGATGGTGCTTCTCGCGCCTCAGACTGCTCTCTTTACTCTTATCTGACTACGCCAGGCAATGGAGAAACAACTCCTTCGAAATCTATCGCGTTCGACCCAGCCCGTCAGTCTGGAGTACACCATCGAGCAATTCGCCATTCTGTCATTTGCCATTTTCTGATGTAGCCGAATCAACCTCATCGTCGTTGGTCGAATGTTCCCAAAATGAACGGGACACCGAGTCCATCACGAGTCATGAATTGTTCCATCGTCTCGATTTACCAAAATCAAGTAAATCGGAGTTCTTGGCGTTTGATGAAAAAATAAAAACTACTAGTTTGTACTTTGAAAGCGTCGTGCGAGAAAATTTTGTAAGTTGTATTGCTTACTCAAATGCTTAGACGTTTCTTACCGTGTGCACTTGTATAACTGATTCTTTTTATGTACTCTCATTCATTATGTTTGCAGATTCAGGCAGTACGAATGCACAATCCTATTCGAGAAGGATACACTCATGCTTTATACTCTTTGTTGAGAAACATTTTTCGTTTATCTTTCAACGGGGAGAAAAATAATGACGAGAATGACCCGAATGTATCGAATGAAGCATTCGTAAATGGTGCCGAAATGTTCTATATTCAGTGGATTCAATACACTGAAGCGTACGAAATAATAATTCGTGAGTATTTTTTCGCAGGTTCTTTTTATTTTTTCTTCTTCGCGTACTCTAGTCTACATGTCTGTTTCAGGTGAAACCAGCAACTGGCCGAGTGAATACCTACCAATCGTACGACCTAATCACCTTCGTAGGAGTGATGGTCCCGCTATTACAGCAGCGTGGAACAAGAAGGATCACCGCGATAAAGTTCGCGCGATCATTCAAAGGTGGTTGAAATCCAGTCGCACCGTATGTAAACGTCGGTGCCTGAATGTGGAAAAAAAAGTTACAGTCAACAGTTCGGCGTCGAGAGAAGCTCGAGATCAGGAAGGTAAACTTTCATACAAAAATTACTGTTACTCCGATCACATTAGAAGGGGGGGGGGGGGAGACGGAGACGATTCTGGTACAATCTTCGATGTAGATTTTTTGCGCATATTTGTCAGAAATGGTATCCTTATAAGAATTCCTGACAGTTCCTCTTTTTTTTCTTTTTTTTTTTTTCACTTTTTCTCGTATGATACTACCTCGGTACAAAGATTATCCTCACCAAATTTACCATAAAGGTGGGTTGCGCAAAAAAATCTATGCTCCAGGTTTGTGCCAAGTTCGTGTTTCGTTCGACTGAACTATGTCGCTTTTCTTGAATTTTCTTACCCTCTTAATAAACGTATTTTATCTTTCACCCATAGGTCAGTTGCAGCAGCATTCTCGTACCAATACGTCGGTCACGTCAGCCCCACCATTCAATGATTCGTTGTCAGAATTGCTAGATGAAGAACTTGAAGAACAACTCGCTAAGCTTCGTAAGACTTCCTCATCTTTAACTGTCAACGATGACCACCATTCTCCGACGGAGTAGATAGACCAATTTTGTTTGTTTCGCTCGCATGTTGTAGGGTTTCTAGGGACACGCTTACTGTACGCGAATTTCTTTTTGAATTTTTTGTTTCAATTTATTCTCATTCCGACTTCGCCATTCCTTATCGCTTTATTTGTACGTACATTTCTTTTTAAATTATTTTTTATTTCAATATTTTATTTATATTTCGACTTCGCCATTCGTTTGTATTTTTTAACTTTTACTGGTGCTCTTTTCTTCAATTCGCTTGAGATAATTATGCGCTAACGTCGCAATTTTTTGATACTTAAAATGCTAATTTGTAAAAAACGTTCACTTCTCGTTCATTATTTGCACTATTCTGTTCCGTTATATCCGTCGATTACATTTACTTCGTATTATTTCAATTTAATCGTTACATTTCAGTATTCATGACGCGTAAATTGTAATTTTCGTTATTTCATTTCTAATAATACACTGCATTCATTTTATAAACATTGTGTTGTACTATTATGTGGGCTTTACTGTAGGATTTTTAAGAATCCTATTGTAGCCTTTTTTGTGGAGGCTATTGCTTTCACCAAAAAGGCTACTATAGGGTTCTTAAGAAGCCTACTGTAGCCCTTTTCATGAAGGCAACGACCTCCATGAAAAGGGCTACAGTAGGCTTCTTAGGAACCCTATAGTAGCCTTTTTGGTGAAGGCAATGACCTGTACGAAAAAGGCTACTATAGGGTTTTTAGCAACCCTATAGTAGCCTTTTTTGTAGAGGCAATGACCTCTATGAAAAAGGCTACTATAGGGTTACTAACAACCCTACAGTAGCCCTTTTTGTGGAGGCGATAAAGGGGCTGTACTAGGGCTACTATAGGGTAGCCATAATGGGGTCGCTACATGGTCACAGTAGAGTTACCAAAGAGAAACCGAAAGTGTCATTTCAGGGCAACTACAGGTCTACTACAGGTCTACTACAGAGTACGGGTATCGCGTTACTAAAGGGTCACAGTGTGGCGATTCTAGGGTTGCTCGTCCAAGGACTACAACAGGGTCACTTTAAGGTTACTAATGAGTTACTGATCCTATGCACTTCGAAGGTTACTTCAGTGTCACAATAGGGTATACCGTGCGTTGAGTAGGGTTACCACTTTTCGGGAATATGTAGGGTCACTGTTGGGTTACAGGGTCACAAATGCACCGATGCACTTTTCCTGGAGAAATTGCTGGAGGGGAACTAGGGTCACAGAAAGGCAATTTATAGGGTAGATTTTCCACTCGTCACAATAGGGTAACAGATTATTCAACGGGTATGGAGAATTCCGCTAGGGTTGCAACAATTTTTAGCAGGGTTGCGATGTTTTAAACAAAATTGTTTTAAACAGTGTTTTAAACATGTTTTAAACATTGGAATTTGAGAAAAAAACAAATCGAGGACTACATTAAATTTACTGCAGTAAGAATTATTATGCGCTAATGCGCGTGTTTATACCTCTATGAATTATAACCAGGGTACAATAAATAGTGGTATCGACACGCGCCTATCTTCACTGATTCACTGTACAAAATGTTGTCCCACAAAACGTGGTAGTTTATGATATTCCTCCAGTCTACGCTCCAGATGGCGAAGAGAGCTTTGTCTCTGAGAAAAAAATTTTTTTAACACAGAGTCGTTTGTAAATTCTGTTGAAGATGAGCAAGTACTTTGTACTATGCTCATCTTACCTCTATAACATGCCTCTTAACATAATACATACAGATATTACTGGCAACTAATTAATAACACTACTAACTGTGGTGTATAATATGAGAAACCATTTACCGACCAGTATGATGGCGGATCTACTATAACAAATTCACTGATTTTTAAAAATTTGTAGAAGAATCAGGAATTAACCAATTAAAATCTGAAACTGGGTACAAATTTGTTTTTTCCCATAAGCGTCCATGTAAATCTGTACCTATCCACTGATTTTGGTCAAGTGCGACGTTTGTGACTTTGCTACATTCTGGCCTTATATGAAGTAGGCCGTGTTGGAGGTAAGGGTAACTATGGATAGAATTGATACGTTATTTACGTTAGTGATGTGAGAATTACCTTCCGCCGTTCTATTCTCAAGGTACGTACTTTGTACTACCTTCTATCCTCTCTTAACGTGAACGGACTATAGATGTAATGTTAAACGTTAGTCTTGCTCTGTCGTCTTGCTCTTGCTTCTCTTCTTAGTTCTCTTGGTTCTCAACCCAGTCCCCAGTCGCCACTTATCACCACTGGCACCAACTTCTCGAAAACTTGTCAAGTTGAGTATGGCACGCATAAGACGGCAAGGCATGCGGAACAGCCCTATTCAAGCACCTTTAGGGCTCATCTGACGGGTATTTGCAGACGCTGTTTGTGTGCAAAAATATTTTTTCCCCATATTAAGAGCAAATTTGTGTTTTTTAATGAAGGATAACTCGAGAACGGCTCGATGGATTTTTTTGAAATGACCCGGGTTAGAAAGGGAATTTTATGGACAATCGACGATTTCTCTTCGATTTTTCTTTAAAAGCATCATTTTTGGAGTTATCGATTAATAAATGGAATGCGTTTTTTTGCCCAAGCACGGCGAGCGCTTACAAATCAATGTAATGAGCGGCAAAAGTACGTGTTTGGGCTGCGAAGAGACACGTTTCATCTAAGTTCCATTCATTGATTTGATAAGTCGGAAAATGATACTTTCAGAGAAAAATTGAAGGAAAGATCATCAATTGAGGACGGACGCCCTTTTTGCGAAGACCTCGATTTTCGTGCGTTTCAGATCTTAAACTATCTTATATCTTTTTTTTTTTTTTTTCGAACCCACAATTTTTTCCATTTCAGCAATAAGAAGGGCGTCTGTTGTCATATTTTCAATGATCTCTATACTCTGTTTGTTTCTGGATGTATTCAAAATGTGATTATCGTTTCTTATACAAATAGAAGAAGAGTTGCTCTTCGATTTTCATCCTTACCATTTTTTTGGTTAAACTCGTTGTTGCAGAGATATTTTGAACTGAAACTTCAAACTGATTTTTCTGTATAATGAATTTTTCTTCACGGACGCCCTTTTTCACAGATAGGTCCTCAGTTGTCCATAAAATTTCCTTTCCAACGCGGGTCATTTCAAAAAAAAATCCATTGTGCCGTTCTCGATGTTATCCTTCATTGAGAAACACAAATAACATCTAGGCTCTTATGCGGAGAAAAATTCTTTTTGTACACAAAATGGCGTCTGCAAATACCTACCAAATATATAACCTATAGTCTGTTCACGTTAAGAAAGTACAGAAGTATTCACCTCACCAACCTCACCTCAATAACTGGACGCTCCTGGTTATTCTAATCTGCTGTTCCGTTCTTGAGGTACGTACTTCTGTCCTTTCTTAACGTGAACACAGTACAGCACCTCGTCACGGCAGGTACAAGCTTCTGAAACGTGCTTCTGAATGGAGTGGAGACCAGAATCCAGATGCAGCGGATGTAGCCAACAAAAATGGCTGTGACTGTAGGCTTGACGCATCATTGCTGATGATGATGATGATTCGAACTTTGGCTTCGGTTGTTCGGTATCGGCAAGTTGAGAGTAGGTAAATATGGCGGACGCATGTCGTTTCGGCTAATCGGTATTATTCGCTTTAGCTTCGTATTTTCATGTACGTAATGTGAAATCAGTGTGAAATATCTTGTAGTTTTCTCGTAAACGTAAAATCTCGTCCGAATCGCCTCTGTCTTAGTGTTCGATCTGTATTTCAAGTTTTATTTCGTTTTTTTTATCTTGTTTTCCGTAGTTTTAAAAGGAAGTTTTTATAAATATTTCTAAATGTCAGCCCAGAAGAACGATATCGAAGATATGGAGTCTACTGAAGAGATTGTTAAGCCTTCTGAATATGTTAGAGAATTACTGAAGGAAAAACTGTCTCTGAGTCCCGATGAACACGGAAATGCCATGCGATTGCTGGATCAAGGTTCGACTTGAGAAGTTTTACAAATTAATACTTGTTCGATTCGGAAAAATTAGAAACGTTTCATGTCACGATAGGACCGCTGCTGCGAGAGTGTTTTAATTCTAGAGAAACATTGTCTAATTTCTTGATGTACCATAATTTTTTCGTTCATAATGCGTCACGTGTTGAAACATTTACGTAATCTTTGAAAGATCGAAAATCATCCGGCTGCTGCTGTTGATATTGAATTCAATTTTTCAGATGGTTACTTGCGATCCAACTTTTTTATGTTGAGCTTCACTTTCGCTTACCTCGTTTAAAATGTAGTGTAGCTTTAATCGAAATCTTCTTGGGAATTATTGTGACCTTTTTTATTTGTTGAGTAGAAGTAGCCAAAGCTCAAGCTCAGACTGGCGGTAAACCGTACAAACCCGACCATCGTTACGTTGACATTTATAAAGATAAACCTATTAAGCTTGTGACGAAAGTTCTGGTTCCCGTTAAGGAGCACCCAAAGGTTGGTAATAGTATATTATTTCATCATTTTTTTTTTCAAGTTTTCGGCTTATTAATAATATCAACATGTTTGTCTTCCATTAGTTCAACTTCGTCGGTAAACTATTGGGTCCGAAAGGTAATTCTCTGAAACGATTGCAAGAAGAGACTATGTGTAAGATGGCGATTCTTGGTCGAGGCTCTATGAGAGATAAAGCAAAAGTACGTACATTTCATTATTCAAAGAAGTTGTAAGTGTTATTCCCGGAAGTTCTATAATTCCATTGTCTCATATTGTCTTCAGGAAGAAGAATTTCGTAACGCACTCGACCCAAAGTATTCTCATTTAAATGATGATTTACATGTTGAAATTCAAGTGTTAGCATCACCCGCTGAAGCTTATGCACGTATCGCGTATGCACTAGCTGAAATACGAAAGTATCTAGTTCCTGACGTAAACGACGAAATACGACAAGAGCAACTGCGTGAAATTCAACAGTACAGTGGGAATACTCGTGGTGGCCGAGGTGGTGTTGGTGGACCTGTTGGACGCGGAGGACCAATCCCCGGTAGAGGAGGCTCTGTTATTCGAGGAGGACCTTTACGACCTCCAGTGATGGCCCCGAGAGGAGCGGCGGTTCCTCCTATGGGCGCTGCTGTACCCCCTAGACCACTTCCGGGGAAAACAAAAGTCATGAGTATTTTGGATCGAGCACGAGCAGCTCTGGAAGAACCTTATGGGCCAGGTGGTGGTTACGAGGATGGATATTTTGAAACACCTGCTGCTTCGATGGGATACACCACTGGCGGGTAATTGAAAATTGTTCAATATTATCGTTACAGCTCAAAGATCTGTTTTTTTTTTTGTCTCACATTATGTATCATTTTTCATTCAGTTATGGATCAGGGTATAATGGATCAGGATATTACGAAAGCGGATATGGTATGTATATTTGACTTGTTCTTCTTTTATTGAAAAGTTAACCTTCCTTACGAAACATCCTCTTTACTACTTAATCTTTTAAAATTATAACTTTTCCACACGTGGATAACTTTCACGAGACACATCTAATGTGTGGAATTTTTTTGTGAATTCCTTGTAAACATTCTTTCTTTGTGGCAGAAGAAAAAATAATTAAGGTCAACAATAACTATGTTTTCATTCAGCTTGTTGAAAATGATATTTCGAAGTGTACACCTACCACTTCTGAAAAGTTTTCACTTCCTAAATTTGCTCTTCATCAAATTAAATTATATTTTCTGACGAATAATAATAATATTAATCATAATCAATTGCTACTAGTTGTTTTTTTAATAACTGATAACTAAATATGATTTTTGGGGAACGAATAATTTTTCTTTCGAAGTTTTCTTTTGTATTAAATGGAGATGAAGAATAACTCTCGATGTTAATACTTATCGGAAATGAGAATTAACTAAACTTGAATAATACGATGATACATCTGAGAACTTCATCTCTTTAAATTTTCCAATCATAAGGAATATGATTAAAATTTAATTTTAGATAGATGAATTTATTTTAGATGCCACGAAAAGTCGCAGTGAAAATTCTGTCAAATAATCGTTACTTTTCTTTCATCGTATCGAAATCTTGAAAAACAAATATTTGTCGCCGCTGACGAATAAACTGGCTATCGTAAATTAGTTGACCGTGTATAAAATACTTAAATTGCGATAAAACGAAATCGAAATCATAAAAGATCATAATCATATTATAAATTGTGTACAGACCATAAATGTAGTTCTTCGGTATAATTTTTTGAAACCGAATGCCTATGTACAAAAGTATTAAGTTTATATACAGTACAGATAGATGTATGGTCGACAACTTTTTGTGAACTAAATGAAACTTATCTAAAATTACTATATCGAAATATTTTAGGATTTAAACCATAAAATATTGTAACTCGTTTTAGAAACTTCGTCTCAAAAATGACAAGTACAGCTGAATTGTATCCATCGAAACTGTGGCGCATGATGCAACATTATTAAATTTAATTATTGTTGCAACCCGGAGACTCTGAAAATCATCAAATTCCGTCTTTAAATTATCTCCTGGAAAGGAGTAGTCGGTCTTCTTACGTGTATCTATTATCCATATTTTCAAAATATTCTTGAGAAGTACTCGAAATATCGTGAAACTAAGAGGTGATATTTGTTAATAATGAATGATAACAGGCTGTAAAAAGCATGAATACAGCTGAAAATCGAAGTGATCTTGGACTTCAAAAATTATCTCACAATAAAAAAACGAAGAAAGTTCGTGAGAAAAGTACTTACAAAATAGAACGTTGTATGTTCTCAATTTTGAAATATGTAACATGAATCACAGAAAAACCTAATGCTCAAATCAGCAGGATGTACCTTGTTGGGGAATATTTCATCTATCCTTCCATTTCGTCACCCTATCCTTCGGTACGATGTTGCCATTTCCTGTTCAACTTGATCAAACGTACTACTTGTGTTCAATTTTTGCTGCGTTCAATTCAATTAAAGAATGTTCCTTAAAAGTATATCCTATTGTTACCTCTTACAGGACGACCTTGGTGATCAGTTCACATTATCTCCTTCACCCAACAGGACTCAGTTGATTCGCCAACTTTGGTGAGCTAACTTAATATAGTATTTTTTTTTTTTTTTTTTTTTTTCTAGATTCATTTATGTATGTATATTTTTCTCATCTTTATTTCGAACATGTTATGTTATTCTTCAAGTTCGGTTAAGGAACCGAAGTATCGAAGAATTAAAGAATATTTAGCTCGTAATTTTACTACCTATTTTGTATCGGATCGTATGATTGTAATGTTTTTGTATTCGAACTTACCTGTTTTTATGCCCTACATTTTCCTTCTAATAATCAAATACTACTTCTTGATTCGACTTGACGCTGGAAATCTCGGAAAATATCAAATTCGTTCTTTAACCATGTTGTGTATGCGAGAAGGGCGCCACGAGAAAGGTATCTGGAATTCGTTCAAAATACGGAAATTATGTTCTTTTTCTTTGGTGGGTGTAAGCGAGTTAAAAGCATTTCTTCCAAAAATTTTGTAGAGTATATTAGTGTAGAATTTGATTAATTGTTTTCCTAATACGTTGAGTATTTTCTGAATAATCCTACTCCCGTTTTATTGTTTGTATTCGAAATATGCCATGATACATATTGTGATAAGGAAAACAAGATATTCACAGGACGAATATATCGCGTAATTTTTCGAATAGTTGCTACTAAGTCAAGTAAATTAGGTGTAACCTTCCTCAAGAAAATTTTTAATTTTTTATTCGTTAATCTTCATATAAGTATCTGTTACCTACAAGAGTATGATTATCAATATTTTGCCAGATTAAATCCTATAGACACCTTTAAAAGGATCCACTTTCTGGTTTCTAGATATGAATTATCGTCTCTGGCGTCCTTCGAAAAGAGAATTTTCTCGCTTGACGCTATGATTTGAGTTTCCATTAACACTTTCGCAGTTTTATTTCTATGTTAACGTAGGATATTCTGTTTTGTTTTCTACAGAGGGCAGTAATTATGAAGATAGCTACGGAGATAATTACGGCGATAGTTACGGTGATAATTCCGGAAAAGGTGGCAGCGGTATTGGCGAAAGTGAGAGCGGTGGAATCGCCGGTTGGAAGAATTACTCCTCGACGCTTAAAATTGAAAATTCAGGAGGCGGAAAAATGCCGAGCTCTCGAGGTGCTAGAGGTTCACGAGGTGTACGTGGAGGATTTGGAAGTCAGCAACGGCCGTATTCGCGCCCGCTGAAGCCACAGTATTGAAGTACAATCATTCTGACTAACCGAACATGTCAACACTAATTTGTGGCAGTCATCGTACTGTTATTTCCATCATCAAAGGGTCTCTTTTTTTTTTATTTTAATTTTTTGTTTGTTCTATCTTTGTATAAGTTATCCAAACAAGTATTCGGATTCTATTGGAAAACTTTCAACCAATTAGGGTGGTCCCAACATAGCCGTGATAGCTAGAAGCATCAGAATGACTCGACATTTTGCTCGTCGTATTGAGTGGACAACTGCTAGCAATGTTATTTTAACGAACTTATTTTCTTCTTCTTAAGTTGTATTTTATCGTTTCGAATGGAGTTTCCCGTATGGAGGAATTATCGTTCGTCGTAATAATAGGATTGTTGAACGTGTTTTTCGATATTCGATTCAGAAAAATCAATTTTTTTTTCGGTCAATTTTTTTCATTTATTTTCTTCCTTTTTCTTTTCGTGAATCTTCATTTTTTTTTCCAAAATTTTCAAGTTTAATATAAACCAAATTCATATTTCATCTAAAATTGACCTACAAATAGTTATGAATAATTAATACTAAAGAAACGTCTGCAAATACGCCTTTCCGTTTAATTAAAATTATTTTTGTAAAATAATTATTATAATAATAATGTAATTCTAAAAGTATTTGCACCGTTTCCAAATTAAGCGCCTTAAACACACTCGAATTATCTAAATAAGTAAGAAACTGGTCTTGTTCGGTGAAAAATGTACAAATTTATAACTATTATTATTCAAGTATTTAATTTTCTTATAAATGTTATAATCGTGTAAAAATAACGTCAAATAACCTTTTTTCCCTTTATATTTTAATTTTGGAAGATGTATTGTAACTCGAATGATATTTCATATATGAGTAGCTAAAAATGATGTGGATTATACTACAAAATTTTATTATAATTCGTATATTTATTGTCTAAGTGGCCTATGTAATTTTTTATTTTATTAATTGCGCTTCCATTCGGGCCCTGAAAATTATTTTTTGTTGATTTCTTTTATTTTTGTTTCTCTTTTGTTCTGCTTTTTTCTTTTTATTTTCCTGTATAATCTCCGAATACCTATTGGAATAATAACTGAATAACATCTTTATTTTTTCCTCTATTTTCGATGCTGTTTCCGAGACTGATGGCAGTGAAAAAAAAAAAAAAAAACGAACGATTCAAATGATTTATTATTCGTTAATAAATAGAGACAACAGAATAAAAATATCCTCACGTACAGTAATTATAGTATGGTTAATACGATACGAAAAAAGGAAAGAATCAAACACGTAGAATCTTATTTCTTATCCGTTACAGTATGTACAAAATGTTGCATTGTACACAAAAGTATAAAGGCCCTGAAATTGATGAAACGGGAAAGTAAAATAGGACAGTTATCAAAGACAGTTTGAGGGAAAATTAGGAATAATGAAGTCGTGTGCGCGCGATTCGTCTGTTTTCTTTAAACTAATTGATAGTGTAATCGCGACTCATACAAATGAGAGAAAACAGCACAGATAAAATCCAATAATATCAATACGAATAATGAATAAATTTAAAAAAGAATAAACAGGTAAAATATTAAAAAGGCGATAAAAAATATTTTGTTGTAGCCAAGCGCTCCGCTATTATTCAGTCTCATAAAACTATTCCTTCGTAATTGATTGCTTCTTCGGTAGCTTCCATACGGTTACGTAGATGAATTACGGTGTTACTAAAATGCTTACTGATTTGTTGGGTTTCGTCATTGCTCTCCAGATTGGTAAGCTCGTTGCGAATTTTCACGATAAGCTGGTTCAACATTTCAACGGTTACCTAAGACCGAAAATAATGATATAACCATCAATCAATACCCCAATTTCGGATTAAGATAAAATTCCTGATCTCACGGTCACCTATAACGAAGATAATACTTACAAATTCATTTCCTCTTTCAAAGAAGAATACATAATGATTCAATAATTCGATAAATAATTGCACTTGAACGGTAGTATCCATACACTGGTTGGCAATACGAACTCCTTTCTTCAGACAGTCCAGAACACGCTTGCCATCTCTTAACTAAGCAACAAACGATAAAAACAAATTTAAAATGATGATCTACGAAGTTCAATTCACATTACAATCACATATTCACGATAATTAATTTGAAACCTATTCAACAACACATTTTAGACATTAGTGTCACTCAAATTTCCATCCCTGATTTACTTACGGCTATGAAATCAAGTTTGAAGTTGAAGAAACGATGAATCGAAAAAGAAGAAAATTTCGCCACCCCAAAAATTCAATAAAATAGATCATCGATTTCTCGAACAATTTTTCCTATCGTGCTGCTGAGAATTCGCTACAGGTGCTCTCCACTTTCTCCCCAAACTATCAACATCGACTCTCCTCAATTTTAGGTACGTGCGATTCAACTTTTACAAGTAAACAATTTTCCCTTTGGTCATTTTCAACGGTACAAACAAGTCGAGTGACAGTAAAACACTTGACAATATTCTTAATTAAGCGGGAGAACAAACTATTTACCTGTTCCCCAGCGTGGGTTTTGCCGGACCAAAATAAGTGAGAGCAAGCTGCTACAGCTCTGCATTGATCGGGTTTTTTCAACAGTTTAGATGCAGCCTGCGCGCATTTTGTACGAAGTGTTTCTGCATCTTCTTCTCCCAGACAACTGAGCTTCTCGATCACGCCCATTATCAAAGTAATTGCGGCTAACTGACATTTGCTCTCAGCTATTTCTTCTTCATACAGAGAAAAAGCCTGAAAATACAACATGCGGTAAGGTTAAACAGGTCGTTTAAAATATAGGATGGTTTGTCACCAGAGATGAAGAAAACCACTCATATCTCTATAGCGCTATGATATCAAATTAATGTTCAAGATTAGGAACCTCGTGAGCTGAACCGATAGTCCACCTGTGGGATCGTCTCTGGTAGAAAATATATTGCCTACTCATCAAATTGAAAAAAATGCGAACAACAGATGAGAGCTCTGTCAAATACAATTTTATGTCATCGTATGAATGAAGAGGTTCAGTTCACAAGTTTGACAATGATTTTTCTCAATCAAATTTAAATTCTAATTTTAAAATGAATGTAATAGTCAACCTTTCAAAACCAAATTCAAGATAAATGAGAAAAATAGTTATTTAATTTAAATTTTTTATAATTTACTCTTTCTGCAGACTTGAAACGAAAGTCTATTTCAAAAACATTCATCTTTCATTCTTTTTTTCTACTAAAATTAACAAAAAATCGATCGAATAAAACGCTGAATAAAAATTATGCCAACGAACAATTACCATCACATTTTCACCTTAATAGGAAATAATAAAGTTCTGAACAGGAACTTAATTAACAGTATTTCACAAAAACTTGAGATTCCTTAATTTAAAAAATAGAAAAATTTGAATACGGGACTCTCAAAGAAAGTTGTTACTCATGGAATTGCAATCTTGATATCTTAAATTTTCGAAATCTTTTTTCTTCATAGTTGCATGACTAAGACACATGGAAAAATTAGATCTTAAGGCCACCGAGGAACCGTTTGACACCAAAGAAAGCATAAATCAATAATCCCTCTTAGTTTGAGTTCAAGCGATGTAATACACAAAGCTGTAAAGTACACTTTACCATCTTACAGTCAAATTCTCACTCAAATCCACAATATTTCGGTCGCACTCTTTAGATAAAACTATTTTTCTAAAACATTCATCGTGCAGATGAAGAACTTCTACCGACCTGTGTAATGAACTCATAAGCGACACTCTCGTGATTCTCGATATTCGTTTGACCTATGGTTAACACGCCTTGCAAAAATAAACGTAGCGACAATTCGGCTAATTCGGCTTTCACTAAAGTCATTATCGTCTGATGACTGAATTGGAATATCTTCTGACATTTCTTTTCCCACAATTCATCCTACAAATCAAAAGCTGGTTATAAAATTTGAATGGAACACCACACATAAGTTAAAGTCGAAGAAAAGTCTAACATCTTCAGCGGAGTTGCTATATTTTAAGGCGAGTTGATACGCTTGAAATACGAGCGGTGGTAACGTGTAACAAATTCTCTTATTTCCTCCGACAGCAAGATGTTTTCTGGATGTGCTCAAGATCAAGTATTGTTGATCGGCAACTTCAGATCTTAGTAAATGGATAAATCTGGAACACGAATAAAAAAAATAACATGATTGGAAATAATGTACTTCATTTCAACTACATTCGTATCAAGACGTAAACTTACCTGGCAACAAGAGCTTGTTCTTCAGCAAAATCTTCGGGATCATCTTCGATAGAAGGTTGATCCGACTGATCCTCAATCAATGAAGAAATCATGATCAATACTTGTTCAACCTGAATATTCCAGAGTACACAGTCAGTCTAAGCCCATTAATAAAAGACGTGTCAATCTATCATAAAAACGAACCAATTCTTGTGTCGGTATAAAAGTGCGCGTGTTCAACACATTATTCACGAGATACAAGGACAGGGTTTTTCTTCCAGTATAGTCAAAGCACTTCATCAACTCGCCGTAGTGTTTTAGTTCCAGTATAGTCAAAATATTATTGAAATAATCAACCGGTAGTTTCATTAGACGACATAACTCTCTAGATACGGCACTTTTGTAACCAACTCTGTAAAAAATGTAATAAAGTTGAAACCATTTTTTCTTCTATCACGAGACCCAATTGACGAGCATCAACGTACTTTTCGATTTTCAACTTGGCGAAAATATCTATGGTGGTGAGAAGCACTTTATCGACAAAATCAATACGATCCGAATAACATTTGAGAGCAAGATTCATGAGAGCCACTTGTAATGAAACTTTATCTTCGGGAGGCATATCGACTCGACACTAACAGGATAAGTGCATAAAAACGTATAAGGATTTTGCGATACAATCAGGGAAGTTTTCAAAGAAAATGATAATAAGCTATCCTACCTGCAAGATCGAAGCGACTTGATCAGAAAAAATATCAAATAATTGTAATCTTTCCGAATCTTGATTGTTCTGCGTGTAATTTGCCAGTCGATCGATCATCAATATGATAATATTCTTCACATTTACACCGGGATGTAGTTCCTCGCACGATTTCAAAAACATACTCAATGTAGCTAGGTGGAATTCATCGGGGAATACCTATTATGATGAAATCAAATAGAATGAGTGAAATAAAACAAAATTATACGCATAAAATAAAATTTAATCGCTTACTTGAATAATACACTCCATTAAATATTCTTGAGCAATCGGGTCTCGGCAGCTAACGACTTGCTCCAGGATACCAGGCAATACAATCTTTTTCGATGATAAAAATAATATTAAACACGTAAAGCAATAAGATATTGGTATTCGTGTACATTTTCAAATCAGAAAATTACCTTACGATATTTCTCCAAAGTTATGCTCTCAAGTTGTGATAGTCGAACCAGATTGGTACCAACAAGAATTCGTAACTCTTCTCGTTCTTTCTCGCGTCGCTCTTTATCCCGGGAGTGTCCCTGATGCTGCATACGTACCCACAATTTATTCATTTCAGCAAAATTCATCAATACAAAATCAATCGAATCCCGAACCTGCGAACAGTATGATACTATGTAACGTACTGACTAGTCATCGAAATTCGGTGAAAGTGAGTGGGCAAAATACGAGCGATATCGATGAATCGATTAATGAACTTGATTACTTCGTCGGTTATTATCGAAGTTATCAACTCCTAATTCTTATTGTTACGAATAAATCTTGAAATATGATTGTTTTTTCTTACACTTCCTTCTGGATTATCTCCCTCTTCCTCTGGTGTATCTGGCAGTACATTTCGGGTACACTGTAGTAAATAATTCCGTAAAAATAGACCTCTCAACGGATGTTGAACACCGCGGCACATTTCGACTAGGTCTTTCATAAGATCTCGTTTCAGAATAGGATTCGATTGAATATAAACTAAGCCAACAATTATGAGCAGATATCTAGAAGAATAAGACTTTCATGTTGCAATTTCAAATTGATAAGTTATAACAAGCCAATTATAAAACTGTAAAAGATTCTTACAGACGAGGAACAACATTTCCGGCGTATTGAACAAGTTCGTAAAGATCATTGACAGGTCTTCCCTTTTGAAACTCATCGAGCAGGTAAAGCTCTAGATGACGCAGCTCATCCGTAATCGATATATCTATTTCAATATTAAGGAAATGGGAATGATGTTACGGGAATAAACAAAATATGATACCTATCAAAGGATACATAGCTCGTAGTAATTTTTCGGCGATAGTAATGATGTTCTTAGTTCATTCAACATATTTGACGCGTGTTTCAGCGCCTCCATTAATTTATTCTTATCTAGACATCGTTTCATATGCAGAGCTTGAACCTGCACAACGCTCTTTGCCTCTTCCAGTAATCTTTCCTGTTCTTCGAACTGGCCAGTCATTGTGACGGTAGATCTATAAATCATCGTAGGTTTACTTATTGACATAGAAAATTATCTGAATAATGATTCAGAAGTACACGATCACGAATACGATGACGTGAATACTCATAGATTCTCAAGCGACAGTATGTTAATATTTGTTGTACGAGTTTAACTGATAGCATACACAACGAAAACTTACTTTTTCTATAGAACTATTGGGAATTATCGAGAAGAATGCCACATTTGAATGCTAGGGTATTGATTTAATTTTCACATTTATAAAATAGAATTCCGAGTAATTTCGAAGAGAACGTACAGATAATCCAAAACCCAGGCCTATACAAAATTTAAATACTATGATTGGTCTACAACTTCGCACCTAGTTGATAGTGAACTAGCTGCGTTATTACTAAAACTGAATTTTTTGCAAGATTTCACAAGGCAATTCCAGATGTATTTCATCTGGTAGGATTTTCATACTTTTTTCACGGGTGATTATATGTATTTATTGATAGTGTAATCGACTTTTTCGACGTACCTACTCTGATGAGGAGGGCACAACACTCAAATCGAATGAAAATGAATGAATGATCTCTTTACCCTCCAAATTTCTGACCACTAGCAACACGTCATTGGCCGAAGAACAGAACAGTAATTTTTAGAGCTCGATTTCTGAGACCATTTTTTTGCCGTACAAAAAATGATGACGTTGAATGACGAGTCGCAATTATAGAGAAAGATATCTTTCGTATATGAACAAAACGCCTATTTCTGCGAATTGTGTTCAGTGATATACGTCTTACTCTACGGCAGGGATCCACTGTATGCAAAAAAAATATAATATTTTTTATCATAATCCCTTCTCATGACCATTAGAATATCGAGTTTAAATTACTCTTTTAGTTTTTGTTCGAGAAGAGACAAAAATAACGTAAAATGAATATGATGAAAATTGATTTTTGAATTAATAATACCTCATACAAAAGTATTTCTAGAATTCTAAATCACAGAATGATTACCGATAAAGAATGAATAAAGGATTAAGGTGAACGCCGAACACCGAGGCTTATCATCGACAAACCGCAAATAAATAAAATTTTTACTCATCTCATAAAGTCAATTTGATCATTATTATCTCCATCGATCAACAACGGCGCAAGCCTTTTTTTTCTTTTTTAATTGGGAAGGTGTTCGCAGAGAAGAAAAATTTGCAGATGACTAAGGGTGTCAAGCAGAAGTTTTACTCAAGCCTTAAGCCGTATAAATAAACTTAAGCGGAACGATTTTTCATTCACTTAACCAAATAACTTGACAAGCAAAACGATTTTTGAATCGTTTTATTTTTTGTTGAGGCTTTTCTAGCTTACGCTATGGGTTCTGATTAGGTAAAAAGATGTGTTGGGTTATCCAGATAAAAATCTTTTAGAAGATAGAATTTTTGGTTTTTTAAGCCACACCTGAGTTTTAAGCACTTCAGGCTTGAAGTTTAAGCAAAAAAAAATTGTATTCCAGGTTTTAAAGCTTCAAAGCTCAGATAAAAAAAAAATATTTTTATTCAAGTTAAAGCTTCAAGTTTAAGTCATAAAGTCACCAAGTAATCTACAAAAATTAGGTACAATTCGACAAATAAGAGGACCAAATAAATGACTCACCACTATTATATCATGATGTTGAAGCGGATTTACAAAAGAAGAATAATAATGTATTGTCGACTACCTATGTTGAAAATGGAGGGAGAGAGATGAAATAGTCTGAAACTTTCACCTCCTGTATGCCATCCCTGCCACCGATACCAATATATCGGTAGCCAAGTGGTCAACAATTTTCCAAATTTTCGAAAAAAGGTATGGAAAGACAAAAAATATGCAGAAGAAAAACAATCCATCGAGATAGATTATAAAATTTTACATCCGAGTTTTCAAATTAAACTTTTAAATTTGAGGCTACTTGAAACAACACGACTATGTATTTCAAGACCATGTCGCAGGACGGATTTAGCCACCTCTAGAGGGGTGCTCTTGGTCCACGGGCACTGGTTTTTTCATCATTGGTCTATGCTATCAAACCAGGTTAATTAGGCACAAAAATTATAGTTGTAGGCCTACAGCAGTCCTCCTTTACTCGAAGATTATGAATGTAGACAGCTGATGATTGTAAGTTCTCATGAGTGGGGTTGGCTAAATTAAGCTGCAAAGAATTCCCTTTTTTTGTCAAACATTTTAAAATCAAAAAGAGTAGATTATGGGAAATGAAAAAAATCTCGCTACATTTGATGGACCCATTTTCGATCCGAGAGCTGCTTATCTCGAATTTTTGGCACAAAATACAATCGTCAGGAGCAGGAAATCGTGAATTTTTCTTTTGATTTTCTCTCTTGTACCTACGTACACATCGCAGAATAATGCGATATTTTTTTCAAGCTTATGCCAGAACTTCAGTCTCCAGTGAACTCGTTTTGGGATTTTCGGTGCAAAAATGGGTCATTTGAGCTTCTGCCTCATTTTACCGTTATTTTTTTTTTTCTGTCCAACCTGTTTTTTTTTTCTCCTGTGACTGCTCAAGAAAACCGAAAACTCAACGCCATTCCAATTCTGGTCCTGAAAATGTGCTTATGTTCTTATAGTACGCTCCCGATACATTGAACGGGGGTGAATCCAGGGGAGGATTTTGACGGAGGGTTTGAATTTCTAAATAAAAGATAAAAACAACATTTGACCGCCGAACTTCTGATTTTTCGTACCAATTTTTTCCTTGGATTTTCGGTCTTTGTTATTTTCATCACAATAATTGCAATCTCTTAATAATCTGAAAGTCTGTCTTATCAGTGCCTGCAAATGTTCTGTAGTAGGTTCCAAATATAAAAGTGTACAGTGCAGTTTTGGTAACAGCATTGTTGGCAAAGCAGTAATGAGAGGACCCTTCCAGCCCCTGAATCGGGTCCCTCTTCACTCCTACACCAACTTACCCTGTTATCGAAGTGTACCTACACTTTTATTTGGAACGTACTATGGCAGAGGTGAAGAACTTCTATGCCATACAAAGTGGAATTTACATATCTACAGAATCAAGGATCACGATAAAAGTACTTACGATCTAATTTCCTCGAAAAATTCTTAATATTATGATAGTAAATATAAAGTAGATATGGAAGTTCTGAGAAGTATTTTCAACGGATAATTTGATAAAGCTCAAGTCAGTTTTAGGTAAGTTCGTTTTTCGAAAAACTTCATAAATATACGTCCAAATTATTTGGACTAATCAGTAATCACCTCACAAATGATAACTGAGTTAAAAGCAACTTTTTAATTAGATCATAGTTTAGGATATCGATGAGAGTATATAAGGACTAAAAACACTTCTAAAATATGTATCTATTCAATAAAGGAAAATCTCTTGGATATGTAAAAATTTTGCCGAGTGCATGTTTTTATTTCTCTTTATCAGACCTCAAAAAATTCAAGCTACTACGTCAAAAATTACATAAAACACAAAACAAAAATTTATCCAAGAAGTCACAATTATAATTCACAAAATTCACAAGTATATAAACGTTTTCGACTCAACAATCATTCTCTCGTATAATTTTGTTTTGTGTTTTATATACGGTAATTCGAATTATGAGTCTTTTATTGAAACGTGTTAATCTTAATAGGTATTAATACTATTACAGAACATATATTCTTTGATTCAAATCAAAATAAATTTCGAGTTCTAATAGAATTACGCGTTTGTTTTTTTTTTATATATCTCAACGATTGGCCATTGTATATGAGTTTGGTTGAAAAAACGCGTTCCTCTTATTTCGTTTACAATATTTTAGAACATAAAAACAAGGGCAGACCGAATTTTATTCTAGATGAAAGCTTCTATCGAGCGAGTGTAATTTTAAGAAAACCAATCGAACTAATTTTCAGTACCCTAATCCGTCATTGAAAAATCAAGGGTGGCGAACGATTTGACTTTATAGTAAAAGTTTAAAACTTGAATCTAAGATGAAGTTTCTCTTTGCTCAAACTTAAAGCTTAAAGCAGCGGTGCTCAATCTACGACCCGCGGGCCAAACCCATCCCGCGAGTCCATAATAAGAAATAAACAAATTAGGGGAAAAGGGGAAAAAAAGGGAAAAATGAAAATGCGACAAGAGACTCGATGATTAAGATGTGAAAATTATTTATTTAAAGATGGATTTAAAGTGCCGTCCAACAGCCGATTTGTAATTTTTAATGGGTAAAGGACATGAAATTGTGTGCCTTCTTTTCCATATTTTACTGCTGACGATCTGATAATTACGTATTGATAAAATAATGAACATTTTACTTTTTTTGTGGCCCGCGAGAATTTTCAACGCATTCTATGTGGCCCCATGTCCAAAAAGGTTGAGCACCGCTGGCTTATAGTGCTTAAAGTTTAAGAATGGCTTGCGGGAAGAAAAAACTGAAAGAATTTTTTTTTTTCCCCTCAAAAAACGTTTTTTCATTCAGACCGAAGATGGTTTTTTTCTTGATCATAGATTCGGATCTAGTGCGTGAAACGTTGATAATTCAACTTTGTATACGGCAGTAATCAAAGCGTAGAGCTTGAGCTGAAAAAGCTTCAACAGAAAACTTTTCGCTTCTAGATATAGGCTAAGTAGGTATTATTCAATTCGATTGAAAAATCAATTCGCTTATCAAGTTATGTAGTTATTAATGTACATAGTTGACTCTACGAAAGAAAAATCGTTTTCCTTGAGCTTATTCACGGCTCAGAACTTGGAGAAAACTTAAGCTTGCGATTCTCGTGATTCGCGAGAAATTCGAATTTAATAGAGGTAACAGATCAGAATCATGCTTCTGAAACCAAAATGGCGGACGGACGTACCTGACTATCACACTTGGAGCTTTCAGTGGGCAGCCAACGAAATACCGCCTCAAAAAACAGCTCAAAGTTGTATGAAATTTTCTTTCGTATTTTTATAGGTAGGTATGCCAGCATCGCCAGCTGCTCGGCTAGGCCATTATTATTTTTCATGTATAACTCAAAATTATTAAAAATCCTAAACAATTTTAAAATTAGTGTTACGTGTTTCAATTTTTTCCTAGTCCCGGGAAGATAATCAAATCGTGCATCGTGGTCGACGTATTTATTGTGATTTGGTGACATTTATTCTTCTAAACAGAAAGCGAAGATCTCATCCAGCGGTGTTCAACATTCTCGTTGCTTTGGCATTTCACACAATTGTCGTGCTTTGCGCATAATTATTAAAACTGGCGCTAACGCACCTTTTCGCGATTTCTACTTCTCGCAGAATTCATCATTTATTTTCTGTAGAGAAAAATGCATAATTTATATCTCGCTGTGTAGGTGTTGTTGGTATTGGTACTATGGAGTTATCGTAATATTTCAGAGGTGTTTCTGTATTATCGTAATCGGTGTTGAGCAAAATGAATTATTTTTTATTGAATCGCGGTAATATATGTAACGGTGTTAAACAAAGTGTCGAAGTTTTCTCGGTTTATAGTGAGCCAGAAGTGCTTTAATTGATTGTAGTGCAAAATAGGTGATTGGTCCGCCGTGGAAAGGCAGCGCTACTCCCTTTTGTGCTGCCAAATTACCAAAATAGGCTGGCCTAATGTTATGGGGTGCTTTGGAAGTGCAAGCTCGAAGGCGGACCATGAAGAGACCAAAAGGGGAAAGGAAACGAACAAAAAGATAAATCAACAATTGCAAAAAGATAAACAAGTCTACAGAGCCACTCACAGGCTACTATTACTAGGTACATACATCTACCTTACTTCATTGTATGTTTTAATCGTAGATAATAAGTAGAACTTGGACGAATACACCACATCCTCTTATCCGGGACGCACTTGGATACTCAATTTATCCTGGTGAACATACACCAATGCTCGAAGAACACTCGACGTTGTTGTATTGGCTGTTTGAGAAATCTTGTCCAGAATGTTCCTCTCAATCGTAATCTTGTGTAGTATTCGAAACACATCCTATCGTATTCGAGTTATCACTTTTTATCGTGAAGCTCTATGATCGATTTCATCCAGCCTTTCAGCCCACAAAAATACATCTCACTTGAATGATTGAAATATTCATCAACTGAACCATGGTCATCGTTTCTACACGACCGTGAATATTTCGAGTTCCAGTATCCGAGATAAGATCTCAAATTCGTTCTCAGATCAGCGATTCTATTCGTTATGCTATTGAGAGCATCTCATGAAAATAATTCGAAAATTGAAATGAAGCTGAGTTCCTTCTTCCCTCTTTCATTTATATGTTAGTGATGGTATCATGATATCCTCTCACTACAATTATACATTTTATTCTTTATCTTTAATTGTATTACTCAGAATTTTGAGATTAATCGACCCGTTTTAATTGAAACGCGAGAAATAATAAGAAAAAAAAAACAGCCGCACTCTAACAGGAATTGGATACCAGTTCTCTGCTCGAGCGTTGTCACTTTTCTCGTGATATTATTAATTTTAGTTTTTGAACTCTTTGTTACTCATTTTATCGATTAAATTCAGTAGTTGTGTTTATATTGAAACTGGTTAAAGATAATTTCTTCGCAATCTTAAGCTATTTGGTATATCGTGGCATTTGCTCGTTTTAAATCGTTCTCTCCGTTTAATTTTTGCAGGAGCTGGTGAATCTGGTAAAAGCACTATTGTCAAACAAATGAGAATATTGCACGTCAATGGATTTAGCGAAGAGTGAGTATATTAATAATTACTGTTTGGTGTATGATCAACTTGATACGCGTTACCCGCCGACGTCAAGTTTTATCTTATCGTTTCTAATTTTATTAGTTTTTCTTCTTTGAATTTGATCACGAGAGCGGTTTACATATTCAAAAGGAGAAGAAAAAAGTGAAAGAAGCAACCTGAATTTACTATGTGTAAACAAACGTCTAGGGGAAAAGTCGCCGAATTTTCGTTTCGCTCACAAACATTCCTACCTATCTGTGTCAGGGATAGACCATTTCAGAGAGACTGTTCGTCTCTGCAAATACTGAGCTGGATTTATAAGATCAACAAGTATACGAAATTATGCTAAATACGATACACGATGAGTAATTTCTTTTGAGTGTGTTGCCTGATGTTGAACTCGTGCGAATGATTGCTCGATGTGATTTTTGGACGAAGGCCAATTAATCGAAATTATTGCTGGAACGAGCTTTCCGTAATATAATCAAACGTGTATGTTGTATTTCGTATCTCGCAGTTGCGATTAACACACTTTAGACAGTTATTATGACTCTTCTAAGATTTTCTTATTTCTATTAAGCTCATCGCAGCGATTGTTCTCGTCTGCCTAATACCTTTTTGTCGATTTTAAAATTTAGTTATTCGTAGTCTTAAGGAATGTAAAGCCGTCATGTTTTTTTTTTCTTTTTGAAATTCTTAACTGGGTACGGTATCGAAATTTTCGTGAGTGTATAAGTATCATCGTGTAATCTTTCTTTCGCTGCTCTTCTCTCAAGTGTCTGTATCGTTAAAATTCATCCGAAACAGACATTCTTTGTAACGATATCGATTTAAATCGTGTCTGGCTTTGAGTGTTGCAAAAGCCGTGAAATGAAGTTACGTTTTCGTCTTCAAGTTATGAACAAACAGATGTATGATGGGTTTCGAAAAGTGTGAACCTTAATTGAGAATTTCTGTGTTATTTTTAGAGAGCTCTGATAGGTGATTCTTTTCGACGACGTGTGATTTGTCTTTTTCTTGTTTAAGGTACTTGAACAAGAATCGGATTTGCTTTTTTGTGGTCAATTTTTAGTGGTCAGAAAATTATTTATTTTAATAGTGGTTTCTATCGTGCTTTAGAGTTCGTCTTCTGAATTTTCTGTTCATTCGATGTCATTTTTTCGTGGTATCATCGTCTCGCTTTATCAAGAACTATCTCTCAGCTGGTCCGAGGATGTTGTAACTTGGGAAAACTCTTACGTTCTTGCCTCTAATTCGCTCACAAAACTATAGTTTGGACTGATCTACCTTCCGAGACCTTTACGAAATCATCCTGTCTAATTTTACTTCTTGATCACTGCACTCCTCGTACCTTATGTACTCGACATGATGACTATTACGATGTTCTCGTCAGTACTTTTACCATTTCTAAGCCCATTAGTCGAATCAAAATTCTTGGAAAGTTACCTGAAAGTTGAGAATGTTGAAGGATTCTTTTTTCGTAACAAGACCTCGTACAAACCTGAATGCATAGGTCTCTTTTTCAGCTAGTACAGCTTTATTTTTTCGAGTGATGAAGCCTCGCTGAGGGCTTTCGGCTTGATAAAGATAACATCTTGAAACGAAAAAATTTATTAATTGGATTGAAGAAAATATTGACCAAATATTTAAGAGTTATTTAGGGATGAGTATGGTGAAATTCAAGTGTATGGATTATATATGTATATATATTTTTCTAGATAGAAGAGTAGAATTGGGTGAGGCGTATGTATTTAAGGGGAGGGATATCGTATCTCAATTATTTACGTATTAGTGCTCGAGAGTAGAAGGACGGAATATTTAAAGAAGAGCAGAGAGGTGCCGGAAAAGCGCAGGAAAAAAAAGATTCGACTGTTAGGTTTTCTTATCCGCGCAAGGACAGGATGGGGATTTAGAAGTTCCAAGTGGGTGAGGTAGGAATGTGTGTTTCGGGTATGGCCAATTCTTAGACGGATAAGAAAAACTTCTTATACCCAAATTTACATCGTAGCCACTGAACGCCCCTATCACCTTGTTTGTGTACTTTTCTGGGGGATGCCATCATGGGTTTCCTTTTTTGTTTTCATTTCCCCAAAGGCTCCGTCCACCACACCTCTATGGTAACTATTGGCTTCTGCGATCTGCTTTACTATCTCGATCTCTTTCCTCTTCTCTTCGTTGTTCTTCAGGACAGAAATTGCTCGATAGTTGTAGTTCTGGATTGCCGCTAACTTGTGCCTGGGGTGGTGGTAGGAGTCTTTTGGGATGATGGTGTCTTTATGCGTCGACTTCCTGTAGATTTTGTATTCTATCCTGTTGTTCTCCACTGTGAATATTAGGTTCAAATAGTCCATGGTCTCACTTTCTCCACTGTGAATTTGATGTTCAATAGTTGTGGCTTAAGATCTCTTCCACTATGTTAACGTATTTCGTCCCATCGGGGTTCCCATGGTATCTGTCGTTTTTGAGCAGAGTGAGAAGTTCCTCCTTCGGTATGGTACCCAACATGTTTGCCACATCAAAGGATGTCAGCTTGTCGTTACTCCTGGTTTCCAATTTGTCCAGCTGTTCAATCAGCTCTTTCTGATGCTTTGTCTGGGTGCAAACTGGTAGTTTTCTTTCAGGAATGTGGCTACAGTCTTCGCTATCTTGTGACATGGAGATTGAATGCTGTTGACCAGAGGTCTCACCGGACGGTTCGCTTTGTGGAGTTTTACACGCCCCTTGAGTTGTGGTGCAACCGGGTTCATCTCAAGCGTCCTTCCATTGCCGGGTACATTGTTCCGTTCCAACACAGCTTTCAGGTCATCTTGAGTATTTTTGTGTTGGGTCCCTTGTCAGCTCTTGGTATCTATTCACTGCGATGTACGACTCCACTTTTTGGTTGTAGTCCTTCTTCTCCATTATCACTACTGATGTGTTACCTTTGTTCGCCTTTGTCAAAATCAGGTTGTTTCGTCGGATCTTCTTTTGTAGATTTAAGACCTTCCTTTGCATTACTTGCGTTCTGTCATTGGTTTGGCACATGTTCTCCCTGATTTCCAACAGCACTTTCCCAATTTTGGTCCAGGCTTCTGGTCTCACGTCGTGTTCCATAGTTTGGATTACTTGTTCACAGCTAATGGCCACACTTTCAAGCTTACACTGATTCAGTCTCTCTGGCTGCACGTATTTGATACCTTTGTCCAGCAGTCTTTTTTGTTCTTCTGTAAAGGTGACGCTTGATAGGTTCTCGGTTCTGGGAGCCAAGTTGTGCTGAGCTCTCGCTGTCTTTTCCTTTCTTTCTCCTTTCTTTCGAGACAGTTTGGCAAGCTTCTTCGTGATCTGTTTTGTTTGGGCTTCCACTCGTTTTTCCACATAGTTCTCACCTTTCTTCCCCTTTCCTCCTTTTTCGAACATGATTTCTTCAAATTCTAGGAGGTGCAGTAACCTGAACAGATGGAAATATTGATCATACAGTAAACCATTCAGCCTGGTAATTTTAGGTTTTAAGGTAGGAAATTCGAAGCTATTTTTGCTGTACATGCAATGATTGAATTGAGTGTTACCCGGGGAGGGTTTGAGAACAAACGGAAAAGTTGTAGTCGTCAGCAAAAATATGTTGGGTAAGGGGAGGATTCACAAGTTTCGAGATAGCATTGATGCTAATTATGAAGAAAGGCACGATTACAAACTAGTAAATACTTCTTTGGGGGGCGCACCGTTGTAGATAGGGAGAGATATTCTGAATTCGTACCATGAATAATGTTCCAGAGAATATTAGGAAGATTGCCTCAAAGGCCAATTTCGTAGGTGTCTCCAAACCCGGAGAAAGGCTTCTTGAATATCGAAGAAGATGAAGTACCAGCAGGATTTCGGAGTGTAGACTTATTTATTTGTGATTGAGAGATTGGATAGTTTAAATAATTTTGATGTATTTCTTGGTCAGGTAATCCTAAATCAATTTTATGTGGATACAACAGAGAAATCGTTTCTCGGTGCGGTTTTTTTGACTCCGTGGTGGAATAAGGTTTATCATTGAAATCCAGTGTACTTTTCAATCCTAAAACGATTCTTATTCTCTTTGTCATTTTCATGTCTAACGTTTTTGTACGAGAAACACTTGTTCGAAATTCGTCATTCTTTGTGTTCGCCTATTTATGCGTAATATATGCATATGAGTGTGAAAATAGATACGAAATTTCCCACGAATTTGTATATTCCGTGAATTTTGTGTATACTGAATACAATATTATGCGCGTACTTTTTTCTCAATTTATTAAGAAGATGGTTAATTCCGCGTTAAAATAAAATATCCGAATATTTTACGTATACAAAAAAAAAAAAAAAAGTTTGGAGGATCCAGTCGTGTATTTATAACATACACTCATCGTCGTGCTTACGACATATTTTTCTATGAAAATACGTACATAACACAAAAATTGCTGTATTCATGAAGTAGTTTTCGTTGAAACAATTATTTTCCCAGAAATTAGTTATTCTTGGGAACGTCATGGTCTGTAATAAAATGTATTCGACTAAAATTATAGAGTAAACAAAAACTGCCCAATTATTCTGACGTTCTTTATCGAAACGTGATTCTGGTCCCTGTCACTCGCTTCCTCTCTATATAGTAAACAACAAATCTCAGGAGAGAACTGATAACATTGTTACAGATTTCTTGTTAAAAATAAACAATAACCTGAGGTTGGATGCGAGTGCTGGATTTATATTCGGGGCTAAGCGCGATTCAGATATAGATCTAGAGGACTTCGAGTTAAATTTTGGGAAATGCTGTTGCAAAATCGAGTTTTTTTTTTTCGATTAAATGACAGTGGAATATTAATAGGAATGAGTGGGCATGATTAAAGCATAATTATCGTGTTTGATGAGCTATTTGATATTTCTCTAATGTTGTTGAAAAACTTCGTTTAAAATTTTGTTTCACCTTTAACAAAAGTACGTGTGAAAATAAATGTCTCATGTATTGAAAAGATGACAGAGCACATTGGAAATCGAAAAATGACTCACCCTCAATGTCTTAAGTATTCAGAAAAAACTAGATTACTAATAATGAGAAAAAAATGTTGATCTT
Organism: Aspidiotus rigidus; assembly: GCA_035079385.1. Classification (NCBI taxonomy): domain Eukaryota; kingdom Metazoa; phylum Arthropoda; class Insecta; order Hemiptera; family Diaspididae; genus Aspidiotus; species Aspidiotus rigidus. Next base: position 438,706 of record JAVHKY010000083.1, on the reverse strand, counting down.
TGACTCATTTTCAGTGGTATTTCCTCTGTCGGAAATCTTCTTTCCAGATGCTCATCTTCAGTCGATTACTTCTTGTTCCCATCCCTTTTCTCGAGTAATGAAATCATATCTCTTCTCCTTTATCTCATCTTATTGTACGGCTTACATTCAGCCTTCAGTTTGAAAGCTTGTGAACCAAATGCAATGAGACCTTTTGCACTTTCGACACAAGTGGTTACAATGAGAAACGGGGGCAAATTCATATCGGTATTTTTTAAGGGTGAGGAGGAGCTGAAAGAAACTCGGAGCGAAAATATAAAACATATGAGAAAGCTCGAATCCCACGGTCTACTTCAAACCGCCGGTCTTGACGCGAAAAAGTCATCCTAACCGCTCTCACTTGTCCCACCCACTGCAATGCTGACTATGTTTCCGTTCAACACTTCCTCTCTGGCCCAGCTCTCGAGAACCCTCGGCTTCACCATGTGTCTCTCGCTGCAATAGTTGCAAAGCTTGTCAATTTTGATGTTCCGTGCCCCTTCCTCCAGATGTCGAATTTTCTCTCTAGATGCTGTCGCACTGTTTGTAGTCGAACTTGTACACTCCGCTCAAACCCCCCTCCCTTTTCCTTCGTCTGGTCGTTGCTTATTCGTTTCACCGTGGGTGGGTTGTTATGGATGCGAATATTCTCGTCATAACCGCGGAACACCTTCATCACCTTGTTTGTGTACTTTACTATGTATGCTATCGATCCTGTGCTGCCGTGGGTTTCCTTCTTTAATTCAATTTTCCCCAGCCTCTAGAGTAACCGTTGGCTACTACGATTTGCTTTACTATCTCAATCTCTTCTCTCTTTTTTTTCATTGCCCTTCAGGAAAGAGATTGCTCGGTAGCAGTAGTTCTGATTCGTCGCCAATTTGGGCTTGGGGTGGTGGTAGGAGACGTTTAGAGTGATGTCACAGGTGTGCGTTGGCTTTCTGTGGCATTTGTTGCTCTCCAGTGTGAGCGTTGAGTCCATCAAATAGTTGATATTTTCATTGCCTTTTTGCACTGTGAATTTTGATGTTCACACTCATCGCATTCGTTTGCAAAAGGAATTGATCCATCTGTCTATTCGTGCCTGGCCATACAATTGGGATACTATCTACGGATCTGGCCCAGTATTTGATCGAGTTTCTAAACTTATTGCCTTTCAATATGTCTTCCCTAGATATCTCCCCCAGTATTGATGACAGCGGTGACCTCATCGCTAGTCCTTTTTCCTGGGTGTAGAACTTGATATTGAATCGGCTGTAGTTCTGGTCCACGATCTCTTCCACTATTTTGGCGTATTACAGCCCGTCAAGGTTCCCATGGTATCTCTGTTGTTTTGTAGCAGGGTGTGAAGTTGATTTGTTCATATGGCATCAAAATATTCGTCACATCCAAGGATGTCAGTTTATCGTTGCTCTCGATTACTTCGTTCTCCAATCCCTCTATCAGATCCTTATTGTCTCTGGTGCTTTGTTAAGGTGCGAAGTGGTAGTTTTCTTTCAAGAATCTTGCTGCTATCTTGTAACTTGATGATTGAATGCTATTAACCAGCAAACCCATAAGACGAGTCGCTTTGTGCAGTTTTACAAGCCTCTTGAGTTTTGGTGCTACTGCATTCATCTCAAGCGTCCTTTTACTGACAGGTTCAATGTTCTCTTTCAACACGGTTCTCTGGTATTTCTGGTCGGGTCCTTCTTCAGCTCTTGGTATCCATCTTTGTCATGTGAAACTCTACTTTTTGTGTGTAGTTGTACCGTGTTGCCTTTGTCCGCCTTTATCAAGATCAGATTGTTCTGTTGGGATCTTTTTCTGTGTATTTGTAACCTTCCTCTGTGTTACCTCCGTTCGGTCATTGGTTCAGATCGTATTCTCCTCGATGTCCAACTGTAACTTCCCAATTTTGGTTCAGCCTTGTGGTCTGACGTCGTATTTCATGGTTTTAATTACTTGTTCGCAGCAAGTGCCCATGTTTTCGAGCTTACTTCCTTTTTCTGGCAGCCTTTCTTCTTCTTCTGTGAGAGTGATGCTCGATAGGTTCTCGGTTCTGGGTGCAGAGTTGTGCTTTGGTGACGCTGTCTCCTTTGTTTGAAGTCAGTTCGGCAGGCGCGGCCATTTTCTCTAAATAACCACCCTGTTGAGAATGAATTTTTTCCCTAATGACAGCATGTGTCAGTAATTGGGATAAAATTCACGGGATCTTCAACGGAGTTGAACGAGAGCTGGCAGGGAATCTGTTTTATGGGGTACGTGAGATTGGAAAAGTGTAGATTGTGACGTCTCAAGGCTGACTTATGACGTCATCAAAATTAATTGTGACGTCACAAGCCGGACTTTGGACCTACCCAATATATAAGAGGAGGGGAACTTGATAACAGCTGATCTATGACAGCATTAGATTGTGACGTTATAAAGCTGACATATGACGTCATCAAAATTAATTGTGACGTCACAGGCCGGACTTTGGACCTACACAATATATAACAGGAGGGGAACTTGATAATCACTGATCTATGACAGCATTAGATCGTGACGTTATAAAGCTGACATATGACGTCATCAATATTAATTGTGACGTCACAGGCCGAACCTTGGACGTACACAATATATAAGAGGAAGGGAACTTGACAACTACTAATCTATGACAGCATTAGATTGTGACTTTATAAGGCAGACCTATGAAGTCATTAAATTGTGACCTCACAGGCCGGACTTTGGACCTACACAATATTTGAGAGGAAGGCAACTCGACAACTACTAATCTATGACAGCATTAGATTGTGACGTTATAAGGCAGACCTATGAAGTCATTAAATTGTGACATCACAGGCCGGACTTTGGACCTACCCAATATATAAAAGGAGGGGAACTTGAGAACAACTGATCTATGACAGAATTAGATCGTGACGTTATAAGGCAGACCTATGACGTCATCAAATTGTGAAGTCACAGGCCGGACTTTGAAGTTACAAAATATATAAGAGGAAGGGAACTCGACAACTACTAATCTATGATAGCATTAGATCGTGACGTTATTAGGCAGACATATGACGTCATCAAATTGTGACGTCACAGGCCGGACTTTGGACCTACACAATATTTGAGAGGAAGGCAACTCGACAACTACTAATCTATGACAGGATTACATTGTGACGTTATAGGCAGACCTATGAAGTCATTAAATTGTGACATCACAGGCCGGACTTTGGACCTACCCAATATATAAGAGGAGGAGAACTTGAGAACAACTGATCTATGATAGAATTAGATCGTGACGTTATAAAGCTGACATATGACGTCATCATAATTAATTGTGACGTCACAGGCCGGACCTTGGACGTACACAATATATAAGAGGAGGGGAACCTGATAACAGCTGATTTATGACAGCATTAGATTGTGACGTTATAAGGCAGACCTATGACGTCATCAAATTGTGAAGTCACAGGCCGGACTTTGAAGTTACAAAATATATAAGAGGAGGAGAAATTGATAACAACTGATCTATGACAGCATTAGATTGTGACGTTATAAGGCTGACCTATGAAGTCATCAAATTGTGAAGTCACAGGCCGGACTTCGGACCTACAAAATATATAAGAGGAGGGGAACTTGATAACAGCTGATCTATGACAGCATTAGATCGTGACGTTATAAAGCTGACATATGACGTCATCAAAATTAATTGTGACGTCACAGGCCGGACTTTGAAGCTACACAATACATAAGAGGAAAGAAACTTGATAACGACTGATCTATGACAGCATTAGATTGTGACGTTATAAGGCTGATATTATGACGTTATCGAATTGTGAAGTCACAGGCCGGTCTTTGGACCTACAAAATATATAAGAGGAGGGGAAATTGATAACGGCTGATCTATGACGTCATCAGATTGTGACGTCACAAGGTTCACCTACAACTTCATCAAATTGTGACGTCACAGGCCCTGCCCCAAGCTATATACGTATGATAGAAGGGTGACATGGAAAGTTTTTGAGCTGCAAGCTTTGCCGGCTGGCCGGACGCCGGATGTTTTTTCTGGAAAACCCTCCGATTAAATAAGTTTTCTGTTAGAACGTGCTATCCTAGGGGCGTTCAGGAGGAAGACTAGGTCCAGGGCGGCAGAATAGCTGACGACTGGTTTGATGTTAAGCCTAATATAATTAAAGTAGGAAAGGTCGGAAATTGTAGTCCAGTATAGAATATTAATGATATAGCGAAGGTCAAAATATTTCAAGTCTCTAAAGAAGGTCAAGGATGACGTCATCAAGCGTGTGATTAAGACCGTTAGGGTTTTCCCTGGAGTAGTTCCAGTCATAAAACCGGTGACGGTTTTTCCAAGAACAGTCCCAGTAACAGGACATATATTCGTTTTTAACAATTCGTATCTTTCTTTCATATTGTTTTTCTTTTGTAAGCACCGATGAAATACCAAAGTAAGCAACATTTCACGGGGTGAGGGGTAGGAGCTTTCGAAAAACTAGTCACTTCTTAAAAAGTGGTTTACATCATACTTTCTCGCGGTTTGAACTTACATACATGGGACTAACGAAAGAACAACGTGCAAGCCTTAAATGATTTTCAACCCTACAGAAGACAGCGAAAAATTGTCCCCGATTCTTACCCATAAAACGAAGTTCTAGCACTTCTGAATTGCCATAGATGAAGCTGCGTGTTTTGGGGCGAGCACAGAGTTTTTTTCTTTCTCTATTTTTACAACAGAGTAAACCCTTCGTCATTGATGAACCCAAGTATTGAAAGAGCAAGAGAGTCAGTCGTCGAATGGCTTTAGAAATCATAAATATGCTACCAGAATTATATTTCGTATTCACCGGAGCTATTCGTCCGCTGCTTGATTCTACCTCCCATGCGAAGAATAAAATAATTGTACATTAGTTTATTTATTTTTCACGACGTCCATGGAATCGTAAACTAATTGAAATCTTGAACCGTGTGTTCCAGGGAAAAACGGCAGAAGATAGAAGATATTAAAAAGAATATTCGAGATGCCATACTGGTAATTACGTTTCGCTTGTGTATAGTATATATTTATTATTAATTCATTCGCCATCAACGATATTCTGTAATAATCCTTTCGAATATTTATTGTGAAATATTGTAAGTACAGAGTGGTGTGTACACAACTGAGTCGACTCTCCGCAGTGATGATGGTGCAGCAATTCATCGGTTGCACAGGCCAGCAATTATATTTCCCGGAATGCGTTTTTATTATATCTATATGGTGTATTAATTTTTAAATGTGTGTTTCCTCCATTAAGCGTCAACGCGTCTGGGGAATACTAATAACGAATCTAAACCAGCATTGACGGCTTATAAATACTTGTCCGTCGCTGTTGTTACTTTTTATCATGCGTCCTGCTTTCTCCTTTTTAAAATTTTCTTCTGTTAGGCGAACGTACGTGCAATCAATTATAAATTGAAACACTGCAACTGTACACGATGTGGTATCGGTTTTGTCGTTAAAAATTCTAATTAATATTATTTCGTGAGACGAGACCCCCGTAATCCTCTATTTAGTTGTCTCAGAAGAGAGCGAGAGAAAAACAAAAAAAAATCCACCTGAAGAGGTTCGAAGTCTGCGTCAGAATACTAGAAGGGAAACGTGCGAGCAGAAAAGAACGAATCTGAGAGACGATACTTGTTGAATGGATGGAAACGAACAATAACTGAAATTAATCTGAGCGGCAGCAATACGTACGAAGCTATATAATCTTGTCATCGTTGTCTTATTTTGTATGTATATTAATTTCCGAGTCTGAGAAATGAAGAAAAGTTTGAGAAGCAAAAAGAAAATAGGTCAGAAGCAACGATTAAGTTGGGTGACAGATTGCAGCGCTGAGAGGTTAAGCTTTGCGACATTGACGAGTAAATTAAAAAAAAAAGGAAAAAAGTTAAGAATCCGAACGCGTTAGAAAAAAACAGGAAAAGTCGTAAGAAAAAAAATAAGGAACTATTCGAAAACTAATTTTCGAAATATTAGCGTTGAGAGTTTCACAAAATAGTTGTCAGTTATCAAATGGCGAATGATGAGGTTTTTATTTTACAAGGTAAAATTGAGAAAGTTGAGGCTCGCCATTGTTTTAATCGATCGTTTATATTACAGACTATCACGGGAGCCATGAGTACACTATCGCCACCTGTAGCCTTACAGAATCCAGAAAATCAATTTAGAGTCGACTACATTCAAGATGTAGCCTCGCAACACGATTTCGACTATCCAGCTGTAAGTATCGTATCATCCTAGCGTTGTAAAAGAGGAACGAGAGGAGATGGGGTATGCATTGTTCTCGGTGACTTCATTTGATGGATGTCTACTGGCCAATAAGTCTAGTTACGATGAGTCAAATGAAAGCCCTGGTCCGATAAAAAGATTCTCGTTTGTGTCGTATGTGCAGTCGCCTGTCCCCCACAGTGGAATGAATGCGGGTTGGTTTCCTTTATCGGGTATAACTTCAGTGTCGGAAGAATCTCCTCGGCGAAAGCCCTTCTCTTTGGCAACCGCCAAGCCGTGTTGCACCCAGGTATGCAACTTTAGCACGCGCACCAGACACAATCTAGAAGTCAGCCTTTGTCAGAGTCTACCTTCTTCTTTCTTCAAGTTCCTTCGCTTCTTCTTCTTCCTTCAGGGTGTCGTCTGTATGGGGGTGGTACACAGGTGTTGAGTAGGCTATAGCGTTGTTTTGCATTTGCCTATCCATTCCATTTCTATCTTCTTCTTCACGACTGTGGCTGCGAATATAGACACCTGGATTCAACCTGGGCTACTCGGAGTAAATGTTTCATCGGATCCAATCTCTTGCAGAGACAGAGTAGGCTTGCCCTGCCCATACCTCAACGCCTCACACTGAAATAAGGTGTGCTGTGGTCTACCATCCTGCCCTTGATGGCACTGCCAATATGTTACTTTCTCAACTTTCCCTAACCTTCATGAAGGTTCTGGTTAAAGTAGCCCTGCCTGCGTCATCGTTAGGTGAAAGTTCAGCTGACCATGGTCTCAGCTCATCCTTTCATCGAGGTCGCGTATCTTCCTAGCTCTCTGAGCGATTCTCGCTTTCCATTTCTCAAACAAAGAGCGTCTGGCCTCTTGATTGACTCGTGAAGCCTCTTGGTCAGTCGTTGTCCTCTTCTTTGCTTCGAACACCACCATCCTCCTGAGTAAGGCTCGATTGGTAGTGTACGTGCTAATACGCATAGAGCCCTGCAGTGGGCGCACTAAGTGCAACCCTTCGTTGGATCTTTTCCATCTCTTTCCCTCTTTCGGCTTTCTTCATTGAGTCGGACCATACTAGGGCACCATATGAGAGAATCCACAATGCGGTACTCATCATTAGTCCTCTTCTGACCTCTCTAGCCCCTCCTACGTTTGTCATCAGGCGGCTGATGTAGTTCATCATCCTGCCCGTCTTTTTCGCTGTTATCAGGAAATGGTGCCTGGAGCTCAGCGTTGAATCAAACCAGATACCCTGACGCTTTATCACCTTGTTGGTCGTGGTTTCCTCACCCGGCAGGCGAAAGGTGGGAGGACTGAACTTTCGACGGGTCATGAATAATATGGTATCCTTCCTTCCTGCTGCGAGTTCTAGTTTAGTCCGGCCGACTCAATCCAAAACGTCACTGCCGCTAGGGTTTGGACATGGTTTTATAGTGATCAAAATGAAGAAAATTGAATCAAGGGTGAAATAAGTCTTCAAATATAACAAAGGCTTATTTCACGAGATTTCAATAAGTACATTTTGCGAATGAAGAAAATTCAATTTTTGATCAAAAGACAAACCACCATTTCCTTCCTGGTCCGATAATTTTCTCTCCGCCCTGCTACGATTTCTTTCCATTCATCACTCTTGATTATTGATATGAAATGTCTCTTGGTAAACAAGGTGAACTAAAGATATGGATGACCAAAAGTTTCAACCCTTTAATGGCATCATAGGATTGGTATGGTCTGGGACTAAGATATTTCCAGAGTTTTATTATTAGTACGAATTTCGTTGAGGACTCAGTTAGTCTTGCATTAATGTATCAATTGCTAGCATCCTAGTCTGAGGGCTTTATAACGTGTGATGACGTCATAGAGTATTGCAAATATCTATTAGTAAGCGGGAGGGAGGAAAACGTATATTCACTTGGCCAAAATTGTGACAGTCTGTTTGATCTTGACATACTTTAAAGGTTTGGAAAAATTCGTTTTGAAGTATTTCTTATAATATGAGAAGGAGATGAGAGGAAATTTCGACTTTTGAGCAATCCATCGATATTAGTGTATTGTATGGTTAACGGATCATTGCAGCGTAGTTTGTAAATGAAAGGGGGCGAGGTTGAAGTAAGACATGACCTTGACCTACTTTACTTGGGAGAGGACTTGGTAAACTTTAGATTTTCGAGCTATATCGCTATATAGGAGGTAACTGGAGGAAGGTGTGACGTCATCAGGGAGACTAAGAAAAATTTTAAGCCCGTCAACCTACTTCAGTTCTTCTCACGACTATCGAGCAGTTCAATCTCTACATTATATAAAAAAGAAGGTGAACAAAGTATGACTTTAGAGCCTTGTATATGAGGAGAAAGAGGACGTCGAAAAATTTTCCTCCCATGAGGCAATAAAGAAGGTAGTTGAAAGAGGGTTGTGACGTCATCAGGGAAAAATTTGACTTTTTCATGTTCTTGCATTTGAGACTTAAGAGCTTCAAAACATTATTTTTTTTTGTTCTCAAGATATTTTCTTTCAAAATGGTTCTACCAGAACTTGGAATTATTATGAGGCAGCGTTGCCACTTTCTAGAAAACCGGGAAAAGTCGCGGAAATTTTCTGAACAGGACATTGAAAAAAATTTCGTTGTAAAAATTATGGAAATTCCTTCCTCTCGTCCCGGAATAAGGTAAAATGGGAAGGGAAACCGGGAAAAGTGAGGGAAAACCCATCCTCGAAAAAAATGGGAACCCTGGGAGGGTTTTTTAAAAGCTTAACTGCTGACTACACGATTCTTGAAATTTCTAATGTCTCCATCGCCCGATACTCAAATCTTCCCCTTCTTTCTAATGCTCTCAGCCTACGTAATTCGCCCTTTCTGTCGCTCCAACCCCGTATAGGCACTCATCTCAAATATAGGCCGTTGTTTCCTTATTTTTTCATGCACTCTTCCTTGGTTAACCTCTATCCCTAACACCCATCGCAATATTGCTAAAATTCCCAAAAGAAACCCATCAACCAAACTTCGGAATTTCTCTCCCACTTTCTCTGCTGTACGAACGCTTCCAAATCGAGAACCAGAACCGGATATACAGTGTCCATTCTGGGATACACACCGCCCAACTTACCACTATGTTGATCTGCCTCACCCTTCTCACCCACCTCTTTTTCCCCGCAAATCTCTTTTACAATCCTGACTCTCTCTCAACCTTATTCCCTATCCAAGACCCCCATTCTATCAATCCTATGTCAAGTGCTTCGTCCTCCATCTCCTTTCTATGAGTACCGAGACACATCGACCTTAAGGAGCATAACGCCGTGGACCTTGCCACACGAAGCGCTCTTTAACTCTTCTAGAACTGATTTCTCTCCCTCTTATGATCTCAAATCCTATATTACTGCTCCTTCATGCTCTCCTTCTGGTATGATTTCTGGTCCTCTTTATCTTCCAACAGGGTCCGATCTATCAAAAAATCTCCTTGGTCGCCCTTCCCGACACGAAGAAGTCATCCCAAACCGTCTGACGCCCTCTTAACACGCCTTTCAACCCTTTCATGCCTATACTGCGATACCGGCGATCTGGGTTCAACACTTTTTCTATTGCCCAGCTCTCAAAAACATTTGGCTCAACGATTATGTCTCTCTCTCTGTACGACAGACTCCCTCTCAAACTCTTGAGAAAATCATTAGCACGATCCACCCAATTCTTTAATATCGTCTAATTCATATTCATTCGTATTGTCCCCATCTCCCCGTTTCGAGCCCAAATTGCAAGGCTCTTTAATTTAATGAAAGAAGGAAAAAAAATTCCGCGCGGTGTTTTTCTCAATTGTTTTGAATTGTATGTTTGAAATCTTTTCTTCGTTCTCATCTTTGTTAGAAGCTTCAGCTGAAATTATTGCTACACAAGAAAAAAAGAGGAAGAATTTTGTACTGCTTATATTCTCATTCGTATTCGAGGCAAATCAGTCATCATCTGTTGAGATAAGCGACTTACTTTTTTTTTTTTTTTTTTTTTTTTTTTTAGTAATGAAGTATGAAAACTCAGATAATTATCGAGTTGTTGTCACACATGCTTATTTTAACAAAGAGCTAAAATAAGTTGGTCACTGTCGTATCACGTGAACAGTCTAGGTTCAGTAATCTTGAAGGATCATTCATTTACGAGTACCATCGTACCTCATCTTCAAAAATAGCGTTTTTTTTTTTTTTTTCTTCTTCTTAGTTATAATATACGTGTACAACTCGATATAATTTTTTATTCTCTTCTGTTTCGAATAGGAATTTTACGAACACACGGAAATTCTCTGGAAAGACAAAGGGGTTCAAGCGTGTTTCGAGAGGTCTAACGAGTATCAGCTTATCGACTGCGCCAAATAGTTAGTATCCACCTTGTTGAAGAAAGAAAAAAAAGAGAGAGAAAATTATTGTAAATTAAAAACAGAAGTTGTCACAATTTTCACTAATAATTTGTAAATTTTTTGCAGCTTTCTCGATCGAGTTCATATCATAAAACAGCCAGATTATACGCCTTCGGAACAGGTGCGTATTGCTAATTATTGTTTTTCTGTTACATTTAATTACTTAAAAAAAAATTGTAAACCCACGAACGAAGCAGGATTGTATAAATTCGTGTAATCGTGCGCTATCTCGAAATTAGATCTGCGAAGTCGCTGAATGAAGTTGTTTGAACTCGGAGTGCTGAAGAAGTATATTAATAATTTTACAGTTAAAGCTAAATAATCAATAATGAAACAAAACCAAAGAAAAAAAGTGGAAAAATTCACCGCAATGTCTCAAGAAGGCTGATTTTATGTAAAAATATCATGTGAATGGAAAATTCTTCTAGATTCTAAAGTCCAGAAAGAGTGAAATAATGGAATGAAAAAAAAAAAAAGAAAAGAGAACATACCATGAGTCGAAAATATGGATTATATTTTATGTCTGAAACTCGATTGATGAATAAACGATGAAACACAAACTCGTGGCAGACTTCGTTCGCTGTTCGCGGGGTTTTTCCAGAAAGAAAGGAAGAGAGGAGGTATTCAAGTTCCTAGATATTTCCTTGGCGCATCTCAAACTCTTTTCAAGTCCCTACTACAGGTCAATGTCATGCCTACAGTTTCAAGGTCGACATCCTTTAGCATACCATAAAGTAGGTCAAGGTCATTAATCCTTTCCTTTACTATTCGTACAGGTTCAGGGTGAAATTTTCTCCAGATGCTAAGATCGCGGGTAAATTCAAAAATTTGAGTGAGGTCTAGAAAAGACGTTGAAGAAAACAGTACAAAAATGTATCGGAAAAAATCAGTGTTCGTTTCTCTTCCTTCCCTGTCGTCAAAGAAGATTAAAGTTTTGCTCAATTAAAAATGCCTCTAGAAATTTTTCTTCTTGAGAATCCTTGTGCTTGTGATCAACATTTTTTTCAAATTTTCTACCTCATAAACTTTTCCTTTTCAAATACTATCTATTTTCTGAGAACCACCCTAGATCTTGGAATATTCGTGAGAAATTTTTGAGCCCTGTTCTGAACACGACTTTGAGAACACATGTTCAGCAATTTTTCAGTGATCTAATTTCGGCTCCTTTTTCTTTACTTAATCTACGCTCAGTTGTTTTTCGTATCAGAACAATTCTAAATCTACATTCAATACTATCACTTCTCCAAAGGGAAAAAAAAAAAAATGAAACACGTTTTATCATTCGAACAAGTAAACTTTGAGTACTCGAAAATAACTTTCGCGGTCTTATCCGAAAGGCAAAATCTTCGCATTCTCAGTTCTCGGTTCGGTGACCAGAACAAGTCACTAGATTGTATCGTTTCAATTTCCCCAAACCCCTCACGATCATGATACCAATAATGAAAGTATTATTGTTTGCTTGCAGGATATCCTCCGGTGTCGTGTGCTGACTTCCGGAATTTTTGAAACCAGATTTCAAGTAGAAAAAGTCAATTTTCAGTGAGTACCCGTGTCTTTGTTGGAGTTTACTGGTGAGAAAGAATTTTTTAAATGTATTTCTTTTTTTTTTACAGTATGTTTGACGTCGGTGGTCAGCGCGATGAAAGGCGTAAATGGATTCAGTGTTTTAATGACGTAACAGCCATAATTTTTGTTACTGCCTGTAGTAGTTATAATATGGTACTACGAGAAGATCCTACTCAAAATAGACTAAGAGAATCGTTAGACTTATTTAAAAGTATATGGAACAATAGGTGAGTATTCGAACTATTTTCACTCTCACAAAAAAAAAAAAATCACCTGTATGTTATAATTATCGAGTCACCTACTTAATATTCGTTGTTACGCTGGCGCTATTTATCGGCACGAGAATTTTTGTTAGCTTGAAGATTTGAAATTTAAGATAATCTCTAGAAAGAGTATGACTCAGTTTTAAATTTTGAAATTCAAATGGTACTCGCGAAGGTTAATAAGTCAGAACGTTTCATCCTATTCGAAATGTAAAGTAATAGTGAACAGCAGCCGGATTTCCATAGTATATAGTGTTTGAAAAGAGAGTTCATTTTATACAATTCAACTTTCAAGAAAAAAATTCAGTTTCTTCTTCCTCTTTAACTCGTTCTGTAATAATTTTTCTTTCATTTTCCTCAAAGGTTTTCTCTTTTCATGTATTCGTTTGTGCTAAATTCTGGTATTCCTTATTTCTGACTCAGAGAATAAACTGTCTTTTCTTTAGGACTCTAGATTCCTTAGATTTTCTCGTTCTTTTAATATGTTATACGTCGTTTTCATTTTCCTTGATTTTGGCTTTTTCCTTTTCATGCAATTCTGACGTTTCCTATTTCTTTAAAATTCTTTGATCTAATTCTCTTATTCTCACTAAGGAATGCACAGTCATTATTCTCGTTTTCTTAAAGGATTTTACTTATCATCTGTTCTGTACGCTTTTTTTTTCCCGAGGAATGAAGAAAATTTGCAGTTTATATTATGAACTTTTGTATCACCAGCACCGCTTGTATTATTTTCTTGCTTTTTAAACAGACGACGTTAGCGAACCTAGAATTTGCAAGGGCCTATCGTACTCGATCTTGGCCGTGGCTCAATGAAAGGGTTTGTGCGACGTTACGATTTGTCTGCATTGCGTCAGAAACTTGTGCACTACTTTCAATGCCAATTTAAGAAAGACTTTGAGCTCGCTACTCGCTAGGATCGCTGAGTACACGCGCGGTTTTTTCAATAGTTATGGTACTTTCGCCAAATGGGAGCGTGCACCGCTAACTCTGGAATCAGCATGCTGTATTTCCTTTTTGCTATGTTCACTTTTGTTTAACAAGCAATTTCTCATAAGAAGGAGTGACTCTCTAGAAATTGATCAATATTTAAAAAATAAGCCACAAATTAGGATCCTTCATAGCAATGGAAATGAACCTCCGAATCCTTGTTTACGACTTATAGCTGAAAAAGTATCAATTTGTGAAACACTAAGCGTGTAAAACAAAAATAAACAAAGAATGAAGAAAATTCAGCAAGCAGATTGCATACTTTTTACTTGCATGTTTTATCATATTTGACACCGGTGACGTCAACGTAAATGCTCTCGCTTGAAAGAACGCAACTGTGGCGGTACCTGTGGGGAAATTGAAATTTTTTTTATGAACAATTGAAAGTAGAATATGGCATGTGTATCTTGAAATTTTCTTCCAAACCTATTAAGTAAGCGCACAAAAAAACGTTTTTTCACCCTTTGAACAAGCTTCTTTCTCTAAAATAAGATACTAGATACATGTGAAAGAAAATTTTAAGGTCAGATGCGTGGTCGAGTCCAGTGCAATAGACCTTTGTTTTAATGACGTCACAGCGCGCATTACAATTAGAAAAAACCCTGTCAATTGGACCAAAAGAACTATCGACTCCCATACAAGAGACACAGGAAGCAAAGATCATAATGAGTTAAAGACCATCACCATGACGTCATACTAACGGATAACAGAATATGCAGTACAGCAGCTTTCAGCGGATATCATTTCCCATAAGAATAGGCCAAGTTACACAGATAGCAAAGATCATAAAGATCATCACCATGTCATGTTAACAGATAACTGAGTAAAAATGCAGTACAGCATCCCTAAACACACAAGATTGGTAACTTTACTATAGTCCGTTCCAGTTAAGATCGCCGTTGTCCGTTTTCAGTGCGGTGAGATCCGGGGAAAGGAAATGGTAGGGACACATACTGAACGCGACACGACTCTTTCATCTGCTTTCTCGTGATTGGTTGCTGATTTTACGCGTTCCTACCAGCTACATTAGGATGAACTTTGGAGTGCACTGATCTTAACTGGAAACGACTAAAGTTTTTTGGTTCTGCCGCACGCACAAAATTGCTGCGGTTAATCTTCAGCATTGTAACAGACTTTGCCTCTTATGGCAAGTTGACATTCAAACTCATTTTTCTCTATAGATATTCAGTTTTTCAAAAAAAAAACAAAGAAATATGAATTTATTCCGCATAAAATTTCCTTTCAAAGTGCGTCCAACTTTGAGTGAATTCCCTATGTGAATACATTGAGTGTAACTCTGCGACATCTGGTGGGATAAATTATCTCAACATTTTCACGGTACCAAAATTTAACATGGCGTAGATGGCGAGTTAGCGATCTTGTGTTTTTAGGAGTCTGTAGTCAGAGCATTGCAGCCGTATCATACAGCTTAGACTTTCAGCTTAAACTTAGAACCTTGAAAAATACAACTTTGGCTTTGGCTTTTGGCTTTAGAAATACCTAAAAAATACAGCTGACTTTCGGCTTTTCGCTCTAGCTTTCGGCTGTTTTGATGAAACACTCCGGCTTTTGACTTAAACTTATGACCTTGCAAAATATAGCTTCGGCTTTGGCTTTCAGCTTGGAAAAAACGTGAATAATACAGCTGGCTTTCGGCTTTAGCTTTCGGCTTTTGGTTGGCTGCAATGCTCTGTGTAGAATAGGTCAAGTTATTGTGATGTCGCTCACCGCTAACTCCCTACCAACAAGGCGCAAAGGCTGCAAACCGTGCGCAAATACTTCAAAAACCCTTGAATGTGATCGATTGTATTGTTTTGGATGTACCACGTTATTGATTCCCATAAGCAGGGTGTCTACCAGGTCAACTAGGTCAACTAAGTCAATTAAAGCCAACTTTTTCGAAACATGGTCAACTAAGTCAAGTGAAGTCAACTTTCCTATCCATAGGTCAACTAAAAAGTCCAGAAATACATAATTTTGTGTAAAGGATGTTTTTCATATGTCTTCCTATATGCACAATATCTAGGTATAATCAACAAACTTCACACTTTTCTCAATTAAATATTAATTCCTGCAAACGAATAAAAAATACCGAAATTACGATATTAGTTTTTTTTTTTTTTTTTTTTTTCTTTTTTTGGGGGGGGGGGGAGTTTGATATTTTTTAGGGTCAAATAAAATATCGAAAAAAGGTCAACTAATGTCAACTATTTCCATTTTTCAATTCTGGTAGACACCCTGATAAGGGATTCACTGGAACGTTTCAATCACACGTTTGTATTGAAAAATCTTGAAATTTAGACAAAAAGCCAATCAACAGCTAATCAAAATTTTGAAGAGCTTTCAACCAGGGTTTCTGACCGAAACGTTATTATTACAGTCATGAGTAGAGACCGGATTTTTTGGCAAGAAAGCCTGTGAATTTCGGCACTTAAATTCAAAAATTCGGCAATATTCGGCGTTTTCTTTAAAAAAAGAGGGGGGAATACGCCTCTTTGAGTACATTCACTCACTCTCGATGAAAATTATTCAATTTCCAACCAAAATTACCTTACTTTTCATCAAAACTAATCAATTTTGGAAGAAAAAATTTATCAATTTTAAATTAAAACTGCCTCACTTGAGAGCAAATTTTGTTGATTTTTGCCAATCAAAATTACTTGGCTTCATTTATGTATTTTTCGACAAAAATTGGCCCAAAATTCAGTATTTTTCAACCAAAATCCTACCTGATTTCGGACAAAATTGAGTAATTTTTAACAAAATATTCTCAATGTAGCATAAAATTTCTCTGTTCTATTGCAAACTAAGATTTGTAGTAATTTTGGCATTTTTTGGCAAAATAGAATCTTTTTCCTGCGTCCTATTTATCATGATTCAAACTTCATTTTGGTTCTCATTCATTTCGCCCTTCAGGAGAAAAAGTGCCAAATGCCGAGGAATCGGGTCTCTGGTCATGACCATTAACCGAAACTATTTTTCTGTTGACCGATAACCATTGACCGTTAAGAGAAATATAATTTAATGACCATGACTGTTTGACTGAATGACCGTTATTCTTTTTGGTCACATCATTCAGCTTACAGCTACCAACTCAGTTGGTTGATTCAACAGGGGTCTGGAGCACATCTGGAGAAAGACCCCAATTGTCAATGAGGTAAAGATCCTATTTCTTCTAGATCTAGTCTCGAGACATTTCTTTCAAATCAAAAAGTGAAAAAACAAAAGCCAATAACGTATTTATTAGGAATTGATAACTCAAAACTGAAACCGCAAAACAAAGTGATGGCTGATGGCAAACCTGCAATTTGTGTCACCTGATGAGTCTTGACCACAATGAATGACCGTTTGACCGTTATGACCGATTCATGTTTAGAATAACGGTCATAACAGTTATGACCGTTTTAAAAAATGCCTTTTTTGACCGTTACCAAAAACCGTTTCAAATTTCAAAGTCGTTCTGACCAATAACCGTTAACCGTTTCCAGGTATGCGCAGCCAATCTGCATTGACTTAAACTTTAGCTTTTGGCTGACAGCCAATTTCCTAATAAAGTCAGTAGCTGGATTTTAGCTTTTTGAAAATGCGTCAAAGTAATGGCTCAAAACTTAAACTTCAAGTATTATAATAGCTTAATTTTACACGTAACGAATTAATATTTTCTAACGGCTGGCTTTTGGCTGAAAAGCTGATGTCTCAAAATGCATTAGCTGTCTTTTGGCTTTCCTAAAAATGGTCAAAACAAGAGCTTAAGCTTGAACTTGATGCAATAACGGCTTTAGCTGCGCATCCCTGACCGTTTCAAATTATTTTGGTCTAAAACCCTACTAAAAACTTAGCTAAAAGCAAACCCTTCAAATTGATTGGCTTCGGCTATCAGCTAACGGCTAACCCAGTCTCATTGGGTAGCTAACAGCTAGCATATTTTGGGTCAAAATAGAATAGCTAACGGCTGAAAGTAGGGGAGGGGTCACTCCAATATGGAGGGGTGAGGTGTGGGGAGAAAATATTAGCCATTGGCAATTCTTATTTGATAATGACTAACGGCTATATTTCATTCGCTAGCCAATGTTTGGACGGGGAATTCCCGTTCCCGGTTCTAAAATATTCCCAAATTCCCAATTATAAAAAAAACTATTTTTTCAGAAAAAAAATATTTTTTTAGAAAAAATATGTTTTTATGAGGAAAAACATGTTTTTATAAGGAAAAAACAGGTTTTTATGAGAGAAAACATGAAAAAACATGTTTATGAGGAAAAACATGTTTTTATAAGGAAAAAACATGTTTTTATGAGGAAAAACATGTTTTTATAAGGAAAAAATATGTTTTTTTTAATGAAAAAACTTTTTTTATTTCAATAAAAATGTTTATTTTTGCTGAATTTTTTTGTTAGTGTTTTAAATTATGTTCTTAGCAATGTTTAAAAGTATTCTGTTAGAAACATCGTCATCCTACTCCTACCAAATAACTTGAGAAAAGTGGAGGCAATTGGCCCAAAATAATGAGGAAACAAGGTAGAATATGAATCCACTGTGAATTCCCGATAGGATTCCCATTCTCGCAAAATGGCCGGAAATTCTCAGTCCAAAATTGAATTCCCAGGAACGTCCAAACACTGTCGCTAGCTAACGGCTAGCTAATTTTGGATGAAAATATCGGCTAATGGCTTCGGCTTAGCTAAGAAGCCCTGCTTTCAACTTGGTAGCTGTAGCTTAAGCCAATGCCGATTGGCTTGTCAGTTTTGGTGAAAAACGAAGCCATTTGACGGGGAAAAGAAAAAACAACGAAATACGTCACTACAAACTTTCCTAGAAATCATTTTCCCGTAAAAATTGATTTCAATCGATCAATGTTGAGAAAATCGACCATCATCCGCGGCCACACATCGATTGTCCCGTTTTCATGGTATGCGATATTAGCGCTGGCCGGTCACAAAGCAAAGTCGATTGGAAGCATTCTTATTTTTCAATGAATTAACCTCGAAATAATTTTCATAAAGTCATTCAATGAGCACGTCATGAATTATGGAAAACTTGAAAAGCTCACTTGTCTTGAAAATTAATTACAAACATTCAAAATAGAAGTCAGCTACAAAATATTGTAGCAACTGTGATCAGAGATAATATTGATTGTTTCCTCCAAAGTGCGAACATTTCAAATAAAAAAAAAGAAAAATCTAATCTTCTCTTTTATTGTGATCACAGAAATATTATACGTAGAATACAAATAAATGTTTTAATTTTATCTATTTGTTGGGAGTATTATACTGAAAAATCTTGACAATTTTTAGGTGGTTAAGGACGATATCAGTGATATTGTTTTTAAATAAACAAGATTTACTGGCGGAGAAGATAAAAGCGGGTAAATCGCGACTCGAAGAATATTTTTCGGAATTCAACCGATATCAAACACCAGTCGACGCGACGCCAGATCCGAATGAAGATTCTCAAGTCACTCGAGCTAAGTATTTTATTCGCGATGAATTTTTGGTGAGTAGTATAATAGTGGGTATCGAAGTATCTTGATGAACACTATCGAAGATTATTTTCGCTATTATAATATGTATTTTCGCGAATATTCTTTTTGCAGCGTATAAGTACAGCCAGCGGGGACGGAAAACATTATTGTTATCCACATTTTACGTGCGCAGTCGATACCGAAAATATTCGACGCGTGTTTAACGATTGTCGCGATATCATCCAACGAATGCATTTACGACAATACGAGTTGTTGTAATCTTGTGATCTTCGTCGAGGATGTAAGAAAAATTTCAACGTTTGCGCTAACTGCCATCCGTTTGTTCCGTACTTTTTTTCCCCAAGTGCTAATGCAACGCACTTGCTCGCTATTAAATTCAATTTGTTTCGTATTCTTCTTCTATTTACTATTTAAATTATTATATTTTTTTCCTTGTTTTCGGATATCGATACATAGTTCATATCCTACAGAGGCATGTCGTCGTTGTTGACGATGTTGCCGAGTGTGGTAAGTTGCTTTAATTTTAATTTACGACTGTTGCCAATCTTTAGCGCGGGGGGGAAGAAATTTAGGCTAAATTATAACATTTTTCTAGAGGTTAGTTTATAAGGTCTGTTCGAAGTAAGGAAGTTGAAAATCATTTCGATCGTGTTTCAAACCTTCGAAGCAATTTTTATTAAATTTTTAATTGTTATTCCGAATTTTACACAACTGCGATAAATATAGGCTCTACTTATAATGAATTCAAGGGTAAAGAGTGGTAGATGTGTAGAAGTTACTGTGGGAAAAAATGTTAACCGGTGGCAACATGTGTAATTTAATAGAATGTGCTAAATTGTGTACTATGTAAATTATTCTCTCGTTTTCGTATGAGTGCGTGACCGTGTGAATGTGCGAGTGTGACTTTTTATTTTTATTTATTTATTCTTTTTCCCCCTTCTTTTTCTTTCTTCTTTTTTTCTTAACATAAGCAAATCGTGATTTTATTTCGATATTCATCGTTTTTTACGTATTGGTTTTTTTTTTTGTGTTTCGTTTAACATAGTAAGTGTGTATGTAGTTCACAAACGCGTTCATAGATGATATTCTTCTACGGTTATAGTTACCAAAAAACTAAAAAAACAAAAAAAAGTTAATTATGGAAGAAAATATTTTCGAGGAAGTTGGTAAAAGAACACGAAAGAATCAGCGCTTCCATTATTATTTTTTAAGAAGAGAAACTGAAAAAAAAACACGTGCAATATACACTTTAAATTCGTTATTTTTTTCATTATTTTTTTTTCTTTTCTTTTTCTTCTTCTTTTCTCCTTTTCATCGACCAATCGTAATAAATAATCGACAGTGTTATTTTGCTTTCTTCCCTAACCAGACTGAATCGCTTACAGTTACCGAATTTTTGCATTTGAAAAATGTTGAGCTGAAAAACAGCTTAGTGGTTCAGAGAGAAGTGAAAATGAAAACAAAAACGCGTGACTTATTGATATGGGTTTTCGTTTTAGAATGAAAGTATTTATTTTATTTCTAAGTTTTTATACTCATCGCGTTAACGAACCCATTGTTCGGAATTATTATGAAAATTCTAAATGGTTCCTCTGTTGCGCGCACATCTTACGTAATTGTGAAGCTTGGTCGCAAAACGGAGTGTTCTCTAAATCTAATTGTCTTACGACGTTGATCGAAATTAGGAAGACGCGCAGTAATATTTTACGGTCAGAATATCGATGTCACTTCTTTTCCCGTACATAATGAATTTTACCATAAAATTCCATCTATCGAAACAGAAGCTCTCGCATGAAACGCACTGAGTTTCAAAACGATGTAAAATTTTAATTCCGGTTTGCGTTGAAGCTCTTGAATGAAATATTTCGAATTTCGATTTTAATAAGTTTACCACATAATGAGAAATTGCCTGTAGCCAAATTGTCGCTGTAATAGCTTCTTAATGATTTCTAAAAGCTGAATCAACTGGGTTCAGAAGTAAAAGACATATTAGCTACCTTGGTTTATGAAATGTGAATTGGTGTTTAGTTCTTGATTGTTTTTTGAACTCTCATCTGGATAAGCAAAATTCATGTCAGAGAAAGTGTGAATTATACCGAAAGACGTGTAGTTTTTTGTAACTATCCAGCTTCTGTCTTTCTTCAAAGAAGAGCTGTCAATTTTTGTAACTGATTGCTGGGAATAAATTTTGTACTTCCAAAAAACTACGTATGCACCCATTCCGAGAATTCCAGTAATGCGTCTCCTGGTCTCAGCGACATTTTATATTTACGCGCGTTTATTATTGTGTTGGATGCTATTCTTAAACTCGCGAAATTGTAATTATAAAAATTTTGCAATATTGACGACTAATCATGTTCAACAACTAGCGTAAATTTTAAGGTCACAAAATCCTCTTCCTCCGGTATCGACTCCACTCTAATACTTCCTGCAAGATAATCGTGGTATCTTGATTTTCCATCTCCTTTTTCCCAAGATATCGTGCAATCATTTTTCCTTTCGCCTTCTAACATTGGTAAAAGAATTTAATTGATTAGTTTCAATCCTCGTGTGTACGTTTCAACATTAAACATTAGCGGATTAGTTTATCCTGAACTATTGACGTTAACCTTTTTTTTTTCCCTCTTATTTCACTGAGATTTTTGATCTTAAAATTGTCTGCACTGTTGTATAAAGATAATACGAATTCTCGTATTTTTCATTTTGGCCTCGGTACTATTGTGTATTGTATTTATTAAGTATAACTTTTATGCAAGAATATGAAACGTTTCATAAATTTCCTCTTCTGAGATTTGTTAGGAAGCTTTTATCGTGTATTTCCATCAAAATACCTAGAAAAAAGACGTTGCCGTTTAATAGATTTTGAATTACTGCGTCGTAAACGCGTGAGCTGTTTTCATCATTATGATATTGTTATTATTATCATTTTTATTCTTATGATCATGATTATTTTTATTCTTAAGATTAATAACATTCGAAAAATATACTTTAGGAATATTCCATCCCTCTTTTACGTTCGTCAAAAATCTGGGCAGAAGAAGGTGTACTAATCTCTGACCCTTGATTATCTATTTCAAATCTGATCACTTGAACATTATTTTCTCATCCTTCAGTTGAAATATTTTTATGTATCTAGACACGATGGCAATCCTTAGAACAGTCAAATATTATATTAGGAGCAAAAATACGCTTAGAATTTAGTCATTATTAGATTACGACTAAAGATTTCCGAGTCAGGTTCTATTTGCAGTATTCCATTGATTTTTTTTTTTTTTTTAATTATTCTTTCGTTGCAAATATATTATAATCTTTCTAGTCCTGTAATTAACCATGTATTTATTTTATTTTATTTTTACTGTTTGTGGATGTCGGAGAAAAAAAAAAATAGAGCTACCGAATAAAATATTCTAATCTTTGTAAAGAAACGCTTTCGTGAGTGTATTTCAATTATTTACTCGTTATTTATCCTTCTGTTATTTATTTTTGTATTTTTGAAAACCCATATCAGTAAAGAGAAAAGCAAAACAAAATAAAATAGTATAATAACGATTATGCATTTCTGCGTTCATTTATTAATTTCTTTTTTGTTAATTTTTAGTTTTCTTATATTTTATTACCTATCTACGCGTGTTTTTATCTATTTATTGTATCAATTATTACTGTCACTATATATTTTTCTTTTCTTTTTGTAATTTTGTTTTATTTCACAAATTTATGTAATTGTCATAAAATGAAACGTCTTAACTGATATTGGCTTGATGTAATAGAAAAGAAAAAAATACTTCGGACGGTTTCCTCAATTCCTGTTCTGCTTACAATATTTAGAATGTGTACATAATAATTCGCTGTATACGTGTCGCACAACCTATTAAATTCCTTACTCAAAATGAGCACCCTTATGTTAGTCGATTCGCAAAACATTTCTCATAAATCTGTATAATGATGTAGAGCAAAATTTTTCGATCATCCCCCGATAAAACAATTCACGTGGAGCCTCCGGTACCCTTCCCCGTTGTAAATGCATCAACTGGAAAATGAATGTTCTTGTAATTTTTTTTTTTCTTTTTTCCTTATAAATTATACTGCCTATTCATTTCGTGCAGTCTTTTCATAATATGTACCGTGAACCCGATCAGGCAGCCCGCAATTTCCGAAATAATGTATAAAATCCAGACGGTCAAACATACAGCATTAGAAATTCGTTGTTATTATCTCTCTAGTCTGTAACTTAATTATCAACACAATTTTGAATAGGCCTATCATGGTCCCACCTTCTACAAACTTTTGTCTTTGTGAAGAACGTACGAAGATCACGTCGATGTTGATTGATATTCGTCCTTGAAAATAAAGCATTTTAACCTAGTAAATGTTCCCATTCATTATTCTTTATTAATTTGTTATTAGTGAAACGTTTTCAATATTAAAATTCATCCTTATAGGAGACTTTTGAAATTATTATTTTTGTACATAATATATATAATTATATATATTTTTGTTATTATTACTATTACTACCTATTATGATGATATTATTCATTGAAGGAAATTTTTCTCTGAATAGATACTTTATTCGACTATACTTCGCTAATATTAATAAATTACATGAAATAAAAAGAAAAAAAAGTATTTTTTAGATTTCAATTATACTTATTTATCGCTTTTAAATTTTATTTTTACAATTAATATAAATATTGTCAATTTGTATAAAATTATAGCGATATTTTTGTTGTGTTACCTGTATTATTATTTAAAGATAACAATTGTGAATAAATTTGTTTTCTTATCTTTTATCCAAAAGTCTCTTCTATTATTTCTTCGAACGGTCAAACAGATTTTCATTGCATTACTAGTTTTGAGGCGTCGGGCTCGCAAATTTTTCAAGACTGAATTCGTTATCTCGATCCAATTTACTCCGCAACTAAAATATTTCTCGTATTTTCCTAAAAATCAGGTAAAAAGAAATTACGGGCAGTACCTGGAGCGACATGGAGAAGAACAACAAACTAGTGTTGTTTTTGAGCTGACTATCGGACTTTGATAATCTATATCAAATGAGGCCTTCTAAGAGAGAGTCAATTTCTTCTCATAATCAAGAATTATATCTGAAAGAAGCATTGAGAATGTATTTGGAGAAAGGATGTTCTTTCCATAAAAAATATATGTACTTAAAGTTCTCCCTGGTTCGCTCTCGAGAGGTGACAGTTGAAGATTTCGAAACAGCCAGTCTTTGAATACTTTTCTATAGGTTTGATCTGAGAAACAAATACTACAATTACTTCTTCGACGAAAAAGAAGGCAATTCATCTATCTTAATATAGACAAAGAGTTGGATAGTATTCCTGAGTTTTCGAAAATCTATTTAGTTGGGTTAGCATTACGATTTAAAATTGTTGGAAGTTCCCTTGACTGAAAAAATTCGCCTAAAATCACTCATTTGTATCTTTTTTATACAGCGAACAGACCATATTTTGCCCCAAAACCTTGGATCGACTCTCTTTAGTTCGTCATTTTCTTTGAATATCCCATTAGTTAATAATAATAATACCAGCCTTTATTTCGGTTAAAGCTTTACATTTTGCTTACAGGCAATTGGCCCATTCGCGGGCATAGACCTCTCCGAACCTCCACCAACGAGCTCCGCCCCACGTTGTACCCTTTTACGAATTTTGTCCCTGCATCTGATTTTTGGTTTCCCTTTTCCTCTTTTGTTTCCATATGGGGTCCAGTCCGTTACCCTACTGTTCCCCCTATCCTCTTTTGATGTCATCATATGACCTGCATATTTTAATTTTACTTTTTTAATCGTGTATCCTATACCATTGCTTTGAGTTTCTGAGCCCTATTCTTCGTTTTTATTCCCAAAATTTTCTTTTCCTTTACCCTTTGAATTTTCTGTAATTTTTTGGTTTGACTTTTTGCTAGAGACCAGGTGTGGACACAATAGCTGAGGACAGGTAGAACACAGCCATGTAACGTTTTTATTTTCAAGTTTAGACCAATTTTCTAGTTTTCAAATATTTTCCTCAAGGACAAAAATTTCCCCCAGGCTTTGATTTTCCTTATTTTGAGTTCTTTCTCCGTTCTATCTTCGAATGCTACTGTTTGTCTCAAGCAGTTGAATTCTTTAACTTCTTCTATTTCTGTATCTCCCAGATTGGTATTAGTCTGTGTTTCAACTTTAGATTTCTTATAGTTAATTTCTAGACCCCCTCCCTGCTTAAAGCTACTAACTCGTCTTTCATTTGCATCAGTTCTTCTTTTTTTGTGCTCAGTAGAGTCAGGTCACCCGCAATTCTCAAGTTGTTTAGATGTATTTCTCATCTATTTTTATACCCTTGTTATCCCACTTTAGTTTGGTTATCATATTTTCAAGTGCTGCGTTGAACAAGTTTGGAGATAAAAGGCCTCCCTCTTTTACTCCTTTTTCAATTTTAAATGATTTCCCCTTTTTATCCATTTTTACATAGGCTTTAGAATCTTTGTACGTATTTTTTTATGAGGTTTATGATTTTTGAAGTATACCCTGTTTTCGTAGGCGCTTCCACAAATATTGATTTCTAATCATATCAAATGCTTCTCCGATCTTCCCTCAACATTTCTATTAATATACAACAAACTCTCAATAACAACTCCGAAACAATTGACTCACCTCTAACTTACTTACGATCTACTGACTTTTACAACCACGTTTAACTCCAAACGATGACGCCAAAAAAAAAAAAAAAAAAAAAAAAAATTTTGTTTTCCTTTATATTTTTATTTCATTTCAATTCTTTTACATGTATTTTGTTTTGTTTTCAACTTTCCTTCCTTTCTACTTTATTAAATACTAAGTTTATGAAAAAGCAGAACTATCTGCCGAGCAAATAGCCCTTAGCGCAGCTGCATTGCTCTTAAAAAAAAAAAAAAAAAAAATGCTTTTTGAAAGTCTATAAATAGTAGATATGTATCCCCAGTTGGTATTCAAGGGCTTTTTCTATTATTTGGTTTAAGGTTTGGAGATGGTCTATGGTTGAATAATTTTTTCGGAATCCGGCTTGTTCTGAAGTTTGGTTTCGATCTAATTGGTTCTAAATACTGGATTTGATAATTTTCATAAAAATTTGGTAATAGAAGATGTTAACCCTTTCTTGTTTCCCTTTTGTATAATAAAATACTTAATTTCTGACGTTTTCTATTGCTCTGGAATTTCTTGGCTTTCTATTATTAAATTAAAAATTTTGGTGAGTGCAGGTTTTATCAGATTGAAGGTCTTAAAAAAGTTGTTTTCTATTTGGTCTGGTCCCGGGGATTTATTTGCCTTTCGATTCTTGAGAACATTGTCTACCTCCTCATTCATTATTTCGCGGTATCTCTTCATGATCGTTCCCAGTCTCGTTTGTGTCAGTGAGCTCCTCTTCTTTAAATGATTCTATGTGGAATTTAGTTGCCACTTCTAAAATTTCTTTTCTATTCAATCTTAATTTTCCTCTTTGGTCTTTCATCACTATAGTTTCTTCCTGTACTTATCTCCTTCCACATTTTCTTTGTTGAACCACTGTCCTCAATAATTTCCTTTATTTGTTCCTCCTCATAAGTGTACAAGTCTTTCTTAATTTCTTTTTTGTAACACCTTTTGCAGCTCGCAAAGCTCGATTCTCTCCTTCCTAGATTTTCTATCGTTTCTTTTCAAGAGTTCTCTTTTTTTAATATTTGTCCATTGAGAATATATCTGGAGAAAGGGCGTCCTTTCCATAAAAAATATATGCACTTTACGTTCTCGCTGGTTCGCTCTTGAGAGGTGACAGTTGGAAGATTTCGAAACAGGTAGTCTTAAATACTTTTCTATAGGTTTTGATCTGAGAAACAAATATTAAGGGTTGCATAAATTCGTACAATTACTTACTTCTTCGACGAAAAAGAAAGCAATTCATCTATCTCAATATACCTATACAAGGAGTTGGATAGTAC
The DNA here is from genome assembly GCA_035079385.1 of Aspidiotus rigidus. Taxonomy (NCBI): domain Eukaryota; kingdom Metazoa; phylum Arthropoda; class Insecta; order Hemiptera; family Diaspididae; genus Aspidiotus; species Aspidiotus rigidus. Next base: position 411,818 of record JAVHKY010000083.1, on the reverse strand, counting down.
TCCGTAGTTTTTGAAAATATATTTAGTTGGGTCAACATTACAACTTAAAATTGTTAAAAGTTTTCTTCACAAAAAAATTTCGCCTAAAATCACTCATTTGTATCTTTTTCGTCCAGCGAACAGACCATATTTTGCCCCAAAACCTTCGATCGACTCTTCCTCTACTTTAGTTCGTTATTTTCTTTGAATATCCCATTAGTTAAAACGTAGGAAAATTGTTCGGCTCAAAATTTCCCTCCCATCAATGAGACTCGTCGACAAAAACTCCCCCATTTCAGAACATACGATTTCTCCTTCAAGTAATCCTTAATCTGAGTATTTCAACCAAAATACTTTACAAGTATCCCATCCAAAACGAAAGGTGTACAATTCAACAGTTGAAGACGAAAATTTTATTTATGTGTCTATAAGGTTCACATTTATCGTTAGAAAATAGGTATTGAATAATTCAATAAAATTGAAACAAGTCGGTTCACCATTTAATGCGAAGCGAAAATCACATTCAAAGCCGTTACAAGATGATTTTCATACAACTTGATAATTTCATTCAAATCCTCATACAGTTTCCGAAGTACTTACAATTAAATTAAAATTTCATCTACATCTTATTAGAATAACGAAAAATAATAAATCACTGTAAATGAGAATGAACTACTTACTGATAAAATTACATTTCTTCCTCAACTTTTTACATCGACGAAATATACATAAATAATAAGATTATCTGAATATTACGCAATCTCGCATTATTCAATTCGTAAATAGGAATTTATAAGAGACGCTTTGAAAACACGTGATAGCGTACAAAATAAAAATAAAGTTCACATTACATAGAGAATACGATTAAAAAATAGGAAAAAAGTTCACTGTAAATTTAACAAAATTAGAAAAATATGTATTTTTTATTCCTTCCAAAGAAACAGACATCATGATGCGAGCCAGTAGACAGAAATGAGTTTTACTCTTGCGGTGCCATTGCTCTGGCTTGTGCTCTGATTCGCTTTTCGTATTCCATTCGATTTTGGCTGAAAAGATTTCAGATATTCTGTTAACTGTAAGTACTTTATCGTTTTCATATCACCCTCGCAAATTATGAAATATCCAACTCGGAGACTTGAACCTTCAATGATAATAACAGCTAAAATGATATAACTTCACACCAATATTTGTATTCGACGCTTGCAATGCACACACATATCAATTGTTTTTTCGAACGTTTTGACGGAGATCAATGAAAAAGAGTAAGAGATAATACTATGATTGTAAGATGAAAAAAATCTCTCGATAAACTCAATGACGCCTAGATATGTTCTTTCCGTGAAGATGTGACAAAATAAACCAGTTGTCCAAGTCTTGTGATACGAAGGATAGATCATCAATCTCAAATCAAAATAACGAAATGCGTAATTTACCAGTAAATCGTATACGCTTCAGCTTGTGCGGGATCTTTGACATTTGGTTCATTCAATAGATCTTGGATACCTAATAAAACTTGTTTAATAGTTATGGCGGCCCGCCAATCTTTTTCCTCATCAAGAATCGACAGACATACGGTACCTGAAGACGATCAATAACATGAAAAAGATCATAACATAAGAGAGATAACACGCGAATAGAATACCGTGGCATGTTCCAAATTAATACCTGAAGGATAAACATTCGGATGGAACAGAGGAGGTTCAAATTTGCACTTCGGTGGCGTCGCAGGGTAGTCGTCTTTGAAAATCATGCGTAATTTGTATGATCCTCCTTCCCAAGGTGTCTGAAATAGGCGTACAATAAGTCGATATCCCAAATATGAGCATCACATCCGAAACAGAGTACTTACATTCTTCTTTCCCGGGATAGCGCATTCCCAATTCAATAAATTTAGCGTTCCATCAGGATTTTTTGTAGGTCTGGCAACGAAGCCCTGGAATAAAGTCGATGCATCGAAGTTGTTCTTGTAATTTCAATGATAACGAGAAACAACATACTTACAAAAGGATGATCTTTTCTCCAAGCTTTTCGCTCTTCAGATAGACGAGCTATAGCGATTCCGGCCATATTTTATTCTGCACCAAAGCTACAAGACTAAATTGAATATTCAAATAAGTTCAATCACTTCTGCTTCGTGTTTCGGCCTAATAAAAATACGTTATCTATTGGTTGATACACACTTGGATAACTCTATAACGCCGTTCCAAAGAGGACGAGATCAAGATCGTGTACGAATTACAAGTAGATAATTACGTTATTAAAACTTCAATTTGAGTAAATTATTGCTGATAAATCTGAATTTTTAAAATAAAAACCGAAGCCCGAAGTTTCACTATTTGAATGTTCCTATAAATTTACTGAAAGCCAATAAAGTTTCAGAGAATTCGAGACCTTTCACAACACAACGATGCAGAAATTTAGATTGTGAGCATAATCACGTATCCTGAATCACCCAGTCACGGGTCACGCTTGCTACGAGGTTGTGCTTGTGCTTGGTGCTTGTACGTGCGCGGCTGCGCGGTGCGCGATTCCCAAATGCGAGAGCCGAGAATGACGATTTAAAAAAATTGGACACAATCAAGGGAAAAGAATTTCTACCATGAGCTGGATAAGCCCTAAACTCCTGATTGTTCCTGATTCCCGAGTGCTGATGAAGGTGAGTTTATAATTCGCGCCTACTGATGATACCATTGAGATCATTCTCAAAAATTTAAACGGTTATCGGTCAAATGGTCTTGAAAATTCGAAACGGTTCTTGGTCTAAGGGTTAACGAACTTTTTTTATTTCGGTTATCGGTTGTAACAGTTATATAACTGTCACATTGCAAACCCTTCCCGCAGGCCAAATCCGGCAATCGAAAAAATTTCATCCGGCCCGCGTGTACGTAATAAAAAATAAAAAAAGAAATAAAATCAAGAAGTAGGAAACTCGATGATCAAGGAGTGGAAGTATTTGATAAGATTTAGGCTTGTTCATATTTTTTGTAGTTCACGAGAACTTTCAACTCGTGCTGTATGGCTCCATGCCCAAAAAGGTTGAGCGCCCCTGTTCTACAGTACTTTTCATATTGTTTTCAATTTCTTCCGAATAAATTGTCTGTGATAATGATATGGTTAACCTGTAATGTACTGGATTTTGAAAAGTTTGAAAATTATGTATTCATACAAGAAATCTGATCAAGTGATCAACATGTCCTCACAGATCACATATTTTGCAAAAACGTTCCACGCCACGGGGAGCCTATGTATCTAAAAGTGCACATAGGATGTTCAGATGTGACCTGTGGAAACTAGACATTACGTTTTTTTTTGAGTGGTATAATAATTTTCACTAATTTTCTGGTGTGAAACGTAATTTTCATACAATTTAAATATTACAATTTTTCTCATCACGTCATCAAGAGCTACTTTATTCGAGGAGTTTCATTCTTCAATTTTACTGTTATTTCGAAATAAATGCTATTATAATTCTCTTTCCAATTCTTTGACACTAATTTTTGAGATGTACTGTGATACCTCACCTCAAAATATACAATTGCTCCAGTTTCAGTTCATCTCACATTCAGGGCTTTTTTCACGAGCTTTTATAGTTACGATTAAAAGTTGTTTTCTACGTTTGCCCTATGTGTACTTTTGGATAGGTACATAGTGCACGGGATGGTTATCCTCAACCCATCAGATTTATACGCATTTTAATGTTGTTACCAAAGGGTGCTGGTCAAATACAAAATAGTATTCTTTACCCATTGTTTTTTTTTTTTTTTTCAATTTTAGGAGGTATTGCAGTCTTGTGCATAGTGGAATTTTTGCTGTGTGGTATGTTTTCTCGGCGTTTCAGAGGGTATGGATCACGACTGCGGCACTTTAAATCAATCTTTTAAATGAAATAAATAAATTTAATGAAACAAGATCTACCGTAGTACCGTCGCAACTTATTAGAAATTCTGATGTTCATATTTATTATACATAATATTTTTTTTAAATATTATGTTCGAAAATGATGAAAAAATTTCTATAAGGTATCAATCTCAGGGAAGGAAAGGGTTAAGAGTTGTGCATTAGATGCATATCTACCAAATATGAAGTGTGATGAAGGTAGTATATCAACTTTTTAACGGTAGGTATTGTTTAAAACAGAAATGAGAACCAGACGATTTGTCGTTAGCGATTCGCCGTAAGCAAATTTCTAGCAGAAAAATTCCCTAACACTCATTCGCCAATTGAAGCGAAAAAATGATTTCTGCAATTAAATTTAAAGAAATATTAAGGGGTAATCATAAAAGTAGAAAATTTATTCAGAAATGAAATCATAAAAATAGGCACTGCAGAACTATTAAATAATTGTAGTCAAGCTTTATGGCTTGTAAATATACTAAATAATGATCGATTTGCGTAGTCTCAAACAATGGAATAGATGCGTTCATCTACTGTCAAGTATTTTATTATGTATCATTATTTTTTTTTTAGGGGTGGACCCATGTCCCATTTCAGACTGTGTGTATTGCAGTTTCCCTCGTTTTGTCCGAAGCTTCTAGTTTATCGATGAAATCCCAATTTGTCGGTTGGCTGCAACCGTTGTAGCCTCTCGTGCCCAGCCTCGACATAATTATTGGTAGGCAGATATCTAATTTCTTAATTCCTAAATTTTTCCACTACTATGAGTCAATTTCTGAATACATTTCTTACTTTTATGATATAATTTCTGAGCAAATTTTTTCATTTTCATTCGGTGAATTGGTTCCGGCGAATAATTCTCAAAAGAATTTTACTGCCGGCGAAAATAAGACTTTATTGTTGGCACAGGAATAAATAAAACACGCGAATTCAACTTTTCAGGTCATAAAAAGAAAATTTTTTCAGAAAATGGTAAAACTAGGACCCGTAAAAATTTGAAAAAAAGATAATTTATCAATAAACATTAATTTGTGGAATATTGTGCACAATTTCACGGAAAAATATCTCTTGAAGTTTTATAGGTTGAAATACTTGCGCGAAAGGAAAAAGATTAAAAAAAAAAAAGTATAAGAAGTAGGTATGAGATTCAATAAACTTAGTTGTAATAACAGTAAGTTGATCGAATGCAATTGCTGATATTATTTACATTTAATAAATAATAGGTACCTAATTTATCCAACAAAGTAGTCGTCATAGAGTTGATTCTTCTAGTGATTAGGGTTTATCTGAGGTAAAAGTAGGTATCTGTTGTGTCGAGTACCTGTCTGGGCTGCGAATGGCTGATTTCAGTCGCTAAATATTTGAGTTCTACCGTGGTTTCATGACGATAATTACAACGTCCTAGCCTATCTTCTGCTAGATAGGAACCGCCCGAAAAAAAATTAGAAATTCAAAACAAAGCTATTGAGTTACGGTACTTGACGAAGACATTTCTTGTATTACGCAGCCATTGATGTCAACTAACTACTGGAACTAATTCATGTCTCCTGATGAGAGCCGAGTCTCCATATTCGTATCTAGGTAGGCCTATCTGTAAACAAAGAATTAATAGAAGCTGCAGTCAATTTGTTTTGATACTGATTTGACGGTTTCCATTTAAAGGTGCTGTAACTTTACGAATCAGAAGCAAAATGCACCAAGAGGAAGGGGATGTTCCTTATTTACCCTCATACAAGAGCTAAAAGAGCTGAATAATATAATATATACATACCCACGCTCTACTAGACTAGAATAATTTACAGAAAAGGACTCACGATATTGCTTTTTGCTGGTAAGAGTACGAGTATTCATAATCGATTAATTATTTATCGCAACTGAACAGTTCTTGCAAGAATATCACTCTTTGAAATAATTCTTAGACGAAAGTAAATTGGTCGATAACCCTTGATTTTCAAATACCTATCTAGGGGACCTATTTTTCGGTTAACTCACTCAAATAAATTTACTTCTCGTTTTTGAGTTTGTTTAAATATAATTTAATAATTACTAGACACATACAGCTAGGAACTTGTTCAGGAGTATACCGCACTAAAATCTTTTTTTTTTTTCTATTCTTGATTTTTGGTGATTTCGATCGCGTCTATGTTAAAAAAGCATGTGAAAGGCTTCGCCATTTTCCACGGGGGTCGTGGTTTTCTTTTCTGTACAGATTTATTAGCATCTGTTTCTGGCTCGTCTCGTGGCTTCGATGTGTCTCGAACTTCTCGTTTTCCTTTCCTTGTAAGCGGTGGTCTTGCCTTCTCTCTTGCAGGTCGTTTATCTGTCAGAGTTTCGTCTTTTCGTTTTGGATGCGACATCGGCGACTCGATCGTATCCTCCACCGGCAATAGCCAAATTTCATGATACTTGTCAATTTTTGGCAAATTTCTTCTTTCGACCTTGAACTGCCTTTGTGCTGGATAGAATGGTGGTTTTTGATAGTCCAGAAAGTTTTCACGGAAATGTGAAGAAATTACAGGCTGTCCCCTGTTAAGTTGAAATCTGAGCTTACTAACCTTATTATCCTTACACGATATGGTGTTCTGCTTTTCTTTTTCCGCTAAATGCCTAAGATTTTCGAGGTCTTCCCGTTCCGCTTCGAAGTCTAAATCGTCGGTCGTCCTACTCATTACCTCACTTCGTAGTTGCTTTAATTCTTCTTTCGACTCCTCTTCCGGAAGCTTTGAAAGTCGATTAAGATTCTCTAGCATTTTGAGAATATTCGTACAACGAGCGATCAATTTATGCCGTTGGACTTCCATTCGTTTGCGCGATGTCACAGTCGATCTCGGTAGGTTTCGTGGGGGTCGACTAATATCGACACGACATTTTCGCCGTGCTTTTTTTTCCTTGACAGGAAGTCCGTTCTTCGCTCTGATTACGTCCTTCAGCCTCTTTAGAGCTTTGTTAGGAACTCTGTTGCGAAATTGTTTCCATTCGTACAACATCGTTGGGTCGGGAGTAGGAGGAGTTTTCGGCGGTGGCTTCTTCGTAGATTTTTTCTTTCTTCTTTTTTTTTTCTTTGGATTTATAGTAATGATACTCTTTCGTTTTTCAGTAGTACTCACAGTACTCGGAGAGGTTTTTTTAGTTTTGGGTTTACAAAAACCTTTTTTGTTCGGCGATTCAGTCTTTACTTCATCAGTAATGTTCGGCGTGGACGTTGGACTAGACGACACCGAGGTGGTTATCGGTTGAGTCGCTGGGTCGAGTCTATTCGATGTATCCGTCAGTGAAACTGGCGAACTTGCCGAGGCATCCGAATCGACAGTCGAGCTGGAGTCACCAGATGCCATGTTCTTTTTCTTGCGATAATCTTATTAAAGAAAACGGTCTCATACGTGAATTTTAACACTCAAGGTTGGCAATAGCCGCAGAGCGGCGGTGACGAAATATTTCTATGGATTTCTGAAATTGAAACATAGTTTATTTTATCGATATTTCGCCAAAAATTATTGACAGTACCGGACGCCCTTAAGAAGTGAGGAGAACCCGATTGCGTTCTCTTACCTGGTTTCATTATAAGTGAGGTATTTTATACGATACGTCAGGGAGTTTCAATTTAACGAAAAAAGAAAATTGAAAATAAGGTAATCGCTAGGCTCTCAACTTCCGTGAACGTTCGTACAAAATCTATTGAATTGGTACGCAAATATGACAGGGTTGGTAGGAGAAAAAAGAGATTCTGCTAAGCAAATGAAAATTTGCATTGTGTTGCGTGTTCTCGAGGTCGTTTACAAACTTTCGCGTGAACGCCAAAAAGATCTGGAGCAATTCATAAGTTTGAGGCGTAGACGTATACGTGAGCTCTGAAAGACAATTCATGGAGGCAATCGCGATTTCATCGTCGGAACGCGTGAGCCTTTTGCTAAAAAGTAATTCAATATTGATTGATTTTTTTTAGGTAATTGATCCTTTTTTTAAGGGTGGGATGTGATCAAAAGTCATGTTTTAACTGCGAATCTGTATCCGAGGAAAACTCCTTTGTGCCTGCAATCCCTCTGGGGAATTGCCGTTCTAGGAGATACAGGGCTCTTTCTTATTTTAAGAACTGAGGAAGAATTAAGGTGAGAAAGACGTTGAACCTGTTTAAAAGCACTTATCTTCGGAGGAGATGACTGGACTCGACGCGTGGGTGAAGTAGCGATTGAAAAATATGATACGAGTACCCTAAGTTTAAAAAAGGAAACAAATATCTCAACTACCTATTACTGCATTTTGAACCAACGAAACAGCTAAATTACCATTGCACCAGTTCTAGAGCTCTTAAATAACTTCGATGCAGCGGAAGTTAAATGGAATATATGGGAGGATTCGTCCATATTATAAAAGTATTCAGTTTTCACTTCGCCAGTTTTTTTTTTTTTTTATTAGGGAGCTATGTGACTTTTTTTTGAAATTGGAAACAAATCAATATAGATGGATCATTGCACCTCAGTAAAATTGATAATAACAATGATGGAATCTACTCGGGAATTCTGTCGTTTCCAATAATAAAACATCAAAATTCCACGCATATAAATTAAGGCCGATAAAAATAAATCAAGTTACGTAAAGATGAGACTCTAAAATACGAAGGGGAAAAAAAAAGAATAATAATTATTGGTTATAAAAACTCGTCGATTCCTCCTGGAAATCAAAACAGGAAATAGTAATCAATTTTTCGAGAAAAATTCTTCATCCTCGGTTTTGATGGTTTAAAAAAAAAATAACGAAACAAAACAAGGCGAGGCGATTAAAGTAAATATTGCATGCGATAAAGATCTTTGTAAGCCATGTCATCTTGTATTTCGCGGACGCAAAACTATTATGCTATGCATAAAATTTTGGTGTTTATCTGGACGGATACACTTTTTGTCTCGACGACAACCGGTTATATCATTATTTTACAAAATTATGCAATTAGATTGTGAGGCGTACCCACAATATCTGCTTCTGTAAAGCCATCAAAAGAGGTATAGTATTTTTTCCTTCGTTCTCAGGTTATTCAGAAAGCCTAAATTTACAATATTTCCACGATTTATTTTACTGTAGGTATTTTTGTAGCTATTGTAAACTTTGATGAGTACAGGTCAATTTTTCTTTCAGGCCCTGGTGAGCTCTTGGCGGCTCTGTAGTTATTTCATGTATGTAAGTAGGTACGTGGCTAGTTCTCTGTTCGCAGAAAAGTTTTCTTTTAGCATGAAAGGACAACTTTAAGAGATTTTCCCTATCGCCAAAGAATAAAGAATCGGTTTGAGAAAGTTGCGATTGGTCAAGATTTGAACCAAGGGTCCCTTTTGGTGATCATGTAATCAAAATTTGATTTTCATACCTAAGAAGTTATATCCCGCTAAGTACACTTTGAAAAAATAAACGATTTCTTTTGTAGCAGTCAAGGACATGAAATTTTTGTTAAAATCCTCCTCAAAAACTGTCTACCACCTAATGAAGAGAATTTATCATTGTTAGAATATGAATGGTCAATATATCGACGCTTATGGATTTCACATCTGCGGTGTATGATAATTTTTACACCCGTACCGCTGTACTACACAAAGTGCAAATTCTGTTTGTTTGTTGTATGCTAGCGAAACTAGCGGGATAGTTCATATCATGAATCAGCTGTGAGCTGAGTTGCTTCGTTTCTTTTAGCTTCATACAAACCTGAGATTATTCACTTGAAGGTCAAAAGGTTAATCTCCTTTTTTTGCTCGTTGTATCATTGTAACTTAAGTGTATTCAATAAAGCTGCTCTTTGCCTATCGTACATTTTGATTTCAAGGAGATTTCCTAACAATCATAATTATTGAGAATAAGAACAACTTGCTTGATTACGGGCACAAAATAAAAAAGAAATAATTTATTATAATTTTGCGGTACGAGAACGGCTTCTTCCCACTCATTTGTATTACCTGATGTTGCAGATAAAATTTATAAATTGCATCCCGTGTAGTACTCCTCAACATAATACGCAGAAATACGAATACGTGAATAATGAGACCACCACTGCAATTAGTTTGTGAGAAACTTGAAAGATTTCATAGTCGTTATATTGGCCGCGTTGATCATTGAATAGATATGAGAAGAAAAAAAATAGATGCATTTGCACGACTGCAATGGAAGCGGGAAATCCGCGGTCCCGAGTCCCCTAGAGTCGAGTCTTAAGTTTTTCCAAGTCCTGAAAATCATGACGTGACAACTTGAACGCGCTCCAATTTCGAGGAAGCCGTCGTCTTTCCAAGTCTCCCTTCTATCATGTATAGTTCGAGAGTCGAAATTGTTCTAAGTCCCACTCCTATTATATATAGAGCTCGGAGGTCGGAATTTGTTCAAGTCCCCTTCCTATCATATATGGCTAGAGGGTCTAAATTTTTCCATGTCCTCCTCCTACCATATATAGCTCGGAGGTAGGAATTTTTCTAAATCCTCCTCCTCTCTCCGTGACGTCATGAACCTCGTTCGCGCCCGCGCTCGCGGACAAGATTTCCTGGAAGTACCCCCAACAAAAAGGATAGCGGGTTCCCCGCTAAAAAAAAAAAAAAGAATATGTTTATCATGAAAGAAATTGACCTTGGACATGAATTACTGCCTAGTAGAAAGTAAAACCTGCGTACTCTGCACATAAATGTAATATCCATATGACAAATTAAAACAGATATAATGGCATTTCCAAAAAGATATTCACACTATACGCCTCTTCCTTCTCCGTATCTACAGAATTTCACCATTACCAACCGATCCTCCGCCAAGTTCGTCGATCTCACTCACGACTCCAAAACCTCCTGGACTTCCATAAAATCACTGAATTTCTTGACCGTTCTCAAATACTTATCACACCCTTGTACCCGCCGTAACCTCGAACTCCTCTTCCAACTCCATAATGGTCTAATCAGTTTCCAATTTCATTGTGGTTCTCCAATTTACACCCACTCCAATGAAAGAATCTTAGCTGAAGTAATTGGGATACTAGCCTGTGTACCGCAATTAGCCTGGGATCAAAATATCTTCTACTAAAAAACTCTCTCTCATCTCTCTGGGCTATTATCGATGAACTTTCTGGCCTAGATAGCCCAATACCCAAATCTTCAAATGCTTTTAACCTATTTAATTCGCCTGTGTTGTCGCTTCAATCCCGCATCTAGGAACTCATCTCACACTTGCTATTTTTTCATCTTCTTCCCCATGGAAGCGGTCCCCTTACGGCAACGTCACATCCTTCTGTATGAGAAACTCGGCTTCTTTATTCACTGCCGAACTCATCCCTATATTCACATGCCTCTCCCTTCTCAGTCACTTCTCTTCTTTTCGCAAATTCCTTATACTATCTCATTTTCTCTCATCCTCAAGATGCTCTTTCTGTCAATTCTGTCGTCCAACCCTTCTTATACACTCGTTCAATTCTTCCTCATCTTCCACTTCTTTTTCATGAACATCGGGACGCATCGACCTTGAGGACCATAAGGCAATGAATCTTGCTACAGCAGTCATTATGTTCTCTTTTCATGAGTAATCCTTCCCACTCGTATGACTACAAATCCTAATACTGCTCCCTCATCCTTTACTCCTCGTATGTTCTTGCCCTCCTCATCCTTCAACAAACTCTGATCTACTGATAAAAAGCTTCAAGTACTTGGTCTACTTCGAATCTTCCGTTCTAACGAGAAGAAGTTATCGTAACCGTCCATCCCACCCACTTTTTTCTCTCTTCACGTCTCTTTCCTCTCATATTTATCGTATACAATGCAGAGGGTCTCTTGCCCCGCTTTCAAAAACTTCCAGCTTCACCATTCGGTTTCTTCCTGCATCAGCAACGAAATCATTAGCACGTTGACTTACCCCCGACCCCCCTACCAGATATTTATATTCATCCTTATTGTCCCGATCTGGCCACTCCGAGGCCATAACTCAAGAGTTGTCGCAAAGATCGTTGATTTAATTAACAAAAAAAAAAAAAACAACGGCTTCCTTAACGAAGTTAAACGAGGAACGTAGGGAACCAGTTTTATAAGTCAAATTGGATTTGGTATTGAGAATTTAAGGAAGCCTAGACCTAGTAAAGGTAGTATAAAAAAGGCCTAAAGATCTATTATAAGCCTAGCATAATATAGTTTGAGAGTCTAAATTTTTCTAAGTCCCTCTCATCTCATATATAGCTCGATAGTCAAAATTTTTCCAAGTCCCCCTCCTATCATAATTATATATCGTGATAGTCGAAATTTTTCCAAGTCCCCCTCCTATCATATACAGCTCGAGAGTCAAAATTTTAACAGGGAACCTGTTTTATGGGGGGCTATTTGAGAAATCTGCCGTCCGCCGTCCGCCGTCCAGCGAAAAACTTGGAAAAATTTCGACCCTCGAGCCATATATGATAGGAGAGGGACTTAGAAAAATTTCGACTCTCGAGCTATATATGATACGTAGGAGGGGGACTTAGAAAAATTTCGACTCTCGAGCCATATATGATAGGAGAGGGACTTAGAAAAATTTCGACTCTCGAGCTATATATGATAGAAGGGGGACTTAGAAAAATATCGACTCTCGAGCCATATATGATAGGAGGGGGACTTAGAAAAATTTCGACTCTCGAGCTATAGATGATAGGAGGGGAACTTAGAAAAATTTCGACTCTCGAGCTATATATGATAGAAGGGGGACTTGGAAAAATTTCGACTCTCGAGCCATATATGATAGGAGAGGGACTTAGAAAAATTTCGACTCTCGAGCTATATATGATAGAAGGGGGACTTAGAAAAATATCGACTCTCGAGCCATATATGATAGGAGGGGGACTTAGAAAAATTTCGACTCTCGAGCTATAGATGATAGGAGGGGAACTTAGAAAAATTTCGACTCTCGAGCCATATATGATAGGAGAGGGACTTAGAAAAATTTCGACTGTCGAGCTATATATGATCTAGGCTTCCTTGAATTTTCAATACCAAATCTCATTCGAATCATAAAACAGGTTCCCTGCGTTCCTCGTTTAACTTCGTTAAGGAAGCCGTCATTTTTCCAAGTTTTTTGCTGGACGGCGGACGGCGCGCGGCAAATTTCTCAAAAAGCCCCCTATAAAACAGGTTCCCCCTCCTATCATAATTATATAGCGCGATAGTCGACATTTTTCCAAGTCCTTCTCCTAATATATATGGCTCCAGAGTCGAAATTTTTCCAAGTCGCCCTCCTATCATATATAGCTCGAGAGTCGAAATTTTTTCTAATTCCCTCTCCTAACATATATGGCTCAGGAATCGAAATGTTTTCCAAGTCCCTCTCCTATCATAATTTATATGGCTCGAGAATCGAAATTTTTTCCAAGTTTTTTGTTGGACGGTGGACGACGCACGGCAGAAATCTCGAAAAGCCCCCTCATAAAACAGGTTCCCTGTTAAAATATAAATTCTTTATATACCGTACTTTGAAATCTCTTCACAGGTATACTGGATAGTGGGCAGGAGGACTTGGCCTCGCTCTGGCGGACAAAAATTCCGGATTAGGTGGAAAATGGAGCTAGGCCTTCGAGTCCTCGGACAACATTGTTCAGCCTTTGGAAAATTCAATTCGAATAGAAGCACTAAAATAGGCGGTCACCACATCCCGCCTTGATAAAAACACTGTGTCCCCTTTTCGACTCGCTGAGGTGTTCCGAGGATCAACTACATCATCATGATTCATACCAACAAGATGATTAGGCCTACAACAGACAGACTTCTATGTCAGTATGAAATTTTGATGTAAACTTCAAGTATTTTCATTTTTATTTAACTTTGTATCTATTATCTACGACCGCTTCTAAAATACGATAATAAACATAAGTATTATATAAATAAATCTTCTTATACTAACATTGTTAGACTGTGACTACACTAACAGATTAGGACGGAAAGTCTTGCTGATATGTATAGTCCTCTCGTTCGAGTGATCTAGACACTCGTCGAGATAGTACACCTCGATAAATTTCACGAACAAATTTCCTACGAAAAGGAAGAAAATAAATCGTCCACCATCGTTGGCAATTCAATATTCTTAAGTTGACCTCTGTCGTGAAAAAAGAAGAAGCTGGTAGATATCAAAGATGAGCTAACGAGTAAAACCTGTTTTGAACACGCGACATCAATTTTCAATCCATTTGAAGTAAGAATAAGCAACGATATCAGTACTCCGGTACATACATTTTTTGGATCATAAATAAAGGATCACTATTAGTACCGAAACAAATGAGAGCGAGAGTACCGGTGGAAGAAATTTTCATTAAATGCATGTCAGATATGTAGGCTAGTACTCACCTATTCGTAAAATAGTTGCACAACGTTACCGGTAGTAGATAAATACCTTCTTCATTTTTCGAATATTATACAAACGATCCGAGAATTTTGTAGAAAATTGTAAAATTATATCATATTTCTTGTGTAAAAATATTCTGTCGATCTTAACGAGACAGGTAGATTAGGTTTCGACGAGTGAGGTTGAATTAAAAGAATGAGAAAAAACAGAATATATTATATCTAAATCAACACGCATTCGATATAGTGGTTATGATGATGGCGTACAAGTTTATTATCTACTGGTTCATTAAAGATATTACGAATACCTAGGCAGGTACCTGAACCAAATTACTCTTCACCTCACGAATTCGTAAAAATTTAATCCCATTGATGTGAAGCCTGTTTCCTACTAGCAGAACTTTTTGAGCGTCGATCGAATTCGGCTAATTTATTGAAACTGAATTTTAATCAGGGAATTGAAACAGAAATATAGGAGAAGAATATTCTGGAAACTGAAATTAAAATGAAGCTTGTAGCTTACACGGATGGGTATTTCTTCGACTACGTCCATGGAGAAGTTCACCGAACCTTTTTTATGGGAGTGAATTCAGGGTGTTTGAAGCGTCAATCTATACACATACCGTCTTAGTTTGTAGGTCTATAGGAAAGCGTTAAAATACGTTATAAGATATACCCGTATACATACGTGACCTATCAGTCAGGATGATGGGACTCTATCTTCCAAGTCTCTGGAACGATGTAAGAGAATCATCCCTCAGTTCGCTTATAAGCAGGCATTCATGTCGTTCAGAGCTGAAAATTTTTAAATCTTCGGCACAGGGTCCGATTGTAGTACCTGAATAGTTTCCTTTTCGTTTTGTAACTTTTCTTAATTACAGTCTTATGATACATTCACAGTCCATCAAACGAGATTCATCCCCCTCCCTCCAATATGCCCACATTGTTATAATCAAGACCTCTTAGTCGAAAACATCTTTACCTGTCCCCATTCAAGCCTCTATGGACATCTCAGCCTGTACATCAAAGCCTTGAAAAATAATTCTGACACTATCACTCTCGTTTTCCAATACCTCAAATAAACCTACTTCTTCACTGTCTTCTAATCATATGACATTCAAATATTGGAGTAAGTGTAATTGTCGAGTATTAAACTGAATAGCTCGTCGATGAAAAATAAATACCCACATTTCTTTGGCAGGAGTGGGTCTGTGAGCTCGCCTCCCTCACCCCTTAGAAGAAAAATCGTTTCACTTTTCTACCGAAATTACTTAGTTGCTCATCAAAAGAAAAAAAAATTTCAAAGTTCCACTTGATCGATGGCAAGTCGAAATTTTAACCTGTTCTACAGGTCCCCAACCTACAGACAGGCTAATAAGTCTTCCCTAGAATCATTGGATGCAACATAATCTTAGCGCACCAACCTACGCGCTGATGCTGGCATGGCGATCCTCCTTTAAAATTCCAATTCTTATCGCTTACTGCCAGCTTTCTTGCGTGTATGGCCTAATTTCTCCAACTCCCGGTCTTTCTTCCCTCCCTTAGTTGGTGAAAACCTACTATCCCATATATGTAAGAATATGCTGCTGCATATTCTTGCACGCTGGCACTCGCAGACAAAATAGGTAGTCGTAGTTGTTATAAGAAATTAGAATAGAGATAGCGAGTGTCAGTTAATTCACGTTTTGTACGTGTAGTTGAGGTATCGTTCAGTAGAGACTCGGTAGCAGGAAAGACGAAGGTCTTCGGATCAATAGAGACCTGTTGCCGAGAAAGACGAAGTTCGATTCTTACAAATTAACTGACCAACACGCCGATTCAGAGTTGGGTGTTCGAGTAAAACGGAATGCCGGAAAGAAAGATAATCCAGAAAACCGGTAAACGATCACCCAGGTAAACGATCACCTCGACATTCTTCTCTGGCGGTGGACCCTCCTAAGAGGGGGAGATCTAAGAATATGCTGCTGCATTATTCTTGCACGCTGGCACTCGCAGACAAAATAGGTAGTCGTTGTTATTATAAGAGATTAGAATAGAGATAGCGAGTGTCCGTTAATTCACGTTTTGTACGTGTAGTTGAGATATCGTTCAATAGAGACTCGGTAGCAGAAAAGACGAAGGTCTTCGGATCAATAGAGACCTGTTGCCGAGAAAGACGAAGTTCGATTCTTACAGACAATCATCTCAAATTTAAGCTAGTTCTCCCGATCAACTCATCCAACCCTCTCCATATGTCCACGACACCTCACATTTGCCTCCACCCTCACCGAAACCGCCCAACATAACCGATATTAGTCACGTCAAAGTCATTATTGCTGATGATCTGTCCTTTACATATAAGTCCAAATCGAATTCCAACACTGGCTGTGCCTTTTCTATAGATGGGGTATAGTTCCGCTATTCTGTATGGAAAACTGGCCTTCAAAACATTCTGCTGAACTATCTGCCATTTATTCCTGTCTTACTCATCTCTCTCCCAATAAATTCCTCCCTTTTCGAGGCTCTTTCTTCTCCCAAAGCTATGCAAGACCTCTACTCTTCCAAACCTATTGTTCAGCGCATACCCATCTTCCTTCACACTTCAACATCTTCTCTACCTCCAGTAGGTCTCCTCTGGATTCCTCGTCACATCGACCTTCCGAGACAGGACACAGTGGACCGAGCAACCGAGTGAAGGTTGGAGCCATTTGCGTCAAACGGTTACAGTTTTCGGTTGTGGTTCCAGATCACTCGGTTCCGGCACTGGTTTCATTGATATAAAGGTTCTTGAAGTTTTATCGGTTCCGGTTTTTGATAGTTTGTTTTCATCCCGTTTTCGGTTCCACTTACATGGAAGGAAAAAAAAAAACTGTGTGAGGGGAGCGTTAAAGTGATAGCGATTACCGAACATTGTAGTAGTTTTTTTAATTTAAAATCAGTCACAGTCAGTGATGGAATCTTAGAAAATGGCAAAATACTAGAAAGATAGTTTAGAAAAAAGTATTTTGGTCAGACTTCTGAAGATGTCCTTTTCTCTCTTTTTGCTGCATTGCTTAGACACAATGTGGAACCACAGAATCGGTTCTGTCGAAACCTGTTTTAGTTCCAAGTGTTCTCTCCACTCCCGCTCGAAAAGGTTCCGGTTCTCGGTTCTTTTCGCTTCCAAGAAAAATTTCAGCGGTTCCAATGGGTTTTGTACCAGTTTCGGCAGAAGGTTTTGGCCCTCGCACGCGAACAAAACCTGCACGCCTCCTGAATCACTGATCCCTCCCCTTCTCTGGCCTGGGACGCGAAATTATATTATCGTTCTCTAATCATCGTATTATGGCAGACAAGATCCTACGGTAAATTTTTCTCGATTAAAAAATCCTCAATCCCCTGGTGGTCCTCTTAAATTTGTTCCTCGCGCGATGAAGAAATAGTTATAGCTAAACCGATAATTGGACACACGCGCCTCCTTCTTCTTGGACTCTCTCATGCTAATTTTGCCATGCTGACCAATTATCCGCCTCCCATTCTTCCTCCTATCCACACCTCCCGAACCTCGTAAAATCATTTTCTGTCCCCTCTCAAGTCTCTTCGCAACTCAGTAACATTTTAAATTTCCTCCGGTCCACATCCTCTTATACGCAATCCACTTAATCCCATGCTTCTTCCCGAGTTGGAAGCTCCCTGTGTAGTTAAATAACTCGTTAAAATGAAAAAATTATTGGTGGAGAGAAAAATTTCTACGAATAAAAATTAATAAATAGCCTACTTTATGCCCGTCAGCGTTCCAAATTGACGGCTAAAAGATTTATAAACTTTGTCAAAATGAAAAATTTTACCTAAATTTTACTTTCTGTAAACTCAAAGTACGTAGCTCTTAAAAAATGTTATTAAAGAATTAAAAATTCAATTTTCAGAGTGCTCCGAAAAAATCAATTAAAATTTCTGAATTTTTTTCACCCAGATAAATAAGCTTATGATGTGAGCATGGGGTGTCACACGACTTCAAAATTAATGACGTTTTCTTACGAATCGAATGTCTTAAATTCCTTCATATACAATTTATTTTCCTCAGAAATTTTTTGATTGAGAAATAGTCTACTTGATTAACAACATTTTTCTCTTACTATTCCACATTTCTAATTCACAGGACGTCGTTGTGAGATTAAACACACGTTAAAAAAAAAAGAAATAGAGCAACGTTGAGTTCGGATTTCTCACTCATAATTTTGAAATATTCTGTCCCTTTGTCTCTGAGCAACGCAAATATTACTGGTCATAAAAAATTAATAAATAAAGACCCAGACGTGAGTGTGTAAAAAATCGAAAGTTCCATTTCGAGACAAAGAAAACGAGACAAAGAAAGCGCAACACACTAATCCACCCGGATGAGCCTTTGTTGCAGAAAGTGGAGAACGCAAAAAGAAGACCATAAAAGGAAAAAAATACGTCGTTTGGTACTCGCCTGCGTAACAAAAAATTGAATACCTACAGGTTCGTCAGGGTAGCAATCGTTCATATGCTATTACTACCCGGCGGGCGGAATCCCAGGGCCGAGCCTAGCACATGCACGGTACATTCACCCTAACCTTTTGTTTGTGAGCCGTTTGCGAACGCAGCCCGACCTACGCATCTTCGAATAAACCTCGATAGCCCTCATCAAGAAAATTTTTTGCAGAAATTATGAGAAAAAAAATACGGGTTCGCGGATTGTTCTCTCGACGCAGCGTATTAGGAATACAAATTTCGATGCTCCAACTTCGTACAGCTTTTAATAGTGATTCGAACGATGAAAAAAAAAAAAAAAAAAAACTGAGAAGCGTGATGATGATAATAAACTCGCGCTATTTTTGAAATCGATAGCAAAAAAAAAGTGGAAAACCGGTAACATTTTCTAGTTAATATTACAAACTCGAGGACGTAAAGTAAATTTACGTCAACTATTAAACTGACTAAGATTCATACTTACATTTTCATGTTTCTTCAATTTTTTCCAATTTTAATTTGGCAAACATTTTTGGGTCATCTCATCATCAGTCCTTTATAAGTCGTAAAAAATTTATTTTATAAAAATCTCATAAGTTACGCAGCATTGAATTCCCTTTTACATTAATTTTTACGAATTTCGGCGAAATAATCAAAAATTGACGACAGTTTCTACACGTGATCGATTTTCGTGATTAATTATGAATAAGCCTGTTTTTTTTAAAGTGTAAAATTTTCAACCTTCGCCAAATTTTGTTACCTCTCCTCGGCACGCGCTAATATCGTTTATTTTTAATACCGTCTACACTAATCGTGAAACCGATACCGCTTCGACAAGCGACACAATCGGCATTACAATTCAAGTGCTGTAGACAAAATTTTTTCTGATAGTACCTAAAAACATAATCGTATTAAGTTACTTGCGTCGATAAGGCGCTTTTCCCCGAAATCATAGTCAATTTTACCATGGTAGGTACCGGTACTCGCCCTGTATTGACCTTGAGGCAGAAGAAATGAGTAAGCTGCAGTAACTGTAGAGCTATTTCTCCTCAATAAGATCAATGTAAGCGCAAACCAATTGATACGATAAGCGCCAGGCTTAATGATGAGTATAATAATCTAGAGGGAATGTGTTCCAAATTTCTTTATATGTGATGATAAAATGCTTAGTAAAAGATTTATCAAAACATTTTCCTCTAGGGTACGGAACAAAAGACTGATTTCCAACATCTCGAATCATATAAGACTTCGAAGGAATCTAACAGAATCCCTTTCTTTTGAGCATCTCTCTCGCTGTAGGTATTTCCTTTTTCATTGCCTAATTAAAATGGCATCAGCGTGATCGTCAGCATATGTACCTAACACAAGAAATCAAAATTCAACGAATCACACTTCCTTCTCAATATTTCAATTAATTCAGAGTTATACATCGTTTGAAATTTAGGTTCAGAATCTTGGCAGAAAACCTGTTCCATCGATCCCGATTGCTCATCGAAATTGTAAAATTCCCCATCGGCCTATGTACATAACAGGTTCCTTGCTCGCCTCAATCAACGTCGTTAATTAGTACATTGGCAAAATGTAGATTTTTGACAAAAAATGACTATAGAGTTTTATCATTCTAGGTCTCTAGTTATAATCTACTTCGAAATTCCTTACATTTTGCAATTTACACAGAGAGCAAAATGTAGGTAATCAAAATGTTCAAAAAGTAAAAAATATGAACGATTCTCAAAATTGAACCTCCTGCGACTCGAATCGAAAGGCGCGAATTTTAAAGGTTCACCCCGGAGGGTGGGGAAAATTTCATTGTCCGACAGATTTTTCTCCTTGAAACGCATAATTCGAGGCTTTTTGGAGGTTTCGCGATGATTTGTCAATTGTCCTGTTCCTAATCTTATCAGAGTCCTGTAAAAACGAGTGAGGGTGTGGGCCACCATATTTAGTTGTCAAGTCATTATTTTATCTTCAGACTTCCCCCACTTCAATGATTGTCGACAGATTATGACAGTTCTAAAATTATAGGAGAACGGGTTACCCTCCAGCGGCAAAACAAAATAGACTGTTTGCTGATTGGTGCAATTTGGTCGAAAAGGTGAAGATGTAAGAAAAGTTTTGCAGAATTCTGGAGATGAACTCATCTAAAAGATAATTATGAGAGCTACAATTTTCATTCTCGACGGTATTACATGATGTATAACCTCCTATGCGACTCCACGTTCCTCTTTAGTGCATTCTTGATATCGCCACTAGCGCTCTTATTGGATTGCAAATTAATGAATAGGCAGCAATGTGTCAGTACCAGCAGCACGCCTGGAGCATGACCAAAAGCTCTATGGCAAATAAACGCGAAAAACGAATACTCCGAAGGGAGAGTGAACAATGCAAATCGCAGAAAAATATAAGACGACGAGCGTTTTCGGTTAATAAACCATCTTCAAGCCTGAAATGAAAGCAACTGACGAACAGAAAAGAAGAACAAGGTATTAAGATTGTCCAAACGAGAAATCGCGGTGTGAATCATAAACCAGTTCGATTAGGCCATCTTCCGGAATGTACGAGTTGAGCACAGTGATACCGTCGGTGTTAAGATGACACATTATCTCTATATGCTCGAGGGCGATGCGCTTACGATAGGAATTCTCCTTATGGAGGAGCTTTTCGGATCCCTCGCGGAAGCTGTGGCCACTGTTTATTAAATGATCAACAAAAGCTGACTCCCCTAAATGTCCCTTCTTCTAAGAATTCAGGTACTCAGCTACTCTAACATTCATTTGGCGACTGGTTTCACCAATATAAAAGCCTCCACAATCCCCACATTCCAACTTGTAAACACCACTCCTCTCATCGACAGGTATGGGGTCCTTCAGTCTCACAAACAACCTCTTGACTGTGATAGGGTTGTAAAACGCGGGTCTGAAGCTAAACGGTCGGAGGGCCCAACCCAGTTGGAGGGAGAACTTCCCCAAGAAAGGGAGACTGATCCTCCAACGCAAACGACGATCACGGATCATGTCTCGGGGGAGGGGGTGGTAGAATCAAGAAGGCTCCTCGTAACTCTCCTTCGAACCATCACTTCAACATCGACATTGACCCCATTCACTCTAGCCAGGTGTTTTATTGTAATTCTTTCTTAAAGGCAGACTGACTCAAAGGAATACGAGTCAGTCTGTCAACTAGGCTATTAAAGGCAGCCATATTATGAGCAACGGGACAAAACGAACCTCCGTCGACTAAAATATCGGTCGTAGTATCTTTTCTGTAAATTCCATACTTATGGATACCGGCTATTATAGAGATCGATAAATCCAAAAAGTTAATAGAAAATACCCTTATTTCCAAAGTAGACTTTATGGAAGGGTACCAGGAATTGAGATACCTCAGAAACTCACCAAGGAGATCTGGGGGACCAGTTCAGGTACATAGAACGTCATCAACGTACCTGTGCCAATAGTGAATATGATTAAGTAACTCCTGGTTCAATTAAAAGAGGTCACGTTCAAACTTAGACATGAAAATTTCGGAGATGAGAGAGCCTAAAGGTGATCCAATAGGGATCCCTACTTCATCAGGAAACTTGAAAAATTTTCCTTCAAATTTACAGTAGTTGGGGGACCAGCAAATATTCAGAAGATCGAAAAATTCCTGAAGCTCATTGTGAGGAATATTGGCTTTGACTAGTAGCTCACCCATACGCTGGATAGTAGCAGCCTTAGGAATATTTGGGAACAAACCAACACATCAAATGAGCAGATGGTCGTTCCCGGGGGAAGACTTACACCCTTCAGAACGTCAGTTAAAGAGGCCGAATTCAAGACCAAATGAGGAGATTCAAAATCAATGCGATTTTTGAACTAACGGTCAAGGAATTTGGCAAGGAGGTACGTGGGGGAGGAGACGAAAGAAACAACGGGTCGCATAGGGGTATTGTTCTTATGCACTCTGGGCAGCCCGTAGGGAAGGGGGGTTGTGGGGTTAGGAACAAGGAGGGCTTTTTTCAAAGCAGGAGTTTCGATAATAGCCTCACTCCTGTTGATGACACTCGTGCTTAGGAAAACTGAAATCCTCACTCTCTTTAGCAGCTGGAGGACTTCATGGACCTTAGAAGAATAGGCCGACTTCTCCATCACCACAACAGCATTGCCCTTGTCAGCCTTAGTGACGATTAAATCTCCCTCTTTCATCTTCCTCTTCAAACGTTGAATCACTCCTCCCAATTTATTACTCATGCGAGGGAGTGGGTTATTACGGACTAATTCGGCACAATCTTTCTGAGTATTAAAACCAGGACCAATTTTAACCGCAAGATCCGCAACAACATTCGCCAAGGTTTCATCCTTCTTGAGGGGGAGGTAAATTGAATTTCAAATCTTTCTCAAGGAGGACAGTTTCGTCACTATTAAACACTGACTATTATTTATGAGGGGGGGGGGTGGAATTTATGAACGACAACACCGTCACACACCCTGGTGAGACCAGCCGCCAAATCAAAGTTAGAGTAGCTGAGCACCTGAAGTCTTGGAAGAAGGGACACTTAGGGGAGTCAGGTTTTGCTGATCATTTAATAAACAGTGGTCACAGCTTCCGCGAGGGATCCGAAAAGCTCCTCCACAAGGAGAATTCCTATCGTGAGCGCATCGCCCTCGAGCATATAGCGACAACACCGACGATATCACTGTACTCAACTCGTACATTCCGCAAGATGGCCTGACCGAACTGGTTTATGATTCACACCGCGATTTCTCGTTTGGACAATCTTAATACCTTGCTCTTCTTTTCTGTTCGTCAGTTGCTTTCATTTCAGGCTTGAAGATGGTTTATTAACCGAAAGTGCTCGTCGTCTTATATTTTTCTGCGGTTTGCATTGTTTACTCTCCCTTCGGAGTATTCGTTTTTCGCGTTTATTATGGATAGCCGTAACCTTGAGGAACGTATTCGTTTAATTCTCTATGGCAAATGTTGATAGCTGAAATGGCCACAACACAAAGGAGCACATGGGGCTGTTTGGCGATGTAGGCGGGTCCCTGGGGCTTCGACCCTGTAGGAAAGATAGGCTAGATTACAGGAATTTTTCCAGTCTAGTTTATGGGTTTATCGAAAATTGTGACAGAGGCATTAGTCCCGACTTCATTGATTTCTGAGTTTAACACCCTCCTTCAAAAATACCTCTGCCCCAATATATATTAGTTCAACGACTCCATCTACAAACTTCCTTCTGACCTAGGTGTCCCTATCGGATCACCTGAAATACTCATGTCCAGACTTGAGGCTGAGATTTTCAGTTCTGGGCACCCTCTCCTCAACCACGTGTTTACTTGATGCAGATACGTTGATGACATATTATGCGTCTGGATGGGACCTGTTCACTCCCTTCATGAGTTCCTGAATTTCATGAACAACATTTATCCTTCTATTGATTTTACTGTTGAGATCGGAGGCTCTGAGATAAATTTTCTCGACCTCACTATCTCCCTCCTCCCTAATAGGTTCGACTTTTAAGTCTACAGGAAACCTACTACCACTGACATTCTCATTTATGGTTTGTCTTTCTGCCCATTTTCTCATAAGATAACTGCTTTCAACTCATTTCTTCACCGCCGTGTCTCCCTCCCCCTTTCCCCTTCTGCTTTTGCTAAGGAAATTTCTGTTCTCAAGCAATTAGCTAGTGCTAATATGGTCAATATTGATATTGACGGCCTTGTCCGGAGGAAAGTTACTAAGTTAGCTCTCCAACGGACCACCACTTTCGCCCAGCCCCTCAGGACAGTTCGGAGGAAGTCACCTGTCCTACTCCCTTACCTCCCTAAACTCACATCTCTGATTAGAGATGTGATTAAGACCGGTAATATTACCCCTTACATTCTACCCTTATCTAAAGCTCCGGAAGTTACTTCCTAATGGGAAGGATTCGACTCCTCCCTTATCTAGGAGCGGTGTATACTTACTCCGTTGTCGCGATTGTCCTGCGTGTCAGCCGAGCTTACCGCACTAGGATCAAGAGCACGCATCGGCATACGACAACGGTAAGTCTACCAAATCTGCCTTCTCGAAGCATCTTCTGGACAATGGACATCTTGGTGGTGATGAGGTCATTTTGCACGTGAAGGAAGATTTTCGTCGGCGGAAGGCCCTTGAAGAAATCGAAATCGTGAAGATGAGAACTCACCACGCCTACAACCTTGTGAATCGTACTGCATACGAGGATGACCTCATCAACAAGCCTTACTGCACTGCTCCGAAGTATATGAATGTACAGAAATTTAATTCTCGTTTTTTCTTGTACTTTTATACTTTTATATTTGTACTCAGTTTTAGTTGTAGTTTTCTTTTTCCTTTCTCTTCATTCTGATGGCAATTTTGTCGAAAGACGTCTCATGTTATATCCGCGCCTCGTTCTTCCAATTAAAATTCGTTCTCGTGTCAAGCGCGGATCCAGACGATCACTTTGGGAGGGGAAACAATCCAAAAAAAGTTTAAAGGATTTTTTTTTTTTTTTACATTTTCTTCGATATTCAAATTTTTTGTTGTTTTTTTGGTTTTTTTTGGCGATTTTTTTTTTTTTTTTGGGGGGGGGGAATCCCCCCCCCCCGTGGATCCGGGTGTTTTCCTTGGTTTGAATTAAGGAGTGTTTTATACGGGCTACGCAAACGCTTACATCTCGACTTAAGATGTCCCGTAAAATATCGGAAACTATCTCTCGTATTGAAAATAATTCCGTTTCAATAGAAAATTTTGGAAAAGGGAAATACTGAAACGAAATTGGAGGCGTCTGAGCGAAATCAATGCATTTTGCACGAAGACAAATAAGAAAAATAACGAAATTTTTTGTGCTGCAATAGGGAAACAAAATTCAGTTGTAACGAAAACGAAAGTCCGGTGAAAGTAATTTCGTTTCAACAGAGAATTGCACGATAACGAAGATAAATACTGAAACAGTTAAATTCAAGGAATTTCGTGCAACATCTTTGCCACAAAATTTTGCTCTGAATGACCAATAGAGCTCTACTATCATTAGATGAATAATATAAAAGAGGGATTAATTTTATTAATATTCAGTAAAATACTATGACGTAATAGGTACATCGTGTAAGAAGAGCAAAGTATGCCTCAATCCGCCAAATTTGTGCTTTTAAACCATTTTGTACTTTTCTATATGAGTTTAATAATCGGTATAAAGTGTGAAGCACTGACGTAGTGGCTGGCAAATTGTTTTTTATTTTTATTACCTATTCACCTGTATCATGAAGTTTTTTAGCATGATACGAATCGAGAGACGAAGTTGTGAACTGTGGGAGTAGAAATAGAACATTGATATTATGAGGAAAGAGGCGCAATTATAGAGAGCGCAACAGATTTCTAAGTAGGTACGTACGAATCGACAAAAGAAGAACATAAAAGAGGGCCTTACAGAACCGGGAGGTAGGTTTTAGTATTAATCGGGCTTATAGATGAGGTAGAATGATCATACATCTAGCTCTCATGTTTTAAACAAACTTTTAAATCAGAACGCATCTGTTAGAATTATATTAAAGTTTTAAATAGATTATTATTTGATCATCCAGGTGAGAACGAGGAAGGCTATGTCATACATTGTACTAATCAACGCACACACGAAGCGTAATAACTGCGTATATGATTTGCAACAAATTAAGAATTCTTACATCATCCAAAGCGAATTCAGATACAAGTACTTTAGTATGAATGAGTTGTTCGAAAATTCGCATAACTCTCGAATCTTCTGTCGTATGCGTGGTCCTACTTATTACGGACGAAGAAAAGCGAAATGATTCGATTGTTTGAAGTGAATGACACCGTCTACGGAACGTTCAGTGCGTGTAGGACACTACAGCCTTCGCTCGTAATAAAATAGTAATAATTTTTGAACTATTTCAACCACTACACCATCGATTCGCCGTGTATGTCAAGTGTCACGTTCCAAATACACCGACGAAGGCGCTAAATTCGAATTTGACCTTAACTCAACTCTGGCCGGGAAGGTCACTGCAAACGACCTTGTAAAATTCGCGTGAACATCCGACAACGTTGTATTATAAAAAATTTTCGCTCGATAAACGTGAAAAATCTAACACACACACGTACCGAAGAAGAGACGCATTTTATTGGTTAGATGACGTCATAAAGAGGGAAGCCACGGCGTTGCGGCGCTACACAGGCCCAGCCGCAGCTTGTGCTTGTCATTCTTTTCTGCTACGTAAAAGTACACGCGATACCTACGGCTTAGACGGGCGGTGGTGGTGAGGGGACCCGTAGAAAGCGATAGTCGAAAATTCCGTCGGATTCCACCGTTCGCGGCATTCGCTCGTGGCTCGTGTATCTCGCCACCTTCCACGTCATTAATCGAGGCTTCGTTTCGCTCGCGGTGCTGCGTCGCGTCGTTTTCTCACAGTGCCATTTGAACCATAGTATTTGTATATCGTTTGCTCTCTGCTTGTGGTGTGCTGTGTTTTTTTTTCCTCTGTTTGTTTGTACGCGCGTTTGTTTTTGTATTGTCCAGATCTCAATAGCGGTAGTCGTCTTTTCGTAATCATTTTTTTTTCGGCGAAATTTTTACGTGCGTGCAATATTGAAAAATACGCAGCGACGAAAAAAGTTCAAGCCTTATTAAATTCCGATTCGCGTTCTTAATTATTTATTTTTGACGAAAAGTGTGTAAGTAATTCTTTTTTGCTCTGCAACCACTGTTGTATTTGTGACCGTGTGATAATTTTTTTTTGGTAGTTTTCAAATTTCGCTAAATAAGATAAACGAACGGTCGTTTGGCGCTTTGTAAATATACCTCTTACTGCATTATTATTCGCCAGTTCACTCATAGTATCTAAAATTATTATTATTTTCGTTGATCACATTTTTCCCATTCACAACGCACGTTGTTTTGCAATTGATAAGTGTGCTGTGTTTTCTGTGTTTGATGGCTCCCAAATTTTATTGTAATAATGCGATATTGGCCTGAAATATCTTTTAGGTGTACGGATCACGACGTGAATCTAAAGAAAAAAGCAAAAGTGAATTTATTTTCCGAGGCGACAAACAGCGGCGGCGCAGAAAATGTAAGTACATATGTTTTTCTTCTAATTTCATTCTAGTATCCCATCCCTTGTCAACTTCTGTACATTGCACCTAATATGGATACAGTCGCGATTTGTCTTGTTACTCAATAGATAGATTTAAAAAATTTTTTGCAGATAAGATATAATCATCGAGCTAGAATTTGTAACTTCGAGAATTTCTTCGTCGATAAGTCACCCCTACGGTTCCTTTCAGAACGTATATAATCACGTTAGGTGAGATCACACGTTCACGTAAATTTGTGGAGTCGACGTTGAGCGTGGGTGTTAAGAATACCCTTTACCTAGTTTTATGCAAATATATAACTTAGTTGATCAATTCTTCTGTACGATATTATAATGGATTTTGAAGATAGTCTTGAAAATTCTCGAATTATGAGAGTAATTTGTAATCAAATTTTATGTACGAATAATGATGGGGCTGATCGAGGATCATGTACTGTAGTAGGTTTAGATATTTAGAAGATATGGAAGGTCGACTGATTCACAACTTCGATATTTAAGCATCCAGTTCTTCACCCCCCATTCTCCCCTATGCACATATCTCTATGCCAAGACAGGGGAAGGTGCGTTGAATCAGTTTTTCGGTGTGTAATCCTCGACTTCATTCTACGAAATTGTTCTGGATATATTGACTAAGATTCTGTCCCTTCCTCGTACGAGTAATAAGTATTCGTCATTTTCGATCACTTTAGGTACCTACCTTTTTTTCATATCGAGTTTATTAATTGACTACGTGTCATTCCACGTAAACCGTGTACATTTTTTGAACGTCGAGTGAATTTTATTATCATACAAAGCTATTAGAAAGGAACTTATTTTACCTAAATAAATTTTTTTTTGGTGCGCGGGAAATGTGGATTTTTGATAAAACCGATCATTAGGCCACTCTGCGAGTTCACCTTGTATTCTACTTTCAGTACCTACCTATCGCGCGGTTACCACGAGTTTTTACGTACTTCAACTTTCCTTTTGGGAGAATGAAGATTTCAGTCAATTACTATCGTGTCTGAAAGTGATAAGAAACGGGAGTTGAAGAAAAATACTTGTGAATGAATTACGAGCGCCTTGACCTCCTCGTTGTACTTTCATAATAAGTTACCTCTGATGCAGAATATTCATCAAATCTTCGATGAAAGTATACGCGAGTGATGAAAAGGTCAGCGAAAAAAGTTTGAAAACTAACTTGTAATTTCCTTGCATTAATGTAATGACGTCTTAGTGTCCTCGCTATTATTAAGAGTTCAGTTCATCGACTCAAGTTGAATGTGTTAGAAGAGTCGAACCTCCCAAAACTCCCTCTCAATGTTCACATTTTTTGTCCGTGTTGAATTTTCAACGACACTCCTTCGTGTACGATTGGACCTTGATAAGTTGAACTTGAGAATTCGTTTGAGTTAGCGCTGTATCAATTTATCAAAATTCATATGAGGAGTAATTTGAGTTCGTACAATCTAGATTTGACGTTGGAACTGTTAGTGTTACTGTTTTGATTTGAATAAGGAAGAACTTCAATCAAAAATGAAGTACCTATAGCCTTAACTTATTTTATGCTAAATTAGAGCTATTGATTCAACGTAAGTAGTTTGAGATAAATTTGTTGTCTATACTGTCAGCTTGTGAGAGCATTGCGAACCTAGATACAGAAATTCAAGATCGCGATACTGTCGAGCCGAAAATCATTAAAATATCTTCTCGTAACTTTCAGCTACAAGGAATTACAATGCCCAAGCGTTTTCAGAACTTAAAACTCGAGTTCTTGACGATTTTCTTGACTTCATTTTACAGCTATAATGCATGACCGCTCTATCAAGTCCGAATTGAGTTTCTTCTAGTCTGCTTACCGATAGGAATTATCCTGGAGCCTCACCCTAGCATTCCTATCAAGCTCTAAATCTCCACTCTGATTTCGTCTCCCTATTTGAGTACTAGTCGCACGTAATTAATATCGAACAGAGATGAAAAATAAATTATTGCTTTAATTGAATTTCGTCTTGAAGAACAGTGGCGTAGGCAGAAAAGTTTTGAGAGAGGGTTGAACCACGGCCGTCTTCACTCTTCACCCTGTTCTGTAATTTTGATGGTATTCTTAAGCGAGCGAGTCTGACCCTTCTGACATCTCTCTCTCTCTCTCTCTCTCTCTCTCTCTCTCTCTCTCTCTCTCTCTCTCTCTCTCTCTCTCTCTCTCTCTCTCTCTCTCTCTCTCTCTCTCTCTCTCTCTCTCTCTCTCTCTCTCTCTCTCTCTCTCTCTCTTCGTGAGGCCCTCGGTAAGCAATATTCATAGAGGACCTGAAAGGACGAATGATGAATAAATTTTGAGTACCACATTTTTGCGCTTATAAGCCGCATTATTTTAAAAAATGGTGTAGGATAAATGCTTTCAAGGATAGGTTGATGATTTAAGTATACGCAAGTTAAATCGATGCTTTTTTCTTTCTCCCTAAACTCGGATACGGTCCTCATGCATTGAAATACGGTATGTACTATGATTGTTTAGCTGAGCTGATATTGACTCTTGTTCGAGCTAATATTGATACGAATTCAAGTTTTTGAATTCTTCTTTCGGCTTGGAAAATGTGGATGTAGGATTATTCAAAAGACAGCTGTTGATAACTAGTTGAGGCCTATTACCTTTATACTTCAAATTGTATTTCAGCCACGAAAGTTGGCCGTACCCCGTTTATCTCTTCTTCGCGCATGGTTCTGGCTCAGAATTTTTTGTTAAGATGCAGTGCCAAATCTTTCCATATGTTTTCGAACCCACTTTATTAAGATCGCAGTGGAATAGAGTGAATATTTCTTACTTATTTCTATTGCAATTGAAGAACCGCAGGGGTAACACTGAGCGACAGAATAAAATCCGAAGTAATTACAGATTCTCTGGGAGTGACGCCTATAATACGCAGAATAAAAAATTATCGAAAAAAATGGAGATCGCACGTGGAGAGAATGGAGGAGGGAAGATCTCCAAAAATGATCACAGAATACACTCCAACGGCTAAGAGATCAAGAGGAAGACCAAGGAAAAAATTGGTAGATACATCTAGCTCCGGTTCGGCTTCGAACTTACCGACAGGCCAATAGGCCTACCGTGGAAAAGGATACGACGACGATCTATTTCTCGTTAATGAAGAAGAGCAGGCTTCTTAACTGATCTAGCTCCTTTTCAGAAATCGTTGTTTCTTTTTTGTTAAGACTCCTCCACCTTCCTCCCACGAATATATCTCTGGACCTGTATGACCTTGACCTAATCATGGGACTTCGAACCTTGGAGGACAGTGACCTACTATTGCGATGTTTTTCCTCCCCAAGCTTTACCCTGAGTAAGAAACTATATAAAATAGGTACACGCAAATGACACCGCCACCACGTTGATAATAGTGAATGAGAAGCAATGTGAGAAGTGCTTCTATTCTATTCTTGTAATCCTCGTACCTTAGTACTTTGTTTGAGCTTTACTTTACTGCAATATTTAAGCTAATGGGTCAAAGATCTAAATTATTTTTTAAAGAAATAATAAGTTTTATTTTCGACTTCGAATATCACGGCAAGTTTCTCGGCTTCGCCCGTTTTATATTAAATTTTTCTAGTGTCAGAGAGAGAGAGAGAGAGAGAGAGAGAGAGAGAGAGAGAGAGAGAGAGAGAGAGAGAGAGAGAGAGAGAGAGAGAGAGAGAGAGAGAGAGAGAGAGAGAGAGAGAGAGAGAGAGAGAGAGAGAGAGAGAGAGAGAGAGAGAGAGAGAGAGAGAGAGAGAGAGAGAGAGAGAGAGAGAGAGAGAGAGAGAGAGAGAGAGAGAGAGAGACTTGACGTGCTTAAATTCCTTATCCAATATTCGATTTTCTCTCATATCGTTACTAGATAGTCGATCATCAGCAGCTTTTTAATCACAATTTATCGGAGTCATTTTATAGTTCTGCTCTGAGGAAAGAAAAGTATAGATTCCTCGAAAGTATCATCCATAACTGTACGAAAACTGTTACGTTCCTGTGCCTCACTCCTTGCTCTTCTGAGAGAAATGTTTTCATTTCATGGAGAGAATTGAATCATGTATATGTCTTCGGAATGCAAAATGCCAATTCCTGTCAATATGTATCAATTTTATCCGTATTCAGGCCTAGTCTAATGAAGTCCAAGGATCCCAAAGGAGTGTAGGTAAACATTTTCGACAAGGAACCTGTTCTAGGGATGGGTCTTTTGGCGTCCCATCGTCCGGCAAAAACTGATCTATCCAATCCCGGTTAGACTGGGAAATGTCGAATATTTGATGGGAGGAGGACTTGGAAAATTTGAAGCATCAAAGGAATTGAACTTGGAGAAATTTTGACTTTTTAGCTATGTATGAAAGGAGGGGAACTTCGACTCTTGAGCCATATATGAAAGTCGAAATTTTTCCAAATCCCCCTCCTATCACATGTAGCTCG
Source organism: Aspidiotus rigidus (assembly GCA_035079385.1). NCBI lineage: Eukaryota > Metazoa > Arthropoda > Insecta > Hemiptera > Diaspididae > Aspidiotus > Aspidiotus rigidus. Next base: position 379,686 of record JAVHKY010000083.1, on the reverse strand, counting down.
GAAGTCGGAATTTTCCACAATCTCTCCCTTTCAAATATTTGACTCGAAAGTTTTCTGGGTTCATCTCTGTCACATGCAGCTCGATGTTCGAAATGTTCCCCTGCCATCATTATATATGGTTTTCCTCTCCTTGACATATAGCTTGAAAATCGACATCTTCCCCAAGTCACCCTCCTGTCATGTGTAGTCCTATCATATATTATATATTATGGTTTCCAAGTTCTCCTCCGATAACATACTACTCATAAATCGAAATTTTTCCAATTTTTCCTCCCACATATCGCTCCTTACTAAACTTCTTGATGTGTGAACTCTTCAAAACTTAATTTCGAATTCAATTCTCAACATCAAAACCAATTCGCGCTATAGAATCTTCCTCGTTCAGCTTTGTTTAGGAGGCCGTCGTTTTCTTCCCTGTAGACTGTATACTACCAACTAGCTGACGAGCTCCCCCTCAGCATTTCTTGGTCTAATGTAATGGAGGATATATGTAGCAGTAGTGCTTACATATTGTTTGGCAGGTCTAGTATAGCTTAATACACTGTATGTTAAGCGTAGCATACCTTATGTCAGGCCCCCAAGGTGGCAAAGGTCGGAATTTCTGCAAGTTTCTGAAGTAGGTCAAGGTCATTGATGCGTCTTAGAACGTCTTGAAATTTCCGACTGATCACCAGCATAAAGATATACGGATATAAATGTCGAAATTGATAAGTTCCGTGCTTTCATTGAACCTACTTCATTTTTTTTCTTTCTTCGACTATACGCATTTATCGATAGATGCTCCCACTCGTCCATTTCTTCGAGATTACTGTTTCAACGAAAGGTAACGAGGTGTTAGACGTTGAAAAATTTCGAGGATAAAACGTAGAAAAAAATTCAAAAAATAATTTCTCGAGGCACGGAAAAATTGAAAACATTTTTAAATTTGCTAATTCTGAAGAGGTAAAGGATGAATTTAAAAAGTTGTGTCAAGGTGAGGCTGTACATGAGCCAAGGAGGAAGCATGCGCGTCCATTTGACGAAATTCCCAGGAGAAAGGTACGTGGAGGTTGTCAGCATTCCTTGATCAATTTACTTTATGGGACCTGATTGTTGATTTCATTACCATGTTTTATTTCTGTCACGGTCTTCTGTCGGTACCTCTAATATTTGTCCATATAATGTTCGCTACTTCTAATCTATCTCTGACCATCACCTTCAGTTGCTTGCAACGAATAATCTATATTATGTAGGAATTTTTGTGGAAATATTTCAACAATATATTCACGAACTATGGAAAAGTGAAATTCATCCCACGTGTGAATCTTCCATTAGCATGAATTTTTTTTCAGTCACGAGTTTGAAACAAAACACTCTGAATCGTTTTTTTTTATGATTAGGTATTTGCGCTAGTGGATCAAATTAATTGTATACATAGGTATTGAAAAAATATATTCAGCGCTCACATAGTAACGTTCCTAATAACTTTTCCGTAGTGATTCAAGGTAATTACCACGTGCTTTCGAGTGATTCAATTTTTAGGAAGAAGTTTGAAAGAGTGATGGCTGACTTGATCATAAAATGTACATTGTAATTAGGAAACCTGATACAAGCTAGAAGCTTTCATTTGACCACCAGAAAATAAGCTTACGAAGCTTTAAATGTTAAGTTTAATTGGTTTTAGTGGAAGACATATGATTGCAGGAAATGGTAACTTTGAAGCCTTCGGGTACATTATACCTAAGTAGTCTACACAGTATTGAACCATTACTCGGGCGAAAAGTTCGTTAACCTCCAAATTAATCAATTTTGTTTACATTATTATCACCCAGACAGCCTATAAATTATTTCGATGTATTCGGATAAAATTTTGGTATGAAAGTGTCGTTTAATCTGCACGATTGTAAGGTACGTGTAAATTTATAGAAATGTCTTATTGACTTATCTGTTTTAACTTTCGGACAGAACGGCGCTGTCAGAATTTATTCTATTGTGATAACGTTCTCGGAAAGAATGGTCGAAAACTGTAAAACATTAATTTTGAAAAGTTTTTAGGTACGTCATTTTTTGTAAATTGATTTTGGGACGAGTTTCGCTGTTTTGTAATTGCCAGCACGTGTTTATCGAACGAAAGTATATTTTTTCCTGTTTTGAAAAATTGAAGGAGAGAGAATTTTTGATTTGTGAATATTTTTCTACTCGTATACCAAGTTTCTTTGCACCCCAAACGAGTTTCTATGGGTGTGTCTTAAAAGCATATGCTTGTAATTTATATTCACGCGGTTGAGAAAATATGTCTAGAATTCAAATTGTAAGCAAGCTAATACTTTCTTTATCGGATGAATGTAATGTAAAATCATTACATACTCGTATTTACTTTGTAGCACTGTGGAAGGGGAGAAGGAAAAAAAAAGGGGGAGGAAAGGGAAAAATGAAAATGGCAAGAAATTTGATGACTAAGAAGTGAACAATATTTGTAACTTCTTAATGGGGGGAGGACATGAAATTGTGTACCTTCTTTTCCATATTTGACTGCTGATCTGATAATTACATATTGAAAAATAATGAACATTTTAGGTACTTTTTTTTGTGGCCCGCCAGAATTTTTAACTCATTCTATGTGTCCCCATGTCCAAAAAGGTTAAGCACCGCTGAGTTAGTGGATTGATTGGAGGAAATTAAAGAGCACCCTGTTTTCCTTTAAGCCGGCGAAGAAACGTATCAAGGTGAGCATCAAACTGCTCAAAATAAGTCGCCCCGGAGAAATTTCTTCAATATCCAGAAGAGCTGGGTTCGCATTTTGCAGACACCGCCCATTCTCCATAATGGAGTAGGTGCGGGTTGCCTATGCATTTAATTTTGTTTCCTCCAACACCGGAATCGAACCTCTCGGGTATAACTTCAGTGAAGGAAGAATCTCCTGCGAACCCCCTCTTCTACTCCACAACCGCCAAGCTGCAGTGGCCCCTTGGCACACACATAAACATAAGAACACTCTCAACAACAAACACCACCACAATGCACAATACAGTAGGTCACTGTTGAAGTTTCTTCATCTCCTTCTTTCTTCAGGGAAGATCTTGGTCCTCTTCTTCCTGCAGATCTGGATGTTGATGGTACACAGGTGTTGAGTAGGCCATAGCGTGGTTCTGCATTTGCCTATTCCATTCCTGGTCCATCTTCCTCTTCATGATGGTGGCCGCGAATGCAGACACCTGGCTCCATGCTTCTTCAGAACCTAGCATGGATGGTACCAGGCTACTCGGGTCGAGCGCTTCATCTACCCCGATATCTTGAAGAGACCGACTAAGCTCGTCCCGCTCACGCCTCCACGCCTCACACTCAAATAAGGTGTGTTGTGGTTCATCATCCCGCCTTTGGTTATAGTGCGAACACGTTGCCTGCTCAACTTTCCTTAACTTCTCGTGAAGGTACTTGTTGAAGCAGCCATGGCCGCTTAACATCTGCGTCAGGTGAAAGTTCAGCTGACCATGGTGTCGGTTCATCCACTCATCGAGACGGGTTATCCGTACCCAGCTCACTCTGGGCAATTCTTGCTTTCCACTTTACAAGCAAGGAGCGCCTGGCCTCCTGCTTGACCCGTAAAGCTTCTTGGTTGGTCGTCGTCTTCTTCTTTGCTTTGAACACCACCGCTCTCTCCTCAGCAAGGAGGTCGATTGGTGGTGAACGTGCTAATACATGAAGAGCCTCCGTCGAGACAGTGCGGTAGGCACTGACACACCTCACCGCAGCTCTTCGTTGAATCTTTACCATCTCTCTCCTTCGGTATGGTATCTTCATGGAGTCGGCCCATACTGGCGCACCATATAGGAGGATCGACAAGGCGGTGCTCACCACGATCCTTCTCCTTGCTTGTCTCGGTCCTCCTAGGTTCCTTATCAGGCGGCTTAGGTATCCAACTACCCGGCCCGCCTTTTCCGTTGCCATCAGGAAATGGTGCCTGAAGCTCAGCGTTGAGTCAAACCAAATGCCCAGGTATTTCATTTGCTTCTTGATTTCAATTTCCACACCTTGCAGGCGAACGGTGGGTGGACTGAACTTCCGACGGATCGTGAATAAAATGGCCTCCGTCTTACTTGCTGCAAGTTCGAGTCCAGCCGACTCGGTCCAACGCGTCACATCCTCTAGGGCCCGGTTTACCCTGCTCTCCACCGCTACAGTTGTTTCGGCGGTGCATACCACCAGGGTGTCATCCGCATAGCAGATAAGCTTGACCCCCGGTGGAAGGAGAGCTGGGTTAAAGAAATCCAAACTTTAAAGTCCGCAGTTGATGGAGACATCACTCGCGCCCTATACTCATATGTATTCAAATAATAATAAGCGTTTTCAAATGTATTACACAGTAAAATTTTGTATGTACTAAATTTCTTCTGGTAACACTGTATGGGGCCAACCTTCTCAACTAATTCGACAATCTGTTCACTTTCCTCATAAATTTATACACTTACAACGTATGTATGCTGATGTCGAATAAATCTCTTCGTAAAAAACTTGGCGAGCTAAAAATTCATCAACATTCATGATTTTGAGTCATTTTTCAGTCGTGAAAAAAGTTATGGTGTGCGGCTGTCTGTGAACGAGGCTTCAATCCGTTCAATCTTCTTTATATTTTTCGGTATTGCGGGATCTGTTTAACGAGAAAATTCGACGAAAATAAGTAACAAGAAGTATTATAATAATTATATTAATGGTAATGGTAATCTTAAGAAGGAAAACGAGTAAATTAATGTATTCAAACGGGGAGAGAGAAAGAAAACTTAAGAACATTATACAATCAGGCGCTTAATTGGTTGTTGAAATTTTTCTGTCGAACCAGAATAAAACCGACGGGTCACCTTAAATGAGCTGTTATTCTACAATGGAGGCAAATTCTGTATTTTGTTGCGTCAACTCTCGAATACACACTCTCCAGTAGGGTTGGCTATCTCTCATTAATATTGACCTCATTTATACTTTTTTATTAATTTTTTTTTTTTCACCCCTTCTGGGCTTACTGCTATAATGTGTGCACGTTGAAGAACACTGCTATCTATCACCTTATTTGTATGATCACACTGATATCATCTTGCGTACGTGTGTGAAGGATTGCGGATTGTGAAGCGATTTGAATAACATCGCTCCATCAATCCGCAACCCTCAATCCTGCACACACGCACACACGATCTTATCAGTGTGATCATACCTGTTTTATAGTCCCTTCATCTTTACACATGCTCCACCGCTTTTGAGGTGGAATGCTTATGTGTGTTCATTTCTTTTCACTCTTCAACACGCTAGAAGTGATGAGAACGTTCATGAATTTTAATTTCCATTCTGGGTGAGCGAGACAATAGCTCAAATTAGCTTTGATAGAGAATTCCTTGGGTAAATTTCACGGGCTTGGTGAAGAAGGCAACGTGAGAATTTGCTGAACGAGTGAATGCACGAATGGAAAAATTTTATCTCAAAAATCTGATCGTCTACTCTGTACTCCGGTTTCTTACATCCCATTTTTAGGGACAACTGTTTCCATTTAAGTTTGTTAAGGAATAACTAGAAAGTTTTCACAATACCTCTCCAGTTCGGAGATCTATCATTCGTTTTTCTCCTACAAGTGATGATCTAATGCTATCTTACCCACCGCTAGTAATTTGGAGCCGGTAGCGTCCACGCTCTAACAAAATTATGTACTCCAAGCCTGATGAAGTGCGATCTACTCCTTTGTATGAACGACGGGACAAAGCTACCTTCTTTCCTCCCATCAAAAGGTAGCGAGAGGTAGGGTCTCTTTTCTATTCCGACGAGCACCCAGCGTTCAGAAGCTTGACTGCTGCAGAGTACCAACACGAGGCGTTGAACCATCGACAGGACTACTTTTACCCGATCACTGACTCTTATACCCAAGCAATCTAACACTTTGGTTAGATTCCAAAATTCCCTTTTGAAAAGAAGATAGGAGTTGCCACTGTTTATCCTTCAAAGCCATCTCGATTACTACTTTGACAAATGCAAAGGAAGATAAACAAGCTCACAAGTAGATAGATCACCCTTCAATTTGTGGTAGTAGAGCGCGCACGCTACCGCACCATTATCGTCATACTGCTTGAAATTGAATGAAGAAAAGTCGACTCATTTAGTGGACATCCAAGACGTTTGCAATTTCTACTTCTTGACGATAGAACCTCGAAAGACAGTTGAGGAAAGTGAAGAGAATTAGAATCGACTTTCGAGCCATGGCTAGTCGAGAAGATTTGAAAAATTTCTTCAGAAGATGAGGGCTTTGTCCTATTCGAAAATTTTCAAAGATTGACTATGGGTATTAAAAGACTAGGAGAAGAAGGGAAAATTGGGGAGAATACTTGGGAAAATTTCAAAGTCCGAAGTATATTTAAGAAGAGGGAAGGAAATTTGGTGAAAATTTAACCTACACATAATTTTGTGCTCTGATCACAAGAAGAAGGGGAAAACGAAGGAAGTTCAAGTTCCCTACATAATAGGTTTTCTGCTCAATCATATTCTAAACCAACCCAGGAGCAGCAAATTTTTTTATATTTTCTTTATGAACAGCACTGATTAAATATTTGTGTCTGAGCAAGAACTTTCTGATCAAAATTCACGCAAGACCATTTTTGATCCTTATACTCCTTCACGACGGCTTAGCTGAAATATTTAATAGTAGTGAAACTTATTTTTTTCAGCCAGAAATTTTTGATACTCGATTTTCCATTACTGTACGAAAATTTCTATTTTTTCTTTCTAAATTAAGAAACTGTCTGGTAAGCGATAAAATCAAGTGCAAATGAAAGCGCGATATCATACAAAATTATTTTTGTACGTATATGTATCGCGTTATATGTGTAAGTTGTGACATTGACTGAGGGTGCTCACGGTCAATTTTTCGATTCTTGTATAATTTCTTCAATTTGGTCGTCTAATGAGTTACCTTGAGTTCTTCTCTTCTTTTTTTTTTTTCTTTCTTTAGTGCCTAGACGCACCTGGTTTGTTGTAATACGTCGAAAAATTCAGAATTCGAAATGGAAACTCGGTAGAGCCTGCGAGTAGTTTTTTGCAACGTTGTATAAGCAGTTTCTTTTCCTTATTATTTTTCAAATGAGGAATGCAGGCATGGTCGCAATCCGTCGATTTTGTAAATTAATTCGTGAATTAATTTGTAAAAAATTCTTGGACGTTTTGCGGTCGTTTTTTTCCCTGAAATCGATATGTTGGCCTGGGGAAAATTTTTCATCTATTAAACCGGAGTATCGACGATCGTTAAAACGTGGACAAATCGAACTGAAGAAGAGAAAAATCTGAAATTACGAAAAAAAGAAAAAAACAAACGCGCAGTTTGATGAAGTTGAATCTGTTTGGAATGAACAGAATTTTACAACTTTTTTCTCGTTTCAAATTCTTTCTTCTTCTGTGTCGTCAACTGTATCGCTATTTTACTACCATGAAAAAGATGTTTAAAATTATGTATGCTCTTGAATAACGAGAATTACGGCATGAAATTTCTCCAAGGGAGAATAAGTTGACAGGCCTGAGAAAATTGTCAGTGAGCGAGGTTCTTTCAAAAAAGAAACGCCACTCTCTCTGCGGCTGAATAATGAAGAGTGAGGACCTAATTCAGGCCCAAACATGAAAAAAACCTCAAATTCCCTGAGGCAATCGCAGTACTCTGCTGGGGCTCATTGCTGACCCTTAAGGAGGGAGGGAGAGGAAGAGACAGGACTAGAAATTCTTCTGCTCGTCAGCATCGAGAGTAAAATTCTGATCCCAAAAGAGGGACTGGCTACGTCTGGACAGGAGATCAAGGTTTCAGAAACTTATGATTTCACTTATTTTTGAGACGTAAAAAGTTTTCTTGCTACTAATATTCCATTGAGATTATCTGAGGGTAGACATCCGAAAGATATTTTTCTTGTCTCATACCTATCATAAGATGCGCTCAATCTAATTATTGTATTACCAATCCTTCCAACGATCTTATCTTTATCCTTTGTTGCAAGTCTTGTCGTGCTAAACTTATTCAAAAGTTATAGATTAATGAAATTTTTGAGTAGGTAGTCTTCTGCCCCAGTCATACTCGTATGATTATGATCTATGGATCTATGAAAAGACTGAATAGCTTGTGGTCCGTCTGTCTATTCATCAATGACGATTCTGGAACGATGATGTTTCCTGAGACTTTTTTTAGGATCACCCTTTACTTACCTTCTATTTTTGCGTTGTCGATGGCTCTAGTCTTATACTGGCCGTGCTTATAATTCTTTTTTCCAGCTCTCTTAGCTTTCATCATAATCTTAAGATTTTCTCATACTCTCACTTCTAATCCTAGTCTCTAAAATTTTTCTATTGAAAATTTCCGTGGGTGACTTTCATTACGACTATATTGTCATGAAAATATGAGAAACTTTTTTACATCGAGAAACTTACTGATCATGGCCTTGTTCGGATTGCTTTGTCTGTGTTTATTTAGAAACTCAAATACAGTAATTCACGTGATACAGAACTGAAAGGTGGGATCAAAGTATATTCTTACCTGAAATCAAGAGCTTCTTTATTTTTCGAGAGAGAGGGAGAGAGATAGAGAAAGAAAAAATAAGTAAATATAAGTCTTTCTTTTTTCGTTGAATCTGACATCTTGCACACAGAAACATACTTAGTTATTTCATTTTGTCTCTCTCATTGTTCTATGAGTTCTAGTCAACTTCTACATTAAAATTAAATAAATATTGGTTACTCGGTTTGTGATGTTTAAATACAGTTTTTAAAATCGAAAATAGTTCTTCAAAAATAGTTCTCTGAACGAACGAGAATTATGTTGAATAAGAAAAACGAGGTATGTGAAAACCGGTTGCACGATGATTTTTTTGTAAGACCACGTTACATTTGAAGGATAAAATTCTTCTTTTAATGATCCAATAATTACAGTAATGTAAATAATTAATATTCAAATATTGTCTAGCATAAAGTTTTGATCTACATTTCGAGGCAAAAGAGGAAGTTTAAAATTGTTGTATAATACTTACAAGAATTATTCGCCAAGACATTGAAGTAATATTCGCGAATGAAAAGCTAAAATATTGTGACAGATGCGGGATGATTGGAAGTTCGTACCTGGATGTAAAATATTGATCTTTATTACGTACCCGCAGAAATGTAGGGCGTTGATGGAATCAGTATAATAAATAAATACCAGTTAAGTTTGTCTGTGGTTTGTTGTCCTGCTCTTGTACGCTGGAGGAAATTTTTAGTTCATGAATTGTAAAAGCTTGACATTTTTCATCCAACTGAGGGCAGAATTTTTCTGAAATTCTCAGAGGAAATCAAACCTCCATCTTTCGTCAATCGAAAATTTATTTTAGGAGGGTTATTTCGGAGAAATGTTGGCCGGTTGCCGGCGCCGCCGTTCTTTCGATGAATTGTTCTTTCAAGGGGACCAGGGGCTCTGTCATACTTCAGGGACTCGGAAAAACTTTGATCAGTGATCTATGTATATGAGGGAAGGGTGAAGTTGTATACGAGAAGGGAGATTTGAAGAAATTCCGAATATTGAGTTACGAAATAGATCACGAGGAGGACTTGGAAAAATTTGGATCTTTGAACAGTGCATGTGGATAGGGAAAGGACTTAAAAACATTTCATGCTATTTTTATGGAATACATATCCGAGATGGGAAATAATTTCGTCAAATAATCGATTAGCAAAATCGAGACTATCAAATCCCCCCCCCCCTCTTCTCACAAAAATGTTTCCTGCTCGCCTCCATAAAAAGTAGACAAAAAAGAAGTTGGTAGAACTTTTTTCATTCTCTTGGACAAACACTCAAGAGAGTTACTCCCGCACTCTTTAGATTAAATACCAAACACCTATTAATCAAGCAAGATATTTGTGGAATGAACAATAAAACTCAAGTTTATAAAGTGTATCACCATCACATCGATTGATAACAGAGTAAAAATACCCATAATCCAATAAGGAAACCTGAATCTTATTTCATTTTAGCCTAGAAGTAATCTAAAACGTACAAAACGTATCAAGAGAATTCATTCTCCCCTCCCCCTGTCATCAGCCGTCTTTGCAAATTTATATTTTGATTACTTCTCAGGATATTCTTATGTATCTCAATATGATTAACCGTAACCTACAGAATAGTATAGAAAGCATTGATGAATTACTCATTCGACTCTCGATCAGATATGAGACTATAACTTGCCTAAGTCACAAGAAATGGTGGGTTGAGGTGGGGCCCGGGGTTTGGATTCACGGTTTTCGGAAGCACCATTTAAATACCTTGTTGTTGTTGCTTTTTTTAAGAGTATCTGTATTAAATATAAATAGTGCTCCTCTGAAATTGACTCTCCGGGCTGTTGAAAAGCACTTTAATACTTTGAATAAATAACGTTTTTTTTTATGGACTATTCAACTACGCAGTGGGTTATTAGCTTTCAAAGAAGTATCGGAGTAGAAGGCCAGAGGAGGTTTGGAGAGTTAGTAATTGAAGAGGATGGAGGAGGCTTGAGAAATGATCTTTTGAGGTTTAGATGGTATAGATAGGGAAAAAATGGGAAGCGAATAATCCCTCAGTGGTTTGAGGGTGGAGCGGTAAGCCCATGAAGGGGGAACGGGTTAGTCAGGCAGGTGTGCTTAATTCTTAATCGTGCCATAACTATTTCTTTATGACGTGAAGAACGGATTGAAGAGAACCAGGGGATCGAGGATTTTTCAATGAAACGAAGTTTACTCGTGCGGTATAGAGAGGACTAAAAGTTGCAACGTGATGAGATGATTAGAGAACGATAATAAGATTTCAAGTCATAGGCCAAAGATGGGGAGGATTGGTGATTGAGGAGGAGAGAGGGGCCTACATAGCTGCTATGTCCTCTGCGTCATATTCTGGGAGATCGATATGACCAGGAATCCAGAGGAAGGCAATTGAAGGTAGAGAGAGATGATGTTAAGGTGTGCAAGAGGTTGTAGGGTTGGAAGAGTAGGGGTATTGCGTGGCTTTTTGAGAGGGGTAGGAATATATGGCAGATAGTTCAGTAGAGGCCGAGTTTTTGATACGGAAGAGCGAGACTTGACCATCCATAGAGAAGACCTAGCCAGTTTTGGAACCTGATTTGGATTCTTCTGCACAGCACAGGTTGTGAGAGGAAAAATCATCAGCAATAATGACTTAAATGTACCTAATGTAGATTATATTGGACAATTTCTGTCAGTTAGCTGAGTCGAGGCAAACATCAGGCTCGGTGATGCCCAGAGAGGGGTGAATAAGTACATACGGAGAAAGGACTAGAATTTAAGTGTACTTTAGATGGGATTCTAATGAAAGAAGTAGTGAGACGCAGTCGTAAGAAAGTTGGTAGTGGGCGATAAGGAGCGGAATCGTAAAGAAGGAATACCAGCATTAGCACACAAGCTGAGCGTAAAACGTTGGGCAGTAGATCGTATTACATTTTGGAACTGTCAAGTGGAATCTTTGGGCACCATTCATATATTTTTCGGTGTTGAGTGAAGCTCTTCCTGGGTAATCATCATCGAATAAAATCGGACACTCATCTACAAGAAAACTCGTTATCTTTTAGAAAGATAAAAAACCACACCTGATGACCCCTTGTGGAAGTAACTAACTTACAATTAATACATTTGTCGAGTTTCTGTACCTAACTTATCTTAATTTCAGACATGACTTACAAATTTGGATAACGAGCTACGATAGTATTTTCTGTAATTATGTTAGGTGAACCGTGCGAACTTGTCAGTGATGTCATTATCGTTTAGAACGCGATGATAAATGGACTTGGTGGTTTGTATAGGAAATTGAAGGAGGAATGAAATTTTTTGGTAACAAGACCTCAAAGAGATGGCCAGAGTCGGAATAAATTTTTTAGCTCTCGATAGCCGAATTTGATAACGAAAATGACTCCTTTCGTCTTGTTTGACTGATGATAAATTATGCGCTGAGTTCTCCTATTTTATGTAAATTTTTTTAAAACATGAGTATTAAAGAGTCTTTCTGTGATCTAGGTCCGTATGAAAATTTTGAAATATTCTCGAAAAGATAGTTTTAGCGCCAGGACTTGCAGTATGGCTCAGGAAGACTTTTTTTCTTTCATGTTCAACTTGAAAATACTATAGATACAAAAGTATCGCTTGTATAAAATATTCTAGGCTCACCTCTTGGTCTAGTATAAGTTAGTCTTATACACAATATTTCAGGCTACCAGCTTTTAGGAGCTCGCTCGCGTCTTGGTCTGGTGCCAATCTAGTGAGTATAGGCCAAGGCATAGAGGCCTTGTTTAAAGCCAATATCCATTTACGGTTAATTTAAACCTATTTTAGGCCTACAGTTAACAACTAGTATAGGCTAATATATACTGCATACTGAGATTGAAAAACTCGAACTAGGACCCGCAGATTTCTGAATCGGGCTAGGACCCGTCAACGAGGGAGGGGGGGGGAACTCGGACTCACGGATTTCCATTAGTGCAATGGGGATGGTGTGCTGGTAAAGACAAGACATTAAAAATGTCAAAAAAACAAATTTTTTGCCCCCTTGAGGAAAATTCACTCCACCACCCGAGGTGATTCGTAATATAGGATAGGTCGGACTAGGTCATGATAGACGGGTAGTAGAATTTGACTGTTGCAACCGGTAGAATGACGGCATAGGTATTTTAAGACGTTTTTTTGACTCCCAATTCCTTCAATATGAGGTAACTATAAGTGTTTGAAATAAATGTGGAGGTCGAGGACTTTTACTGTGGCTTTAAGTGGGACAGAGATTGAGTGAGGAGGATGGGAGGAAATGGGGTTTTAGCTCGTTTTTTGTCGAAAATTACGATACAGGATTTGGAGGTGGATATTCAGAATCCGCGGTATGACAGCCAGTCAGGGATGGACAAGGTGGAATTATGTAGAATTCTGTGTTTTAGTAGATTATGCATTTATGAGACAAAACTTCTAAATTTTGATTGCAAATTCTCAGAAATTATGGAAAAGTAACTCTGAGTAAGAGAGAACAGAAATTCTCAGAGACTTGGTTCAAAAAATATGACACAGAAAAGCACAGAGAGAGAAAGGGTGCACAAGTTTACCTAATTAATATCCAAGACGACGAATACCTGCTTTTAATGTATTTACGACCTATATGACATTAAGTTTTTTGAAAGTCGTGTCTGCTGGTTTTATAGGAACCATCTGGTGAGATGCTCAATGAAATTTTTTTTTTTTTCGCTGTAGAACGTAGAACACGTGATAGAATGCACTCTGTCAAAACATAATACTTTGTGTCGTTTAATGAAACTTATTGTGGAAATAAAAGAGAAACGTCACAAGTTCTTGGGAAAATATTTAATGAGTATATGAACAAAGAACTAGATTCTTGTCAAAAAATTTTCAGTTTTCCTCGATATTTCAACAAGTAAAAGTTCAGTAAAATTACATTAACTTGATCTGTTGGCTTCAGTTTTTGATCACAGAGCTGTCAATTTATAGTGAACTACAATCAACTTTTCCAACCATTCATCTGAAATTCCGAATAACCGACTAAGGGCTGGTAAAACTTTGAAAAAAGAAGTTGAATATAATGTGTCTATCTGACTAATCAATCGATGTAAGCCTCTGTTGCTCATCCTGAATATTATTGGTCTGATGAATAAATTTTCGAGAGTACGTACATATTTTTCGTACGAATAAATTATTTTACCGAAAACCAGAAAAAACACGCATGAAATTGCGACGTTGGTAAGGACGGGCGAGTGAAGCGCGAAATTTTTTAGAATCGAATGAAAAATTGGCTGCAAGTCAACTATTTGAATTTTTCGATGCGAACAGACCCTTACGATATCGATACGAGCGTGTAAAATTTCTATTCATTCTTTCCTTCACGAATCAGGAACTTACTCGGAAGTTGTTTTTCCTAGACCACCTTCTCTTCATGATACTCGTGAGATTGGAAACAGGAATGTCAAGTCCCATTGACAGTTCAACATTCTTCTGTCGAATTTTTCTTCGAGTTTTACTCTCCCCTGCAAATAATTATCAAAATTTCCCAAAATTCTTCTTCCGTAAATTTTCAATCTTTATTAAAGTTCTACGCCCTTTTAGATGAAGTATGTTTGAAACCGAATGATCTTTTTCAAACAAAAAAATAGTCTGTTTAAAACTTCTTGTTTTTGTCGCGAACACAGAAAAAGGGGAGATGAAACAACGAAAAGCGCTCAAACTTTTCCTTGTTTCTAGTGGCATTTGAACTTAGGAAGGTTGGTGATATAGGTTCAAGAAATTCGAGGGGATCGACTACAAGGGTGTGGAAATGGGGGTGGGAAAATTTTTTTGGGTTAAGGTAATTAATTTTTCTACGTTAGTACAGTATAGCCACACTTAAAAGCCAAAAAAAAAATTTTTGGAAGACACGTCCTTATCCTTACGCTGCACGAGTCTTCATTCTTTAAAGTAAGCGATTGCTGTGAGGAAAGGAATTAGGGAGGGGTTTTTTCCAAGATAGCAGAACAGCGGTGAGACTGTTCTGCTTGGAGGAGGCCTTCATACAATTTCAATTGAACTTCACCAGGTAAGTTCGTCCAATTGTACAATTGTATTTCATGCCTCCTCCAAGCAGAACATAGTTGTAGATGTTCAAAGCCCTCACAGAAATACCCGAATGTTTGAGAGCGGGAATATAAGTAATGTAGTTTTTGTAGTCGTCATCCATCAGTATTGTCAGGGATGGAGAAAAAAAAAAAAAATTTGAAACCTTCTCCATGCAATACATAACCAAAATTTTTTAATTACAATTTAACTTCAACAAAAAAAAAACAATTCAATTTCTAACTTAGGTTAATTACTTTTACGAGCTCCGTTCGATAATGGTTTCTACTTATTTCTGTTTTTGGACTGCCCGTGCAAAATGCACTGAATTTTTAATTATAATATTTTTCTAACTAAACAAACAATTTTTTAACATAGGTAGTTTTATTCTTTTAAGAGCTCCGATAGGTCGGTTATTACTTATTACCATTCAGGACTGCCAGTGCGAAGTTTGCTGAGTTTTTTGGGACTATCGGACGGTTATAAAATCTGGGCGAGGTTTGTGAAGAGGAAGTCCATCCTGCAGCTTTCATAATTTCGTCCGAAGACGCTCTCCCTCTTTGAGCGGCCGAAGTAGACGCATGCCGCGTACTGTGAGATTTGAATTGCTCATCTACTCCACTTGCTTTTAAAATCTCTTTTACCCACCTGCTTAATGTTTGGGTAGATACCGGGCGTGCTGGAGCTGTGGTCGTTATGAACAGGTCCTTAATGGAATCGTGTACAGGTTGGGTGATCTCTAGATAGTGGTTTAATGTGTAGGCGGCACAAACTTGTGGGTCGCTAAAAAAAGGTAGGGTAAGTACGGGTTGTGGTCTTCCTCTTCTCGACGTTTTTATTTGGTCTTCGATAATTATTGCTATTTCCTTCGGCGACTTATGAATGTTATCGACTTTAATGAATCTGAGTCGTTGCCCCGTGACCAATGCCAATAGATGATAAGTTTTTTAGACACTGAGGCTCTTGACAATGAACCTGTTGGTGGTTGAGTACGAAGATAGTCAAGAACGCACTGGGGATCCCAAGTGGTAATATATTTGGGCGTAGCTGGTCGAAGGTTTGCGATGCCTTTAAAAAATCTAATCATAGTAGGATTATATTGACAGGAGGAACCAGTTATTAACGAAATGGCAGATCTGGCGCAATTGATCGAGCTATAAGACAGGCCTGCGGAAAATTCCAGTTGCAGGAATTCTAAAATTTGCGAGGTGGAAGGAGCGTAACAATCTATCCAGTTAATATTGCAATAGAGCCACCACTTTCCCAATATTGTCGAGTAAGTTGTCATCGTTGACTTTCGGATCGATGCCAGTAGAACTTCGACCACAGGCGGCGAAAATTTTTGTCTTAATAGCCCCTGCCTGACACAATTCCGGCCACCAGGGAAAGTTGGTCGGCAAGCGGGTGAGGATTCCTGTCGGCAGACAAAAGCAAGTTTTTAGAGGGTGACAAGAGAACTGGCTCCGAAATAAGAAGTTCTTGAAAGAGTGGAAACCAAGGTTGGCCGGGCCAATTTGGTACAACTAAGATTCCCGTTGCTTTCTCGCGTAGAATTTTTTGTAAATTTCGGAAGCAACGCGCTTCGTTTTCCTCTCATATTTGGTTTCTTCGTCGGTGTTTAGTGTTACATTTGAGGCCCAAGTTCGTTAAATTCCGGTTTTATTCCGATTGCAAGGTTACGACTAAGAAACTGGAAAATTATATGAGGGAGAAGTGGATCAGAACAGAGTTGCGAAGATGGTATGGTAAATTTAATATCACGACCAGATTAAACCTTATGGTCCATTCGAGACTCTCCGGCATGCTCCTCCCCCTTGAGTTGGATTACTTTATGAGGGACGTCAATGAAAAGTGTCGGAAGTTTGAAGCGAAGTTGAAGGAGAGGAAAAATAAGAAGCTGTCCTCCCTAATGACGGTTAATGAGGAGGTGGTTGAGGAGGGGGTGAGTGATGGTGTTGTCGTTCATAAATTCCATCCTCCCCTCATAAATAATAGTCAGGTAGTGTTCAATAGTGACGAAACATCCCTCCTTGAGAAAGGTTTGAAGTTCAGTATGCCTCCCCTCAAGAATGATGAAACCTTGGCGAATGTTGTTGCGGATCTTGCGGTTAAGATTGGTCCTGGTTTTAATACCCAGAAAGTCTGTGCCGAATTAGTCCGTAATAACCCCCTCCCTCGCATGAGTAATAAATTGGGAGGAGTGATTCAGGGTCTAAGGAGGAAGATGAAAGAGGGAGATTTGATCGTCACTAAGGCTGACAAGGGCAACGCTGTTGTAGTGATGGAGAGATCGGCCTATTCTTCTAAGGTCCATGAAGTCCTACAGCAGTGTGGTGCTAAAGAGAGTGAGGATTTCAGCTTTCCCAAGCACGTCAAAGAAGTTAGGTGTGTCATCAACAGGAGTGAGGCTGTTATCAAAACTCCTGCTTTGAAAAAAGCCCTCCTCGTTCCTAACCCCACACCCCCCCTCTTGTACGGGCTGCCTAAAGTGCATAAGAACAATACCCCGATGCGACCCGTTGTTTCTTTCGTCTCCTCTCCTACCTACCTCCTTGCTAAATTCCTTGACCGTTGGTTCAAAAATCGTATTGATTTTGAATCCCCTCATTCGGTCTTGAATTCGGCCTCTTTAACTGACGTCCTCAAGGATGTAAGCCTTCCCCCGGGAACGACCATCTGCTCGTTTGATGTTGTTGGTTTGTTCCCGAATATTCCTAAGGCTGCTACTATCCAGCGTATGGGTGAGCTACTCGTCAAAGCCAACATTCCTCATAATGAGCTTCACGAATTCTTCGATCTTCTTAATACTTGCTGGTCCCCCAACTACTGTAAATTTGAAGGAAAATTTTTCAAGTTTCCTGATGAAGTAGGGATCCCTATTGGATCACCTTTAGGCTCTCTCATCTCCGAAATTTTCATGTCTAAGTTTGAACGTGACCTCTTTTAATTGAACCAGGAGTTACTTAATCATATTCACTATTGGCACAGGTACGTTGATGACGTTCTATGTACCTGAACTGGTCCCCCAGGTCTCCTTGGTGAGTTTCTGAGGTATCTCAATTCCTGGTACCCTTCCATCAAATTTACGTTGGAAATAGGGGTATTTTCCATTAACTTTTTGGATTTATCGATCTCTATAATAGACAGTATCCATAAGTTTGGAATTTACAGGAAAGATACTACGACCGATGTTTTAGTCCACGGTGGTTCGTTCGGTCCTGTTGCTCACAAGATGGCTGCTTTTCATAGCCTAGTTCACAGACTGACTCGTATTCCTTTGAGTCAGTCTGCCTTCAAGAAAGAGTTAATCACAATAAAACACCTGGCCAGAGTGAATGGGGTCAATGTTGATGTTGACGTGATGGTTCGGAGGAAAGTTACGAGGGGCCTCCTGGATTCCACCACCTCCCTCCCCCGAGACACGATCCGTGATCGCCGTTTGCGTTGGATCAGTCTCCCTTTCTTGGGGAAGTTCTCCCAGCAATTGGGTCGGGCCCTTCGCCCGTTTGGCTTCAGACCCGCGTTTTACAACCCTACCACAGTCAAGAGGTTGTTTGTGAGACTGAAGGACCCCATACCTGTTGATGAGAGGAGTGGTGTGTATAAGTTGGAGTGTGAGGATTGTGGAGGCTTTTATATTGGTGAGACCAGCCGCCAAATGAAAGTTCGAGTAGCTGAGCACCTGAAGTCTTGGAAGAAGGGACACTTGGGGGAGTCAGCTTTCGCCGATCACTTAATAAACAGTGGCCACAGCTTCCGTGAGGGATCCGAAAAGCTCCTCCATAAGGAGAATTCCTACCGTAAGCGTATCGCCCTCGAGAATATAGAGATAATTCGTCATCTCAACACTGACGGTATCACTGTTCTTAATTCGTATATTCCGGAAGATGGCCTGATCGAACTTGTTTATGACTCACACCGTGATTTCTCGTTTGGACGATCTTAATACCTCGTTCTTCTCTTTTGTTCGTCAGTTGCTTTCATTTCAGGCTCGAAGATGGTTGTTTAACCGAAAGCGCTCGTCGTATTTTCATTTTTTCTGCGGTTTGCATTTTTTTTACTCCACGTCGGAGTATTCCTCTTTATTGTTTAGTATCCTCAGGATCAATGAAAAGGGAGGGAAGGCGTAAAACTTTTCAAACTTCCAAGGGACAGTAAAAGCGTCCAGTACTTCTGCATCCGGATCATCTTTCCAGGCGAAGTACGTATCGCACTTGCAGTTTTTTCTTGAAGCGAATAAGTCGACCTTTGGTTGACCTAACCGCGAAGTAATTTTTAAATAGGCCGACTGGGATAATTCGTATTCAATCTCGGTCTCTATCCTTCTTGATTCTGCGTCCGCCTTGCCATTGTCAGCTGACCGAACGTAGGACGTAAACACAGTTAGGTTAGAAAGTTCGCAATATTTCCAAATTTTTAAGGCAATCGTGTTCAACCGAGGAAATTTGATACCGCCCATACGATTGATGTACGCGATGGCGGTCGTATTGTCGACTCTTAGCAGAATGCTTTTGTTGGATAAGTTTCTCGTCAAGCATTGAATATCACTATGAGAGTAAATTGTGATTCTCCCGCCGTTACGCTGCAAACGGATAAAAACGTGTTCGCGCTCATAAATTCGCTATCTGTTCGTATTTGCTGGCCGATTAGTGCGCGCTTTTTTCCTGCGCTGCTATTCTATGAAAATTTCTCGATATTGCATCGGTAGCTCTATCGGTGAGATCGTAATCCTGTAGTGAGAATGTTCGATGTACGATGTACCTATATTTTCAAATTGAAGAAACGTTTCTTTCAAGAATTGTTGCGTGCGATTGCTGCTGTAAGATTTATCGAAGTGTTGCGCTCGAGAAGATTCGTTTTATCACTCCTTGTCAAAGTTTATATATAAAATCAGGACTAAAATGTAAAGAGCCCAGTGGAAAAATTATGATAATACCTTCTGGAGCTCATATCTTATCATTTTTCTTCCAACGATATCGCGCATTTGAGTAGTTTGGACTTTTTTCTCGAACGTATTTCTCCCTCCTAAAATACTCAATCAGTGTAACGGTCGTACCTATCAACGCTTTTAATGATTAAACTACACTTGTCGAGTAGCGTTTATTCGTATCGTGTGTAACAATTAATAATATTGAGTGCATTTTTCAATCATTCTCTTATTATATTAGTTTTACTCGAATTTTTTTTTAGGTTTCAATATGAAGACAACTTCGAGAACAGATATAGGGTAATATTACTAGATTATTTCTATTTGGTTTTCCTCGTTTATAAATGTTACTATTTACTTTGGGTTTTTGATTTACTTACGGTGTTTCCCTTTTTCCTTCGAGTTGGGTTCGGTATAATTAATGGCTCCATATTTTAATGACTTGACAACCGATTCCGTGGCTGTATCCTGCCTTGATCATACCTGTTGTATAGAATTTTTTTTCCGCGTACGTTCCGTCTGTAAATAGGTGTTGTGTTTTGGTACAAAAAAAATGGGTGTTTAAGTGCCAATTTTTTTTTTCTTTCTAAATGTACAGGGGATCTAATGTTGTGTTTGTTTTGCTTTGTTTGTTCTTTATAAAGTTCACAAGATGCACTCGAGTGTTGCGGAAATTCGATTCATGTCCTGGAGAGAAATCAGTAACCAGTATGTCAACATTGCCGAATTCTTCGACAGTTTCGAGGCATTGCAACACTCGAGAGCCCTTATGGGCGGAGGACTTCATCGATCTTACGGAATTTTGTCAGCCGTCTACCACACCCATCAAAATGGAGGACTCAGTGGATGAATGTACTGCTCCTCCAATCGCCAATCATAACACAGGTTATTATCATGATATTTATATTTTTAGAACTCGAATTTCGCGATTTAGTCGAATACCTAATGAGGAGCAATATTGAAAATATCCGAGTACCTAATGTCAATTCTTGCATGATGAGCTGATGAAAAGAAGAAAAAATTGGAACCTTTATAGTTTTTAGATAGCCTATTCGTGTTTGAAGAAAATCGGCTTAGTAAGACATTATGTCGCAAATGACTTTCAAATTTTTTTTTCGGTTCACATCCTTCGGTGCTTCGTTGTAGGACGCGAAGACGCGTTTTTTTACTTTAGAGCTCGAAATAAGGCACTATAGTACGATAGGTATGCTGGACTGATAACACGGAGACGACGTTTAGGTTATAAGGCTTTTCCAGCGTTCCATATTGCATAATTATCTGCCTGATTCTTATCAATACGGTGGGCTCCCTAACATTGATCTTATGGCAGGTTGACACCGGAATGAAAATGAGTATGCAACCTAGCAATACCCATAAGAATATGGTTAGAAATCCCACCGCATTGATAAGAATGAGGCGAATAAGTATGCAATATGGAACGCTGGAAAAGCCTCATAAGGTACAAACACGTTTCACGTAACGTCGCGGAACTGACGAGTGTCGTCGGTACCCACCGGTTACGTTCGCTGTCGCGTGACGTTACACGAGCCGTGTTCCTACCTTATAGCCTAAAAGTCGTCTCCGTGTTATCAGTCCAGCATACCTATCGTACTATAGTGCCTTACTCGAAGAGTTAGGTTGTACGTAAGCGCGTATTCCGTATGCGCCGAACATTCTGGCGATCGCGGACGAAAATGATCTCTTCATTCATAATTTTAAATACAACACTCAAATTTTTCCTTCTGTTCATCAATTGTAAGAAAATTACAATTTCGTTTTCCATCAACAATGTTATGATGCTCTAATAAAAATTAGAAGCCATTGCAGACGTTGCAATGGCAGCGGGAAACCCGCAATTCCTTAACTCGACCTCTCAGGTGGTGTGGAACTGAATTGATAATCTTGTCATATAATTCAAATCGAAATTATCATTCTACATTCCCTCCTATCATATATAGCTCGAGAGTCGAAATTCTTCTAAGTCCCCCTTCTATCATATATAGCTCGGAAGTCACAATTCTTCCAAGTTCTCCTCCTATCATACATAGCTCGAGACTCGAAATTCTTCTAAATCTTCTAAGTCCCCCTCCTATCATATATAGCTCGAGACTTGAAATTCTTCTAAGTCCCCCTCCTATCATATATAGCTCGAGACTTGAAATTCTTCCAAGTCCCCCTCCTTTCATATATAGCTCGAGACTCGAAATTCTTTTAAGTCCCCCTCCTATCATATATAGCTCGAGACTCGAAGTTCTTCCAAGTCCCGTAACTTAACCTAACCTTAGGTTACTAACTTCGCGGACGCGGACGCGGACGTTTTCTGAGGATGTAATCTCCTAACAAAATGGATAGCGGGTTCCCCGCTAAAAAGTGAACATTTTAATTCTACATCATCTCGCGTTTGCGTTTTTATTCATGTGAACCGAAAAATAGCGTACGCCACGCGTGAACGGAGGAAAGCGATATACTCGCGCTACATGGCGGCCCTCGCCGCGGCTCGGGTCGCCAAAGCGCTCGTATAGAAATCGCTCTCCTCCGTCCCTTATAGCGTAATATACTATTTCGCAGAATTTCGCGTTCTCAGTCTTTTGGTTGTATTCTACTCATTGGGCTCTTTCCATCGAACTCGTGTACTTTCCTATAATTCTTGAATTCGACGACCGTGTACTCAACTTGTTTTTATATCTCCTGAAGGAGAAAAAGCTTTAGAAACACGTTGAAAATTAAGTCGAAGACGTATTCGAGTACCGTTTCGTGATGTATTTGCAGATCATTCGTACGAAGCGTCCTGTGCTAAACCAAATTTATAGGAAAGAAATTGAGCAGGAGTAAAAACTTCCGTAAAATTTGATCAGTTATTCTTAAAGAAATTGTATGACCTTTGGAGTTCTTTCAAAAAATATCTGAGCGGGCTAAAATTCGATTTCAATTTATAAATTCGGCATAGCTGTTTCTAACTTCATTAATTTGGATTCGGCAACTTGAATTATTCGTAACATATTCAAAAGAAATGAAAAATATCGGTTGGTTGGGTATTGCTGAGGAAAGGGCCCAATTGGCAATTTTTGTGACAAATGCTTGATGGTCAACTCAGTAGAGTTGGTAACTACCGATAGACTATCGGGACCAGCAATAGTTTTGTTCAAAAAAGAAAAACGCCGATAGTATTTTGGGAATTTTCCTTTTCTTATCAAAATCACGAAATTGGTGCGAAAGGGCTGCTGAAAATTGAAAAATTATGTGCCCCAGTTCAATGAATCAGGCGATACTTGTTGTGCAAGGGGTATGGCAGCACGTTCTTATGATTTTTTCTAGTCGCGTCCATCACCTGGTAACATTCAGACGCATTCCTGGACAGGTTTTTAAAAAAAATGATGATCAGGAGAAAAGTATCTATCCTACATGTAGCATAGGTACTTTTCTTTTGATCGATATTCTCCATCCATACTATCGATAGTTTCAAGAAAACTATCGGGAATATCGATAGCCTGGATAGTACCTTGGAAAAAATTTTGAGACTATCGATAAAATGAAACTAGTGACTATCGCCCATCCTTACATTCCAGTTTACAGGAAAGGAATAGGTCGCGGGTAAGAGGAGAGAGGGACTGTAAGCAGTCTGGATCTCATAAGGAAACGACAAATTTTTGCGTTTCTTCACAAGTCTTGTTTTTCGTTAGCATTTGACGAGCTATTCGACTGGTGAGTCATCTGCTCGCTTCAAGTTACAATGTATAGTGGAGGAGTAGAGCCCATGAGAACGACGGGAGAAGTGGGTTTAAAGAACGAGGGCGTATCTAGAAAATTTTCAATTGGATTAATGAAAAATTAGATGCTATTGCAGTCTAGAGCCTGAAGTTTTTCCAAGTCCTGAAAATCATGACGTGAGAACTTGAACGCGCTGCAATTTCAAGGATGCCGTCGTCTTTCCAAGTCCCCCTCCTACCATGTATAGCTCGGAGGTCGGAATTTTTCCAAGTCCTCCTTCTATCATATGGCCAGAGAGTCGAAATTTCTCTAAGTCCCCCTCCCCTCTCGGTGACGTCATCAACCTTGCCCGCGCTCGCGAACGAAAATTTCCCCAGAGCACCCCCAACAAAAGGCATAGCGGGTTCCCCGCTAAAAAACGAGGCCTATGTTGGACCAATTTTTTTTTTTTTTTGTTAAATAAAGTTTATTCCTAATTAGCCACCACTGAGTTACAACAGCAGTGCTCAGTGGCAGCCGGAGAGACTATAGTATACTAATGTGTTAGCCCATCACTCCCCCACGTACTTAAAGTTTATCGAAGGATGTTAGACCTAGTTTAGCCTAGTATACTGTCTGTTAGGCGTAGCACAATTACGACTAAGACTGCAGGTTCCAAAGTCGCGAAGTAGCTCGAAATTTTTCCAAGTCCTTGTGACGTCATCAGCTCGTGACGGAAATTTCAGAATGACCCCCAGCTTTGAGGTATATCCATGTCAACAAGAAACTTTCCCTAAAGGAGTTTTTAGGCAAAAAAATACAAAAAAATTTCTCTCGAGGGGGTTTTGAACTATTTCAAAGCTAATTCTTCGGTTATTGTCCTCAAATCCCCCCCCCCTTCCCTTCGTGAATACGCCACTGGGTCAATTGAAAGTCTGATATGAGTCTTAGCTTGAGGCGGAGGATGTGGAAGAAGACGTGCTGTAAAAGGAAGGAACGGTGGTTTCGGAACAGAGCACGTGAAAAGGTGTTGAGTTCTTGAATTATTGGAATACTGTAGCGGTAATTTCAGGAAGACGTAGAGTGGAGACTCAGGGAGAAATGAAAATGAGTAAGATGAATGTAGTCATCCGGGAGACGAGAAAAGGTAACTTATTCCTGACGGGATTTTCTTTTGGAGAAGGACCAGAAGGAATTACAAAGTTTGTCTTTGGTTTGATCTTTCCGGAGGTTGCGCCCGGCGGCAAGGACAAGGAAACGGTAATACTTTTTGAGATCGTATGCTGGCTCAGTGGAGGATCGAGAATTTTAGATAGGGAGAGCTCTTGGCTGCGTGGGATGTGCTGGTTATGAAGGTGCGAAAGTATGATGTCTATCATATGGAGTACCGGGATGTTCCAGATCTCGTCAAGCTCGGCGGAGTTTTTTACCGTATATTGAGGTGTAAAGTAAACTGAGGAGCGAAACCATGTTGGTAGATATTTTACGAGCTAGAAAGACGAGTCAGTGTAATGAGCCACTACAGGCAATCGGTTGTTCGGCTTTGTGTAGGTTAATCTGACCACAGAGTCGGGGAGTTGCCGCACACATTTGTTTCAAATCATCAGGGATGAGTTTTTTAGGGCAGCACGTACTTCTGTATTGTAACTGTTGAGGTTAAAGTTACAAAATAGGATAACGATTGCCTCTCCTTTATCCGCTTTGACAGTAACTAGGTTCTGTTGTTGCAGACCACGTCAGAGGCGGAAGAATATGTGGGTATTAAGAGGAGGAGGAGCAGAAAGCTATGCTACTATGGTGTTAACGAGAAGCTTGACTTTCTCGTCATTTAGGCGTAAGTCCCCTCGTAGACCAGCAACCAGATCGGAGACGGCAGTGGTTTTTGTGACATCGCGTTTATCTTCCGGAATCATGGCACCCGGGATCCAAATGAATGGAACTGATGATTGTATAAATGAGTACGTTGGGTGATTGGATTGGTCATATGAGGGTCTTGTAGAGATGGAGGAGTGAAAAGTGAGTCGTATAGTCAGATAAGTGTAATGGAGTCCAGGAGGACTTTGAGCAAGTTGTTCGGGATAGGAGTGGATAGTCTCTTACGGGGCAGTGACATAGTTTTAAATTGGATGAATATGGGTAACCAATGTTGAATCCTCATTTGAAGCCATCAGTGTTTGGCTATAGAATTTTGATATGATCTCTTCAATTTATTATTATAGAATAGTTTTTGATAGACGCTGTTATTAAATCTTGGTATTCCCCCGAGATCAAGCCTGATGACTAAAGGAGTGCATAATCATGGAAGAATCGAGAATTTGACAGGAGTAAAGGAATCATGAAGTTGAGATTCGAGAGAAAAGAGGGAGGTGTTATGCGAAGAGAGTGTAGAGTAACAGATTGCGAGTTTGAAGAATTGGTCTAAGGAAGCGAAGAAATAGTCAACGAGAAAGTACGGAAATGGAGGGGAGGTTCAGCTCAGCAGGGTGTCTACCAGGTCAACTAAGTCAACTAAGTTAAATAAAGTCAACTTTTTTGAAACATGGTCAACTAAGTCAAGTAAAGTCAACTTTTCTATCCGTAAGTCAACTAAAAAGTCCAAAAATGCATAATTTTGTGTAAAGAATGTTTTTCACGTGTCTTCCTATATGCACAATATCAAGATATAATCAACAAACTTCTGACTTTTAAAATGACACTTTTCTCAATTAAATATTAATTCTTGCAAACGAATAAAAAATACCGAAATCACGATATTAGTTTGGAGAGGGGGGGGGGGGAGGAGTTTGATATTTTTTAGGGTCAAATAAAATATTGAAAAAAGGTCAACTAATGTCAACTATTTCCATTTTTCAATTCTGGTAGACACCCTGAGCTGCTTCTCGCAAAACATGATATTAGTGCTAATGGGGAAGTTTCCTTAGATCACGGATGATGATTTAATAATGTGTGGTAATCTGAGAGTGGATTTATTACTTCGGCTCTAGATTAAAAACCCTAGTTAAGTTGTGAGCGGCGTGGAATTTAGACATTTTTGATATGAAAAGACGAGGAAAATTCTCGATCGAATAAAAGCACGAGGAATTGGTGAGAATTTGGAAGGTTGATTTAGGAGCCCTAAAAAGGAAAGTTAGAGGCCGGCCGCGAAGAACCCGCAAGTTTTACCGACAGATGCAAAATAGCTAGTCTTCAATTATGTACGCTCAGATTCATGACGCTCAAGTCGATAACGTCACCAAAGTCGGACACGGATGTTCTCTGGGGATGTACCCCCCTCTTCCCACTCCCTTCTAAACAAAACAGATAATCGGAAACACATGCTGTCCTGAGAGGGGAAATCGGTGTAAAAACACGGTCGCTCTTGTGATCGCGATCATAATATGCACGAAGGATAGTCTATGCAGTACGCCGTATCGATTATAATATGCACAAAGGATAGTCTATGCGGTACGCCGTATAAGTAAGAATAAGAAGACAGTCAGGTAACTCCGCTTCTCGCAGATAAAGTTCACAAGTTGGTATGTCATAAGGGCATTTAAGTAACAATTCAGTGGCCGAATTTCGGTGTTCGCCATTATTATTAGATTATCAGTCCATGTACACGGATTGTATTCCTAGCACTGGGTACACGGCTCATTCCATTCCTAGAAACAAGAAGAGCGCAAGGTGGACATGTCCAATGTTAAGTTCTTCTATAATCTAGTCTAGACAAATTCTTTTCGCAACTTTATTTTCCATTTTGAAAAAATGATCTAATTTATCGATTGAAAATGTTACGTGCGACCGTAATTTTATTTTCCTTTAACGATGTATCGTAGTTACGAGGAAACGGTCCAATTTATTCATTCATGGGCGAAAGAAAGTTTTATATTATAGCCTTTGGTATGTTTGTAATCTAAACTGATTGAAATGAACTTTTAACCGATTTTCTGCACCGCATCGTGTAAAAGAAATTTACTAATTTTTAACAGAAAACCTATTCTGAGGAGGGTTATTTTGAAAAATTAGCCTTGCAACGTATGATACCTGAAAAAAAAACTGTCCTACCCAAAACTTTTCCAAGTTTCAACCTCGTACGTAAGTATATTGTTCAATGGTCGAAATTTTTCCAAGCCGAAATTCCCTAAATAACTCGAAAGTTGAAATTTTTCTAGTCCCGAGGTAAGTGTATATGTGATAGACGGAGGACTTGGAAAAATTTCTACAAAATTTGTATCTCGTTTCTATCTCTAATTTGCGCCCGTACTCAACTTTCTACGACTATTTTGAGCCGAATTATGGAGCAAAATATGACAAAAATTGACCAATTTACCAAAATTCTCAAAAATTGAAAATCGTTCAAACTTCCGTATAGTACTTGATCTGAAAGTGAAATTTAACGTTGATTCCAAAAGAAATACCTGAATAACCTTATGATGCTGAAAATTGGGGAATTTTCAATTTCTCATTTCAGAAATCTTGGCAAATTAGTCAATTTTTGGCACATTTTGGTTTATAACTCGGCTCAAAAAGTAGTAAGAAGTTGTGTGGGGACGCAAATTGAAGATGAAATTGAGATACAATTACGCTGGAACAGATGTAGTGTAAACTCCCATTTAACGGGTAACATCATTCTGGTCCACCCGGTATACGTATGATAGCAGGCAGACTTGGAAAAATTTTGACTTTCGAGCTTTATATGACAGGAGAGGGACTTGAAATCTCAATTTCTCACGTAGAACAGGTTATCTGCATTTTTCGTTCAACTTTATTAAGGAAGCCGTCGTTCTTTGATTCGTACCTATAAAATGGGTAGTCACCTCAAACAGTACAAGTTCAATTGCCCTATATCTGGAATGTTCAGACTGCTACTGTCAAAACTATACAACATTAATCAGACACCGGATAGAATAGTGGAAACCTTCTAACAGCTGCAGTCTTTTTACAGTTCGGAATTTACTGCACATCTGTGAAAGCCTGCCTTCTGTATTTAGTTATAAAAATGTATACTGAATGAACAAAAAACAGATATTGAAAACGGAAGGTACTATAATTCATTCATTTTAAAAAAGATACGAGTGTCTAAGGTATACCCTTTTTCTATAAGATTTCTATTCTTTGATGCGATAAAATGTCCGTTATTATGAGGGGGAAGATTAGGGCGCTTTTTTATTCAGGTTTCTAATAAAAAGTATTTGCGCTGAATACGAGTACCTGTTGTCGGAAAGTTCGATCTGCGAAACGTATCGCAATATGATGAAGCATTATCATTCAAACTCGTGTTATATTTTCCTTATCTCGTTACGCGTGTATGCAAGCTTCATTCACAAGAATTATTTTCTCACTTTTCTTCGTCGTTATGATGAGCTACCTAGTAGTTACCGGTCTTTCTAATCTGCATCAGTATCTGTATTGCTCGTGTACCCTCTTGATCCCGGATTGTAACATTGTGCCACCGCTTTGACGTTGAATATTCGACGAAGACGAACGTCAGCTTCATATGAGCACCAAGAAGGAAGCAAGAATTCCGACGCACAGTGGTCAAAAATATTAACAAAATTCTCTGAGCCTAAATTACATAAGTACATCATAATTGTGAAAGAGCAAAAAAAGTTGGAGGTTATTATTTACTTTACAGTCTAATTTGCTGTGTAATCTGAAAAAATTTAGTACACAATTTTTAGAGGTCAAAAGACTGATAATCCTTTGAGCCTTCATTCTATTAAAAAATCAAAACATCTTGAAAAGTCGTACGTTTTTCCAATTTTTGTGGTGATGTCGTCAAGGACTTGAAAAAAATGTAACAATAATAAATGATGGTAGTAATGATAATTCTAGAGCTCAAAAATCTTCAGATGATTAGAATAGAGTAAAATATTGGATTGGGGTAAAAAAATAGAACTACTAGAAACAGGAAATATTGGAAGATTTTAATCAACTTCATTATAGAAACCTCAACAATAATGGTTTCTTTCAGACTTTCAATTTGTGGGACCTGTGGAAGTAGTAATAAGGGAACGTACCCAAACTACGTGACCCATATTTTCCGACTTTTTACCCCCCCCCTGTCGTGACCATCCGTAGTATATACTGGAACCTCCCCCCCCCCACTAATTATCACGTAGTCACGTCTACAAGATTTTGAAGGCTATATTCGGGAAAAAGTGTGTTTTCTGTACAAGATTTTTAAAAAATTTAATAGTTTTACAGCTCTAAAAATGGTAAATTTTCCAGAAAATTAGACCACGTGACAAACCCTAAACTCCCCCTCCCCCACAGTGACTTGTCGTGGTATTGTGACAACCTCCCACCCCCTAAAATGGTCACGTAGTTTAGGTACGTTCCCTAATATGGCTAGTAAGTCAGAAATTTATTGTAATAAATCTCAAGGTATAAATTAGATTATTACATGTTTTTTCTTCTTCGTTTCATACCCTCCCTCTTTTTTATAATATTTTTCTGTTCACTTATTATAACGATAAATATAAATTAAGTTCACTAGGGAGATGAATAATAATAATAATGCGAAATAATAAATAGGCCTAATAATAACAGTCAATATTACATCATTGTTCTCCAGCAGCAAGCAGTGGCAGGCCATCTTTTCGGAATTTATTCCTTAGCTGTTGAAAGCTGCAATGATTTGGTCTGAGGACTCCAATACCAGCAAACGGCAAAGAAAAAAATGGGACTGTCAAAAATTTAAAGCAATATAACTGGAGCGCCGGACAATACTGGACTTAGCATTCAAGCAATAATGGTAGTGTTGGGTGTGATGTTAACATTGCACAAGAATTGATATCCTCACAAACCCCTACGTCTTTTCTTCAGACTTCATAATCCAGTGCAGTTGTAAAAAAATTATGTTCACCTCAGATCGGCTCATTTCCCTAGCCCTTCTGACAAAAATCATCAGTTTTTGCGACGTTCGGCTGCGTAATCATGAAGCGTTCAAATTTTTAGCTGCGGATGAAGACCACAGCAGCCTCTTGCTGCTGTGCAAAATCAGCGTGAGCTGCGAGCGAGGGCAATAATAACTGCGAAAAGTAAGAATACGCTGTGGTTCAATGCAGTGCTTCATGATGAACGCAGCGCTGTATTGTAAAGTACCAGAGCTTGCTGCGTATTTTAATTAATTAATTACCTAATTGCGGCTATCAAAAATTTGCAATTTTGACTTCGCCAAACTCTATTTTGATTTTTTTTTACTAAAAATTATTTGGTGGCAAAAATGTATGAATTTTATGTCCTTTTTGATCTACAAAAATTTTAGTTTGGAGAGTAAAAAGTTTTAAATTTAATGTAATTATCGGCCCGGGCCCCCTCATTCTCTTCCATTAATCGGCTACGCAAGTACTCAACTACTTGTACATGATATGTAGCAACAAAATAATATAGTCATAGATTGGTATAAGAACAATAATTTACAAATACAAAGGCATTTTTATTGGAGTAAGTGAATAGAATTGGATAGGGCGGATGGTTATGGAGTAAAGGATAGAATATTGTTGAATAAAAGGGTGGACGTGTGACTATTTTGGCATTATTTGCTGAGGATGAAGAGAGGGGAACTTAGAAAATACTACAGAGACTGAATTAAGTTATGCAATTTTATTCTTTCCAGCATATTAGTTTTTTTTTTTTTTTAATGAGAAAAATTCAAAAAATATAAAACAAAGTTCCTAGCAATCACTGCATTTTTGAATTCTTTTTTTTTGGGGGGGGGGAGGGCTCTTGCCTCTGGCAAGGCGAGAGCCCCCGTGAAATTGCGAAAAAAAAAAGAAGTTCCCACTGGAAAAATGTGTTGTGACGTCACTGACAATAGGCCTGTATATTCTCTCTCTATCGAGATTTGATTTTTGTCTGACAAATTCTATTTCTCGTACAGTCTTGGTCAAGAGTGACCAAGATACTAGTCTTTGAACATCAATATTGATGATTGTTTAATTAATACTTCACGTATTACGTTTTCTGTGTCACCTATATGATTTTATTTTTGCGTAGCATTTTCAAATTTCTCTACTACAGTCCTGACAAGTTTCATATTTTTGCATTGCATTTTTCAAATTTTTGTACAGTAATCAACAAACTTTCATCCTCTCGATACTTCAATAATAATGGCAATATACCTCACCTACTGTATGTATTGAGTCTCTCAGGACCCAGATCTGAGTGGAACAAAGATGCGGATCTCTTGGTTTCCAGATCTTGACGCAGAAAAATTCCAGATCTTTTGAGCTTTACAACTTGGTTGGAAATGAAGCCCCAGATCTGTTGAAAAAAATAAATTTCCGTCACTTAATAGTCAATTATAAAAAAAAAACAAGGGTCCCAGATACTGAGGCACAGAGCGACTCAGTCTTATTCTCTCTCATTTTGGAGGTTCTGCCGTCAAATGGAACACAACTTTGACAGCAGAGCCTTTAAAATGATAAAGTTTTTCAATTACACTATTCTGTCCAATTAAGCTCTCCTTCTAATGTTTTTGGTCTGGAAAACTTTAAATTTCAAGAATAAAAAGTTGGTTGTAAAATTCTCAAAACTAATAAAGGCTATTAATTGTATCCTTAGAGACCATAATTTTGTACCGTGAGAAAAAATTTTATCATGCAATTTGAAACATTGTTTTCCTTGGATTTTTTTTATCATTATATTTTTTTTCCCCAATTCATTTATTTATTTATTTATTATTTCATTTGAAGGAAAGAAATTGGAAACAAAAATTAAAATGTTGAATGAGGACAAATCCCAAATCAGTGTCAAGTTCCATTATTTTTAATCTAAAGATAAGCCTAGCCCATGTCATTCACAAAGTAAAAAGTTGTGAAGTATTTATCAATTGCTTTCCATCAGGACTGTAATTTTTAGTTTTAAATAGAATTTTATGAGTAAGGGGCCGTCCATAAGTAACGTGAGGCAATTTTTGTGATTTTTCGACCCCCTCCCCTCCCCCTTGGTGAGATATTGTGAGATTTACCTTGACCCCCTCCCTCCCCCTCTTATCTTGCGTGAGATTTTCCAAAATGTGTATTTTTGCTTTAAATACGTTTATCTGTGCTTAATTGCGTTTATCTATTAAAAAACGTAATTTTCTTGATCACCTTTTATTCAAAAAGGACTAGTTTTTATTAAATTTAAGCCAGTTTGGCAATATTTTAGAATGTATTTGTATGAGAAAAAAATTACGAGAGATTTATCGGCACCCCTCCTCCCCCTCACGTGAGTTTTGGTGAGACTTGACTGGACCCCCTTTCCCCCAAAAAGGCCTCACCTAATTTACGGACGTCCCCTAAATAGAGGTTCAAGAATTCAAGGATTGAGATGAGTTATTCAATTTTAAAAACATTATTTCTCTCAGTACTTTTTTTTTCTTCATCTTTAATGGAAAAATAGAGCTTTTTTTCCTTTTACAAGCATTGCAGCTACACTTATAGGCCATTTGCTCAATGTAACTTAGATTACAAACTTGAAAAGAGGCAGCAAATCAATGGTAAGTTGTGGTTGATAGTATTTAATGTCAAAAATAGGTGTTATATGAGGTTGTAAAATTGAGTGGTGGGCAGATAAGTTATAAATGAAAAAAATTTGGAATAAATAATCAAAATGTGAAATGAGGTTATTCATATAATATATTAGGAGTCCATATCGAGTTCTGTTCTGTAAGAAATTGATATATTTTAGTATTCTAAGATTTCATTAATCACGTGTGTAAATTTTAGTGAAGTTATAAATCTCTGATAAATAGGAAACAGAGATGCAGATCTCTTGGTTTCTAGATCTTGACATAGAAAAAAATCTAGATCTCTTGAGCTTTACGTCCTGGGATACTAAGGCGCATGGCAACTCAATCTTGTTTGTATGCACAAAATGGTATTCTCTTCTTTTGTTCGTTGTACAAACGCCAGAAGGATTGTGGAAGAAAAAAAATGCCTAGCAATGCTTATCTTGAGTGTTACGAGTATTTTCAAATAGTTTTCAATCAACTATCAGAATTTTTTTTTTTGTTAGTAATAAATCGCGCTAGAATTTTATTTCTGACCACTGTGCGACGTTTAAGACCTCCTCTAAAATTTATACGAGCATATTTCTATAGAGATTTTCTCCCTCTCAACTGAGTTTCGAAATTTCTGATTTTACTGAAATTCAAAAGTATTGACTAAAACTCTTACTCTTGCACCTATGTCTTCTATTTTCCATAATATAAGTTCCCCCGTTCGAGGGTTCATTTTCTGTCTCTAAATGCGTTTCATCATTGCTTGTATCGCCTCAAAAACGGTTGAAGCATTGATTGTCCTTTCAAAAAATCGCATCTGGAAAAAGAAACACTGAAATCTTTGAAAAGCGAAAAAGAATGTCAATAGAATGGTCTGAAAAATGTTCATTAGAATGATCTGAACATCCAAAAAACCTGTTTCTTCGATTAGAAGCGAAGATTTTTACATTGAAGACAAAATTATCGATGTATTTTCACTTTTTCTATATCTATGTCATATTTCGTGCTGTGATCGTGTCCAAGTTATTCCAAAAAATTTTAGTGACGTCAATGCTATAAGTTGTACTTCAAAGACGTCATAGCCACGTTAGGCACTAAAGTTGGATTCTCTTTTTTGTCGCTTCTTATAATAGTAATCGAGTTACTGAAAAACTCGGTGGAAAACTATTCTTAAATTTAAAATGATCTTGCTTGAAAAGTTTTTGCAATCTTAATCTTATGCCTCATCTCTTGCATTTCTCAGTTGTCCCGCTCACTTTTAGAGAGTCAGAGTGCCAAAATATTCGTAAGAATTTTACTTAACGTCCTCCAATGTATTTTTAAAAAAAAATTCGGTATTGCTGGCAAAGTTGATTGAATTGAGATCATCATAACTGAACTAAAAAGAAAAAAACAAGTGTTTGAATTGAAACTCTATAGTTACTAAACGGAATATTAAAAACTTTGGTAATCAAATACTCATAATAGGTTAAATCTTACAGCAGCACCGTAGTATCCACTTATGGAAGGCAGTAGTATTCCATACAGATTCCCATTTCTCGGCGCATTTTTGGAAATACAAAAAATAAAGCTTGTAGGTTAATGCTACAATTATGAAAATACTACGACTGGAAAGAAAATTTTATGGACGTCACATTTTTATTTATTTATTTATATTAACGAGCTCTAGCTACACGTAAGGCTATATTTCGGCGTTTTTACTCAATCTAATATACTAAAAAGCTAAATGACCCTTTGCCTCTCATTCCTGATTTGCCCGATACAATTTAGCTAAAAAATAGCTAACGCGTGTATTCTATTACTATATATATGAATTGCCTAGCAAATTATAAGAAAAAATATTCGTGAAATTCTAATGACGTCACAGCGACTGAAGGTTAACAGGCAAAATAGAAAATAGAAAATTAATAATTATTGGTTATTTAAGTGCAACGATTCATTATCACAAACGTGCGTGTAAAAGTTTTCCATTTTCCTGTTATCCCATCCGACGTCAATTATCATACTGTGACAAGATTATATTATTATTTATAAGAGTAAAATGAATTACCTAGCAAATTTGGAGGAAGAAAAAAAAAAAACAAAAAATGAATTGCCTCGCAAAATAAAACGTAACAACGATTCAACCTTACATCGATTACCTCGCCTCTTTAAACAACCTCACCTCAGGTTAGATGTCCAAAGTCTCGATAAAAGGTAGCTAACTTTCTTGGACGCGAGACAAGAAAAATGAATTCGACAAAAAGTTTTAATGATGTCACAATGTCCATATAATTATAATGATAATATAAGTATCTAATGAAGGAGAGCCAACAGGTAAAATAGAAAATAGTAGTCATAAAAATATGAGAATCCCTTATCAGTTTCAACTTTTTGAATTAAAATCAC
Source organism: Aspidiotus rigidus (assembly GCA_035079385.1). Lineage (NCBI taxonomy): Eukaryota > Metazoa > Arthropoda > Insecta > Hemiptera > Diaspididae > Aspidiotus > Aspidiotus rigidus. Next base: position 344,638 of record JAVHKY010000083.1, on the reverse strand, counting down.
TTCAATTGTAAGAAGTAAAAGAAGAAAAGCGATTAAAATAATTTGTAAAATGGTATTATGGTTGTATTCTGAAAATAAGAATAACTGGAGTGGAGTGAGAAACAAACGAAAAGAACGTGAGGATAGGGAAGATGATTGGAAGAAGAGGTAGCAATCGAGTCAGATGGTGGTACTCAAATTTTAAGGCAGGAGAAAGAAAATGGATGTGTATAAGTTGGAGTAATTGAGTACCATAGGTAGTTGCGGGAGTTGGAAACCATGTTGGGAATGATTACATGGGACAGAGGATGAGACTGAGATTATATTGTGGGAAGTACGTTGATTTTGGAGAGTAGGATAGGAAAAAAGATGATAGATCGTCAGATTATCTGCATAATAAGATTTACATGAAGGTAGAGCATGGCAACCCAGGAGGAGATAAGAATGTTCAAGTTGAGAGTGACCAATTCTATATCGAGCGAAAATAACCTCTTTATGGTGGGAATTTCTGTTCAATGAAGACTGAGGATAGGTTAACTTTTAATGATTCTAATTTTGTTGCAGGGTTGTTTTTTTATGTGAGTGATACAAGAATTAAGCTAGGATTAAGAAATAATGAAAGTTTTTATGGTCGTAAGTACGTAGTTACAAGGTGGGGTCCTTAATTTTGGGTGAAAGGGTGCAGTTTTTAGGCGCGCAATCAGTTTGATCATATTGAGGGCAACCGATGTGAACTGAGAATCAAATAACAGATACGTTTTGTACAGATGAGCGTAGAAAAGTGTGAGCTTGAACCTAATCAGAATTCCAACTATAGACACATCATGTGAGAAATTGAGAGGGACGTATTCAGGAAAAGTAGGGGGTACGATTCTAAGAAAAGGGCACAACGAAAGTTGAAAAAGAATATTACCATAAATAATATCAACAAGTATAAAGAGTTTCGGAAAACCCTGAAGAATGGAATAAAAGTAGCGCATAAAACATACCTCAGTTCCCTAGAGGAAGGCTTCAGATGAAATCCATCACATACCTAATTTACCCGATACAATTAAGCTAAAAAATAGCTAAAGCCTAATATTATAACGGTAACGACCTTCTCTTTGCACTTCATACCTCATTTTATCCGATACAATTTAGCACTTCGCAAATTGAAGGATAATTAATTTGGCAAAAAGTTCTAATGACGTCAAAATGTCCACATAATGATGGAAATTATCTAATGAAGGAGAGCTAATAGGCAAAATAGAAAATAATAGTCACCAAAATATGATGATCCCTTATCAATATCAACTTTTTGAATCAAAAATCACTTCCATTGTAAGAAGTAGAAGAAGAAAAGCAACTGAAATATTTGGAAAATAGAACTGATTAACACAGATAGTTGCGACTTGCGAGAGTTGGAAACTGTGTTGGAAATGATTACACAGGTCAGAGGATAATTGAGAAAATACTTTGTAGGAAGTATGTTGATTTTGAAGAGTAGGACAGGAAAAAAGGTGATAGATTCTCAGATTATCTGTATAATAAGATAGTAAGGATTGTAATGAAGCTTCCAATCAGATTTCTAGGATTCAACCAAAAGCAGTTCAATTGAAGGCTGTAATAGAAAACAATCACATGTTTGAATAAGGAATTCCCACATCCTCTTCTATAGGACGGATTGGTTTTGATATTGAGAATTGAATTCAAAATTGGAGGGGTTCCAAAAAGAGGAATTAGATTTGATAAAATTTCGAAAATTAAGCCAACTATAGCAGGAGGGACTCGGAAAAATTGAGACATTTGAGCTCTATTATGATAGATAAGGGATAGGAAAAATTTTCAATATCAAAGGAGTCAGATTTGAAAACATTTTTAATATTGGGAATTGAGCTATATATGACAGGAGAGGAACTTGGAAAAAATTGAACCATCAGAGGAGTTGAAATTGAAAACGCGCTTTGTACATCGACCTATGCAATTATGACAAGTGGATAACTTTAAAAACTTTCAACTTCCAAGCTATATTTTTTAAGAGAGGAACATGGAAGAATTTCAACTTCCAAGATATATATGACAGGAAAAGGACTTGGAAAAATATCAACCATCGTTCTAGGTAAATGATGGCGAGACACCAAAATTTTCAAAAATCCCTCCCCCTATGGAATAGGTTTCCTATTGAACCTCGATTTAGGTTAGGTAGTTGAGATCATAAAAAACTAGCGATGCTCTTAACATCATTAGGATTTAACAGAAGAATCCCTAGAGAATAGTGAATTACACATATCAGGACTCGATGTCAAGAATAACTGTTAGTTGGAGGTGGGTGGACTCGAACGAATAAAGTAAGGGCCTTGAGAAATTTTGTTCTAATTAAGGTAAATGAAGGAAGGGATTTTCAAAGTCTCAACTAAATCAACTCGAAAATAGGAGGAGTTAAATTATTTGCATGTAAAAAAGTGAGGTCAAAGAAATAATCATCGCTGAAAATTGGAACGACTGTAGTAACAAATTATACTGTCAACATATAATACACACAAGATTTCAAAAAAAATCTTATGTAGAAAAAAAGTGAAAGAGAAAAAGGGAAATGAATGAACTAATCTTAGAATCGAAACGTTTTTCTTCCATTAATTTGTAGATTAGAGGATGACACGTAGAATTAATTATCACCATACGGATAATTGGAGAAGATGGATGCAGAGGACTGAAAAAGAAGAATAGGAAGAGAGGGAAAACTGGAAGAGTGTAATACTGAGGCAGAGAACAATTTGGAAGACTCAGGAACCGATGAAGAAAGAAAGAAAAAAAAAAAGGTTGTATGGAAGAACAAGTAAAGAATGAAAGAGTGCAAAACTGAATGAAATTAAAAAAGAAGAAAAGCTTGAAAAGAAAACTAAGCAGATTGAATTGAACTATGAGACATGAAAAGATACAAAGAAAATAGTGTATCTCAGAAATTTCAAATAACCTTAAACCCCAGAGTTACTCCCTTTGTTTCATGTATCTACCTTACCCAAAACCCTAAATAACAGAATTAAAAGTAGCCATGAGAACTTTGTGTTTGCATAAAAATTTTGAATACAGATATCCAAAAAAAAGTTGTCTGGAGAATTTCCACTTTTTTTTTTTCAATATCCAAAGTAGAAATATCTAGATAATTTACCGAGATTTTTAAAAATTATTCCTGTTTATATAGCGCTCTCGAATAAGATAAAAATGAAAAAACAAAAAACTAAGAGGCGCGCCGTAGGCGCGCCGGACTTGCTAGTATTTACAAAAAAAAAAAAAAAAACAACGGAAAAGTTTAGTTGTTTATAGTGGTTAGATGTAGGAATGAAAATTAGTTAGTTGCAGATATTGCAAAACCCATCTCATCCCTCATCTTGTGCCTCTCTTATGCCCTCATTGTGAATATGAATCCCCTATCCGTTCAACTCATCTTCTGCTGCCTCAACTTGACCCAACTCCGCAATTCCTTATCCATCCCTCACAACCATACAGAGGCACTATTAGATGACTTCCCCTCCACCCCCTCCATCCCCAACATATTCAACTTTCTACAAGAAGCAAACTTTTGTTTCACGTATCTAAAAACAATTTCGCCGAGCTCATAGCCCTAAAGACACGCTGCTAGCAGCTTGTAAATTAATTTTAAAAAAAGTGCAAGAGATGGTGTCAGAATTATTTTTGAAAGCTTTTGTGAGGGAGGAGGGGGTATTAATGGCAGTGCAAAGCGGTAGGAGTTGGGGGCAGGTGAAAAAATGGTCGACTGTTGAATTGTACATTTCCCAGTGGGGGCAAGATGGGCAAATAAGTATGTGAGGATTGGTTAGGTGGAAGTGAATAATTCTTGTACGACCAATTCTTAACCGGGTGAGAATGACTTCTTCTCGTCTTGATTTCCTCTATAGGAGGATGGCCAGGGAGTGGGTATTTTTTTAATAATTAGAAGTTTATTATGGAGTTGATTTTTCCAGAGTGAGTGCCATGATTATGTAATAAGAGTACAGTTTGTCTCTTGTGATTTTTCGATATTTATCGATTTATCTTTAAATGAAGTAAAAAAAACAGCTTCTCGCCATTTAGGTAATGTACATTGACTGACTACTGAGGGTGACGTTGTCGCTGTTCTCGTATTCAGTGTCGAGACCTTCTTCTCAGGTGGTGTTGGTAGAGGGCAGTTGCATACACATAATCGGCAATGCAAGATGCAAGGAGGGAGGCGTTCGGAGAGTATTGTGGCAGCAAAGCGCACCAATGATATTATTGTCGTATATGGCTGAATACGCATACAGATTTGTGTAATTTCACAACTAAATTTAATTCAAATTTCATCATCAACCAATCAATGTTACTCTACGTGTAAAGACGGATTTTTAAATCAAGGTTCTGGGTGATATCTGAAGCGAGATACGAGGGTCCCAAATCTCCAGATAGAATGAAAAACGAATGAAAGATCCGCGGTCAAACACCATCCGGTGGTGTGCAACATCGGAAACGTGAGGAATGGCTCAATATGTTTTAGTCACCAATATGAAGGCCAGTTTTACAAAAACAAAGTTAGCGGCTTATCTCGAGTTGACGTGGAGTTGGGGTTGGCACTGGTAGAACTGAGCCTCAAAAGCAAAGTATTCAGGTACCTTATCCGAAGACTGTGTTAACCTTTGATATGCCACGCAAGGGCAAAGGACTTCCTTTGATAAGAATTCAGGTTTTCCCTCTCAAAATTCAACTTGAATGGTACGAATCTCTTCATAATCTTGTTCACAGTGAACTTGATTTTTTCGTTATCGTATTCACTATCGTTTCACTCGGTATCTACTAGAACAACTTCACTGTTACAGATGTACTGCGCTACCTTCTTCAACAGTTGTAAAACATGTTATCTCTCGCTGATGTTCTCAGAAATCCGTTCTTTGAGTCGATAGAAGTTACGAAGCTGTAGGTCACAGATACTGTAAGACTTTTCTTGAAATAGCCGCTTCTGATAAAACTGCGGGAAAAACCACTGTAACTCATCGATATTTTTCGTCGAATTTATTGAGAGAATGGCAAGTGCGGAGTGCTTGAAGTTTCGCAATGAGGTGCAAAATTATCCTAGGATGACGTCAAGATGCTGTATGAGATTCGGGAAGTTCTGCGGTCAAGTGGGGAAGTTTTAGAACAAAGATTGAAGAGTGAATTCTTCTATAGAGAAATATATGAGGACTGTATTTTTTCGTAGACCCGTACTCTTTTAGAGAGTTTGCGTTTCAAAATATTCGTCAGAATTTTACTCGTCGTCCTCGTAAAATGAGGAGTGGCGTCGTATATTTTAAGGTCATAGTTATAAGAAACGCGAGTTAGCTGCTAACCTCGAGTTTCGAAATCTGAGGGTTGTCGACTCGTGCTCGTAAAACTAAGCCTCAGAAGCAAAATATTTATTTTTCAAAGACTTTGTTGACCCTGTCGATGTAAAGGGGGGATGCATTCAAAGATGTGCTCCTAGTTTCCTCTTTCGTATTCAAAACAGCCTATTTTCAAAAAGTCTGAAATCTGGAAAAAATTTTATTTTCTTAATATTCGACTGTCGATGACTTGTTATACTTGGCTTTAATCTAAGGCCATATATATTTTCATATTACCGATATTCTGTTCAAAATAAATTTCATTTCGTGGTCCGTTTGTTCAAAGCATAGTTTATTGCTCGTATACCTGTATTATTTCTGAAAGAAGCTTGAGTTGAACGGTTTCCGAAAGTATTTTTGATACTTCGTACAATAATCATTCATAGTAATTTGAACCAGCTGCCAGCTTTTTGACGTATGTAATTCACTTAAACTCGCTTAATGGTCGCATTCCCCGCCCCCGTCGGCTAGGTGAGTGTATATGAGTTAATTACCGAAAATTGGAATCACATCGGGCAAAACAGCCACTATTTTGGGTGAGCCACCATTTTCTATGTGCGATAGATATTCGAACCGGGCATCCGGCAGGAGCGCTAACAACGCGCGTGGTTCGTGGAATTTGATTGAGGTATGTCAACTATATGGCGTATACGAAAGAGAAATGACAAATTTGGAATAGGTACCTCTTGGAAGGAGCGAAGTTGAAGGTTTCGGCATCCCGCGTTTATGGACATCTTTCATGGGATGTGAGGAAAGTAAATCTGCTTCATTAAAGTGTTGTTTCATCCTAATGTTTTCAATTTTTCTATCTTTTACCGTCATTGTCTAGATACCTCTCTCAGTAAAAGTGCAGCGCGGCGACGCGAGCGCTGCTTGATTCGAATTGGGGAGGCGATAAAACAGTGTTGCCGTTTTATTTTCTCGCAGACTGGGCTTATTCAAGTTCCGCCGCGTTCGCTCATATTTTTTTTGGTGCTGAGTTGATCGACTTGCATGCATTTCAGCATGTTATAGTTTCATTATTAGAAGTTTGAGAAATTTTCTGATTAGATGTACGCTTTTTAAAAATTGATGCGTTCTATAGTTTTAGAGATCTTAACTTAAAACACGTCAAGTGTAAATCATTCGTTGCTCTAGTTTGGAAGGTCGTGTTTGCTTGGAGGATTGTAAATATTCTGCGGTTATTTCTGTAAATATCCCTCGGGTTAAATGAATCGCTCATTTATTGAATTTATCTCCTAGAAATGAGGAGTTTAGAATGAGCATTCTTGAATGGAGGACTGATTTTTTAATACAAATATAGTATACCCTGATGTTTTAACATTTTTCATATCTTTGTTCAACGCCCCTCCCCCCTCCCCCCACTCTCGTTCTATACAGTACTACTTTTAATCTAACTTCATACCAGGCTCGGCCTACACCTATTAGGTACCTAAACTTGTTGCTACTTCTTCCTACATTTATGCTAAGTTTATGCAGGCCAACTAGGGTAGAACTAACTGTACTAGTTTCAGGCTTTTACTTTGACTTGAGAATCGCTACATGTATAACGTGTGTACATATAGTATTTGTAATTTGTGGGTCAGCGGTTGTGTGCCAAGAGGATGAAGATGCAATTTGGCAACGTGCATTGGAGGTGGTAAACGAAGGCAAGAAAATCGTCAATAACTTGAGTTTTAAGTTCTGAAAAAGCTTGAGGATTGTTATTCCTCGTAGCTAAAAGTTATCAGGAGACATCTTAATGATTTTTGGCTCGATAGTATCGCGAAATTGAATTTCTTATGAGTTTGAAAATTTGCTTTTTGCCATAAGGAAGTACGATTGCTGTCTTGAGCCAAGCTTTCATACATTTTGAGAACGACAAATACCACAATGAGTAAATGGACGAAAAAACCGACAAATACTGCAAAGAGTAAATGTACGTAGGGAAATTGCAAAAAGCCGCAGAAATAAAACAAACAGAGTACCGCAAGCGCTTTCGGCTAAGAAGCCATCAACGGGCGGAGAATAAAAAGCGACTGACAGAGGAACAGTCGACGACCGAAAACAACGGTGAGGTCATGATTGAACTAACGACTCCTCGCGATGTGAGTCATACTCGTAAATTAGTTCAACCAATCCCTCGTCCGGAATATACCTGTTAAGTACGGTTACGTTATCGCTGTTCAGGTGGCGAATGATTTCGATATTTTCTAACGCCATTCTTTTTAAATACGATCTTTCTCCATGGAGGAGGGTCTCTGACCCCTCTCTGAAACTGTGGCCACAGGTGATCAAATGGTCCGCGAAGGCCGATTCCCCCAATTTGCCCTTTTTCCAGGCCTTCAAGTGCTCAGCCACTCTTATTTGGAGCTGGCGACCGGTCTCACCTATGTAAATTCCGTCACAATCGTTGCACCTTATACTATAAATCCCACTCCTCTGTAAAGGTGGTGTAGGGTCTTTCAATCTAACGAACAGGCCTTTTAATGTATTAAAATTATAGAAAACCGGCCGGAACCCAAAGGGCCGAAGGACGCGACTCAATTTCGACGAAAAATGACCCAGGAAGGGGAGCTTAATCCACCGCTTTTTGCCATCACGACTCCCCTCCCGAGGGAGGGAGGTAGTAGAGTCAAGGCATTGACGCGTGATTTTCCTACGGACCATCAGGTCAATGTCCAGGTTGACCTCGTTTACCCGAGCCAAGTATTTGATAGTACGTAATTCTTTCTGAAAGGCTGCTTGACTCAAAGGGATATTAGTGAGTCGATGGATGAAACTATTAAAAGCAGCTATTTTGTAGGTGACAGGGCAGAATGATGCGCCGTGGACAACAATATCGGTCGAAGTATCTTTTCTGTATATTGCGAACTCATGGGCCCCATCTCTTTCGGAGATGGTAAGGTCCAGGAAGTTGATAGTAGAATTACCTACCTCCAAAGTAAACTTTATGGAGAGGAACTGAGCATTTAGATACTTAAGAAACTCACCAAGGAGTTCTTGGGGACCTGTCCACGCACATAGCACGTCATCTACATATCTGTGCCAATAGTGAACATGATTTAAGAAAGACTGGCCCGAGGAAAAGAGTTCAGCCTCGAATCTCGACATAAAGACCTCCGAAACGAGGGAACCCAACGGGGATCCAGTGGGAATGCCCACTTCCTCCGGGAATTCAAAATATTTATCGTTAAATTTACACGGTGAGGAGGTCGAAGAACTCCTGTAGCTCCTCATGAGGAGTATTAAATTTAACAAGAAGGTAGCCTAAGTATTGGAAAGTGGCCGCTTTTGGGATGTTCGGAAACAGACCGACCACATCGAAGGAGCATAAAATAGTACCTGGAGGGAGCATTTCGTCTTTGAGCTTCTTGGCCAAGGAGACCGAATTTTTGACGGAGTAAGGAGACTCGTATTCGATATGAAACTTAAACCAGCGGTCCAGGTATTTCGCGAGCGAGTAGGCGGGGGAGGAGACGTAGGATACAACAGGTCGCATTATGGACTTTAGGCAACCCGTACAACAGAGGAGGTACAGGGTTAGGTTCGAGCAAGTGTTTTTTCACTGAGGGTTTAGTAATGATAACGGAGCTTTTATTAATGGCATTCCGAACCTCCTTGACATAGTGAGGGAAATTGAAAAGGGGGTTTTCTGTGGCCCCGCACTGGCTTAGGACCTGTTCCACCTTAAAGTGTTAAGTGGCCTTATCCATCGCAACGATAGAATTCCCTTTGTCGGCCTTTGTAAGCACCGTCTCCTCCTTCCTCAGCCTCCTCCTCAATCCTGTGATCAACTCTTTTGCAGTATTATTTATGCGCGGAAGGGGGGTGTTTCGGACTAAATCAGCGCAGGTTTTTTGGGTATTGATACCGGGACCAATCTTCACGGTTAAATCAGCGACCACATTAGCTAGGGCATCAGCATTATCGAGAGGGGGTAAACTGAACTTCAAACCCTTCTCTAACAGATTCAGTTCATCACTACTGAATTCCATCTGACTGTTATTTATAACACGGGGGTAGGGTTTCGCGGAATTTAAATCAATTTTTTTATTTGAACCTATTCGATGAATTAATGGCACAGAAGGCCTTCATCGTACAATTAAACTTGAAGAAGTCCCTTAAAAACCGTTAAATTCGAATTGATAATGCCTTGATTAAGAAGAAGTTTGGAACAAGATTCTGGTTTTCAAGTAATTAATTGTGATGCTTTACACGTTAATTAATACCCATTTTTTTTCTTTTTTTACAGTCCACAATACCCATCATGGCTTCGAATACACACTGGAGGTGAACGACTTGGATAACAACATTGATGACTCTCTGTGGCGTATGCCATCGCCCGCAATGGCCATGCAAGACGAACTGTGTGATCCTCTCTCCGATTGGCTGTCCGCAACCAAAGAGACGAATAATAATCATAATCATAACATTAATCATAATAATCACGCTAGTAATATTAACAATGTCGACAATCTTCCTGCGCGATCCGAAATATCCTACGATATGAGCGACGCTATTTTAAATTCTCGGCTGATGTCAGTTCCTAATTCCTCGCAAATTTACCATAATAAGAAAACGACTATGAATTATATCGCCAACCAAGTCGCGCCGTCGCATCAGCTGCATCCGGAATCGGCATTTTACGCGACAGAGCCAGTTTATAGTAACGTTCACAATCCGCCGTCTACGTCTTCGGAAAATCTTATGTTGAGCAGGACGGAAACGTCATTGTTCATCAACAGGAGGCGAGAACCTGCGATATCGACATCAGCAAATTACAGCGCACCCAGTCATAATCAGTTCCTACATAACATGAAGAATGTCACGTCTCTCGGTAATCTGTCGACGACGGCGATGGACGTTCGGGCACCTCGCACGGTTCAGTCGCCATCGATCACACAGTCCAATACCAATCGAAGCGGGGAGCCGACCTCAGGCAGTATACCATTGCGCCGAAATGCAAAGCTGAAACTGAATGTGCACGCTCCAATTACCCCTTCGCCTTGTATCGTACCCACACCAGATATGTTGCAGCCATTAGTCAATAAGAATTCGGATTTCGATTTGGTCTCCTACGTGTTCGATGTAAGTATGCTTTAATAGTGCAAGGGTTTTGTATTTATGTAGTTTATTACGGTAGTGTCGAAGGTAGGAGATCCGCTTGGGCGTCTATAAATTTGTCACTAAAAAAATAAAAAGTTGTAAAAAATATTTTCGAAGTAGTTAGGACTGGGAGGAACCGCCCGCACTTCAGCAAGAAAAATAGTTTTTTAACAACTTTCGAAATTATCGCCCGTAATTTATCGTTCCGCTTTTTTTTTTTCTGAATTTGCGTCATAGTTGACCATAATCGTGAACGCGCGGGAAATAAGATTAGATAATAAGGCGACATGTGCGATGGTTTAGCGAATATGACATTTAGCATTTTAAAATTAAAATTTTTAAGAAACATACATACTCTGTAGTTGAGAAGTTCTTAAAATAAAATAATGGCGCTTCGACTGTTGCAGGAACAGAATAAACCACCAGTTCCGTTAGACGTGTCTAGTCTGAATGAGCAGCAAGGTGCGAGCACAGTTAGCGTTCCGACCATTCGGAATGAAGTCGGAGCACCGCAAATCGATCTCGCCGAAAGCAGCGGTAACAAGCCGTCAACGATGGGCACCACCATAAAGACAGAGCCCATGGACGACATCGGGGACGATCAGTGCAGCAGAGGAAGTCGCGGCCATCCGTACGGAAAGCACAAAGGCGAAAAGGACGAAGAGGATCAGCTCAAGATCAAACGAATGCGCCGTTATTCGAATTGTAGTAGCGAAGACCTGACGCAGTTGGAATCGGAGAAATACAGAGAATTACGTAATAAGAATAACGAAGCGTCCAGAAGGAGTCGCGCGAACAGAAAGAATCGTGAAGTAGAGATGAAAGAGCACGCGTTCCAATTGGAAAGTGAAAATAGAAGGCTGAAGGTGAAAGCTGACGAAATGGAAAAACTGGTGAAAAGACTCAGGAGTTGCTTAATGCAGTTAGTTCTAAAACGTAGGTAGACGCGTTTTATATTTAATTGAAAAATTCGACGCTTCAATTTTTATTCTTAATTTTCCTATATTACCTAATGTAATTTCGTGTAGAATTTAGTCTCTAAAGTGAAATGGCTGGGCTGTTATTTTCGTACCCAATTTTTTTCCTCGGTTCATATATCGTATTTTAATGATTTTAACCATCTACCTCTGTACCTTCATTTTATTATTATGTTATACTATTGTTAGTTTATATAATTTTTTCCCCCTTTTATTTTTTTTCTATCGTTCTATTTGTCTATACGTTAATTTCTTGTCGAAAATTTTCTGCGTTGATGATGTACGTACCAATTAACGTACAAATGATAGATTTTGTCGTAGAGCCCATTTTTATTATTTTTCCTCTATGATTTCTGATCTTAGAAATTAGGTACGTCATTGACTTTGTGTTTTCTCTGTTTTTTTGATTCTATAATATTCTTCGATTTACCGTAATTTTTTTTTAGTGTCTTTGTAATTTTGTTGTATTTGATTTTTTTCATTATTAATTTCTCTTTTGTAAATATTTTTAATACATCTAGATTTAAGGTATTTGGAGTTTTTGTTTTCTTTTGTCGAGCGTTATGGTTAACTCCGACATCGAAAATTGAAAAAATTCGACATTACAGCTAATGAAGACTTGTTGGACGCTTCAAAATTTCCAAATTGACAGGTTTTTTACGCTCGTAGCTCACTTTGTTCTCACTGGTGAACTACGTCAATTGAGGCAAGCGGGGATGGGGAGGGAGGAGGATGTACAGATTCTGAAATATAAGCATTTTGTTATTTTGAGGATGAAGCAGTCGTTGAAGTTTATTCCACACCACCTTAAGAGTAAGGTTCCCAATAGGTCTATTCCGTCAGGTCGCCAGAGTCCTTACAGTAGATCAGAGCCCCCACCCCTTCGAGAACCACAATTTAGTGACATCATATCCCGTAACCTCTATGAAATCATTAATCGTACCGCAATTCAGAACCCATATTTCTCCGAGTCCTACAGTCATGTCTAATTTTTTGAGTCGTACAGTAAGATCGAAGGTCATAATTTTTGTAAGTCCCTAAAATAGGTTAGGAGCACAAATACCTACAGAGGGCCAGAATCAACTATTCCTGTAATGTCGAAATTTTTCCAGGTTTCCAAAGTAAATCAGAGCTGCCGTTCTCTCAGAAATCGTAATTTAGCTGGGCGAGTAGGTCATAGGTACCTACGTGGCGAGGTCTACTTCTTCTTTCAGTATGTCTTTAACAGGTTTCATTATCATCTGTTCCATCATCTCCAGAAACAGCGACTTTGTCTCCGTACGATGGTAAGTATTCAATTTTTTATTGGGTTTCCAGTTTTTTTTACAACCAATTGTCTTGAGGTATGCATTTAATTTGAGAATCGGAATTTGTTTATTGTTGAGTACTGCTGTGATCGATTTCTGCTCTGACGGTGGATCTGTACAACTGGAGTAGAACGTGTGGAGCAGGGCCAAATGATTTATTCCGCAATAGCTTGAGTTCGTTGAGACGTTTGCGGGCTATTGCTTGTTGGAGATGTTTTAGGCACGAGTTCCAGTTTAAAGTCTGATCTAGTCTAACACCGAGGAAGGTAGCTTCTTTTTCACATTTGAGAGGGTGTCCATTTAACGTTAGTTGGAGAGGTTGTGTTTTTCTTCTCTTTGTGAAGTCAACAACTATTGAGAACGACAAATACCACAATGAGTAAATGGACGAAAAAAACCGACAAATACTGCAAAGAGTAAATGTACGTAGGGAAATTGCAAAAAGCCGCAGAAATAAAACAAACAGAGTACCGCAAGCGCTTTCGGCTAAGAAGCCATCAACGGGCGGAGAATAAAAAGTGACTGACAAAGGAACAGTCGACGACCGAAAACAACGAACGAATCGATTCAATCAACAACTATTGTTTTCAGTTCAGAAAAATAGCCCAGGTTTCTTTGACGTTAAACAGCAAATAACGATAAGCAAAACTACCTATCTCGTTGATCCAACTGACAACTGATAAGGTGACTTTCATAAGAATAACATGGGAGCAAAGATCATTATGAAGATTTAATTATAAATCAGATGTACATATTTAGAATCCTTGAACTTTTCAGCATTTGATCATCAACGTCTAATTATTAAGAAATTCTTATTCTTAATCAAGAACACAATGATCTTAGCTCCATGTGTTATTCAAATGGGAGTCAACATGCCAGTTGGATCAACGTTGGGTAGTTTTAGGAGGTCACAGAAACCCAGGCTATTGGAACCGGATAATTGGCACCATTTCTCCAGCTCATGTAGAGAATTTTGTAGAAGTCTTTAGGCTAGATCTACTTCATTCAGTTGTAGCGTTACATTGAGGTCGTCTGCGGAAGAATCGGTGTTTGATCGGTTGTTAGATGACTTTACTGATAGGATTCATTGCTAATAAGAAACATATCACACTCAGTACTCCTCCCTTGGGTACCCCATATTGGGAAGCGAATTTCCAACCCGAACTTGCATTTTATGATTTTCCAAAAAATTAATAATAAAATGGACGATTCTTCCTTTCATTTCTATCTCTAATAGTAAGTTGTTGTATTATATGGGCCCAATGCCTCCATGTTTTATCATAAGCTTTTTCTACATCAAAGAAAATGGCATACAAATGTCGTTCATTAGTCAAGGCTTCCTCTATTTCTGTGTTAATATTTATGATTTGGTCTTAGGTGGAACAAGAACGTTGGAAACCATATTGAGGTATCACGATATATTGGTTGTTTGAAATAGGTGATAATCAGGGTGTTGCAACCAAACAGTTTGGCTTAGGCTTTCGGCTACAGCTGAGGACCTTGAAACAGTTTCAACTATTGCCTTCCCAGTAGCCGAAACAATAAAGCTGGCTTTCGGCTGTTTGTTGAGTTTGATATGTATCCTTCAAAAAGTATTAAGGTTTTTTCAGAACTGTTTAGTTAAGCTGAAGTTTTTAGCCATTAGCCATTAGTTGAAGAATTTTTGGTCAAAATTAGCTAGCCAATGAAATTGGTTTTGCTAATGGCTAATTTTTTTCCTCAATCTTTTTCTTTCACAATTATATACCTTATTGCAGAGTTAAGGTTTGCGAAATAACAGTTATTTAATTACTGTTATAACCAATGACCGGAAGAAAAAAAATTTTCATTGACCAATTGACCAACAACTAAAAGGAAACTACTACCTTGACAGTGACCGTTTGACAAATAAATGTTTCGGTTAAAACGGTCATATAGCGGAATGAATTGACAGTCATCTTTTCAATGTTTTTTATAGTGGACGCTCAGTTATCCGACACAATTGGGGAATGAGGTGTGTCAGATAACCGAAAGTGTCGAATAATCCGAAGGTTCAATTTTTCAAGGTTTAAATGTTTTTTATGTACTTTAAAAACATGTTTTTCTAGTTCAAAAACATGTTTTTCCAGTTTAAAAACATGTTTCTTCAGTTTGAAAACATGTTCCTTCTACCAAAAGAACGTTTTTCTCTATTTTGACCGTTATGACCAAATAATGTTTTAATAATGGTCATGACCATTATGGCCGTTTGACCGTTTTAGAAAAATCCTCTCTGCGACCGATAACCGCGATGACCGATTTAATTTTGAAGCTGACCGGACCGATAAGCGTTATTCACTTATAATTATTTTGGTAAAAAACCCTTTACTGCTTATATGCAATCAGGGCTGCATCGCTTAGCCGCAACACTTCTAGCTATTGGCCGGTAGACAATAAGAAAGTTTTGGTCAAAATTAGCTATAGCTATTCGCCAGTCAATGAGACTGAGTTGGCCATTAGCTGGTAGCCGATAGCTGAAGCCAAACAATTTGTAGGGTTACTCCTTAACTAAACTTTTCGCCAACACGATTGGCTAAGCAGCCCTTAAGTAGTAGAATATCATTATCCTATCGAAAAGTTACGTGCGACAGAAATCAATAATCCAGAGCAGCCAGCCACTAGCCAGACATCCGGACAAGGGTTATTAGGAATCAGGGGAAAACAAATCGATTTCACTTAACGATTCAATAACAAGGAAAATCTGGAAAATTGCCGAGTACCAATTGAATTCTTCATTCAAAAACTGTAATTAGGCTACTCACATACACGCCAAAACTATGGCTTTAAGCCTTGAGCTTGAGCTATATTTTTGTAAGCCATAAGTTTTAAATTAAGCCTTTTATTTTCAGCTTTCTTAAGCAGTTAGTGTGCCAAATTAATTTCTCTTTGTTCTCAGGTTTGCTCAGCCAAAAAATATGAAAAATTGAGTTTAAGCTTTAAGCTTCAAGTTGGAAGCCGGATAAGCAGTGAATTAGCAGCTTTAAGCTATAAGCTGAGGATGTATTTGTGTAAGCCAGAAGTTTCAAGTTAAGCTGTATGCTTTTCACATCCAAGTTGAAGCGCAACAAGCTTAAGCTTTATTTTATGGCCTGACACCACTTCTATAAATACCGCTTTCAACTTTTACCTGACTTCAAAACCCTGCGGTGATAACAGTTGTGTGAAACAGCCAATGTAATTATGAAGTTTGGATGCGTCGTAGCTTGGTCACATATATAGGCAGAGAAGAGATGGCCAAGTTCAATGCAAAAATTAAAGACAGAAAACGCCTATATTGACCACTTCGGCGCCGCGATCGCCAATGTAAACTTTATCTACATAATATTCCCAGAAGTGTATGTAATTTACATTAGCGTCGATCGCCACTCCATCGTAGCTAATATATGCACTTTTTGTCTTGAATATTAATAATATTTTATTATGGCTCTGCCCGCAACCAAGAATTAGATATATTGCTTCTCAGGTCAGTATAGTTGAGGTAATGTACTACTACATAAACAGTATTTTTCAATTGGAGTGCCGTGAGTTCTCCTAACCCTTAAATGTGCACTTTTAGGTACTTATTAACTCAAATTGACACAACACAAAAATCTGGTTACGCCAGGGGCTTGGTAGTGCACACATTTCCACACCCCACAAGTCACATTATTTTACCATTGGTACCCAGGTATCAGCTAATTTTCCAAAATTGAAAAAAAAATTGAGAATCTCATTTTCTTAGAGCAATAATTGTCGGTGAATATTGAAACTCTTAATCTCGGGACTGGGCTCGATCTCTATAAATTTTTGAAAATTCATACTCGTATGTTCCCATTTACGACTACAAAAATTAGGTGCCACCCTGCCACGCTCTCTCAACACGTTTTGGGATATCACAAAACTGATGGCAACCATTTGTACAACATTGAAGATAGGCTGGGGCTCTGTATCAATTAGGTATTCGCTTGAAAGCTTCCGCTAGGAGCCCCACTGTCCACGCTGTGATAGTCTCTAACAATAACCAATATTTTTTGAACAGCAACCGTCATCACTCACGAGTGATAAATGCATCAATCAGCAAGCAATAATGTTACGTTTTGCCTTTTCAGAGACTTTTGAATAATTTAGCGATCCATTTTTAGCGAAGCACATTTATGAACAGATCTAATCTTCCTACGATTCTTGATAAATGAAAGGAAATTTGTTCGTTCAATTCACAGCTCTTCTTACAACTGATGGTACACTTGCACACTTACCTATTAATAAATCTCGTCATGAGGAAGATAAAATTATTCTCTCACATTAATCTTTGCACGATTGGAATTCTCGTATCATTTTTAGGAAAAGTTTCGCAATTTGTGAAATCTTCAAGGACCGCCGTGATTTAGCTCATGGAAGCTTGTGGAGTGCACAAATGTTCCCGTAAGTATTAGCGTGTTCGTATACTTCATCTTTATTTACAATTTTTCTTAGTCATGGGCTCGACGTACAACTCAATTCTCTGTCAATTGATCCTGGATGCTTTCATTCAGAGTTACTCATGAGAGAATGAAACCTTGAGTGATCAATGAAAAACAAAAATTTCATCATAAAAATAACAAGGAATATCATTTTCTTATAGGTAGGTATCGACACTCAGTATATTTACGTGTAAATAGTGAGCAATGAATCAATGCCAACAGGTACTAGTTTTACAACAAAAAGTTTCCGATATAGTATGGGTCTGAGAAAAAAAATGACCAACATTTAAAATAGATTTTTTAACTAATCGTATATCCGATTTTTATTCACGTTCCTCTCTCTTCGGTATTCCTGTTGGAATACGATGAATAAAATCGTGAACTTGAGTGCTTCTATGAGCAGAAAAAAAAAAAAAAAAAATTAATACACAAAATCGGTACTTTATTGCAACAGTATAATGTGTACGTATTGAAAAATAGTATTATACACAAGATTCGTAAAATAAATCTCATTTTATTTCAAGATCATATTCTACCGCGAAATAAGTGCCGAGAAAGGTATGCATAATAGCGAACAAATTAAAAAGTAATTAATATTATTTTTTTTTTGTAGAAAAAATAAAAATAAAATAAAGTACGAGTACATTAAGCACCTGATTTTTAGTAAAGGAGACTAGAAGTTAACACAAAATATGAACAATGAAACACGAAAATTATCTGAGAACATAATTATAGTAAATATAATCACGGAGGATGAGAACTTCGCGTTTGTTCAATCATTCACAACTCGAAAGGAATGAAACATTGTTAAAATTCTTAAAGGAATGAGATGTTGACACGTCTACTGGAAGGCAAGAAAAAAAAACGAAATTTCTGGAACTTGAGAAATATCATCGATATCTAGTCATAAAACATGAATAAGCCTAATAATGCATATCTTACAGATTTTTAGAAAGAAAAGAGCATTAAAAAAAATTGTATTATTTACATTGTTTGACCTCATACAAGAGAAACATCTACTGTACGGTCTCAATATCCCAAAATATTACAAAACCATAACAATATAAAAGCTTAAAACAGTATCATATACCTTGAACAAAGAAAGAGAAAAAAATAATAATAAAAAAGAGTTCTGATTTTGTAACAAGATATGTAATTTTAATGAAAATGATTCCCAACATTTTTCCTTTCCCCCTTTTCAAAGCATTCCTGACCCGCGCATTCCGAAAAAGATACTTTCCAAACAGTTTTCGCAAAGTTTACTGAAATTATTGACTTCTTGATATCACAGATAAAACAAAATATTTAAGATAGGTCTAAGCAATAAAATTGAAAAAAAAAAAATTTTAATGACTAACGTAAACAACAAGATTTATCGGTAGGTTCAATTGTAATAAATCCATTTTTTAACTAATAAATAGTTATAATAACGATAACAAAACATTATTTCATCAAGTTAGTGCTACTCTTATATAAACACAGGTTTAACTAGAAGGGGAAAAAAATTATTCAATACTGAAATAATTTTCGTAATTATTAAAAATGAGAGAACAAGTAGTAAAATTATTCAATGAATAAAAGAAACAATTAATACAATAGTGTACGTATCATGCAAAAATTCCCACCTTTCACCTGAATAAATGCATACGTCTAAGCCGTAATTGTATTCATTTCAGACAACTGTATCATTAAATGTTGAGGTTGTTGAACAGTTTGAGATAAGTTTTGAACATTTTCAACTGTATTCGACGTCGGCGAGACAACTAGTGTTTTTAACGAAGAACCAGGGGCTACCGAAATTTGTTTTAATGCAATAGATGAAGAATAATGCTGAATCAAATTGTTATTAATATTCTTAATATTATTATTATTAACGTTTGCTGAAGATTCTGCTTCTTTCTGATGCAGAATATCCTTCACTTGGGCAGTAATGGCTGTAGCACTCGGACATTGCAAAGCATGTTTACGTAGACTAGGACTTGTACCATACGTTTTTCCACAATGACATTTATAAGATTTTTTTACTCTGAAATTGAAAATAGAATTGGTTTTGTGACTGACACATACAGATTTCGAAGTACATTCTACCTCTACATTCTACCTCTCGCACAAATTTTATAAATAGATCCTCTATTATTAATGAAGAAGCTCGATAAGCGAGTTTTCAACGTTTCAACACGAAAATAGTTTGGATCTCTTCAAACATTTACCTTTTCATACTATTTCTCGGAAAAAATTTCTACCCGATGCTATGTTAATTAATCAATTATTTTAGTTAAGCATACTTGATATTCTTGAAAATCCTTGAGTTCGTTTTGACTGCAACCCAGCTTTCGGATTTTTCTTCACTGCTCGTACTTTCCGAGTCATTTTGAATGTCTTGTTGAACTATGAATGGAACAAGGTGGATGTTTGGTTAGGTGAAAATTCTATCGTTAATTTTGGATAAATTAAATAGTAAACTATGAGAGGGAAAGATTCCCCAATCAACGGGTGACGACTGTCTGTTACATTGTTCGTTTCGTGAACGAAAATAAATGGGCTTACAAAGCAATTATAACAAGTCTTGCGTATCCCATAATGAAGCTTATCTTGTATGGCAGCCTAATTTACTGCGCTATAATAAAGTCCGAGTAAAATTAAAATTATGCCGACAAAGATGGATGGGATCGCTAAAATATGAAAAAAATTGGATTCGCACGTATTTTCACGCAAAGGGGCAATATTAAGAAACAAAAATGTTGCACCCTTCCTGTATGGAGATTCGTTAGCACGAACCGAACAGGTATGTGATTGCATACCGTTCGAGGATTACTTTCCGCATCCAGCCATCACCTTTTTCTTCGTCCCCTCTCGCTTCAACTAAGTAGTAATACTGGAAATAGGCTATAATTTAAGAACGAGCACTAACCTGAGTTGTCATTGTAACTGCTATTTATTTGCTGTAGGCTAGTTTTCGGCGATAATAACGTTTGCTTCAGTTTCGAGTGTCCCACAATAGATTTTTCCTCGCTCGAGGCTGGTAAATCAGAAAAAAACTTGAGAACATAGCTTAGTGGAAGACATGTTGGTTGTTGTGTTTCGAATTGCTCTATAATCTTGGGATCATAATCTGAAACCATCAATAAACTTATTCATTACGTAGAACTATCACGGAAGAATAAGACGGGACGTTTAAAAAGAATTTGAAGACGCTCTTATCTCAAAGTCCACTGATGACCTTATTCTGACGCGAAGCGTGCTCGGAAATTTTTCGTCACTTACTTATATGGTTCGTTTCTATGTGTCGGATGAGATTCTCTAAATTATTGAATATTAACTCGCAGTTGTTGAACTTGCAGATATTTAATTTAAATACAGCCATTATTTCGTTTGAGATTCACGTTCAAGTGAAACACGAAAATATTATTAAGCTTCACGTTTACAATTCTCAAAAGTGGAATCAGCTGATCAAGCACTTGAACCGTAACACCCAACAAACAGGACGAGAAGCTCTTCGCTACACTCACAAACATGTAAGCAAAACAGCCGTCTACTCAGTACAGCCAGATTCTCAGGACTGAAATTCAAGATGAAAGTAATCAACTCAAATCCAAGATAATATTAATATCTCACACTTCGGTCTTGCAAAAAAAGTGCTCAAAGTAATGCTCACGTAGAGTTTGGCGAGTGTTTTTGAGAACCCCAAATGTTATCCTCGATGAATAGAACTGGAAATTCATACTTTGGGTTTGGAAAATTATTTAAGTTGGACTGTTCTGCCAACCTGACTCTGTGTGAAAGCGAAAAGACGATCAGAAGAAATATATCTTCTTCATATTTCACAAAGGCCTACTTGTGTGGATTTGAATATTGCGTATCGTGTACGACGGCTCTCGGGTCTGTCATTACAATACGACGTATCCGCAAAACAACGATCCGGAGGATAGGGCTGATGATATCGAGTTTCACAGGCTGAAATAAATTTCTTTCCACTGATCGTTATTTCACAGATAAGTCATTCCAACTTTGTAGGGCAATGGAGATGGAGCTGGTGTGCTTCGGTTTCATAACAATATTTTTGAGTTATTCGATGAAGGCCTAGCCAAAAAAAGATAAATTAGGTACGAACAACAGCGAGCAGTTCTAGTTGCCTCTGTCTCTCTTTTCAACGATTCCGAAGGGTAGCCCAGGATTAATTCAATTTCTTCAGGTAAGTGGAGTTTTTTCAATTTTCTTTAATGTAGATGGGGAATGTCTGGAATCGTATAAAATTTTTTCTGTAAGATTCATACTGACGATTCTCACGTTCTAAGTATTTCCGTGTATCCCGGTCTGTTTCCACCGGTAAGGTCAAATGCCTGAATTTTGCATAGTGTTTTGAAGGATTATTCTATTCTGTTTCGTAAACGTGGAATATCTGACGATTATTTTCTAGACGTTCAATAATTAATTGCGGTTTTGAAACGTGATTCATTTTGAACCTCTCAAAGAATTCTTCGTCACGACGGATAATGAAATGACCTCTATCGTTATCATGAAATTTCTTGTTCTTCATTTTCGATGTAACGTTTGATATCGTTGTTCTTGTTCCATGTTTCAGACTTTCATTAAAATAAACTAGAAAACTCATCATGCTTTTACAAAGAATTATTGCTCCTGCAGCTCGTACTGCGGTAAGTGTTTTTGTATGGAGTCATTATTATGTTCCCGAGAACGTTTTACCAAAGTTTTTACTATACCTACCTTTTATAGGCGATGTCAAGTAACAGTTGCAGTTTCGCCAGACCTTTATCCAGTCTCCTTTCGCAAAGTAGCGTCATGTCGGCGTTATCGAGTAATGTAGCCCCGACACAAAATTCATTTTCTCCTATCGTGAGTATTTCCTCTGTCAAATCTCAAGAGTTTTTGCTCATGAGTACGAATGCTGATTGATATCTGTTCATTAGTTATCATCAACGTTGGCGCGTAGTATTCAAACCACCCCTGTTACGAGAGACATTGATTCCGCAGCCAAATTTATCGGTGCTGGTGCTTGTACCGTGGGAATCGCTGGATCAGGTTGGTTTCTGTTCACTGATAGTTTGCGAAGGTCGCTCTAAGGCGATGATAAAAAAATTTCTTGAAGTACGGAATGAGAAAAAGACATTTTTCAGAAAGATATAGGAAAGGGAAGTTGAAATAATACGTTCGAGATATTTTCATGTACAATCGCTGATAACACGTACAGAAAAATGAATTCAATAGTACATCTCATTCCTTCAACTTACTTTGGAGCTCTTACTTCAAAACTTGTTCATTTGTACTTATCATTTGTAATTGCTTGATTTTTCAGGTGCAGGTATTGGATCAGTATTTGGTTCTTTAATCATTGGTTATGCGCGGAACCCATCGTTGAAAGGTCAACTTTTCTCGTATGCAATTTTAGGTTTCGCTTTGTCCGAAGCCATGGGTCTCTTCTGTTTGATGATGGCCTTCTTAATCTTATACGCTTTTTAATTTATTCTGTACTTAGCTAATGCAGCGTTCGAATTTCTAAAATTATTCGTCGTTCAATCGGAAAATCACGTTACGCCGGTACTGTAAGAATGTTATGAATATAAAATATTTCGTTTCCAAATAATCCTTGTATCGTGTAAATAAAAGTTTAGATGGATAAAAATTTGCGTTTTCAATGTGGAACTGAATTCTAGTTTATGAGCGATATGTATTTTCAGGTCTCGAGACTCGAGAATTGATACAAGTTTCTTATTGAATTGTTGGTTTATGGTTCGTTACAAAATGATCCAAACAGCAGTGATCAACATTCGCTAATGATCGACAAAAAAACTATCCGCCCACTCTAGAGTATGAGCAGCTTCACCCATACAAAATGCGAATTATTCTGACTTCACCCCCGCACCTAAAAATTGATGTCCATTATTCTTATCAATATTCAACAAAACCTCTTATCACCTTCGAAAAATTAATAATTGGTTGCAGTCTGTTCGGCAACCTACGTGAATCTATAGTAACAGGGATTGTTTATTCACCGTTTTCCCTTCTTTGAAAATACAGTATGAAGTTTCGTATGTGCCGATTTGAAAGTTGATAATTTTTGTCATGCGATTCATTTCTCACCCCTTATTTCGGTGAAGGTATCATTTAAAAGCCATGGAAGAAGATATCAATAATGAAGGTCTCAGTGTAAACTGCATGTTAGAACATTTTTCTGAGTCTAAATTAGTGCACAGTATCCTAGATGATGTTGTAAATGTGTATAATTCGGAGCAATTGTCAGAGGTAGCCTACGAAAAGTTGAAACGCGTCTTGAACCAGTACATCGACCAGCCACATCTGTTGGATCCGTACATTGAACAATTTCTGTGTAAATTAATAGACTACATAAAAAACTCAGAGGTCAGTTTGGCCATAAAACAAGAAGTTTTCCGTTACATGTTCTTATTCGTCAATGTACGCGGTTACAAAGTCATCGTCAAATTATTACCCCATGAAGTGAGTTTCATAGAATCTCTAGTTTACCTATCCGACCATCGATCGTGTTTCATCAACATCTTTTTCGTTCCTAGGTTTCCGATTTAGAGCTTGCTTTAAGCTTACTGGAGCAACAGTACAACAACCAAGGCTTGAAATGGGAGACGCGATATTGTCTACTTTTATGGCTTTCAATAATTGTTATGATTCCTTTCGATATGTCTCGACTGGATGGACCGAATGTAAAAGAAACTACAGCTCTTAGGTATTGATCTATCAGCAATCACTTCTTTTCCTTCCCGATCTTTATGTTTGACTCAACGTTTTCTCTGTTACGGTTCAGGATTTTCAATTGTTGCAAGAAAGGTTTGATGACTACCGATAAATCCCGTGATGCTGCTGCTTTCTTGAGTGCGCGGTTTGTCACGCGTACTGATATCAAAAAAATTTATTTAAGTGACATGATCAAGTGGGCTT
This sequence comes from Aspidiotus rigidus, assembly GCA_035079385.1. Taxonomy (NCBI): domain Eukaryota; kingdom Metazoa; phylum Arthropoda; class Insecta; order Hemiptera; family Diaspididae; genus Aspidiotus; species Aspidiotus rigidus. The sequence continues at coordinate 320,528 of JAVHKY010000083.1, read as the reverse complement.
GCGAAGTGAGTATATATTTATTAATCTCAGGATTTTACCGTTAACTGTTCCATCAACATTTCTTTCTCTGAAGGAATTGATGATAGAAAACAGATCAGCAACAGGGAAGAAATTCGGCCCTCTCATGGCTCTATCAGCGATTTTGAAACATGGCAAACGTGAGGACTTGAAGCCGTACGCTGAAAACATATTCAAATTTATTGTTTCATCTAAATGTCTAGAACACACATACCGTCTCTCGAGGAAGTTTGCTATCAAAATTGTACAGAGAATCGGTGTGTATTATTTATTCATTCTATTTGTAATTTGTGTAGTACAGGAGATTTGACAGAATACTTTTTTTTCTAGGATTATGCTACCTTAAAGTCAGAGTAGCTACTTGGAGATATCAAAGAGGTTCACGATCGCTAGCTTTGAATCTTTCGATGGATGGACTTCCTGATGTTACTCCTACTCCTATTATAGAATTTAACCAACGAGGTGACGTGCCTATTGACGAGTGTAATGAAGTTCCTGGTATTGTAGAAGAAATCATAGCTGAATTGCTGAAGGCTTTACGAGATGACGATATTACCACACGGTTAATTGGACATACGTAAAAATATTTTAATTTTTAAGCGTAATCGAATGACTCGGATTTCTCATTTTAATACTTTGTCCAGATGGTCCGCAGCGAAAGGCATAGGTCGTGTTACTGATCGTTTGTCGGCGGAATTCAGTGATCAAATCGTTGAAAATATTTTAACGTTATTTAGCTCTAGAGAATCGTGTTGCGCCTGGAATGGTGGTTGTTTAGCTCTAGCAGAGTTAGGTAAGGATGATGATTTCTTGAGTGTTCACGTAAGATACACGATCTATATGTACCCATAAAATGGGTGATGTTTCTAGGAAGACGTGGTTTACTTCTTCCCAATCATCTTCCTTTGGTCGTAAAAGTTCTGCTAAAAGCTTTAGTTTATGAGGAAATCCATGGTGTCGTTTCGGCTAGTGCCTTTGTTCGTGATTCGGCTTGTTACACCAGTTGGTCTTTAGCTCGAGCTTATGATCCAGAAATGTTGAAGCCTTACGTTAACGAGCTGGCTGGTGGTCTTTTGATAGTTGCGTCCTTTGATCGAGAGGTTAATAAAATACTCTCTTATTTTTATTTTTCATCGTATTGTATTGTATTCAATGTTCTCATTTGTGGTTAGATGAACTGCCGAAAAGCAGCTTCTGCTGCATTTCAAGAGCATGTCGGAAGACAAGGTACATTCCCTCATGGTATCGACATCTTGACCGTTGCTGATTATTTCGCTGTCAGCATTCGGAAGAACGCATTCCTTCACGTGAGGTAAGAGAATCCACGTATAAGTAATACATTTGATTCATTCGAGTTTAAGTGACTCTTCGCTTTCATTTCTAGTACACAAATAGCCAAGTATCCGGAGTATACGAGACAAATGATTGATCATTTAGTGGAACATAAAATTGGTCACGGGGATGCTGAAGTGCGAGACCTTACGTCCAAGGTAGTGATGACCTTTTAACTAGCTATAATTTTGAAATGTTTCAAAAAATAATCGCAATCTTTTCTCCAGGCTCTCCACAACCTTGTTACTTTTGATCCAGTTTATGTGGCTTCAAAGATGAAAGATATCGTGAAACACTTATATTCGGTTAATCTAAATTTACGACATGGTTCTATTCTTAGCTTAGGTGAAATAATACATGCTTTGGAAAATGTGGGTGATCAGACTATTTTATTCGGTAACTCTCAATCACTGTTTAGCAATTTATAGTTGTTATTGGTATAAAAACTAACATTCATTCAAATGGGTCGCAGATGAAGATGTAGCTGAAGAAATAAGAGATCTAATCCCCAAAATGCAATCTCAAAACATGTTTCGTGGTATCGGAGGTGACTTGATGAAAGAGGCCTGTTGTTTCTTGGTTATGAAATGTTCGCTGGGAAAATTTCCTCTTAATGATGACATTACAGGTATATTTTGAGTCCAGAATGGCCTCGCATTGCTTTAATTCCTGTTCATTGAGAGAATGATTTTATTTTCAGCTTCGTGGAAGCGATTAATCGATGATTGTTTGCCATACGAACATGAAAAAGTACGTTTAGCCGCAGCGTCAGCTTTGTCCGCTCTAATAGATCGACATTATGTTCAAGAGGACGCACCTTTAGACGAATTGTGTCGTCCTATCATCGAGAGATGTCGTGCTGAAGTGATATCTCCAGTCAGCGAATCAAATCGTATCGGTTACGCTATTGCCCTTGGTATGGAAATTTATGCGAGCTCTTAGTTACATCAATTGATTGAGAAATAATTTAAAAAATCCTTTAGGTTCGTTATCTAAATGCGTCCTGAATGCATATTTGAATGAAATATTGGAAAGCTTGACAAAATGCGCGACGAAAACGGACGTGACGAGTAAATGGGTCTACTCGAGGAAAGCAGCGGCTGAATCTTTAATCACGATTTGGAAAATATTTTACGAGAAAGGTAAAAATTATCTCAAAATTTACCTATTACCGATACAACCACAATTTTGTTTGTTTCTCGTCAAACTTTAAATCAATCTCATAAAAATAGGCTTACATTTCTATTGTTTTTGAATGAACTTCGGATAATTCAAATTTTGAGATACAAATTATTGCTTTTTTTGCTTTTCTATTGGGAGTTCGTTACTTTGTTTCTGTAGGTCATTCTTTGTTTTTAATTAGACCTAGCAGCTCCCTAAAGATTATATCTTCCCAATGTGTGAAATAAATTGTAGATTTATTTTTGCCTTGAAAAACATTTGTGGCCATAATTCTTCACTCTGAATTCAATGTGGTCTTTTCATGTTGATACTATGGAGCCTTCCTAGTTTTTATCTACACTTATAAAGCACAGTTTTAATGTTTAAATTGTTCGTACGCAGATGAATTAAACGCGGAAGCATTAAAAATCAACCCGATAAGAATGCTAGAAGTGTTCCTAATAAATTTGTCGGATTATACCGTAGATCGGAGAGGGGATATCGGATCATTTGTGCGAGAAATATGTATTAAAGGTTTACAGGTAATTTGAATTCCAAATAATAGTGTAATTCTACTGTGTACCTTCAAAGAATTCGTCATCCAAACATTATTTTATAGATAATCGTGACGAATACATGTGCTGTGAATAAAACGATTATACCGAATTATTTAATGGAAGACATAGTTATTGGTGTTGCGAAACAAGCGCTCGATAAAATTAGTCGAACTAGAATTTCTTCAACTCACGCGTTTATGGATATTTTGCACACGTAAGTACTGCTCTTGCTTTATTTATTCCTGCTCTAGAAAAATATCGAGTTAATTTTTTTCTTCCAAAAATTTTAGTGATATTCCTGAAATTAGTCATCTGGCTGAAATTCGAAGTATATTTCCGAAAACAGAAGATAATGATGTCAGCTGGACCAGGGAATGTGACACGTTTCCATTATTTGTTCAGTTGCTACAATTTCCTGTTTTCACGAGACCTTTGTTGGGTGGATTTATTAGATGTGTGGGCAGTGTTACTGAGAGTTTGGTCGGTATTATTATAGTCGTTTATTTGTATATTTTTTTCTCTTTACTTAATTTTGATTGATTTCGATTAGGTGAAACATTCGACATCTGCTCTTATCGATTACTTCAGAGGTAAATCTGGAGATCAGTTAGAAAAAGTCTGCGCCATGATCATCGAAGAGTTCCGAACCGAAGCCAGAGAGGATAAAGTAACAAAATCGATGTTCTCATTTCTCGAAAGGATGTTCGCCTGTTCAGTATTTAAACCCGTCCTGGAAAATCCGAATAACACTTTTGCTGTAGACGTTTACAATTTATTAAAAGACGAAGTTACGAAAACGAAAGACAGCGAAAAATTAACCGCTTCGGTGGAAATATTTTGCCAACTATTACAAGTGAGTGGGTAAATTGTATGTATTGAGCGTGCGAATAAGATGAAAAAATCGTTCATGAATTTTACGATTACAGGTTGGTGATAAGGTGACTAAGAGCGCTTTGAGCATTCTTTGTAGATTTCTAAGTCATCGGATGATATGGTTTCGAAAAATGGTCGCGTTACGTCTGACCGAAGCTGTCATGATGTACGCAGATGTATGCAATCTCAGCGATGAATCGGAAGAACAAGTGATGAAAATTTTGACTGAATTTGATTGGGAAAATACGCCGGTAGAGGAGATACGAACGAAGCGAAATGAATTGTGCGTTCTATTTAATATACCTGTTCCGAAATTGGTTAATACGGATAAAGAGGGAACATAGAAATCGTTTACTTCTTACCAGGTACTTGAAGACGAAAGCGTTTTCTTAATTCGTTTTTACTCTCCGAAACTCGGACTTCTTTTCGGGAGTTTCAGATATACGTTGTACGTTCAACTAATGCGTAAAATGATCACTTCATACCACAAAATAAGCTGTGAGATTTGTGATGTTTCTGTGCTTTGTACCTTTTCATTTTTTTTATTTTCCTTTCGACTAACTGAGAACATGAGTGATTTTAGTGTGTTACTTATGTTAAGGACCTGTTTCTAACTTATTAATTTTTTTTCTACTTTTCTATTTTCACATTAAATAATTTATAATTCTCCAGAGTTTTTTTTTCTTTTTGGAAAATAGCTGAATTATGTCAGCGAAAAACAACCGTATTGGAATAGAAAGTATGTCAGGCTGTATCTACACTATCAAGCATTCCTTATGCGACCAAGTCAGTTTTTAAAACCATGTGTTTCACTGAAAGCTAATTACAATAATATTCTGTTACAATATCAAGTTCCGATAATTTTTGTACATCGTATCTTGAGCAAAGTGTAGGCGTAAAAAAAAACGTTTTCTTACTGAGTGAAAAGTTGGCGCGAGTAGATGTAGGTCTCAACTAGAAAAACTCAATTGTACCTGCGTAATTTTATCTTTTGTTTTTCGACTAATTTGTCTTCTGACAATAATATTATTACCTACTAAAAAGTTGCACAGTGCTTACTCACATGACCGAAAATAAAAATACTTATACACCAACCTCGAATTCATACATCACGACAGCGAATGAAAGTGAGTCGAAAAAAATTATCATTTTCATTGTTTTTCGGTTCGTCTCAGTTGAAGCTGTATTTTTCCGTCATCAGAAATTGAAATGTTTTCACAAATTGAACAGTCTGTAATTTACCCTTATAGCACACAGTTAAAAGAAATTTTGTACTCACTTTAAGACTGTCAAAATATGATTTTCTCTCATTTTTCATGGGTTGCGCATCAATAAAATACATCAGCAGTTAACACGCGCAGTGATATTTAAATATTTGTCGGTTTGAACGGCAAACAAATTTCGTAGCACCCAGTTTCTACTGAAATCTCCCTATAACCGCGATTCATTTTCTTTCATTTTTGAATAAATTTCAAAGGTAGTTTAGGGGGGAGGAGGAGACTTGAAAAGACGGATTATTCCGTCTTTTCCTCTCCTTGACGGAGAGTCTATTTTATGGAGGAGGGGGGTGTTTGAGAAAAAGGCCTCTAGTGACTCGTCTTGACCCATCTCGAGGGCTAACTGTCTGCTGAGTTCGTTCGTATCTCTTTTTCCTAGTATTGTTGGATGTCATCGATTTTATCGATCGTATTGAATCGACTTCTCACACGTCTCACTCGGTCATAGTGAGAGTCATAGTAACGTTTTCCTCCACCAGTATTTCTTGGCTTAGTATCACCTTAGTAGTCTCTCAATATTAGGCTAACTAACTGACGGGCTCTTCTCGACTCTTTAGCTATTTATTAGTCTAGATTATCCTAGTTTATTGCACTCTGTATTAGCCGATTAACTCACGGGCTCAACTACTCTGCTCATTTACCTCTTTAGCTTAGTACACAATATGTTGGGCTAACTAAATCAAAGGCTCACTCGGTTTTTCTCGTTTGCCCTTAAAAGCCTCGTACTGACCTATGACGTTATACTACGCCCCACCTCCTTCCCTCTCTGGGTCTCTCTCTAAGGCCCGCTATAGGTATATATAAGAGTATTCCGGGCTTAGTTACTGAACCCAGTCTTTTCTTCCTTCTTTCTCTCTTTTTTTTCAGAAGCTTTATGCCCTAATCACTGAGGACAGTACTCAATAGAGGATGGAGAGACAATCTTATGACTATTGAAGACTAACACTGCTGTTTTTTCGAAGAGAGTGCTGGTTAACTTATGCCGAAGGCTTCTAGTGCATGTCCATTGCATGTTCATTGTTCATATGAATTGGCTATTGAAATATGTGCGACATTCGAGAATCCATATGCTTAAAGCTAATTAAAACACTTACGTTGATGCTGCAGACTAGATAGGCGACTGGTAACTCGATGCCGTATTAAATGCTCCACTGCTATGTTGTCTGCCTTTAGCTTCACTTTCGCGGCGAGAATAATGCGTTGACTAAATAATTTTGCGTGTCTTTCTTCACCCCACCCGGTCACGGTGACTGAGCACTCTACCTTCAAATTCCTTATATATTACATGTAAACGATTCTATTCGTTGAGACGATTCTAAAAATATATACTTTTACCCGCCCCAACGATTTTTTCGCTGAGAAATCGTGGATCAAAGTTGCGCGAAATCGACAAAATTGCCGAGCTTGCTTCTTCCTTTGATATTGTACTTGATGCAGGTATAACGACCCGTCAAGCGCGCGCTTTAGGTAGTTTCGGTGGTTCGTTCGCGCGCTTTTCCCTTCTACATTCTTTTATTCACGCACATGCAGGTAAGAAGTAACGTGAGTCCCTGCTGTGTTGGGTAGAGTTCAATGAACAAGGGTATTGCATTTGTGTGCAAGTGATTGTGAACCATTCAATAGGGTTCAATGAACTGCATTTTTATAGGAAGCAAACGAACAGGATGAACAATGATGATCGGTTGCTTGAAGAGGGAAATGACGTGTTGTGGTTTATGGAATGATTAAAATTGGCGGGAGAAATGTTCGCGCCAAAATTTACACAGGCCAAAAGAATACGTAGGTACCTAATTCGGCGGGAAGATAAATGTTAGCGCGAAAATCTATGTGATTTCATAAAATGCGTAATTTGGCAAGAATAAAAAATACGAATATTGTACTTAGGTATTACATTAAATTCATAAATATATAATAGCGATGGCGATGCATGAAAATTTAAAAAGAATAGGTTTTACGCGTAAATAAAAAAAATTGAAATTTTTGACTAATTTTGCAGGAAGAAAAAAAACAAATATTGTACTTATCACATTAAATTCATATACAATTATACATGTAATAAAAAATGGCGATGTAAGAAAATTTAAAAAATAGGTATTACCTGTAAATATAATTTGAAATTTTTGACATGCGTACTCAATTACCCGAGATATCAATACAAAAATGAAATTGTTGGAGCTCCTATCATTTTAATATTAAGTTTGTGGCGACTGGCATATTCACCGAAGACGCCCGAATGATTGCCCTATAAAAATAATATTGAAAGCGCGCGAATGATTCATGCTGATTGCGGTACAAAAAAAGGTGCGAACCCAAACTACCCGGATGAGTAATATGAAGGTGGAGCGCGCGAAATGTTTGCCCGTGAAATCTATATTACTAAAGCGAAGCTATCTATATTACTAAAGCGAAGCTATCACTACTTATCACTAAACGGCCGACGAATTGTTTTTTGGCTTTTTCGATCCGCCTGATGGTGTGTAGCGACTAGCGACCGTGTTTCTCATATTTTTCTCATCAGTGCCGGAACATTTTGAAAACAAATGGTTGACGTGTACATACGTACATTGAAGACTTTGACTATTTATCGTCCTACCTATGATAAATAGTCAAAGATTGAAGACGAATTTTTATTGTTAAAATTGTAGTTGTAGTAGTAGGTAACAAATTAATGTCGATGAACATTATTCGAATTTCGAATTTATCATAGCTTTCGAATTCATTTCTGTTGTGATTTGTAAACTAATCTGTAGAAGGTCTTCACTTCGTTTTTTCATTTTGGATTCAAGATTATTGCTGTTCGTGTTTATACTTCTTTTACTCGATTAAATTATTCCTGACCTATGATAGATGTTCATAGGTACTACTAATCTATGCTCTTTGTCAACAATTTCAGCAAATTACTCTTTATCCATTCTAAAGGAATTCGATTTATTATTTTGGGAATCGTGCAATCTATTTTATAATCCAGCCGGCATATATAGGCCTAATAGTGTCGATATTACAATGAATATTTATCATTATTTGCATTGTGCAAGTGAGAATAAGTTGAATGAAGCCATTGCTGCTCCACTACCTAACCTTGGGAATTTTTCGACTATTTTTGACTTTTGTTTAATTTTATTTTATAAACTTTAATATTTTTTAGTTTAATTTTATATTGGTTTGTTGATTTTCAAATTTTTGCCCATTTTGTTTTTAAATTTTTAACTCCTATAAATTGACTATTGACATAAATTTCTAAGTTACAAGTGTGTAATTCTTCTGAAATATAGTCAGTAATAATTTTAGGTGAGAGAGTGAAGTTTTTAAGCGTGCAAGCAGTTTCATTGTATTGAGGATAACTGATGTCAACCAAAATCCGAATAAAAGTTTCTGATGATTAAGTAAATGATGGAGTATGAAGAATATGTGGGTGTGTTTTATTCTTGAGATGGGGTTGGAAATTATAAGCTGAAACCTAATGTGAGAGACGTGTATTCGGGAAAAATAGAGGGAGCGATAACTCGATTAAATTATTCCTGACCTATGATAGATGTTCATAGGTACTACTAATCTATGCTCTTTGTCAACAATTTCAGCAAATTACTCTTTATCCATTCTAAAGGAATTCGATTTATTATTTTGGGAATCGTTCAATCTATTTTATAATCCAGCCGGCATATATAGGCCTAATAGTGTCGATATTACAATGAATATTTATCATTATTTGCATTGTGCAAGTGAGAATAAGTTGTATGAAGCCATTGCTGCTCCACTACCTAACCTTGGGAATTTTTCGACTATTTTTGACTTTTGTTTAATTTTATTTTATAAACTTTAATATTTTTTAGTTTAATTTTATATTGGTTTGTTGATTTTCAAATTTTTGCCCATTTTGTTTTTAAATTTTTAACTCCTATAAATTGACTATTGACATAAATTTCTAAGTTACAAGTGTGTAATTCTTCTGAAATATAGTCAGTAATAATTTTAGGTGAGAGAGTGAAGTTTTTAAGCGTGCAAGCAGTTTCATTGTATTGAGGATAACTGATGTCAACCAAAATCCGAATAAAAGTTTCTGATGATTAAGTAAATGATGGAGTATGAAGAATATGTGGGTGTGTTTTATTCTTGAGATGGGGTTGGAAATTATAAGCTGAAACCTAATGTGAGAGACGTGTATTCGGGAAAAATAGAGGGAGCGATACCGCAGGGATGTTGACTAAATGAATATTATAATGAAGATTTTAATCAGGATTATATTATTCAACCAAAAAAGTTGAATTGAAAGTTATAATGAAAAACAATGGCGTTAAACAAAGTTAAACAAGGAATTCACAGATCCTCTTCTATGGGATGGATTGATTTCAATATTGAGAATTGAATTCAAAATTAAAGTCCCAAAAAAACGGGTTGGATTTGATAAACTTTCTAAAATTGAGCTAACTAAAGCTGGAGGGAATCGGAAAAATTGGAAAAATTAGGACTTTTAAGCTGTATATGATAGACGGGGGTTAGGAAAAATGTTTTCTATCAAATGAGTCAGATTTAAAAACATTTGAAACATTATGGGAATTGAGCTATGTATGACAGGAGAGGATCTTGGAAAACATTGAACCACCAGATGAGTTGAAATTGAAAAAATTTTGTACATCGAGCTATACAATTATGACAAGAGGTTATCTTGGGATAATTTTAATTTTCAAGCTTTATATGATGAGAGAGGAATATGGAATTTTAATTTCCAACATTTATATGACAGGAGGAGGAATTGAAAAAACTGGGTATGCTCTACCTTCGATGAAATGGTAACTTGGAATACCTCTCAGGAGTCTAATATTGCACAGAATGCGATGAAACTTCGGAGTTTTATTGTTCAAGGTTACAGAAATACCGCTAATTAGTTTACAAGTAGTGTATATTGGAAATTGTAAATAATAATTATGGATATTACGCGCTCAGAACCAATTAGCGGTATTTCTGTAACCTCAAACAATAAATTTCCAAAGTTTCATCGCATTCTGTGCAATATTAGTCTCCTGAGAGGTATTCCAAGTTACCATTTCGTTGAAGGTAGAGCATACCCTTAACGATTGTTCTTGGCAAATGACAAGACATCACAATTTTCAAGAACCCCCCTGTAGAAAAGGTTGCCAATTAAAACTTAATTTAAATTGGTAGGTAGTTGACTTGGATTATAAACTGGAGAAGGACTTGACGTCAGCACGATCTGACAGAAGAATACTTACAGAATAGTGAATTACAAAAATACGGACTCGACGTCAAGAATAACTGTTAGCTGGAGGTGAGTGGACCCGAAAGAATATATTAAGGACCTTGAGAAGAAAAAGTGAAAGCGAAATGAGAAAATGAATCAACTAATCTTAGAATCGAAACCTTTTTCTTCTATTCATTTGCAGATTGCAGGAAGACGACACGTAGAATCAATTATTACGGTACGGATAATTAGAGGAGATAGATGTAGAAGACTGAAAAAGATGGAGAGTTTGCGCAAAAATTTTGAATACAGGTCCAGAGAAAAGTTATCTACAGAATTTCTGTTATTTTTTATTATTTTTTTTTTCCATTATTTTCCAGAATAGGAATTTCTACATTATTTACCGAGGTTATTAAAAATTATTCCTGTATTCACATGTTCTCCATAAAAAATTTGTTTTGTCTTATGTCAATTATTCATTGACAATTCCTTACTTCTTCTGTTTTGTTATGAGTGATAGGCAATATGAAGAAATATTTGAAAATTTAGATGACACAAGTATCAAAAAATAAAAAAAATACATTTTTTAATTCCAAAAAATAAGGAGAAATGAAATGTCTAAAATATTAAGTTAATAGGTGACAACGTAAGAGGCGCGCCAAAGGCGCGCCGTCTTGCTAGTAATTGCCCTAAAGGAACGATATTTGAAGCACGCAAATGATTCATGCTGATTACAGTACAAAAAAAGGCACGAACGTGAATTACCCGAATCTCTTATAATAAAAGAACGCAGTTTTGTTTGTTGTGGAGATTGTTGTGGAGATTGTTGTGGCATATTATTGTGGCATTGTGGCGCCGATTGGTTCACACCATAGACGGCTAAGCCCTATCATTGGTTGATGCGAGCACAGCGAGCACTATGGGAATAGACTAGGGTGATGACTATGTTTTATTTGAAATTTGAAAAAAACTGCCGTTGCCGTATTCCTCGAACATTCATTATTATACCATTCGTTTGATTGTTGTACGTGGAATATCATTGACTACATATTATTATTCCATCTACCTATAATATTCTTCCTGGTAACGTGATCGTTGCTAATTCTTTTCGTAAGCCATTCGTTTGATCGTTGTATGTGGAATATATATGACATAATGACATAGTTGCTGATTCTTTTCGAAATCCATTAATTTGATCGTTGTACGTGGACTAATACGTATATGTAAGTAATGGAAACTTTCAAGTTAACTTCTGTGTAAAACGCACCCATCACCTATCGAGCGAATTTTCAAAGTAAACTTCTGTGTAAATCGCACCTATCAACTATTGAGCGAATTTTTAATTTATTGTAATTAGGTATTTTTAATTTGTTGTATAATTAGGATGCATAAACTTGACCAAGAATATCAAAAGGTTTCATCTCTTCATCAACTTTTTGTCTTAAACGCATTCTGAGCATTTTCATAGCTTAGGTATTTTGTAAACGTATGCCAAAGCTTAAATTCCAAATGCGTGATACTTCGCGTACGTGATCGCCTTAAGAGAACTTCTTGTCTTTTCAGAATTGATACCTGCGTTTTGAGAACATGTTCCTCCGTCGATCTGATTCTTTGTCGATCTGCTGATTCTTTTCGTAAGCCATTCGTTTGATCGTTGTAAGTGGAATATATATGGCATAATGATATAGTTGCTGATTCTTTTCGAAATCCATTAATTTGATCGTTGTACGTGGAATAATACATATAAGTAAGTAATGGAAACTTTCAAGTCAACTTCTGTGTAATTCGCACCCATCACCTATCGAGCGAATTTTCAAAGTAAACTTCTGTGTAAATCGCCCCCTTCAACTATTGAGCGAATTTTTAATTTATTGTATACCTAATTAGGATGCATAAACTTGACAAATAATATCAAAAGATTTCATATCTTCATCAACTTTTTGTCTTAAATGCATTCTGAGCATTTTCATAGCTTATTTAATTGTAAACGTATTCCAAAGCTTAAATTTCAAATGCGTGATACTTCGCGTACGTGAATGCCTTAAGAGAACTTCTTGTCTTTTCAGAATTGATACCTGCGTTTTGAGAACATGTTCCTCCGTCGATCTAAGAAATTTGCGTGATTGGTTGGTATAGAATAGGGGTGGTCTATTTAAACTAGGTACCTTTGAAGTAATGTGAAACTGAAATTGTGACGTTATTCTGAGAGAATTGTTCTACTCGGTCTACAAATAGAGTATAATAATATTATACAGAGTCTTATAGTAATCGTTTCGTGATGATAAAGTTAGTTTTCCCTTGCAAGCATTTGTTTATATTATCTTAGAATAATACGAAGCTGTAAGTTATGAATTTTGGGAATATAGTTAATTGCTCAAATGACACGGTTTGAAATAATTTTGATGAATATTTTTGTACAATTGTCGAGAAGCGTTTTTTGTAGACATGATATCTGTTTTCTCCATATAGCTAAGTTTGTGGTTTGTGAAATTTTGCTGTCAAACAACAAATTTCCACTTTTTGCTCTTTGTGTAGCAAATAGAAATTGATTATTGTGATCCTAAAATTAATGAATTTGTTTCTTTGTTCTTTTGTTTCAGATAAAAAGAAGACTTGACGTATTTTGTTTATTAGATTAAGTTTTTTTTTTTTTTTTTTTTTTCAAGAAGTATAACTTGTAAGACTACAGTATTATACTGAAGAAAAAAATAGTATTTGTAAAGTTTTTGTCTTACATTATTTCGTAGAAGAAAGTTTGAAATGGGGGAAAAAAAACAGAAGAAACATTGGAAGCACGAGAAATTCGACTGCAAAAAAAGCGATTCTCTCGAAGGAAAGAATTGATGGAAGAAACCCCGGAAGCACGGGAAATACGACTCCAAAAACAACGAGAGTAGCAATATGTTTTTTTTAGAAATGCGACCAAAGTAGAACTCATTTTAAAGTAGGGTTTGGTTAAAGTCTAGCAATATGTTTTTTTTTGGAAAATGCGACCAAAGTAGAACTCATATTTTAAAATAGGGTCGGGTTAAAGTTTAGCAATATGTTTTTTTTTTTAGAAAATGCGACCAAAGTAGAACTCATTTTAAAATAGGGTTTGGTTAAAGTTTAGCAATATGTTTTTTTTTTAGACAATGCGACCAAAGTAGAACTCATTTTAAAGTAGGGTTTGGTTAAAGTTTAGCAATATGTTTTTTTTAAGAAAATGCGACCAAAGTAGAACTCATATTTTAAAATAGGGTCGGGTTAAAGTTTAGCAATATGTTTTTTTTTTTTAGAAAATGCGACCAAAGTAGAACTCATTTTAAAGTAGGGTTTGGTTAAAGTTTAGCAATATGTTTTTTTTTAGACAATGCGACCAAAGTAGAACTCATTTTAAAGTAGGGTTTGGTTAAAGTTTAGCAATATGTTTTTTTTAAGAAAATGCGACCAAAGTAGAACTCATATTTTAAAATAGGGTCGGGTTAAAGTTTAGCAATATGTTTTTTTTTTTTAGAAAATGCGACCAAAGTAGAACTCATTTTAAAGTAGGGTTTGGTCAAAGTTTAGCAATATGTTTTTTTTTAAAAATGCGACCAAAGTAGAACTCATATTTTAAAATAAGATTGGGTTAAAGTTTAGCAATATGTTTTTTTTTGGAAAATGCGACCAAAGTAGAACTCATTTTAAAATAGGGTTTGGTTAAAGTTTAGCAATATGTTTTTTTTTTAGACAATGCGACCAAAGTAGAACTCATTTTAAAGGAGGGTTTGGTTAAAGTTTAGCAATATGTTTTTTTTTAGAAAATGCGACCAAAGTAGAACTCATATTTTAAAATAGGGTCGGGTTAAAGTTTAGCAATATGTTTTTTTTTTTTAGAAAATGCGACCAAAGTAGAACTCATTTTAAAGTAGGGTTTGGTTAAAGTTTAGCAATATGTTTTTTTTTTAGAAAATGCGACCAAAGTAGAACTCATATTTTAAAATAGGGTTTGGTTAAAGTTTAGCAATATGTTTTTTTTTTAGACAATGCGACCAAAGTAGAACTCATTTTAAAGGAGGGTTTGGTTAAAGTTTAGCAATATGTTTTTTTTTAGAAAATGCGACCAAAGTAGAACTCATATTTTAAAATAGGGTCGGGTTAAAGTTTAGCAATATGTTTTTTTTTTTAGAAAATGCGACCAAAGTAGAACTCATTTTAAAGTAGGGTTTGGTTAAAGTTTAGCAATATGTTTTTTTTAGAAATGCGACCAAAGTAGAACTCATATTTTAAAATAGGATTGGGTTAAAGTTTAGCAATATGTTTTTTTTTGGAAAATGCGACCAAAGTAGAACTCATTTTAAAATAGGGTTTGGTTAAAGTTTAGCAATATGTTTTTTTTTTAGAAAATGCGACCAAAGTAGAACTCATATTTTAAAATAGGGTCGGGTTAAAGTTTAGCAATATGTTTTTTTTTTTTAGAAAATGCGACCAAGGTAGAACTCATATTTTAAAATAGGGTCGGGTTAAAGTTTAGCAATATGTTTTTTTTTTTAGAAAATGCGACCAAAGTAGAACTCATTTTAAAGTAGGGTTTGGTTAAAGTTTAGCAATATGTTTTTTTTTTAGACAATGCGACCAAAGTAGAACTCATTTTAAAGTAGGGTTTGGTTAAAGTTTAGCAATATGTTTTTTTTAAGAAAATGCGACCAAAGTAGAACTCATATTTTAAAATAGGATTGGGTTAAAGTTTAGCAATATGTTTTTTTTAGAAAATGCGACCAAAGTAGAACTCATCGTAAAGTAGGGTTTAGTTAAAGTTTAGCAATATGTTTTTTTTAGAAATGCGTCCAAAGTAGAACTCATATTTTAAAATAGGGTTTTAATTGAAGTGGGTGATATGTTTTTTCAAAAAATACCACCACATGGGGCAGACTTGCCTTATACATATGCGGACCAAAGAATGAAATGAAGCCAAGCCTGTTTCAAAAATAGGGAAGTTTTTCTAATTATTTTTTAGAAGAGAAGAAATTTAGTGTCCACAAAACAAAATACCTAAATTTCTTCATAGGGACAGTTTCTCTCCTCTTTGCTGGTAAATAGAACATAGTCTCTTTTTGTGTTAGTGAATTGCCGCGTTGATTCAAGTCTTTTTTTTTTTTTCAGAAAATTTGTTAAAGAAGAAAAACTATTTTTTAATTCCAAAATTGGTACTCACCTGGCTAGCGGCTGTTGTCGTCGACGCGTAGCGACGACGCAACAGACGCTAGTGAGAGATATAAAAAACCCACGAATGATTCACGTTGATTTAGGTAGGAAAAGGGCGCGATTCACTGGTATCATTCTACCCACATGAAACGTTACCATGTAAAGTATACGCGGATTTTGTCGATTTTGCGCAACTTTGATCGACGATTTCTTAGCGAAAAAATCGTCGGGGCGGGTAAAATGAATTTCATTATTGCCCTCTGCGCGAGAAGAGGGCAATAAAAATTTTTACCAGGGCTTGCATAATAACAGTTATTTTTCGGTTAACCGTTATAACCGAAATAAAAATACCAATTTTGACCGATTGACCGTTAACCGTTATAATTCACAAGCGATCTTAACCGATTGACCGTTAACCGTTATTTTTTCTGTTATAACTGTTATTTGACCAAAATAAATTTGAAGCGACAGAAAAAAAATCGGTAAAAAAAAAAGAAAAAAATTTTTCCAGTTGATTCTTCGGAGTTTGGACCTAAGAAATGTACAGGGAGGATATCGCGTTTTGAGATTCCTCAAAGACTATTAAAGATAGAAACTTGATACTGAACAATGAAAATGTCGAGGTGGATACTTTTCATTAAAAAAAAAAAAACAGTAAGAGAATCGGTGCAGTAGAAGTCGAGATCGAACTGTCAAAAGACCTGTGTTTTTCTATGAAAATATGTCCCATAAGAAATATGTAGGGAGGGAATCGCGTTTCGAGATTTCTCAAAGACTATTGAAGATAGAAACTTGATATTTAACACTGCAAATGTCGAGGTGAATACCTTTTCATGAAAAGAAAAACCAGTCAGAGAATCGCTTCAGTAGAAGTCGAAATCGAACAGTCAAAAGATTTTAGAGTTGATTTCAAATCAGTCTTAAATAATTATATAGATACGTCATAATTAGAGCCCGGATTTTTCGGAGTTATAAACAGCAAAATTCGGAACTAGATCGAGAATTTTTGGCATTACTCGGATTTATTAAAATAATTAGGTATTAAAAAATTGGGAAAAAAATTTTTACAGTACCTAGGTAAATATGTATCAAAATTTTTACATCGAAAAAGAGAAAAAAAATCGAATTAATAGGTAGTTGATCTGAACATAAAGAATTATAAAAATTTCACGTTATGCTGCACTAGCATGTTAGATTTTGTCTTATTTTATTTTCTTGGTTGGTTCACGCTTCAATTAGAGCACAAGATATTGTGAAGTTACAACTATATAGGCAGTAAAGAAATTTTTTCGATTCATAATTATTTAAATTTTTGTGTCTCAAATCACAAAATTTTGTATAAAAAATAACTTTTTCTACAAATTATAGGTTTTCGGAAGATTTCGGATTTTATCCCCATTTTCGGAGTTTTTCGGAGAAATAAAACTTTTTTCCTGGGCTCAGAATACCATGAAATGAACTTCTATTTGATTTTCAGAAATTTGCCCTTCAAGGAAATTATGCAACAAAAACCAGGGAATCCGGGCTCTAGTCATGATGTTTAATGTTTTTTCTATTAAATTTTTGTTTTCTGAATTCAAAAATATACAAAATCTAGAATTACTTGAAACTAAGGTTTTTTTTTAATTTCCATCTTCTGTGATGAATTCTAATTTTATTTTGAAGAGAATGAATTTGCTAACTCATTCAGCTATTCTCTAATCAATCATCATCATTTCATACATCATATTTTTGAAAAGTTTGGAAACTAAAACCAGGGCCTGACTAAAACTAGGTCTAGAAGGGAACCGTTCAAACTTTCAAAGAGTTCAAACTCTGAAGTTTGAACTTTCAACTTTTGAAGTAGCCTAAAGACTAATAATGAGTAATGAGACATTAACAAGAAGAAAACTAGAAATAAGAAAAGTAGAAAACAAAGTAAAAATATTTGCAATCTGTGAATTTGGAGACTGGAGAGTGACGAGTCACGAGATTGTCGAGTTTGTCCACTATCTAGTATCTAGAGGTACTGAGGTAGTAATAATATTGAATTATTTTCTAAATTATGTGATTTTTCGATGCATATGTGTTGTGTTCACGCATTTTAACCGTTATAACCTAAAAATATATATTTTTTAACGGTTATAGCGGTTATATCGGTTATAACCGTTATATTTTCCCACATTTTGACAGATAACCGATAACCGAAAAAATTTGGGAGGTCATTTGACCGATAACCGTTAACCGTTAAAAAAATTTCGGTCGCAAGCCCTGATTTTTACTTCACTCTCCAACTGCCTAGAGTGAGGTAAAACAAAACAGCCCCAAGTTGCACAGCTGCAGACCGTTGATTACGTCGTTTCAGTGCAAATGATAACAATGTCTTGCGGCTTATTTTAATGTACTGTGTTTTAATGTGATGGTGCTTTTGGTTACACTGATCATTTTGAATTTTGTTAATCGGGATGGATTCCTTTGCCGTAACTTGTATGTTGGATTGGAATATTTGCGCGTTTTTTCTTTCCTCACAATCCTAACGTTTATTATGGCCGATGATGAAGAAGAATTTAATGATTCTGAAAATTGTACTCCACCAGAGTTATGTGCTGCTGCCGATACAGCAGCGTATGCTACATTACCTGCAAAATCGAAAGAAAAATACGAAAATACTTACCAGAAGTTTATGAATTGGAGACAATCGAATGGAGCTAGTTCATTCTCAGAACGAGTTCTCTTGGCATATTTCAGCAGCTATTTTGTAGAAATTAAAAAGTATTCCCCCCCAACATTATGGTTGTACTACTCAATGCTAAAAATGACCCTACAGTTACATCATAATGTCGGCATTAATACGTATTCCAAATTGATTGCATTTATAAAGCGAATGAACGACGGTTACAAGCCAGATAAGGCAAATACTTTTACTCCGGAGGAGATCGCCAAATTTTTGAATGAAGCACCGGATAGTATTTATTTATCTGAGAAAGTAAGTTTCCCAAGCATCGATCTACTTAGCTGTTTTCACCCTGCTTTTTTACGTGAACTCACTTCTTTTGTATTTTCTCAATTTAGGTTATAACTATTTTTGGTATTCACGGAGCTTGTCGTAGCGCTGAACTTACAAACGTACTCGTAGAAGATATTAATGATCTCGGGAATACGATGTTAGTTAGACTGCCATGTACAAAAACAAAGGTGGAACGCAATTTCACAATCAGTGGAAAAAATTACGAGATAGTCAAGAAATATTGGAGTCTCCGACCGAACGATATGATGTCATCTGGTAGATTTTTCTTGAATTACCAATGCAAAGGCTCAACCGCAACGTGTACAAGACAACCTATTGGCGTGAATAAAATTGCAAAAGAACCGCGAATTGTCGCAACTTATCTGAATCTCCCAAATATAAAATCTTACAAAGGTACCTACTCAATATATCTTGCTACAAAGTTTTATAAACGGCAGTATTCATAAGTGGATATTTCTGATTGGTCTCTGTAGGACACAGTCTCCGTCGTACTTCGGCTACATTTCTAGCTAATGCCGGAGCAGATTTGCTTACGTTAAAATGTCATGGTCGATGGAAAAGTAATACAGTCGCCGAGGGGTATATTGATGATAGTTTGACTTATAAACAACAAACGGAAAACCTTATTGTATCACGAATGAACTCGACGTCTTCACTGCCATCAAGCTCTTCATCTCATCAATCAACGCGTAGTGACGATATAAATTTGCAATCTACCCCATCTACAAGTTTTACTAAATCAATTTTCGAACCGGTGAAAAATAACTCACCTCATTTTCCCAATGATGATGAATTGTTTTTGACAGATTTTAGTAGGTATTCTACCTCATGATTCTTCGCGCATTGCTTCTCAAGCGCTTCCGAATGAAAACACCATTGATGAAAGTGATATTGACAATTATATACAGATGATTGATGAAGAAATTCCTGCTAATTTGACGCAACAACCTCGCAAAATATCGATCAAAGATTGGCTTTCAATTCTACAAAATGCCCATCAATAACTCTATCAAACTGCTCCCAAAAACTTTTCCTAGAGATGACTTTCAACTCTCGTTTTCATTTTTCAAAACTTCATTATTATTTAGATAAATATTATGTACAATATTCTTAAATAAATTGCATAACTCAAGATAATGAATTCATTGTGAATGAAAGGCCAAAACTGACGATCGAATAACACTCAATTTAATTCTATTCTTCAATTGATCTTAAGACGTCAAGATTCTCTTCGCCATAATTCTTGCCGGATATTTCCAGAATTGAAGGTACCTACGAGTTATCAAAGAATACTCACAATAATCAATGCACCCCTTTTTGTAATGAATCGTGAAGATTGGATTGGAAAAATCTTGACTGGTATTAGTTTTGGTATAGCTATTGGCAGTAAGTACGTAACTCGATAATTCTAGGACATGTATTGTGAAGATTGGATTGGAAAAATCTTGATTGGTATTAGTTTTGATATAGCTATTAGTAGTACGTAACTCTAAAATTCAAAGAAATGACACGCAACATTCTTCTTATTATCATAATATCCGCAAATATCACTCCCGCTCCTTTTTCGATCATATGTTCCATAAAGTTACGTACGTCATTCGTGGGTAAAGTAAGCGAACACTGCTCGTGCATTCTACAAAACTCGCAGTAATCGCTTACTTTACCCACTGATTACGTAAATAATACGTCTTCGGGGGGGGGGAAAACAACTACCCGTACGGTGCTGCTCTCTGTGTACGATAATAATGAAGAGTACTCGACGAACCACCAGACCAAACGCACTGTAGTCTGTCATGGCCATCTCTAGTACGTTACAGGCCGGAATATTAAAGCTGGCAACGTCGCGGTGACGAAAAATAGGGGGCCGAGTTTTATTCACGCTCTTATGGGAAAATCTTCGAAAAACACGTTAATTGTTGATTTGCGCATAGTATTCAATTCCGAAGGGAAAAAGTTTATGATCACCTATATCGAAAGAGTAAACAATTCTCGATTTTTTGAGCTAGGTCTCGTTAAGATTGATCAACTACCAAGCGAGTTATTCACTTTTAAAAAAAAAAAGTCGGACAGAGGGCGAAGTGCAGTACATGTACCGCGCTTCGCCCTCTATCTGACTTTTTTTTTTAAACGTGAATAACTCTCTTCGTAGTTGATCAATCTTAACGAGACCTAGCTCAAAAAATCGAGAATCGTTTGTTCTTCAACTCACGTTCTCTTCATTTTTCTCAAAAACTTCACCGTATGTGTGTCAAATAGTATTTTTTGATGTTCTCCCATAAGAGACTGTACAAATGTTAGCCCCGTGGAACGTTGTCATGTTTCGAATATTCCGGCCTGTAACTAGAGACGGCCATGAGTCTGTAGTCGTAATCTAATATATAAAGCAGAAAGTTTGTCTGTCCTCCTGTCCATTTATAACTCGAGAACTACTGGGCCGATCGCTTTCAAACTTTCAGGATATATTGTCCTCATCCCAGAGCAGCACATAGACTCATAAAAATAAAAATTTGACGGGGAGGTGCTGAGTAATTTCAAAAAAGGGCGAAAACAATGACTTTTTTCAATATAAAAGAACGTGGTGGTGTAGCTTGCCATGTACGTTAGTTAGACCTACGCGCGTTGAGTGGCGCAGTTTCGAGAATTGAATTATTGTGATAACTCGAGTATAACTCATTTTTATGAAAAATTGAAGAGAACAAAAATTGTAGCCCCTGTAATTTCCTCTCGAATGAGCCCGGTTCCAGATTTTTAGGAGGAAATTTTGTGACTACAGTATTCGCTGTACTTCCATACTAAGCAAGTTATTTTATTCACAGTTTTAAAAACACCTACATAAAGGATTTTACATCCGGTATCTCATACAAGAACCAATGTCTAGACACGGTGCGCACTGCGTATGGGCTAGCGGAAATTACCCTTTTTTTTTACCTGTTGTCCGTGTGTTTTCTTAGGGACTGGCAAAATGTCAATGGATTTGTCTGTATTCTGCTGCGATGAATACAGGCTTCACGCGTTAAGTCAGCTCTCAAGTGAATTAGTGTGTAAAAAATTTAATTTGGTGATTTTATTTTTGTGCGACTCGGAACTTTGATATATTTTTATAAGTACAGTCGCAGTTTTTGGTGTCTATTTTCTTATTTTTGAACTGAATAGTTGTGAATTTTGCAAAACTCTTTCCACTGTTTCTTTTTTAAAAATTCATCTGAATTCCAAGATACCTACAAAACACACATACCTACAAGATACAGATACCTATAAAACACAGATATCTACTCAACACACAGCTAGCGGTCAGGCGCGCCGGAGGCGCGTCGCCAACCGCTAGTCATTTCATAATAGTTTTAGCGTACGAAGATTTTCCAACCTGCAACCGAATTTTCTAAAGTGGTGGAGGCGCCGGGTACTTTCAGATGAACCGGCTGAAACCGAAACAAAGTTACGTATGAAATCTTTTGTTGAGAAAATGCGCAAATGCTTTTCCGCCCGCTCTAACTTCCAAGCTTATGAATGCTTTGCTTTGCTTTCATAGTAATAGAATCCCTAAAGTTAGTAGTATATTAAGACGTAGTCATAGCTATGAATATTGGTAAAACCGCGCGGTAATAGGTCAAGAAAAGGGACCTACGAAGATAGAAAAATGAAAGTAACGAATTAAAAACCAAATAAACAGCAAATATAATATTAATTAATTAATTAATTAAGTTAATATGAGAAATTCGAAAAGAAACAAGTACAGAAAAGTTAGGTAAATGTGTATCGAAACAAACCCAAAGGGAGACAAATAAATGAGATAAATAATCCTTGAAAGAGAGAGGGATAAAACTATAAGTTTAGACGGTGGAAATGATGTTGATACACCCCGTTGAACATTGCTCAAGGCGTGAGGTGGCGGTGAGAATAGCGTGTACACCTTGAAGTGTATACCACATTACACCCTATTGTAACGCTGTGGTGTGTTGGTGGTGTGTTGCGGTGCACTGATCTATGATTTGGTAATATAGCCCTTCTTTCGAATCTACCACTGTAAGTACCCTAGCTATATCACTATTAAACCTAACGCGCTACGCTCAATGATCAGCAAATTCAGTCGTGGTCACCACTTGGATGGGTGACCGTCTTCTTTTTTTTCGTTGCGGTATCCATGCAGTGTGTTGAGCGCGCTCACGCCATCGTGATCTGACGGTAGAATGGGTCCGTGCGCTCTCGTATTGCGTGATTTGGTCGTGAAACCGTATTCACTTTACTGTTGTGTAGGCGTAGCGCGGCCACCTCACGCTGTCGTGACTCCGCTCTGAAAATGCGGATTTTGGTCGTGGAATGTTCAACGGGACTTAATGCAGTCTGGAATAAAATGAGGGAATATATATTCCAGAAAATGAGGCTAGACGATTTAGTCCAAAGTAGACGACGAATAAACTTTGGAAACGGTTTCGACGTATATACGAAGATTTAGGTTAAAAATCAGTAACAACCTTCGAGAAGGTTGAGGCTGGCATTAGGCACATGTTAAACGTAGTAGATATAAAGTAAGCAAACCGACGTATGCAGCTATGCGAAGGGGATCTCGAAGAAAAACATAATGTAATGCAAGAAATAAGTATCTAGGTAAAATGAAATCAAGAAATAAGGGTCGAATCCAGTAATAAAACCAAAGACGAAAGACGAGCAAGTGTACGGCTGTAGGCAGCTAGCGAGGAGTAGATGTGAGACAAACGTACGTAAGCGAACAGAGGAGACGATGAGACAATTACAACCATATGTGACGAGATGCAAGAAAAGGACGAACTGTACTCGAATATTAGACAGAGCGTAGGGCTAGGACCATGTTCTGAGAATTCTTGAGTTGGAACACATTAAATCTAGTCCAAATATATAAAATAAGACGTAATAAAATCTATAACTGGTCGAGACTCTGACCATATGTGTATGAAGGCAAAAATTGAACTATTTCTGCTTTGAAAAGGACATTAGAAGTCAGTCCGTTCATATAAACGTTCGAAGTGAGTGCAGTGAAATCGGATGTCGTACAATTCTTTAAAACAAAAATTTGAAACTTTAAAAAGGCAGCTCGACAAGCTGACCGAAGGTGAATGTTCCGCGATGTTCGGCGAGAATAAAAGTAATACAAGTGTCGTGATGAAATTGAACAAAAACACGAATTTTGAAGTGTGGAAAAGAATCATAGTAAACGAGTTACGAGGACAAGGCTATGAGTATCAAATTGATGAATCCGTACCTCCCCCCAGCGATCTAGAAGAACAAAAACGTGAGAGGCAACGAAGTATTGTTTACGCCTATATCATGAATCGGCTGTCACCTGAATATCAAACAATAGTTTGCCAAATTGAAGAACCTTTGACCATGCTGAAGAGACTCGAACAACTAAAGAGACCAAAATTAATCTGCGGACTATTCGCCATTCGGAGGAAATGGAACAACCTGTTATTCACGAAAGGAAAAGAGTCTTTGTTGGAATTTATCATTAAGTTTGATGACTTGGTGAGAGAACACAACGTTTTTGAAGAGCTGAGCGAAAAAGAAAAAATGAGAAATTTCGTCGTGGCCATCGAGAAAAGTTATAAAGACATCACACACCAGTACAACGAAAAGAGCTCATCATTAGATGAACTGAAAATGTGGGCGGTCAACGAAGAGGCGAAGGAGAAAGAATTGAAAGACAGAGCTGGAGAGAACGTAGAAGAGATGCAGTGGATCTCAGAAAGAAAGAGAGCTAAGAAGAGGAAAGTGTGCCGCCGTTGTGGAAGGGCAAATCACAAAAGTGAGTTTTGTAAATCAAAAGCATGGATATGTTACAATTGTAAACAAGTGACTAAGAATCCAGACCATTATGCCGAGACTTGCTGGAACCCGAAATCTGAAGAAAGTAACGAGGAGGTGCATCAGAAAGAGAGAAGTCGTACAGGTTATCGCGGTAGAGGACGAGGTGTTTTTCGAGGACGAGGCGGACACTCTGTTGGTAGAGGAACCTATTGAGGACGCGGAAGATTTTTCAGTCAACGAGGCCGAGGGAATACTTATAGACCAACACAGCCACACCAAGGTACTTACGACGGGCAGAGTCCGCTTCAGAAGACAAGACTGTCAAACAACCGAGCAGAAGCCAACATAACGGAAAATAGAGACGAAGCGAACATCATGATATCATCAGGTAAAGATCAAATAAATTTTGTCGCGGACAGCGGGGCAACGGACCACGCAGTGAATGACCTAGATTACCTCGCTGTAAGTGAGCCTATTCAAAATAAAAGAATGAGGAGCGCGAATAAGAGTTCAAACGCAGACCTGATAATAGAAAGGAAGGGAGAATTACACACGAAAAGTCATGGTAATAAAATTGTAAAAATAAAGAATGTTTTAGGTGCAAGTGCGCTATCAAGAAATTTATTTTCGTTAGGAAGAGTAGCCAGGACTGGAGCGAGAATTTACCTAGACAATAAATGCATAAAAATACTGAATGAGAAAAATGAAGTCATAAAAGTAGGTAATTTCGATGGTAGATTTTGGTGGCTTGAGTTTGACCTAGTTAATATGAACTCGAATGATAAAAGGAAAATAGCGTATTACAATGAAGAAGTAAAGACCGACAGCAAAAATAAAGACGAGAATAAAACTAAAGAAGATGGTGACTTATCAATCAGTGAAATTGAGAGAATAAGGGGCGATCATGATTATGCAAATGAAGAGCCACAAGAACTTACGTACAAAGATATAAAAAGCGCAGATGATTTGCATAAATATCTCAATACAGTGAGTGAAATGAAAATAAGAGATTTGGTGGAGCTAGACAAAGAAAGAGTAGAAAGTTTAAGAGATAACATACCTATGTTATGGCACTACAGATTAAATCATATCTCGAAACAAGGTCTACAGGAAGCAGCGAAAACTATAAAAGAACTGAAGGGAGTTAAATTTGGCAATGAGATCATGGATTGTGAGGTGTGTAAGATAAGTAAAATAAGACGAGAACCATGTAATACCGAACGTGAAAGAAGGACAAAAGCATTAGCTCTGGTACACACAGATCTTATAGGACCTATCACGCCTCCAACTTGGAAATATGGTAATAAGTACATAGTAACTTTCATAGATGATTTTACGCGATACGCTTGGGCTTATGATATCTTCGATAAAACTCAGGTACATCTTGCCTTAGAATTAATGTTGAAAGATTCACGAACAAAACTAGGACAGGAGGTAAAGATCTTAGAATTGAGACTTGACGGTGGAAGGGAGTATTTGACCACGCCATAAAAAGTGTAACAGCAAAAGAGAGTATCATGTATGACGTCGCGCCGCCTGCGACGCCAAACTTGAACTCGACTGCCGAGAGATTCAATTTAGAACTTAAAACAAAGATAAAATGTCTATTATTTAATTCTGGTTTTCCACTATGTATGTGGGGATTTGCTCTACAATTTGTCCTTAAAGTTTACAACAATACGCCCCATAAATCAATTAACAATAAGATTCCGTACGAGTTACTACTTAATAGGCGTTCGACAGTGAAA
Source organism: Aspidiotus rigidus (assembly GCA_035079385.1). Lineage (NCBI taxonomy): Eukaryota > Metazoa > Arthropoda > Insecta > Hemiptera > Diaspididae > Aspidiotus > Aspidiotus rigidus. The sequence goes on along the minus strand of JAVHKY010000083.1, from coordinate 294,411 downwards.
TACTTCAGACGTTTTGGTAGTTTATGTTACGTATTAAAACCAGGAGCGACAGGAAAAGTTGATCCCTCAGAAAATGCAGTAGAAGGTTTTTTAGTAAGATGCAATAGCAATTCGTACAGTGTCATAGAGCCTCGAACAGGAAAAATATATGGAAATCGAAAAACGTATCCTTTATTGAGTCAAAGACATACGGACACCTATATAGAAAGCCGGGTAGCGACACAGTTATGAATGACCCAGATTTAACCGAGGAAGAGAGGGAATGGTGGTTTAGAAACGACGAAACGAGTGCAACGAACGCGGCGAGCAGCATGCACGATATACGAAGCAATTTCAACCTCTTATACAATGCGTGTTCAACGAATGAACCATTTGAAAGGGATGAAAAAGAATACGCGCTGCATATGATGAATGAAGGAGAAAGTGAGAGTGGGGACAATGAACCCATTACATACCAAGAAGCTATTCAAAGTGAAGATAGGATCGAATGGTTGAAAGCAATTAAAACTGAAATTGACGCTCTTGATAGAAATTGTACGTGGACGTTAGTAAACAAGCAAGAAATTGGTAATGAGCGAGTATTAACATCAAAATGGGTGTTCAAGAGAAAAGACGAGCTAAACGGCGTTAGATTTAAAGCGAGAGCCGTAATCCGTGGTTTTGCGGACCCAAATAAATACTCATTAATGGAAACCTATACACCTGTAGCCAGGTTAACTGATGTGAGATTTCTGCTGGTAGTAGCGAACAAGTTTAGGCTCGAAATAGAGCAATACGATGTCACAGGTGCATTCTTAAACTCTTCTTTAGACAAGATTGTGTACATGGAAATCCCTGAAAGATATAAAAGTTTTGAGAACTTGAGAAAGACTCACGTATGTAAGTTGTTGAAGTCGATGTATGGACTAAAAGTTAGCAGTCGAAGATGGTACGAAACATTTAGAGACGTATTATTGAAAATAAAATTCACAATTTATCCATTTCAACCATGTTTATTTATATGGCGTAAAGAAAAGCAATTCGTAATCTTACTCTTATACGTGGATGACATTTTAATCACAGGAAATCATAAAAGGAAAATGAGAGAGGTTAGACAACATTTGGAGAAAGAGTTTGAAATAAAGATCTTAGGCAGTCCCAAGAAATTCTTGGGAATAGAAATTGAAAGAAAATTCGGAAAAGGAGTAATGTACTTACATCAAAAGAAATTTATTGAAAAGATATTGAAGAGGTTTGGAATGGAAGGGAGCAAACCAGTAAGTACGCCGATGATAACATACGAAGGAAACAAGAAGAGCAACAAAGATGAAAATAAAGCAATAAGCAGTTACGAAGACGATACTGCAAAAATTAAAATCGAAGATATGCCCTACAGAGAAGCTGTAGGAAGCCTGCTCTATTTAAGCAATGGAACGAGACCAGACATAGCCTATGCCACAAATGCCTTGAGTAAGAAACAAAATAATTATACCGAAGATGACTGGAGAAAAGTAAAAAGAGTTTTTAGATACCTAAAAGGAACAAGTAATTTAGGCCTGAGATACACCGGGCGAGGAGAAAATTTAGAGTGTTATGCCGATGCATCCTTGAGTGTAAGCGATAAGGAAGGAAAGTCAACTAGTGGCTTATTGATGAAGTTATTCGATGACATAATATTTTGGCGAACAAAGAAACAGTCACATGTCGCCTTAAGTACTGCGGAGGCAGAATTTATAGCCATGTCACTAGCTTGTAAGGAATTAATTTGCATAAAAGAAATGTGTAGGTAGGAGATTAATAAAGTACAAATTGATGCCAATCTTATCGAAGATAATACGGCTGCAATGAAGATTGCGCAGTCGGACAACTCACAAGCTTTAAAACACATTGTAAAATTATGTTATCATTATGTACGTTTATTAGAGGTATCGAAGAAAAACCTAATAATTAAATGGATAGGCACTAATGAACAACTGGCAGACGGCCTCACAAAAGCATTGGGCAGTCTTAAATTTGAAAAATTTGTTCAGGAAACGTTACATAAAGTTAATTCCGAATGATTGTCGCACAAATTTTCTTGTTTCAGAGCATAAGACGGTCGAAGGAGACAACTCTGACTCCTCTCTGTTCGAATGATGCGACGACGAACCGACGAAGACCTACGATCATATACGATAACAGCTGAGAAGATCGACGTAACTTTTACATAAATTCTTTTAATTTTGAAGATAATCTATAATAGTAAAAATACAACCTTCGTCCCTTACGTTTCCTCGCCCGGAAGAGTCCGAAAAGCGCGAAAATTAGCTAAAACGATGCGATTTGTACTTCGTATATGTATTTTTTATACGATTTATGAAACGTTAAAAATAGCTAAAAACCGTTGTGATAGAAAGTAGAAACTAATGAACCGAGATGCCATATCTTAGCTACAACAGAATTTCAGTCTGATAATTATTTTGTAGTTGTAGGAACACTATTGTTTCATTTTTAATCATTTCCTATAATCCATTTTGTAGGATCACATTTTACTTTACTTTTGTTTTGTACTATTATTTCATTTCGTATAATCTATTTTGTACGACCAATTTTACTTTATTTTTGTTTTGTACAATTATACAAATATTTCGTACTTACTTTCAGGTTTATATTGTCTTTGTATGGTAAGAAAGGACGTAGAAATAAATTGAAGATTGATATCTATTTTTACTGTCAACTTCACGATATCCGAAGACGACCGATTTGAAAATTTATTTATCCGGAGAAAAATGTCTGGAGACGACTAAGTTGTTAATTTTATTTATCCGGAGAAAATGATCTGGTTTTTCACTGTCAACCTCACTATATCCGGAGAGGACCGATTTGAAAATTCATTTATCCGGAGAAAATTATCCGGAGAACGGCACTCTGACACGTTATTTATCCGGAGAAAAATATCTGGAGACGGCCAAGTTGTTAATTTTATTTATCCGGAGAACATTATCTGGTTTTTCACTGTCAACCTCACTATATCCGGAGAGGACCGATTTGAAAATTCATTTATCCGGAGAACGGCACTCTGACAATTTATTTATCCGGAGAAAAATATCTGGAGACGGCCAAGTTGTTAATTTATAATTTTATTTATCCGGAGAAAGTTATCTGGAGAAGACCAATTTGACAATTTAATTTTCCGTACAGACTACCTGGAGAAGTTTACTACAGAATATAAATACTACCGATTCTCGAAACATTGACCTGACATTTAGTTATTTTAATTTTTTTTGTCGGTGAAATTTATTGAGAATGGGGGAGACGTATTATTGCTGCAACGAGTATAGAAATTATTTTTCTCGTCATATGCCCATGGATGGAAGCTGTTTATTGCCCATGGATGGAAGCTGTTTATTTTATTCCTTATCGTATTTACTGTTCAATGAGAATATTCATCAAGCTCAAGTCCTAAGAATTGAGTGTTGCGATCACATTAGCGAGAACATTGGTTTATATTTACCTAATCCCGTATTCACTCACGGTCAATTAGGCCTATATGTTGCCTTGTCAAGAGGAAAATCGTTTTCAGAATTAAAAGTAGCTTGCACAAATAGGAAAGAGAATAACGAAGATGATACCTATACAAAAAATATTGTATTCAAGGAAATTTTGGATTAGGGAAAAAGTTTCATGGAAAGTACCGTTGATTACACAATGACGAGAAAAAGAATAATACCAAAGTATCTACACACAAAAATGTAGTCTTCAAGGAAATATTGACTAAAATTTGTTCGCAAAATTCTAGGTACCACTAAATATAATTGATCATTAATAAGAAAGAAGATAATGAACTGGAGACAAGACGGATCAAACGTTTGAAAAATAATTCTTCGTATTACCCGCACAGCTAACATAAACAATAATTATCCCGTCATTGGAAAACGAATTAAATACATATTAATTCTCTGATTAATATTATTAATAATAAATTAAGGACAACATTTACTTCATTATTTATGTTGACTGTAGATTATGAACTGGAGGACTTGACATCATCACGATTTAACAGAAGAATACTTATAGAATGGTGAATTACAAAAATCGGGACTCGACGTCAAGAATAACTGTTAGTTGGAGGTGAGTGGACTCGAAAGATATACATTTTTTAATTCCAAAAAATGTCTAAAATATAAAAATACGTGATGAAGAGAGAGGCGCGCCAAACATTTTTGTTCTATTCGTTTTTAAATTACAGGAGGACGACACGTAGAATCAATTATTAGGATACGGATAATTAGATGAGGAGAAAAGACTGAAAAAGAAGGAGAGTTTGCATAAAAATTTTGAATACAGGTCCACGCAGAAAAGTAATCTACGGAATTTCTACTTTTTTTTTTTTTCAGAGTAGAAATATCTACATTATTTAGCGAAGTTGTTAAAAATTATTCCTATTTACATGTTTTCCATAAGAAATTTGTGTCGCCAAAAATTCATTGACAATTCCTTATACTTTTTTTGTTTTGTAATAAGTGATAGGCAATATGAAGAAATATTTGAAAATTAGATGACACAAGTATCAAAAAATAAAAAAGTATAGATTTCTTAATTCCAAAAAATGTCTAAACTATAAAAATACGTGATGACGAGAGAGGCGCGCCGTAGGCGCGCCGTCATGGCTAGTATTTTTATTATTTATAGAAGGCTTTGACTATTTATACTACGTAGTATAAATAGAAGGGTAGGTGGTTGTACGTGTAGTCGAGAAATGTCGGCAACGACGGTGCACATTTTAGATGATGATGTAGTGCATCGCGTCGCCGAGAAGGGAGCTTCGGGGAAAACAACTACCCGTACGGTGCTGCTCTCTGTGTACGATAATAATGAAGAGTACTCGACGGATCACCAGACCGAACGCACTGTAGTCTGTAGTCGTAATTACGTATAAATGGTGGAAGTGCACCAGTGCGTACTGTTCGAAGAGGTTTGAATAAATAACTTGGTAAACGGTGTATTTGTGTTATCATTTCATAATAGTTTTAGCGTACGAAGATTTTCCAACCTGCAACCGAATTTTCTAAAGTACGTAAATCTATATTACTAAATCTATATTACTAAACGTCGGAAAATCGATCTTCAGGTTCTTCCGATAATCATTTTACAGTACTGACCGACTATGCTAATTAAATAATAGACGACACAAGAATGCACCCGTAAAACACTCCTTTTATTATTAAAATTCAGATTCAACACCTCGTAATATATTCTATAGAACTCAACTACACATTTACACCCGTATAGCAACAACAACAAGACTATTTAAAAGCACGAAGTTAGTAAGGCTAGCAGTCAGACGACGAGAACGATAGTTCCGAGCAACACCGGTAGGTAGCACCACGAGGACCACATCGTCGATTTTCCAACGCTCCCTTCTCGGCGGAGCACGTGACAAATTGAACACATGGAAATTGGAACTGCGACGACGAAATACCAAAATCGACGACACCGGTGCGAGGACGATCTAGCAGTTTCCGCATTTCTCAATATCAACATCTGGACCAACATCGCGTTGTCTGGACTCGACTGTAGTGACGAACTTCACCAGTGCATTCCAATCGTTTTGCCTGTAACACACCCTAAACCTATTTCTTTCTCGTTTTCTACCTACAAACTGTCGTTTTCATATTCTTACCAGCACCCTACGTATCTTTGTATCAGTATGCATTCGTTCACCCGTATAATACTTGTGCATACTCGTATTCCTTCTTTTTCTTCGTATTGATTTAGTTCAAAAAAACTTTCTCTGACGAAAGAAAAAAAACATCTATTTATTCGATTTATCTATTTCTCCGTATTCTGCACCTCTTTTTCATATTACTCTTGTAAAAAGACTCTCGGACGAAAGAAAAAAAACTTCTAATTCTTAATTCGTATTCCACACTTTCTTATGTCAACATCCTTAATTCTGAAAAAAACTTCCCCAAAGGAAAGAAAAAAACCATTTGTTTCCTTACATTCTACTTACATCGTAACTTCTTAAGAAGCTTTATTTTAGTCGAACATATTGGACTCAGCTGAAACAAATATGAAAAGAGATTACTCAATATTATAAAGTATTTTATTTCGAAATTTTTGAAATTTTCGAGTCCCCAGGGCTTTTGTAAACATGTCTGCTAATTGATCCTCAGTACTAATCCATTTTATATCTACATTGCCATTCGAAACTTCTAATCTCACGTAATGGTAGCATAGTTTGACAATATGCTTTAAACTTTGAGGATCATCCGACTTTGCAACATTAATAGCAGACATATTATCTTCATACAACACTGGCGATGTTTCTAATTTAATTATTTGTCGACACATCTCCCGTAGGCTGACCAGTTCTCTACAGGCTAATGACATACCAATATATTCTGCCTCAGATGAAGATAGGGCTACGTGTGACTGCTTCTTAGTGCGCCAATAAATTACATCGTCAAATAATTTAATTATCAACCCACTCGTAGATTTTCCTTCTTCATCATTTGTACCTAAGGAGGCATCGACAAAACACTCCAATTTTTCACCCGTACTTTTATATTTGAATCCCAACTCTAACGTTCCACGTAAATAGCGAAATATACGTTTAATTTTCAACCAATCTTCGTATTCATAATTAGCCTGTTTTCTACTGACCACATTCACCGCGTATGTTATATCTGGTCTTGTTCCATTCGCCAAAAATAATAAACTACCTACTGACTGTCTGTCTGTAAGGATAAGTACCATCTTTATTTATAACCTCTTGAGATACGTTAGATTTCCGTTCACAATCACGCGTCACCATAGGCGTGGAGACAGGATTACACTGACACATACCAAATTCTTTTAATATTTTCTCTGTGTATTTTCTCTGGTTGATATACATTATACAATATTTGATTTCTCATGTCACGCTTTATTTCAAAACCTAGATATTTTTCTGGACTGCCAAGGTCACCCATTTCAAATTCTGAGGCTAATTTCTTTTTCACCTGGCTCATTTTATCACTACAATTTCCAGCCAGTAAAATATCATCCACAAAGAGTAGTAGCATTATAAATTTATTATTCTTCCGCCAAGTGAACATACAGACTTGGAAAGGATAAATTGTGAAACCAAGTGTCACCATAGCCTCTCGGAATCTCTCATACCACCTTCGAGGGCTCACCCGTAATCCATATAATGCTCTCTGTAATTCACACACGTAATTCTCTTTCATTTTCTCCCTTCCTTCAAAACCTTCCGGCAATTCCATGTAAGCCGATTTTTCTAAATAACCATTTAAGAATGCGGTTTTCACGTCAAGAAAATCTATTATTAATTGATACTTGTTTACTACAGAGAAGAAAAATCGAACGTCCGTCATTCTAGCCACGGGAGCATAAATTTCAGTTCTATCATAAATATTTCTGTCTGAGTATCCACGAACAACCAATCTTCCCTTAAATATTTTATTTCCTCCTTTCACCTCTTTTCGTTTGAATAACCACCTTGAAGTCATAATTGGCTGTGTAGTTGGTACATCTTTTCTTTTTATAATTTTCCATACGTTATTTTTGTTCAATGAATCAAATTCTTCATCTACTGCCTTTTTCCAATTTTGCCATTCGTCAGATTTTGTAGCTTCAACATAATTTTGTGGCTCATTTTCAAGATACAGGCAGTCTACGTCAACGTCTTGTTTTTCATATTCAATGTCACCACTTAACAACGAAAATTTCTCCCGTAAACTAAACATAGCACTTCTATTATTTTCTTCACTCACTGTTGTAGATGAGGGAGCAAAAAAATCAGCACCTTCCTCATTAGGTGTAATGGGCGGATCTGTTAACACTGTAGTTTTATTTACTTTTACATATTCATCACCGTATGTTTTTGACTCTATACAATCCACATCTTTTGATCGAGCAACTCTTCCTGTATGAGGGTCCATTATCTCATAGTGTGTATCTGCACAACCCACTAAGAAACCTTCTTTACTTCTTTCATCACATTTACCTTTAGATTTAATGTCAATATAAAAGCATTTGCATCCAAATCTTCGAAAGTATTTTACAGTGCATGGCTTCTTGTATAATAATTCATATGGTATTTTATCGTTCAGAGTGCGGTGCTCTCTCTCTCTCTCTCTCTCTCTCTCTCTCTCTTGCGGACCACGCTCGCGACATTTCCTTGCCTCCTAAACTGGTCTTTCCTACGTGCATCATTTCACTATCACTTTCTTCTCGTCAATCCTCCCTCTTTCCACGATCATCCCGTGTGCGCGAGCACGGTCCGTAGAGGGTAGCTTAACGCACGCTGTACAATCAGTTTGTATAATACATTCGTCTTCGCACTACATCTCTCTTCTATTATTTCGGCACGCGGTAACATATATTTCCGCAAGTGGTGACCCCGACGTGATTTGAAGTGCTTATGGTTATCACGAGGTCATATTTTTCTAAAAGTTTCGATCGAACAATAGCGAAGACTCGAATAAAAATAAAAAAACGTGTCGCGAACAAACATAAACCAAATTGTGAATCGTTACTCGCGAATAATAGTGTTTTTCCTTCTACAATGGCTGATCAACTAAATCATCACCTTTTGACGCCTGTGCCGTTTTGCCGCAAAGACCCACTATCATGGTTCCGTCAACTAGAAGTAGTGTTTGCGATAAAAGCAATCGAAGAGGACGATATGAAGTACATGGTGCTACAGGCTCGCCTTGAACCGACGATACTGAGCGAAGTTTCTGATTTTTTCAACTCTCCTCCGACAGACAACAAGTACGAAACCTTAAAAGGCCGGATAATTCACCAGTTCGGAGACTCACGTCACAAACAGATCACCAAGGTCTTGGAAGAAATTTCACTAGGCGATCGAAGACCTTCCGAACTATTACTAGAGATGCGAAAGCTGGCGAAAAATGACCTCACTGAAGACGCCGTAAGATCCTTATTTCTTAAACGATTACCCAGTGAAATGAGAAACGTACTTGCTGGTTCAACGGAACCGTTAGATAAACTGTGTGAATTGGCAGACCGTGTTTTCGATTATGCGTGCCCCTTGAAATCTGCAATACCAACTATAGCGGCCGTAAGAAGCTCAAATGTTCCTTCGACAGAGAATTCGCTTCTGAATACGTTAGTCGAGTCTGTAGCCAAGCTGACGACACGCATTGCAGAATTAGAATCAGTCAATCGTCATTCTTCCCGTTCGAGAAATTCATCACCGTATAGAGGTCCGTCAATCAGCAGAAGCCCGACTCCTTATTTCGACAGGCAACAGAAATCAAGATTCAACAATCATCTTCAAACGCAACCACCCCCCCGGTATGAAATTATATTTCTATCATTATAAGTTCGGCGAAAAAGCGCGTCAATGTAAAGTTTTAGAAGATGGTTCTCCCTGTAAGTGGGCTACTTTAAATGGATAAGCACGTCACACTCGGCGGCATACGACGTAAGCAAAGCAACAAGCCGCCTCATTGTCCGTTGCAAAAGACACAGGTTAGATTTTTTAGTCGATTGTGGAGCGGGAGTATCCGCTCTGCCAGCGTCTCATTATTTTAAAAACCAACCAAGACCTCCACCTATTTCTTTTTTGTACGCTGCAAACAAAACGAAAATCCCCGTTTACGACATGAAAATTTTAGAGCTCAATGTAGGTCTACGGCGTCCATTGTTATGGAATTTTTTTGTAGCCGACGTTGATAGACCTATATTAGGCATCGATCTTCTCGCCCATTATAAACTATTAATAGATCCTTTCAACCGTGTTTTAATCGACTCAGAAACGAATATTAAAATCCGTTGTCAACTCGAATTAACCACCTCTTCAAAAATTTCGGCTATTCCTCCCTGTAATAACGAATTTTCTGTTATTTTACAAAATTTTCCACATGTTGTTTCTCCGTCTGAATTACTCTTCCTTCCGCCGATCAAAAGTGAGGTACGCCATCACATCATTACTACAGGTCCTCCAGTATCCGCTCGCGCTCGTCGTCTTTCGCCCGCTCAACTCGCTATCGCAAAGGAAGAAATTCAGCTTCATTTAAAGTTAGGCATTTGTCGACCTTCTTCTAGTCCATGGGCCAGTCCATTACATATGGTACCAAAACCTGACGGCGGCTGGCGAGTGGTAGGAGACTACAAAGCGCTGAATAATATCACAATTCATGATTCGTACCCTGTTCCTCATATTCACAATTTCGCTCTCTCGCTTGCTGGCTGTATCATATTTTCCTGTATAGATCTTGTGAAAGCTTATCACCAACTATATGTTGCGCCAGAAGATGTTGCAAAAACTGCTTTAATAACCCCTTTCAGCTTATTTGAATATACTCGTATGCCTATGGGACTGAGGAATAGTGCACAAACGTTCTAACGTTTCATAGACAACGTGTTACGAGACCTCCCATTCGCCCACACCTATCTGGACGACGTGCTAATTGCGAGTAAGGACCCCAAAGAGCACGAGGCTCACGTCACAGCAGTCCTCCAACGTCTACAGGAGCACGGAGTCACGATAAATGCCAGCAAATCTGAATTCGGAAAATCGACCTTGCGTTATTTGGGTCATGAATTGTCATCTGAAGGCATTCGTCCCCTGAAAACCAAAGTCGAGTCTCTTCTTTCTTACCCTCTTCCGGCAGATAAAGGAAGCCTGCATTCTTTCTTAGGCATTCTCAATTTCTACCACCGTTTTATCCCGAATGCAGCAGCTTTGATAGCACCGTTGACAGACGTAACCAAAGGCTGTAAAAAGAAAGATAAAACCCCCGTTCTATGGACGGACGACCTCCGTCACACCTTCGAAAAATGCAAATCAGTGTTAGCCGACGCGGCTTGTCTAACTTTCCCCGACAACTCGTCAAAGCTCATCTTAAATACCGACGCCAGTTCCCATTCAATCGGAGCAGCTCTCTACAAGGTTCGAGAAGATGGTTTACGCGAACCTATTGGCTTCTTTTCGTCCAAATTAACTCCCACCCAAATGAAATATTCAACCTACGATCGTGAACTTCTGGCCATATACTCGGCAGTCAAATTCTTTCGACATCTAGTTGAGGGCAGAAGTTTCACCATTTATACAGACCACAAACCTATCATCTACGCTTTTTCTCAAAAATCAGACAAAACTTCACCCCGACAATTTTGTTATCTCAATTTTATAGCGCAGTATTGTACTGATGTACGTCACGTAAAAGGTGAAGAAAATAGTGTCGCTGATGCACTCTCTCGCATCGACGCAATCACGGCTATCGACACAGTCTCCGACGAAGAAATCTCATTAGAGCAAGCAAAAGACCCCGAACTCCAATCTCTTCTCCACTCAAAGTCCGACTCGAATAACTCATTACGTTTTGAAAAGTTTACAGTAAATAATTATGCTATTTACTGTGACGTTTCAAAACTTGGTTATAAACGTCCTTTTGTCCCTTTATCTTTACGTCAGAAGGTCTTTGCTCAGTACCATAATATCGCCCATCCCGGTGTAAAACGCACCAAATCGCTCATTTCAACCCGTTATGTTTGGCCAAACCTGAATAAAGACGTTGGAGAATGGACACGTTCTTGTATCATTTGCCAACGTTCTAAAATCACCAAACATACATCCGCCCCAATCTCATCTTTCTTTTCGACCCCAACCAGGTTAGACCACGTACACATAGATCTTATTGGTCCTCTCCCAATATCCAACGGCAATCGTTACTGTATGACTATGATCGACAGGGCTACCCGTTGGCCAGAAGTCATACCAATCCCCGAAATGTCAGCAAAAACCGTAGCAGAAACCTTGGTTTCGCAGTGGATTGCTCGATTTGGATGTCCTTCACAGGTCACAACCGACCAAGGAAGGCAATTCGAAAGCGATCTTTTCCACGAGCTTTCAAAAATTCTTGGCACAAAGCGCGTTCGCACCTGCGCATATCACCCCCAAGCGAACGGACTTATAGAAAATTTCCACCGTACGTTAAAAACTGCAATAACTACGGGTCCAAATACAGCACTATGGGCCGAACAATTACCCATAATTCTTTTAATACTGCGCGCCTCAGTTAATACCAGTATTGATGTTTCACCCGCCGAAGCTTTGTACGGCCAAGAACTAAGATTGCCAGGTGACATATTTATCCCAAATCCGCCAAAAACATCAACAGAAATTTCCGATCGTATTCAACTTGCAACCGAATCACTCAATAGGGTAACCCATCATGACACAAAGCGAATTTTTTACGTACCACCTTTGTTGTCGCAGTGCTCCCACGTTTTCGTACGCGATGACCGAGTAAAACCTCCCTTCACACCACCCTACATGGGGCCGTTCAAAGTTCTGGATCGTAACGACAAGCATTACACGCTTGAGATACGATCCGAACCAAAGACGGTTACCATTGATCGCTTAAAACCCTGCTACATTTTTTCAGACTCCACGCCAATTCCGACTTCTATCAACCGAAAATCGAAACCCTCATCTTCTGCGAAATCACCTCCGAATCCTATTCCAATTCCTATTCCGAATCTTACACCAGAAAAACCACCAGAATCACCCTCGTACCTCACTCGATCCGGTAGAAAAAGTAAGCCTCCCGTACGATTCGGCGCCAACTCCATTCGTTATATATGAATACTGTTGTTATTACTCGCATGTTCATCTTGCACATTTTTTGTAATTTACCCAAGAGTGGCTTTTATTCTTCCAACAGAAGAGAAGGCCATACTTTTCGAAAGACATCGTTTAACGTAAAGCCAATTTCATTCATTCCAAAATAAAAAAAGAATATATATATATTTCTTTTTCCTTTCAGTGACTTCACCATGTGTATTGTTTAAGTTTCAGTTCAGCATTGTGTGACATTCGAAGGCGCCAGCGCCATAATCCATCGCGTTCTGGCCCTTCTAGGTATAGACTAAGACATTTTATATTTCTTTTTTTTTCTCTCTCTCTCTTATTTTTAAATCTCGTTTAGTAGCTATTTTGTACACCTGCATGTCACTTAGACTATTATTTTTATTATTAACTTTTTGTTCCTTATTTTTTCGTATTCTTGCCTATCTATAAGCTACATCTCATCTCATTTTTGCACCATGTTTCTCCTGCTGAGACTTTCAAAAATTTATCATTATAAATTTTTTATTCTTAAGGATGTACATTGTACAATTCCTATCACAATATTTAACCTGTTACACCTAATCCTCAACTAACCTCTTTAGTCATGCTACCATTATATTATCGTTTAACGTACCTCATCGCTCCATCGCTCCGCACCTCCGTATCACGAATTTTGTCAAAAAAAAATTATCTTAGAACATAATCTTTTATTATAACCTTTCAATGCATTTCTTATAATACTATACAGTACCAAATTTTAAAATGTATCGCTTCGCTAGGGGGAGAGTATCTGCGGTGCTCTCTCTCTCTCTCTCTCTCTCTCTCTCTCTCTCTCTCTCTCTCTCTCTCTCTCTCTCTCTCTCTCTCTCTCTCTCTCTCTCTCTCTCTCTCTCTCTCTCTCTCTCTCTCTCTCTCTCTCTCTCTCTCTCTCTCTCTCTCTCTCTCTCTCTCTCTCTCTCTCTCTCTCTCTCTCTCTCTCTCTCTCTCTCTCTCTCTCTCTCTCTCTCTCTCTCTCTCTCTCTCTCTCTCTCTCTCTCTCTCTCTCTCTCTTGCGGACTACGCTCGCGACATTTCCTTGCCTCCTAAACTGGTCTTTCCTACGTGCATCATTTCACTATCACTTTCTTCTCGTCAATCCTCCCTCTTTCCACGATCATCCCGTAGTGCGCGAGCACGGTCCATAGAGGGTAGCTTAACGCACGCTGTACAATCAGTTTGTATAATACATTCGTCTTCGCACTACATCTCTCTTCTATTATTTCGGCACGCGGTAACATATATTTCCGCAAGAGCTTTTCTTGGAGTTCTATTATACACTTGTAAAACAAACTGTAACGCATAGGCCCACATCTGTTTTGGGAAACCTGAGTCAAATATTACACATCGAATTTTCTGCTGGAGTTCTAAATTAAAACGTTCTCCAGTGCCATTCAAGTTCTGCTAGCTGCTGGAGTTGGCTCCCTAACTATCTTCTCCCTCTCCAGTAGCTCTTTCATAGATTCTGTCAGGTACTCAGTTCCGTTATCCAATCGAAGGAATTGGATTCTCTCTTCCTGGCCTCTCTTTGAACGAACCTCTTCTAATAATTTACTGAGTGCAATATGCACACCTCTTTTATCGACTAGAGGATACGCCCATGCATAGCGAGTGTAGTCGTCAATAAATGTTACTATATACCTGCCTCCACATTGATACAAGCACGGCGATATAGGCCCCATAAGATCAGTATGAAGTAAGGCAGGGGGCTTGTCAAAACGATACCTCACTGTATTTGATGGCTGTCTAATCAACTTAGCTCGTTTACAAACTTCACAGTCTAGAATTGAGTTGGTAAATTTCACCCCTTTCAACTCAGGAATTCGTTTTGCAGCCTTTTCTAAATACGCTTTTGAGACGTGAGACAATCTAATATGCCACAGTAAACCAATATCATCACGGAGGCTCGCAACTTGCTTCTCATTTAACGCTTGTAAATCACGTAATTCCATCTCACTTACTGATTGTAAATACGTATGCAATGTGTTTCCATCTTGTATATCTTTATAAGTTATGGTAGAAGGCGTGTAAATTGAACTGTCTTGACTTGTAGAAGCATACGTATGATCGTCAAGTTTACACCTCTTACTAGAACTAGCTATTTCATTTGTATTCACCTCTCCTTTTCTTTTTACACTACTCCCTTCGTCTTTATTCGTCAATAGAGTTGTTACTCCTTCTCTTTTATTCAAATCTTTATTTTGTTCAAAAAATAGCCACCAAAACCGTCCATCATACGGACCACGTTTTAGAATTTTTCCTGTTTTCTCATCTACTAAAATTACTTCCTTCCGATCAAATTTCGCATACGCACCCTTATTTATTATTTTACGTGTTGAGAACAAATTTTTCTATAAGTCTTCCGCGTACAACACATTATTTAATTTCAAATTTGCACCCCTTTCACCCTTAGCACGTATAGCACCCTCATATTTGACTTTCAAATCTGCTTTACTATTAGCGCTTTTAATTCTACCAGTTTCGTTCAATTTCTTTATCTCAGTCAAATAATCTCTACAATTAACTACATGATCAGTAGCAGCTGAATCTGCGACCATAGGTATCATTATCTTATTGTACTCACTCGTATTTTCACCCGTAGCATTATTTGCGTCAACTGGACGTATTGTTGCGTAATTCGCTTCGGCAACACGTTTGTTTATTGCCATGAACATAAATTTCGGGTCGCCACCCTCGGTGTCACATACTTTCACGCGTTTGAAAAGCTGATTGTTACTGCCGTCTTTATGATATCTACCACCAAAATTTCGACGACCATTGAAATTTGACCTGCCACGATTAAAACTTCGACCATACGAATATCCTCCTCGAATGAAGCGAGTACCTCGCGGGAAATATCGGCTACCGCGCCTCACTATACAACCACTTTGAGAACGAGATGAGCGGAACCCTACGCGATTTCTTCCGTGTACTGTAGGCTTGGTACAGGTTGCCGCGATATGATTGGATGTGGCCTCCTTGCAGTTGTAACAAATTATACTCGGGCTCACACAGTCCCTACTCAGGTGTGATCCTCTACCACAACGAAAACAAGCTCTTAAGTTGTTACTCCCTCCAAAACGTCCGCGCCTACTGCGCCTTTGAGGACCTGAACCATGACCAACTGAGGAAGACGGGTTATCAAAAACAAAAGCGGATGTGCCAGCCGATGTACCCTCTGACGATCTTTGCTTCGCTTCTTTTTCTCGTCCCTCTTCATGCACAAGACTATCCTTCAGCTCCTCAATTGTGAGCTTACCTTGCGAGGCATCAAATTTTCTCATTAACTCCGGAAAGCTTTCTGAAGTTGCCATCAGGAAGTTGTCGCGTATTTCACGATCAGTCAACTTCTCCGTTTCAGTCGCGTGTGCATCGATTTTCCGTATCAGCTCTTCAAATCGGCTGATGAAGTCCAGGGCGGATTCAGAAGATTTCATAAAATTCAGTTGTGTCCAGCCACGGGTGGTCCTTATTTTCAAAGGTCGTCATAATTGAGAGTGCCGCACGTAAATCGATTCTCTGTTATGGAAAAAGTATTTCCTGAAAATTTCAGACAAATTGATTAATATTAACCTGTGCCGCCGGGCGCTTCAATAAAAATGAGCACGCGAAGCGGGTTACACTATGCAACCAGCGCCGAGCTGCGCGACGCGCCTTACTTCATTCCCCCGTATCGTCATTACGTTGCATAATACGAGTCGCGCGGAGGGACAAGCGAACCTTATTCAATCTACATTTTTTGTCGTTTACGTATTGAGAGCTACCTGACCTCGTAGTATTGTTTTCTTTTCGCGTAATTTTATCATGAAAACACAATTTTTCAGGATAGGTAACAGATATGAAATGAAGTAGGACTACAAATAACTGGAGTAGGATGTATTGAAATATTTAATGAAAGACATTGAAAGTTATAATTTCTTTGCTAGTAGATCTGTTTTCGTCGCAGTTGGAAATTTCTTCCGACAATCTGCTACCACTTGAAGAATATATTGCTTTTGGTCTTCATTTTTTGAAAGTTTGTCGTTGTATTCTTCCATTAGCCTAACACCCCTTTCGGCAGTATCGTTTACGACTCTTAATTCGTAAAGCATGCCTTTCGCGCTCTCATATTCGCTGTCTGTGTGCCATTCTGAAGGATCTTTTTGGAGGAAATTAGTAGAGATACCGAACCGTACAAAAAATTCCTTCGTTTGAGGGCGTATGAATTGCTCCAAGTCACCCTGTAATAAATCATGTATTTCAGAAACACTGATTGAAACTGCTCTATTCTTCTCGAAATTTTGTTCGTCTTCTGCTTGTTCATCAAGATTCAGAAATGTATTCTTCATTTTTAATTTTGTTTCATGAGTGACGCCTTCATCGAAAAACAATAATGCAATTGCTTCACCACTTAGGTACCATAAGTGTCTTAAAAAACTTTTCTCTGCGGCAGTACCAATTTTCTCGTCGATGTTTTGATATGAATGTAATTGTTCCAAGAAAGTGAAATCACTACGTGGGGCCGTAACACTTACTGGCGCGGCAAACCACGCTTTTACATATACCTTCACGGTAAAAAGACACACTGCCGGTAATGCACTCCTTTCACTGGCTTTCAGCTTGAACTCTTTTCGAAATAAAAATATCTTTAAAGTATATATTACCTTTGACATCCACCTGGCGTGGTGCATGGCACCTGGTGGAGAAAATGAGACCCCAGTTGCTGGAAATTCACCGAGGAAGTATAGGCACAATTGCAGAAATTCCCTGTAATCATCGACTCGCGCATGAGGTTTCGTGAGGGTATGTTTCAAGAAATCAATCATGATCGATTTATCGTTTTCAAAAGCCGCTTTTATACGTTCCTCTTCAATTCCCGGTGAAAAGTTTTTTTTTGTTCATTTTCGGCCACGAATCCCGAAATCTTTTGAACAATGGTACGTTTGGACCCGAAGTGCCGGGTATTTTCGCTTCAAATACGGTCTTGATGACAATTTTGTAAATATGGTGGCGGCAAGGTAAGTAGAGTAAACGCCTACCTAAATGCTTCTGGAGGAGAATACATGCACCCTTCAAGCGACCCGTGTTACTCGCTGTCGTGTCGAAACAGCAGGCTTGAATCTTATCTTGTAAGCCCCACTCACATAGAATTTCGAAGATTGCCTCAGCTTGTGCCTCTCCACTTCCACTTTCCAGAGCTGGAACTTTGAGTATTTGTTCTGTGTCCCCGCTAGAGACTATCACGGGAAGACGGTCTACAGTTTCCCTTCCAGTCAACGCTGGTAACAATTTTCCGTCCCAGTGTATAATGGCCGCTCTTAAATCTGTACCCTTGAATGCTTTCTTCAATTGTTGAAATTTAAATTTCCGTATTTCTTCTCGGCGGCGACGAATAGAAGACCGGTTCAATACAAACTCATTGCATTCTACATTGAAAGCCTCAGCTGCAGTACTAAGGAGATGGACCGCATTTCTATCACTGATTTTACATTTGTCTAATGCTAATGCAAGGCGTTCGGTGATCAATTCTTTACGACCTCGACGTGTGAGTCTGGCCTCATTACCTAAACCACTGCTCGATGCAGTCACACATGACATAGTTTCTACTTGGATGCTGTCGTCAATATTAATTTCTGAAGGTTCATCTTCTTCTTCTGAAGTAATTGCACTAACGTTAACAGAGGCTTTTTCTGCATCACTGCTAGACTCACTAGAAATCAATTGTGCCATTTCTGAAAAATCAAAAAGTGAAACCATTCTCAATCCGTCACGAAATAGTACCCATACAGACTAGTTTCATTAAAAAGTTAGCTTACCCGATAATTCTTCTGATTCTTCCAATTTTTTTTTCTTCCAATTCTCTGATTTTTCAAATTTTTCGGCTCTTCTTTTTTCCTTACTGGCTAGAACTTTATCGACCCCTGACATGAAGCCTGGTCTCCCACTTTGGCGTTGTAACTTCAAGAACATCTTATCTTCCTCTAGATCAATATTTTTAGGGCATCGGCGTGAGCGATGTCAAATAATGCATCCATCTTTTTCTTGAAATTTTCTTCTTTCTTCTTTTGGGTTAAATTTTTTTTGTGAGCAGATTTCTGAATCTGTCGCCATTCTTCATGTAAGTCTTGCAGCTTTTCAGCGCACTTATGGATTTCTCGTGTTGGTATTCTAGCCCGTTCCCAAAAAACGAGACATTTTTGTACGGCCACAAGTGCACTATCTCGCAATGGTGAGTGAAGTTCCCTCATATTATAAAATAACACTTTCAACACTTGCTCATTTGACGGTAACTTATTTCCTGTAATATCTGGAGAATAGGTACCAATAATGAAAACATTTTTGTCTCCCCGAAGCTTTCTAGACATTATTGAACGAAATATACGGCTGCAAACAGACATCTAAGTCGAAAGATCCCGTAGACTCACTAGAGTGAATGACAGTACTGCTTCATTCGTCATAATATTTCCTATACACACCACAGAGCCGTCGATGAATTCTCAGAAATTAGTACAGAACGAAACAACAAGCTGCAATGAGCGAATGCGTATTGCGTGTTTCTTTTACGTCTCTCTTAGGTTGAATTGTAGCGACTGCAATGGCGGCGTCTTTGCAACTGTGTTACACGAGGCACCGCTAATAAGTCTCTTTTAATAAAACTGTTATGACTGACGGAAATATTCATTTTCTTTCCTTTTATAACTAGTAACTACCTATTTATTAGCATTTACATTTGAGCCGTACGATGATACCGGGCAATGAAGTAAGGCGTGTCGCGCAGCTCCGTGATGGTTGCGTACTTGTACCCGCTTCACGTGCTCACTTCCATTGAAGCGCCCGGCGGCACATGTTAATGTTAATCAATTGGGCTAAAATTTGCAGAGAAGCATTTTTTCATGACACAAACCAATTTTAGGGGGAGCGAATTACGAAAATCGGGAGGGGGAAAATCCTCATATGTAGATAAGAACCACCCTGGACACTGTCCAGGCACGTTTGGCTGCAAAAAGTAACGACGGCAACTGCGGTTGTTTGATCTCCGCTATGCGCTTCAATATTTCTTTTGGTGTCTTCAGCTCGCAAACTCTTTTCTTATAGTCGTCACACAGACGACTCAACAAGTAGGAATTCGCAAAACCTACTCGTTGTTGCTGCTGTTCTACCGACAATACAGGCGATGACAAATTATCTTCCAACAGAAACATCAGTCCAAAACTTTGAAAGTCGCTCCACACGACCCTTTTCCAAACTCCGAAGTGGGTTTCTTTGCGCGCGGGAGCTCTAATTTCACCTCTTGTGACGGCCCCGGTGCCTTTTGCGCTTCTAGCTGGGCTTTCAAAGATGCGATTTCCTGCTTCAGGGTCTGGACATCTGCTGCCGAGGCTATTTCAATTTCATCGACCTCCAACTCAAGATCACTCACTTCTTCTCCAGACATTTTCACCACACAATAACACCATAAGCACAAGACGAGCAAAGAACCAATGCGTGAATCAACCAAGTTAGATTTAACCAAATAGTACCACAACAGAGTTACAAAATTCAACGGACGAAAAAGCGAAACAACCTTTCGACTCACGATAAAATTACGACTAAAATCTACCAGCATTTGTCTATACCTCGAACAGAATTCTTATACAGAAAATATCAAGAGATCTACGCAGCTAGCAATACCTACAATACAAGAAAGGCAAACATTTACGATTTTTGTTTCAACGAGACAATTTTTACGACCAATTCGAGCCTAAGCCTTATTTTGTTGCGACGCATATCTCAACCTTCCAACTTTATATTTTCCAGTTGTTGATCCTGACGCTTTGCTGGACCAGCTATGCAACGAAGCTGTTATATTGCATCTATATATGCTTACATTCTCGATTCACCCGTATTTTTTGTAATCTCATTTCACCCGTATGCTTAACGTACGTTTTGCGCTCTTTGTTTTATGCAATTGCAATATAATTTTGTATTATTCAGTATACTTTTCACTATGATTTCCATATTTTTAAATATTTCCCCTCATGACTCTTTAGTTCTCATTTGACACTTCCACCACGTATTGAGCATAATTCACCCTTACGGCCACCCTCTCATTTTCCTTACACTCGTATTTATTTACTTTCACTCTTACAATTAAGGGTTTCTCTCTACACATTATAAACTATTTCACTTCCGGTTTGAGTTCAAGTATAAATATATTCGTATCCTTTGCTATAGAATGTTTCTTCAAAACTTACTTGGTCGTCTTTTCTTACTATGAGGTTTCTTACTCGGTAAATTCGTTACCCGGCGCCTCCACCACGTCGGAAAATCGATCTTCAGGTTCTTCCGATAATCATTTTACAGTACTGACCGACTATGCTAATTAAATAATAGACGACACAAGAATGCACCCGTAAAACACTCCTTTTATTATTATTCAGAATCAACACCTCGTAATATATTCTATCGAACTCAACTACACATTTACACCCGTATAGCAACAACAACAAGACTATTTAAAAGCACGAAGTTAGTAAGGCTAGCAGTCAGACGACGAGAACGATAGTTCCGAGCAACACCGGTAGGTAGCACCACAAGGACCACATCGTCGATTTTCCAACGCTAAAGCGATGCTATCACTACTTATCACTAAACGGCCGACGAATTGTTTTTTGGCTTTTTCGATCCGCCTGGTGTGTAGCGACCGTGTTTATGGTGTTTATGCTCTCATTTTCTCATCAGTGCAGGAACATTTTGAAAACAAATGGTTGACGTGTACATACGTACCTTGAAGACGAATTTTTATTGTTAATTGTAGTTGTAGTAGTAGGTAACAAATTAATGTCGATGAACATTATTCGAATTAATAATTATTATTTATTCGAATTTCGAATTTATTATAGCTTTCGAATTCGTTCGTGTTTATACTTCTTTTACTGGATTAAATTATTCCTGACCTATGATAGATGTTCATAGGTACTACTAATCTATGCTCTTTGTCAACAATTTCAGCAAATTATTCTTTATCCATTCTGGAGGAATTCGATTTATTATTTTGGGAATCGTTCAATCTATTTTATAATCCAGCCGGCATATAGGCCTAATAGTGTCGATATTACAATGAATATTTATCATTATTTGCATTGTGCAAGTGAGAATAAGTTGTATGAAGCCATTGCTGCTCCACTACCTAACCTTGGGAATTTTTCGACTATTTTTGACTTTTGTTTAATTTTATTTTATAAACTTTATATTTTTTAGTTTAATTTTATATTATAACCATTTCTCGTGGTTTGTTGATTTTCACATTTTTGCCCTTTTTGTTTTTAAATTTTTAACTCCTATAAACTGACTATTGACATAAATTTCTAAGTTACAAGTGTGTAATTCTTCTGAAATATAGTCAGGAATAATTTTAGGTGAGAGAGTGAAGTTTTTAAGCGTGCAAGCAGTTTCATTGTATTGAGGATAACTGATGTCAACCAAAATCCGAATAAAAGTTTCTGATGATTAAGTATAAATGATGGATTATGAAGAATATGTGGGTGTGTTTTATTCTTGAGATGGGGTTGGAAATTATAAGCTGAAACCTAATGTGAGAGACGTGTATTCGGGAAAAATAGAGGGAGCTATACCGCAGGGATGTTGACTAAATGAATATTATAATGAAGATTTTAATCAGGATTATATTATTCAACCAAAAAAGTTGAATTGAAAGTTATAATGAAAAACAATGGCGTTAAACAAAGTTAAACAAGGAATTCACAGATCCTCTTCTATGGGATGGATTGATTTCAATATTGAGAATTGAATTCAAAATTAAAGTCCCAAAAAAACGGGTTGGATTTGATAAACTTTCTAAAATTGAGCTAACTAAAGCTGGAGGGAATCGGAAAAATTGGAAAAATTAGGACTTTTAAGCTGTGTATGATAGACGGGGGTTAGGAAAAATGTTTTCTATCAAATGAGTCAGATTTAAAAACATTTGAAACATTATGGGAATTGAGCTATGTATGACAGGAGAGGATCTTGGAAAACATTGAACCACCAGATGAGTTGAAATTGAAAAAATTTTGTACATCGAGCTATACAATTATGACAAGAGGGTATCTTGGGATAATTTTAATTTTCAAGCTATATATGATGAGAAAGGAATATGGAATTTTAATTTCCAACATTTATATGACAGGAGGAGGCCACGTTGGAGTATTCCTCTTCCCCCCTATAGAAAAGGTTGCTAATTAAAACTTAATTTAAATTGGTAGGTAGTTGACTTGGATTATAAACTGGAGAAGGACTTGACGTCATCACGATCTGACAGAAGAATACTTACAGAATAGTGAATTACAAAAATACGGACTCGACGTCAAGAATAACTGTTAGCTGGAGGTGAGTGGGCCCGAAAGAATATATTAAGGACCTTGAGAAGAAAAAGTGAAAGCGAAATGAGAAAATGAATCAACTAATCTTAGAATCGAAACCTTTTTTTTCTATTAATTTGCAGATTGCAGGAAGACGACACGTAGAATCAATTATTACGCGGTACGGATAATTAGAGGAGATAGATGTAGAAGACTGAAAAAGATGGAGAGTTTGCCCAAAAATTTTGAATACAGGTCCAGAGAAAAGTTACCACAGAATTTCTGTTATTTTTTATTATTTTTTTTTCCATTATTTTCCAGAATAGGAATTTCTACATTATTTACCGAGGTTATTAAAAATTATTCCTGTATTTACATGTTCTCCATGAAAAATTTGTTTTGTCTTATGTCAATTATTCATTGACAATTCCTTACTTCTTCTGTTTTGTTATGAGTGATAGGCAATATGAAGAAATATTTGAAAATTTAGATGACACAAGTATCAAAAAATAAAAAAAATACATTTTTTAATTCCAAAAAATAAGGAGAAATGAAATGTCTAAAATATTAAATTATTACGTGACAACGTAAGAGGCGCGCCAAAGGTGCGCCGTCTTGCTAGTAACTACTATGCAATTGATCGTTTCAAAATTGATAACACATTTTTGTTTACTTTCGTTTTGGTAGGAAGTTTTCTATACTTGCATATGGGGAATAAGTGGTTTCAAGTTTTGCTCAAAAATGAAAGAGTTTCATGAAAAATTGCCAAGAACAAAAGTTGTAGCCGTTGAAATGTTCTTTTAGAAATGGTCACCTTGAATTTTTCAAAATAGAGGTGTTTTGCATGTAATATCTCCGCCAAAACGAAAGTAAACAAAAATGTGTTATCAATTTTGAAACAATCAATTTGGTCATATTTCATTTAGACTTATTTATTATTCAGGCAAAATAATTTATATCTGTTTTATTGTAGATCATGTGCCCTAGTGCCCCATGTTTTCATGCTTATTAGTTGTGTTCGTTTAGCCACAGAAAATTGACCCAAGGTTAAACCTGTTGTAAAAACGGGGTACACCAAAAATTACAAGTTATGACGTCATTTAACTCTGAAAGTGTCCGGTTATCAATAAACTAAACGAACGTTTCCTAAACCCTCCGAGAAAAACAACGGTCAACAGGCAACTCCGGCGACAACCCTACTCTTGAGGAAGGTTAAAATTTTTAACACTGGCGTTAACCTTAGGGTAAACCTACTGGTAAATCGAACATCCACCACCAAACTTCGGAGTAACCTCGAGAACAAATCGAACAGCCAACCTGCCTAAAAGTGTTACTTAGCGTCAAAAAGTGACCTTCTCCACAAAAAAGCTCCTTAGCATGCAAAACCTGTTTTTACAGGAGAGCAAAAACGAACTCCCTCTCCTTATCACGGGCGTACATAGGCGCCTTAGCGTACAGTGTGTGTATCAGTGGAATGAAATGGTGGGAGAATTTCGTTGAACGTACGAGAAACGAATTCCAGTTGGGGTTCGTTTCTCGAGTGTTTCTCTATTTTACGTATAAAAGTATCTTTATGAAGCGACCCAGTGTACGAGGAAGAAGGTTCGTCGTTATCAATGTTCCCATAGCAGGTACGTTACCTTCTCTTGTTCAATACAGCTTCTCTTTCGCCCAATTTGAAATACGACGTTTGTTTTTCATAAGAACACACAACCTCGGCTGTCTGGCTGTAGTCTTCCATGAAAATTGAAACTGAAAGCCGCATGCTGGTAGAATGATGCAACAATAATCGTCGCAGTGACACACTCGGAGTATGAGACCAGAATAGTAGAATCACGAATACACGGTATTCTTCGATACGCGCGTCTCTTCGATCAACTCGACGCGTTGGCCATGGACGAATTCGATGAGGAATTCGAAAATAACATTGTTGGAACTCCGTTCGAGCTAATATTCGATAATAATGATGCCGACGATGATGAGGCAGATTGGGATTTCGATAGCCTCATAGTAGAGACTATTGAAACGGATGAGGTAAGTACAGTCTTATGAGCTGTTTTTAACGATCAAAAAATTTCGTCAGCAATCAGTTACAATCACGATTAATCATTGTTACAGCCCGATGATCAACAGCCATTGTTATCCGGACGCAATCGGCCAGATGATGATAATTCCATTCTCGTCGAGGAAAACGAGGTGAGTACGGTTTTCTAAGCCGTTCTTAAGGAACAATTCTGTCAGCGATCGAAGAGTTATGATTGGAATTGATCATTGTTTCAGCCCAAAGATCATCTATTGTTACCCGAACACAAGAAGCCAGACGAACGCAAGCAGCCAGACGATGATTCCACTCTCGTGAAAGAAATCGATGAATGCACTCTTGTGAAAGAAAGTGAGGTAGGTACATACAGTTTCCTGAGCCGTTTTTAACAAACAATCATTCTGTCAGCAATCGAAGAGTTATAACGAGGAATGATCATTGTTTCAGCTTGATGATATTGTATTACCCGAATTGTCTGATGACGGCGATGAAAACGAATTGAAAAATTTGACAAAAGTTGACGAGGATGAGGTGAGTGCGATATTGTTATGAGCCTCATTATTCGCTTTTGTTTACCAGAAATCAGTTATCAGAAAAGAATGAATGGTTATGTTCTAGCTCAACAAGATGTTGATCGTATGGTCCCGCGATGAAAAATTAACGGGTGATTCCGATAATGAAGACATGAGTCATTTTAATGTTGACGAAATGGAAGAAACAGTTCCAATGGAAGCTGAAACAAGCGAGGTAAGCGTATATTTTTTTACGAGCTTGATATTATTCGCTTCCTTGACCGAACAAAGAGTTTGTTATTAGTACGAATGTCTATGTTTTAGTCGAATGTTGAATTCGAACGCTCTCTTGAAGATATGGATGATGCAGCGGAAGTAGACGCATTTCTTGGACCGGAAGCGAAACAATGCTGCCGTAGGAAGTGCTACAAAATATTTCCTAGACGACAACTTCTGAAACATCGGTATGTTTTCATCATTTGTCGTTGGTAAAGCCGGCTGTAGGCAGCTTCTGCGTAACGACTGTGTTCTTCTTTACAGACAGGTCTTTCAGGAAAATTCGAAAGAGGAACAAGATATAATTTTGATGAGTCAACTTCAAGTGATGCGTCGTTCGAAATGTATGGCTGACCACTATGCTGAATTGAGTTCTCGAAACAAGTCGCAATACTCGGAAGGAGATGCGATGAGCAGTGAAACAATTCAGTATTGTTTCATGGGACTACCTGTTTGTCAAAAATTGTATTTTTTTGTTCATCCGATTGGTAAAGGCCGAACGAGGTACAAGAACCTCATCAAACAATACGATTTGAACAAAAATAAGCCTTCTCACCATCCGAAGACCTTGTCGTTGGAAGATATCAAACGCGTTGCAACTTTTATTACTAAGTTCGCCGAACAAAACGCTGTGACATTGCCGGGCCGTTGCCAGTTCCAGAAAGATCTCAAGGCTATGTACATCCCGTCGTCCGCCACTAAGTCAGCGATGTATAGGAAGTACATGGAGGCAACGGCTTTGGACAATGTCAGACAGGTTGCGGAAAAAACTTTTTTCAAGATCTGGAATAAATATTGTCCGCACATTCTGACGATGAAACCTGCCACTGATCTGTGCGATGGGACAATGTTCTCAGTATTGCGGGAACGGCAAATTCAAAGAACGCGGTCAAAAGTGAAAAGTTGAATGCTTATTTAACGCATCTTAAACAAGCGGCAGACCAGCGTGCCTACTATAACGCGTGGAGAAAAAAGGCCAAAGAAAGTTTCGAATTAATTAACGGTAAAAAATTCGCTGTATTATCCTTCGATTTTGCCGAGAATGTCAGTTACCCACGATCTCCCCAACAAATTGGAGTCAGTTACTTTCAAACTGCCAGAAAATGTTATATTTTCGGCATCCGTGATGAAAGGACCAATATACAGAAAACTTACCTTTTCGATGAGAACGATTATATTGGCAAAGGAGCCAATACAGTCTTCAGTTGTTTAATGCATTATCTCGAAACTGTTGAAGCTGAAATTTTGGTTTTATTTTCAGACAATTGCACTGGCCAAAATAAAAATAATTGTCTAATGCAAGGCTTATCATGGCTTGTGTTGTCGGGCCGGTTCGAATGCATTTTATACAACTTCTTAATTGTTGGACACACAAAGTTCGGTCCAGATCGAAATTTTGCTGTTTTAAAGCTCGAGTTCCTGCGTTCCGTTATTGATTGTTTTTTATTCTTCGTAGAATGCGTCAATCGTTCGTCGCCGAAGGGTTTTAATGTCGCCGTACCTACAGTTGACCCCGTCACGAGAAAGATGAACGTCATCACCAAAGAGTGGACGGCATATCTGAGCAGTTTTTTCAAGCACCTACCAGGTCTCAAGAAATTCCATCATTTTCATTTCTCCAGAAAGGGGACTGTAAAATGTAGACAATTTTCAACATCCGAAGAAAATAAGTCCTTCTCTCTACAAGTTCAAAAATTAGATATAGCTGCAGCGCTGGTCATCGAAGAATGTATACCAAAAGGAATGAAAATTGATAGGCAATGGTATTTGTTTGAGAAAATAAGGCCGCTCTGCAGCGATCCGGCCAAAGCTGATTTACTGGCTCCTCTGCCAGTCGGCAATCGCCCGAAAACCCTCGATTTTTCAAAAGCAGAAGATGATAATGCCGAAACACCACAAGTTCCGAAAAAGAAAGCGCAGAAAAGACGTGAAAAACTGTTTTCTGCGGCCGAATTGTCTTCCTCCTCAACTGCGGGCACGTCTTTTTCTTCGACTGCCGGTACTTCATTTGCCCGTGGTCGTAAGAAACGTAAAATATTGTGATAACTGTAAATAAAATTTTTCTCATTCCTACTATTGTGACAACTAATTCGAATAAAATGTAATCCTGTATTGTGATTCCTATTTTTTTTGTGATAACTGTAAATAAAATTATTTTTCTCATTCCTAAACTATTGTGATAACTAATTCGAATAAAATTTAATCCTGTATTGTGATTCCTACTTTTTTTCTGCCTATTATAACGACCTTTCAACTTTTCAGCGTCAACAATAATTTTGAAAATGATTTTCAGCAACCTAAGGACACTCTTTTCTTGAACATGAAACTCAAAAGTACAATAATATTATTACGGATATGATTTGTGTTGAAATAGGTTCATGGATCATTTCAGTGATTCTGTCCTCTCCTGAAACCTTGAAATTATTTTATTACTTCGTGGTGTCCATTTTTTAGATAAAGTGTGATGAAAAATGGGGTACCCAATGGAGTTGAATGGTCTCAAAAAAACTCGAAAATCGATTAAGCGATTACAGGCTGCGGAACAAATCAAATGACTAGAACAAATCTAAACAGCTCCAAAATGGTTCCAAACGGCTGCGGGGCAGTTCCCAGCGGCCATTCACGTATTACAATGGTGGCCATTAAGAACAATTAATTTTTTTTCAATGCCTAATTAATTCAACTATCGATTAATCGAACAAAAATCGATACTATGACTTGAAATTTTCACCAGCGCTCTTGGTGCATGCACCAACAGAACATCATTGTAAAATATCACAGTGATCGAATAAGTAGTGCACCCATTTTGATTTTTCAGTGACTTTTTATGGTGAGAAATTCAGATGTAAGGATGCGTGAAATAGGACCATTCAACCTGTTAGAATCTGTGAAAAAGTCAACATCAATATTTTGCATGCTAAGGAGCTTTTTCGTTGAGAGGGTCATCATCACGATTTTTCAGTCTTTTGTTGCTGATTCGCTTTGTTTTTATTTTGAATTAATTTTTATTCTCGATTTTACTTGCGCCAAATCATTCTGAATTCTACGTTGCGTCAGTTTCACTTATTTTTTGTGTTGATTCTTTGTGGCTAAACGAACACAACTATTATTTCGCTGATCTTAGGTAATGCCTAATGCAAGTGGTAAGTCTTCATAATTATTTTCCAAGTGAAAACAAATTCATTGTACACGCTTTACCATTGGTATGCTGTGAAGTGTCAGGTTTTAACCAATCAAAAACTAAGGGTGAATTGTATTTTTGGATCATTCTGTTTCAGTTCCGTCTACAGTACTTAAGTACTGCATCGAAGAAATTAAAGCCAGTACAAAGATAAATACCGCCATGGAATCTGGTATAAAAGAATTAACAACTATAACAATGGTAATTACCAATCTTCAATATTAAAGTCGGGTATATATATGTGTAGACGCAAACTTTAGTTACGCCTCCGAAACTCGTAGGCGATCCGGGTAACGTGAGTACAGATATATAACAAGCCTATTACGAACGGTGATCAGTTGATTACCTACCCTATTTTTGTGAGTCAAGTCCAGATAAATGGAATGCCTGCTATGGTAAACGATCATATGAGATTTACATGTGTTACTGCATTTTCTTAGCTGATCTTTCGACGTGCGATTTATATAGTGCATATGGAGTTGTATAATATTGTCGAACGTTATAATCCATTAACCTGTGAACTATGACTAGTCATTAGGTCGTCGATTCACGACTATAATCGGAACTCATCTTGTGATGGAGTACGAAATTAGAACCGATTTAAAGTGCGATACTCGATTAGGCCTACTTGTGCTTAATTTTGCTTCTTTCCCTGTCATAGAGAATTGAAAAGCAACTCGATGAAATAGAAAAGCGAGTAGAGCAACGAAGGTACGAGATGGAAACTAGAATGGACAAACGAATGGAGGAAATGAAAAGTGAAATTAAAGTAGGCCTAAGTCTTTTTTTTTCTTAGAAAAAACAATTACTTGAAAAGAAAAACTAAGAGTTCACTTTTTTTCAGAAAATAAAAGATAACCAGAAAGCGATAGACAAGTTATTCTTGACCACCAGGACCTATATATCCCTAATCGTGGGATTAGTATCGTATTTATTTGCGCCGGTCATAAAATCAGTCCTGGTGAATTTATTCGCATTTGTTACTCGGGCATTCAGTGAGCACAATCAAATGCAGTAAATTGCTCTGTTTTCGTATTATGTTCCATTTAGTTTATTTTCGTTTATTTTTGTTTATTTTTGTTTATTTTTGTTTATTTATTATTATATATGTCACGCAATTATTATCGAAACTTCGCACAAAACGTGTCACACTTTCGGTTTCGTGTTTTTTATTAACTTATTAAGAATGATACCAAAAATTCTTTCGAATGAAGTTCGTGTGAATTAAACGGATACGAGGTGCACCTTCCGGATTTATATTATTTTGTGATTTCTATTACCGTATGAAGAATGGTACTGAAAATTATTTCGAATGAATTTCTTGTAAATCGTGTAAATTAAACGGATACCAGCTACTCTGGAAATTATTTCGAATGAACTTCATATAAATTTGTAAATTGCTCTGTTTTTGTATTATGTTCCACTTAGTTTATTTTTGTTTATTTTTGTTTATTTATTATTATATACCTATGTCACGCAATTATTATCGAAACTTCGCACAAAACGTGTCACACTTTCGGTTTCGTGTTTTTTATTAACTTATTAAGAATGATACCAAAAATTCTTTCGAATGAAGTTCGTGTGAATTAAACGGATACGAGCTGCACCTTCCGGATTTATATTATTTTGTGATTTCTATTACCGTATGAAGAATGGTACTGAAAATTATTTCGAATGAATTTCTTGTAAATCGTGTAAATTAAACGGATACCAGCTACTCTGGAAATTATTTCGAATGAACTTCATATAAATTTGTAAATTGCTCTGTTTTTGTATTACGTTCCACTTAGTTTATTTTTGTTTATTTTTGTTTATATATGTCACGCAATTATTATCGAAACTTCGCACAAAACGTGTCACACTTTCGGTTTCGTGTTTTTTATTAACTTATTAAGAATGATACCAAAAATTCTTTCGAATGAAGTTCGTGTGAATTAAACGGATACGAGCTGCACCTTCCGGATTTATATTATTTTGTGATTTCTATTACCGTATGAAGAATGGTACTGAAAATTATTTCGAATGAATTTCTTGTAAATCGTGTAAATTAAACGGATACCAGCTACTCTGGAAATTATTTCGAATGAACTTCATATAAATTTGTAAATTGCTCTGTTTTCGTATTATGTTCCATTTAGTTTATTTTTGTTTATTTTTGTTTATTTATTATTATATATGTCACGCAATTATTATCGAAACTTCGCACAAAACGTGTCACACTTTCGGTTTCGTGTTTTTTATTAACTTATTAAGAATGATACCAAAAATTCTTTCGAATGAAGTTCGTGTGAATTAAACGGATACGAGCTGCACCTTCCGGATTTATATTATTTTGTGATTTCTATTACCGTATGAAGAATGGTACTGAAAATTATTTCGAATGAATTTCATATAAATTTGTAAATTGCTCTGTTTTCGTATTATGTTCCATGTAGTTTATTTTTGTTTATTTTTGTTTATTTATTATTATATATGTCACGCAATTATTATCGAAACTTCGCACAAAACGTGTCACACTTTCGGTTTCGTGTTTTTTATTAACTTATTAAGAATGATACCAAAAATTCTTTCGAATGAAGTTCGTGTGAATTAAACGGATACGAGGTGCACCTTCCGGATTTATATTATTTTGTGATTTCTATTACCGTATGAAGAATGGTACTGAAAATTATTTCGAATGAATTTCTTGTAAATCGTGTAAATTAAACGGATACCAGCTACTCTGGAAATTATTTCGAATGAACTTCATATAAATTTGCAAATAAAGTTCACGTGGATGTGACTCATATTACATGTTCGAGGAAAGGGAGAAATATTCACAAAATCTGTCTTTAAGTTACGATTTGGATAGGTACTTGGAAATATCGTTCCACTCGAAGGAATTATAATTTTCACTTGAATTACTTCAATCGTATTCCGACACTTAGACAATAATGTCACAATAATTCGTCAGTAAAACGATTTTTTTTTTAAATTTACGAGTATGATTTATTGCTTATTTGTTACTGGCATAAGTGACAACCATTGGAAGTTTTGCAGGATTAATAAAAGTTTCTTTCAAAATATTCGTCATTTCTTCCCGATGGCGATTTAACGTTTCGAACACTTTTGTACTAAAACAACGCTTCCAAATTTATTTCATTTTTGATTTCAGTATCGAGTAATTTTCGTCATCTTGTAATATTATTAATTTTCATTTTATTAAAGAGAAATCGGAAGCATCTTCTCGATTATTATTTTTTATAATACCATTTCTGCGATCAATCTTTTCACGACTTTCTCAGTTCAACACTACGATCGTGAATAACGTTAAAAGGTATTTTGAACATGATATAATCGTATGCAATGTATACTATGTAAGATAAATTAGTCTTGCCACTGTTGTACGAAGTTGAATTAACGTAACTCAGAGATGAAGAATCTGCAGAGCAAGCGCGAACAGATATCTCGGGAGTATAGGTTACAGTATAGACGTTTACGTACGTTTTTCTTTTTTCAGTACGTAACAAAGTGTGATAATTCCCTCTTCTCAGATACAAAAGTCTTATACCCTCTATTCTACAAACGCCAACTGATGAACCAACGTTGTACGTCATACGTCATACGTCGTTCTTCTCTCTTTTCCAATACATAGCAATGATCGTTGTAATTATCGTAACACCTTCTACACGAATACATTCGCATACGTGTGAAAATGAATAATTTTTGTCAGTGGAGGTAAAGCTTTCCGACACTAGATTTAGAGCGTTGTACAATTGTGAAAATTAGAACTGATAGGTGGTCAACTTTAATAGAATCTAGTCTATTGTACTGTATTGGAAGATCTGCTAGGCTGATAAGTTCAATTCGCGATTTTTTTCTTTATATTTGTGACTCGACGAAATACCTGGCACAGGGTAACAGTTCTGTTGAATTTTTAGTGATCTCGTGCAAAGTGAAAAATCTATGAAATTCAGGGAAAATAACAGAAAATAATTATTCAAATTATTTTTACCTGTACATTGACTGTACGCTTACGAGTAAATTTCCTGAAGCGTATTTTCTGATATTGATACTCATTTTCGGGAGTAATATAAGTGAGTATGATAAAGACAGGGTAGAATTTTGGGGTGCGTTTTTTGTGAAAATAATCAATTTCTGGACAGATGAGTGAGTTGCATCCATCACGTATTAAAATACTTGGAAAAATCTATGCAATTCTGGGGTGATGAATTTTACTGTGTACCTACCTTGGATGATGAATTTTATTGGGTGCCTACCCTGGATAATGGATTTTACTGGGTACCTACCTTGGTGAAAATGACATCCAGATAATTTCTCTAAAAAGTACCTGAAATACGAGTAAATAATCACTTTGTTTTTTTTTGAACGAATATGCGCTCTAAAAAATATATATATTTTTTTTGGAGTGTATTACTCTGATATTGATATTCATTTTCTAGAAATATGACTGAATGTGTTGAATGGGGTGGAGACCCGTATACTTTTAAAAAGTTTGTCAACTAAGCCAAGATTTTTTGAGCCTGAACGATTTGTGTCTTTTAAAAAGTTCGTCAACTAAGCCAAGATTTTTTGAGCCTTAGCACGATTTGTGTCTTTTAAAAAGTTCGTCAATTAAACCAAGATTTTTTGAGCCTGAACGATTTGTGTCTTTTAAAAAGTTTGTCAACTAAGCCAAGATTTTTTGAGACTTAGCACGATTTGTGTCTTTGAAAAAGTTTGTCAACTAAACCAAGATTTTTTGCTATTTTCATTATTTAAACGCATCAAAAGTACAAAAAATTTATATAATTAAATTCCCTTATAGGTACCTTACTATTTTTCTAACTATGTATACACTCACACACTTGACTTTTTAACTATAAAACAGTCTTAAAATAACTAAAATCTCTATACTCAACTACCACAACAAAATATCATAAAAACTTCCAATTTTGACCCTTAAAACAGCACTTTTTTAAAAATTAATTCTCTGAAAAAGTAGTAAGGGTCCCCCCTTACCATTTTTAAATAAATTATTACAGATGATTTCTCTAAAAAAATGCCTGAAATACGAGTAAAATATTGTCTCGATTTTTTCTGAACGAATATACACTCTAGAAAAATGATAAAAAATAATTGAAGGATTTCTGATTGGATTGGGTTGTAAAAAGATAAGAAGTAGTAGTAATGCCCAAGACCCGTCATTACTACTCTTATGCACCAAGTTGTATAATATACTATTTTATCGTCACTCAAGAATATAGTCATGACTTTCTAAATTCAAAATCTTATTCTATTATTTATCGTGATTGTCACAACTTCTAGACTGGTGGACAAATCATGAAAATGGCTAATTTTTTCATTCCAACATCGTTTCTTGAGACATTTGGGCAACCATCGGTCATGAGGGTAAAAACACTCGCCGAATTTCATGGTTGCCAAGTCGAATTTTGCCTCCTTATGGCCCAAATCCAAGATTGCAGCCAAACTCATTTCATTTCTGTTTCAAGGTAAAACCGAAGGTTGTATTTTTTTTTCTTTTTTTTGAGGGGGGAGTGTTAGCTTTCAATCGATCGAGACAACGGAGTTACGAGAAATTAAAGATTGTTTATTCTTTGAAAGAAATAAGTACAAAAAATGATACGTTCGTACTACGCGATTGACGCTACTTCGTCCGGACTTGGATTCAGAGATTACGACTGACTGACTGACGACTTGCCTTAGCTTCGAGGAGCTTTTATAAGAAAAGGGGTTCGGTGGCGATCTCGAAGCGTCTCTCGAAATTGTTCTTGTCTCGTCTTAACCCTTTTACGATTGACCACATAATTTCCAAAACGCGTTTAGACGTTTTATGATCAAAGGCGAAGATTCAAGAAGTTAATCCTACCGACATACCTCAATACGTATTAAGTCAGCTAATTAAATCTAGTTACACCTACTCGACTATCTCTCGACTATCTTGTCGGATCACCCCCATTGTTAGGAATAAATAAGGACGATTTTATGATCCAAAACGAGGGTTTTGGGTGGTAGACAACGGATTCTCGCTTTGAGTCGTTGTGATGTATCAAGAGGGAGAGGAGTAGAGCCTCGTCCTGCTACCCACATAAACTATACTTGATTCATGTAACGTAACCTATCGAGACAGCAAGCTAAATCAAATGATCTTGCTTATTCCGGTGAAGCTTTCACATAGTATAGCCATCAGACTACCCACGACCACTCCAAAGAATACTCAAGACTCTGATCCCAGCCTATCCGTCCGGATAGGACCCAGAGCCAGCTCAGTCGGAAAGCGTGAGTACTCATCAGAGGGAGGGGATACCCCGAGGCTAGACCACAAGTCCAGTTCGGCGTCACTTTTAGAGATCACTCAGGCTATGAGAAACGCTAGTTCTAGAGGAGGGTATCGTCGTCGCTGGTTGAAAGCTCTACTTCTTTCCAAACTTACGAAAAATAGTTTGTCGTTATCATTAATCATCCTTTCTACAAATAAAAATTAAAAGCTTTGACTACGTGTGTACGAAACACAGAAGAATAAAAAAAAACAAAACGAGGATTGGAAATCCAATCAATCGGGCCTAGAGAAGAAGACTATGGGACTACTTAGGAAATTTAGAAAAAACAAAGGTCGAAAGGGGGGAGACGTACAACTTATTCGTCAGACTGCTTGAACGACATTCGAATCACGTATTGGGACGCTAATCAGCGTCTAGCTAGACCTACGATCGAAAAATCTGCTAATCGAAATAAAGGAGCCGATACCTGACGAGAGTCATTTTATAAACACAATTTATTATCCAAAACTAAACTAACATTTCGGTTAGAATAGATATCGATTCGTCTATTCAGTCGGATTGTAGTAAACCAGTCGGTAGAAATAAATAATAAGTGCAAGATAGCAAACTTGAATTTTCGATGGTACAGCTATCTGTCGCGATCGGATACTCGTCACGGATCCTTCGTTCGATTTGGATGGAAAAGCAGGTTGAACGTGCTCGCTACTCAGATAAATTTCGAATAAATTCACTCGTTGACCCACGTTGTTCTGAGAGCGGCTGGCTCGAAATGTGATTCTCTCGATACCGGATTAAAAAAAAATTATACTGCATCGGAAGCACGAAATTGCGATGCAGTCTGAAACGCGAAATTAGGAAGGCTAAATCGGTAGCAGTCCAGAAAACGATCACCGTTTCAAATTGTCCGAAAATTTAGGGCGCAGACCCGAATTTAATGCACGCCGATTCCGATAACATAAACATTCGAAAATAAATATTTTATGTGCTATGCGAATCAAATTTAAAATTTCCGGCGAGTACGTTCAATTCACCCAGGCCTCGGCGGCCACGTTTTTCAGATCCGGAATATTATCATCAAAACGCCCGTCGTCCGTCGAAGGGAAAAACGCACTCCCGCCTCAACGACAAGCAAAACCCATCGTTGAAGCGAACGAAAACCATTTTTCTCCCTCTAATCGGCCAAGTTTATCGCACAGCCGAGATAGCAGGAGAAGGGTAGGTAAGATAGGAGAAAATTGACGGAAGGAAAAGGAATGAGGCGCGGAGAGGTAGGATAGTAGAAACTGGATTGAAATACACGCAGAAAAGAAAGCGAGAGTGGAAGTCTCTACTCGATACAACGATAAACGTAGGCCGCTCATGACTTCGAACGGGTGAACGAAGATAAACACGCTCGCTCCACTGTTCGGTAAAAAGCCGTTATTTCTCATCGTAAAAGTAACAGAAATGTGGAAATATGATTTTAATAGTTGTCCAGCGACAAAGGTGTGCCGTATTACGGTAGAGAAGAGCATTAGACAAGTATGGAATAGTATGGAATACTAACACAACGTTGAAATCGGTTCAATTTCGTCTATTTTCTGACGAGAGTGAAATTCTTCTGGAGCCAAAATTCAGGATTCCGTTCCAATAGCGCTTTCAGTTGAACCCTTCTATACAACATTTCCGGAGATCAAAAAAATTCGTCGGAAAAAGAAGCCCTGAGATGTGACCTTGCAAAATCATTCCTCGTCATTTGTTACAAGGACTGCCCACGCACGCCCAACAAGCGTCGCGTAAAGACCGCTGGCTTCTCGAACCTTGCAGGGTTTTTGAGGATGTTTGTGCAACTTATCGTACACCGTTTCAGAGTTCCCGAACAAGCAAAGCACACCCTTAAAGGAGGGGTGACAGAAAACCTATTTTATGGGGCACTTGGGATCTGAAAAATGTAGACGTACCAGATCTATGACGGTATCAGATTGTGATGTCACAGGCCTGGACTTCAGAGCTATAATTATATAATGGGAGGGAATAATTGTAAAAATTCCAACTCCTAAGATAATAATATAATTATATGATTCGAGCTCCGAGCTATAGGTGTATGATAGGAGGAGGACTTAGAATACCTTAGAAGGACTTTCTGATTTTATGGTTGGTGAAGCGTTGCATATCTGGCTCATTGAAGGGGCTATCTTTTAAGCTATTTACACCGACTACCGAGCTATACAAGTCGGTTTCCCAATTTGCATCAAAGAAAAAAAAAAAAAGAAAAAAAAAGTAAAAAAGAAGTACGTGTAACTTACAAAATTTTTTTTTTCCTTTTTCTGAGAGACTGAGAGAAAAAAAAAGTTTTGTATACATACTTTTTTTTTTTTTTTTCGATGCAAGTTGGGAAACCGACTTTTGCCGTATATGATAGGAGGGGTTTTCCTCCAACCAAAATAAGAAGTTTGACTTTTTGCAATGTATATGACTGTCTTCAGGCAGGCAATCTGTCAGGAATCTACGTCACACTTTATGACGTTATCAATGTCCTTGACCTACTTTATGCACTTGGACTGATTAGTCAGTTAAAATTCTTCCCTTTTTCCCCTTCTTCGTAATCGTCAAAAGTTTCTTTTACACCCTCCCGCCGATCTTTACAGCTCGATGGTCAAAAAGGTTCCAAGTCACCCTGAGTATGTACGAAATAGCTCAAAAGTAATCAAATTTTCAGCTCCCTTAAATAGATCGAAGGATCCCAGTGCCTTTTCTCGAGTGACATTTTTCCAAATAGCTTCCGTCCCATGCGGAAACACCATTTGCTGCAAGATCGCGCACGGTGGCCATTTTTCCTAAATAACCTCTTCGTTAAAGTTTTGAACATTGATTCGGGCTTTATAAAAATTCAGAAGTTTTAGGGTGTGTATACGATTTGCAGGACATGGAGAAATCTCAAGTCTCAAGTCTTAAGCCTTGGTACGAGGACTGGATTGTTTTCTTTCTTTAGGTTCGCTGCTGTCCTCTGTTGAAATATATGTGGCCTATGACAGACATTTTTCTCAGACAATATTTCACATTGATCCTTTCAAATTGTCAGGACCCAAGCATTTTTCGATGACAGATGCTCTGTCGCTCTTCAGTATTTATACTCAAGTTCGTGAATCTAAATATTGCATGCACTTGGAACGAAACAAGAGAAGTATGCGAAGTGATCGTTCGAGAAAGTTCGCGCGGACGTTGAGTCACGAGGTGCGTATGCCAGCAGATGTTCGTAGTGTATATTGGCCCGAAATCCGATTAAACGGTTAAGCGCTACAGAACGACCACCCTCGAAAAATGTATAGAAACATACCCTCAGTTCGTTGTTAGGATTGGGTATGCGAAGAACTCTTATATTCTCTTATCATTCGCGAAACGCGACGTATAACGTAGCGCCGAGATGGAATTTTAAAACAAAATTTTTCAATTCCGTACGGTAGTTCAGTTGCGTTTCCGATGAAACTTTTCAGTCTGCTCCACGTAAGAACGTGATTCAAGACCAGCTTCGCGGTTTCCATACTTAGCTCAGATGTCACGCGGTTTAAGTGTTGTACATAGCTTCATAGGCATACTATTACGATATTGGTCACAATCTGGTCATAACCTAGAAGCGTGTTTATTCTTGAATATTCGTTTAGCACTTTACCGGTAGTTATGTATTTCGTTCCAGGTAAAATGGGACGTATTTCGTGGTTCGCGATTCGTGAGTCGAGGCCGACGTGCTAAACTTTTGGCGTAAATATTTTCGAAATTCGTATTTTGATAGTCAATTTACGTATAATTCGCCGCATCATGTTCGGTATTCATTGCAGTCTTAATTACTTTTGTTATTTTGTAAATTTTATTATTTGTCTCGTAGCGGCAGTTCATTTGATTTTTGCCACTTATTATGACTCGTTCGAGTTGCGTATTCCAGCCAACATCACCCACAAAGGTCAATCAGTGGGTGGAAAATTCATATTTTTGACGTATTGGAACGAGGTGAGTTAATTATATAATATTCAGCCTGGAAGAATTTTCTGAATCCCTTTCCTCTATAGGTGTAAGTCGTGCATGACTTGAAAATTTTCCAGGTCTGTCCACGAACTGATCAGCCAACTCTTCGTAGTGCTTTTGAGTCGAGGTGTGTTCCAGTCCCCGCGTACAATTTTTCAAAATCTCTGACATCAGCTAATAGCCCCTGCCCCTGAGTCGACGCGCGATTTCGTTTACTTTGTAGTACAATATTTTCTTACGTTTTAGAGTCAATGACACGAAAACCTCTTTCTGAAAAGAAGGATATTATGACTGTAATTATCTTAGCAAGGTATAGACTCAAGGGTGAGGGAGGCGAAAGAGAGCGATTAGCTCCGGATCTCTGCATAGCATTACAGACACAGTCGAGGGACGAGAAAATGCAAAAATTGACCCAGTACCTTTCTTCGCCCCTCGCGGATTCTAAGAATTTGGCCTAGGCGCTCGCAAGATCTATAAATCCAGCCCTAACCTGAAATTATGTTTCGATCTACAAACCAATTGAATTCTACTGTTTATGTATCCCGGGAAAAAATCTCCTCTCTATTTGGTAGCCTAATGAGCCCTTTCTAGATATTTGTAAACTTTCCGTATTTTAATCGAATTAGACACTGAAATGAAGGAATTTTTGTTACTAAGCGAGTTTCAATAATGAGCGTGAAATCCATATACATTCCACTAATTGAATCCTAATAGGGCTCGTAGTGTCTTCAGGTTTTGATTGCGTTTTGCGTGTGAATTATCATTGCGTTTCGATTGTGTTTGTTTTGTTCTGGCTCTACCTGCTAGGAGGGTTCTCTGGGAACAGTCAGTTTACTTATGATAATATTA
This sequence comes from Aspidiotus rigidus, assembly GCA_035079385.1. Lineage (NCBI taxonomy): Eukaryota > Metazoa > Arthropoda > Insecta > Hemiptera > Diaspididae > Aspidiotus > Aspidiotus rigidus. The sequence continues at coordinate 254,346 of JAVHKY010000083.1, read as the reverse complement.
TCGGTTAATTAGCCGCTGCTGATTAATTAGGTGCGATAACGACGAGAAGGAATTGAACAATAAAAATAGTAGCGTCTTTATTGTCGAACGTTCGCAAATTGAAAAGATTCGATGTAACAATAAATTTGATATGTTCAAATTACAAGTTTATTTCATTTTAATGATTATATCAGATGTCTAGGAATGGAACCAAACGTCCTAATTGCGATGGAAAAGAATGAGAGTAATGAAATAAGTATGAATTCTTGAAATTGGTCTAAACAATGTGAATGGTAAAGCGGTACCTAGAGCAAAATCTAAAATGAATGATCGTTGAGTACCTATCCTGATCATAAAATCGGTATTTAATTACCGTACGATGATTCTAGTCTCCAATCTGAGTTTGTAGTTCTATTCGATAGAACGTGAGTACCTGAGTGGAAAGTATATGAGGTAGGTATGAACAGTTTGGATGAATAATCGAAATTTTATTATTTCAACTTGCAGTATAAGGTAGATACAATTAGTTTCTAGTGCCGGTTCTTACGCCTGATGTTAGAAGCCAAATATCATCTTAAATCAATATTTCGCAATGTATAGGAAGACGTACTGGAATTGAATTATTTTGTTTTGATGGAATGTGGATCTCATTATTAGCGAAAAGGAGGAGCTTGCCGGAAATACTTCTATGACTTGGTTTGACAGACTGTATACGCTAATAAGACAGATACCTATACAGATAGATAGACAAAAGCTGAACGTAATTCACAAAGCTTCTTCTATCAATTACCTAGTTGTTGGGCGTTCGTTTCTTTCACGAAATGAGTTTGTACTCAAGTGAAGGTTGGTTAGTGTATTCAATAAAATATGATTAATTAAATGTGAACTGCCCCGGTAAACAATTTGAAGCCCTCTGAAGCCCCTGGGAAAAACTACCCTCTGAAGCCCTCATTTGAACCCCTGTTGATTCCCTGTTCCCCTTTTACTTCCCTATTGAAGCCCTCATGAAGCCCTCAAATATAAAGGGCTTCAGGGACACAAAAAGGAAACAAGGCTTAATTTGGGAAAAACTACCCTTTTAATTCCCATTTGAAGCCCTGTTTCCTTTTTGTGTCCCTGAAGCCCTTTATATTTGAGGGCTTCAAGTGGGAACAATGTTTACCGGGATGAGGAGCACAAACTTTTCCACGGACCCACGGGACACTGAAATGAATAATTGCGCGAATAAAAACGTAGGGAACAGAATGACTTAAAAGTTGATCATGAATCGCGAATGCGGTACCCAGCTTCGTGAACCGCAATTCAATTTTGAATTTCAATTTATACCTACCGGTACTTAGTTCTAAGTACTTTGAAGCTGACTACAAAGGTAGTAGGCCTACCTATGATAATTACATTGTTGGGTTTTGAGCGTCGACAAATGAAGTTTGTGATAACGGGGTGCTTGTTTCTTTCTTTCTTTCTTTCTTGGGGTAGGTAAGTTCAGACGCTCGCGTGCTCAGGGCCTGTCCACGAACCCTCCTAGCAGGTAGAGCCAGAACCAAACAAACACAATCAAAACGCAAACCGCAATGATAATTCACAAGAAGAACTGAAGACACAAAACTACACAACAATTAAGCAATGCTGAAGTAACCCAACTGATATTACACCCTTCCAACAATTGTCATTTTGTCATGAGATAAGGATAGGTATAATAATAACACGAAATTTCTTTTCCAGATGAGACTGTAATTTTGCTTCGTGATCCGCAATTCAATTTTGAATTTCAATTTATACCTACCTACTTGGCGTTCTAAGTAGGTACTCTGAAGTTGACTACAAATGAGGAGGTATCTGTAAAAAGGTCCACCGTTCCATAAGAAATACATTGAACCGAGGCCCTTTTTACAGATACCTCCTCAAATGGTAGTATGATAATTACATTGTTGGGTTTTGAGTAGACAAAATAATGAAGTTTATTGTCATAGTATTAATTAATCAAGGATTTCAATTCTGCTATTTTACAATTCGTGTTATTATTATATCCTTATCTCATGACAAAATGACAATTTTTGGAAGGGTAATATCAGTTGGGTTACTTCAGGTTATTGCTTAATATTGTTGAGTGTTAGCTTTCTCAAATAGAAATATAGAATCAAGACGTGATATGAATTCTTGAAATTGGTTCAAATGATATGAATGAAATTGAATACAATTGAAAGGGAATGTCTTACAACGCGATGGGGATATGAAATGAATAATTAAAAATAAAAATGTAGGAAATAGGTTCACGCCGACCCTATTAATACGTAGCTCGCTGCGTAGCTTGTTTTCTTCTCCAGCCTTTCGATATTGTTCAGCGATTTTTATTCAACGATGTTTCGAGTTTTAGTGCGATCGATCGAGAAGTCGATTGTTTCGTAATATTGATTTTGGAGAACAATAGTTTTTTGTATGAGAGGGTGAAGGAGTTTCTTGGTGATTGTATTCAGGTTCTGCAATGTTGATTTCTCAACTCTCATCAGCTTGCCTGATACTGTTATCTGTGTGTTAGTGGTTTTACCACACTTCTACACTGCTCTTCTTATTTCCTCGTGCCGTTTAAGTTTTTTGTTCTGTTGAAATCTTGAAAATTTTTCTTCGGTGTAATTTTCTTCGATTATCTTTTATTTTTAAAGACAAAAGCTCAAGCCAAACATTCAAGCTGAATTCTTTAGACCGCTAAGCACGAACCTCTTCCAGCCTGGTACAGGGTGCTTATTTTGTTTTCTTTTTGATTTCACGATTTGTTGGTTTTCGCCGTGTACGGTAATATTACAGTGGTACCTGTACCCACATTCATCGCTTAGTCTACAGTATTTTATCGGAAGAAAAAAAAAAAAAAAAAAGTAAGCAGACATCAGACATACAACAGCAACCCGAAAGATCAGATGACTATCATCGGTTCTCTCCGTCGGTGCTCGACCACGTTCGCGTACCGACTTGGCCGCCAAAAAGGTGTACGTGCACGGGAGCAGACGAGGTGAAGCATTATTTTATTCAAGGAAAACGTCTGCCTGTTTCTCGTGCATAGATAATTTTATTTTTATAACGTAAGTTGAAACTTGTGCGCGATATACGTGTGAGTGGCTTCGATAAATGATATTTTATGCCACCTAGACCGTCGGTCGGCAAACGAACCACCATCAAAATCATCGATAAAAAATCGAGGAAAATAAGAAAACAACAGATTAGCCACTGCAGAGGCCCGGTAGTGTGTTTACCTGCCAACTATCCTTCGTGTATGTTCGTCACGGTGTTAGAATAATTAACAGTTTTGTGTTCGAAAGAAAATATGCACTTGTAAATCGACAACGGCTTTGATACACAATCGTATCGCGGCTCTCCAAATCTAGTTTCTTTTGTTAAACGAAAATCATGATTACGAGGAAGAAGTTGAACGTGATTCTGGACGCAGTGGTACCTATTCACGTGACCTACGCTTCCATAAAGATGTCCAAAGCTGCTATCCCGAAAGACATTCTTTCGATTGACACAGCTTACGGTGGAAAATTGAAATATCTTACTTTTTGGACCGTTGTAAGTAGATGGAGTATATCGGTTTAGAATTGGAGTTCGTGGACGGGGGCAGGGAAGCTGGATGTATGGAAGAGTTGATTTTATCAAAGTTCATCATGAAATTTCGACCGTTCTGAAGGGATTTGGCCTGTGACTTATTTTAGAAACTTGAGGAAACCTCGACTCCTAATCTTTACTTTCTGTATGACACTGAACTTGAAGAAATGTGGGTTCTGAATATTGTGGTCTCGAAAACATACTTCGGAAACTTGAAAAAATTTTGACCGTAGAGATATACATTGATTTTGATCTACTGTAAGGACTTTGGCCGACCGTTTTAGAGACTTATTTCGACTTCAATTTCTGTGTATGAATTGAGGACTTGGAAAACTGTTGACTTTGAAGCTATATTTATTCATCGCCTAGCGGCTCGGTCTGTGGCGCTTATGTACGGGCTCGTGCAAACCTCCGACTTACATATAGTTGGTCCTGACCTGCTGCAAGGATTCGAGCCATGATCGAACTTATGAAAATATCGACTTCCAATCTTTATGTATGACCCTGGACTAGGTTCTGAATTGTACTTATGGTAGACCTATTTTAGGGCTTGAAAAAATTTCGAACGTAGAGCTGTAGAGAAAGCTGTGACCTACTTTGGGGACCAATCTTTGTTTATGACTCCGGAAGTAGAGGAATGTGGTTTCTGAATCGTGGTTCTTGAGAAACTTGGAGAAATTTCGATAGACATATACTCTGACCTATTGTGGGGACTCATTTCGACTCTCCAATGTCTATTATATGATTGTGGGACTTGGAATTGGACCTATATAAATACACGAGTTGCCGACGGCACGCCTAGCGGCTCGGTCTGCGGTGCGAATACAGGCTCGTACAAATCTCCGACCTACTTCAAAGACTTCAAAAAAATTCAACAGTAAATTTTGACTGCGGAAGTTGGTTTCGACCTGCCACAGGGATTTGGGCTGTTACCTATTTTAGGAACTTATAAAACTCTCCTTCTCGAATCTTTAAGTATGACTCTGGATGAGGAAAAATGTGGGTTTTGAATTATGGGTTCTCAAAAACCTATTTCGGGAACTAGGAAAAGAGATATTCTTGGTTTTGTTTTACTGTCGTGGACTCATTTTAGGGACTTATTTTGACTTCAATCTCTTTGTTGGACTTGAAAAAATATTGATCTTGCATGGAGGTTTACATATGTGGTATATAAAAGGGAGACTTGGAAAAATATATGCAAGGAAGGTGGTGTAAAACAAATGCACCAACGGCTTCATTCTCAAAAAAAAAACAAAATGCCGACTTTTCGAATGAAAGACTCAGGTAAATGTTAAATTGAAATTCGTCCATCCCCCATAAACAGGTTCTGTGCTTGCCTCAAGTGCCGTAGTTAATAAGCGAGAATTTGCGAGCCGTTGCGAGTTTCATCGTTTGTCTACCTTCTGTTTGAGAAACCGAAAATTCATAATAAAGAAACTCTGAAGTTGATCGGAGCGCTAAAATTAGTGAAACTGAGTGAAGAATCTTAATCCGAGTGTAATTTTCAGTAATGAAGATTTCACGTGTAAATTTTGATAAAGCGGGATGAATCAAAGTACTCTATTCTCCAAGGCAACGTTAAGGGGAGAGGGAGGACCTTAACGAGTCCCAGGAGTTGGCACATTGTACAGAAATTTCAGTAGTTCGTTTAGACCTGTATAAAGAAAGGTGGAGGGTTCAATAACTTATCGTGGAGAGCAGAAAACTTGTTTAATGGAGATTCGAGTTTATAAATTACAGACGTTGATGCTAGGCTGAAGTTCTTTAAATTCACTGTTCTGAATCTGTACGGAAGAGCAACCTTGGAAAATTTTGAGCTCCGTGTTTAATGAAAGAAGGGCGTAGAATGATTCTTGCAGAGGAGAGACTTGAGAATTTTCAAGCTCTAAACCTCGATGGTGGAGAGACTTGACAGAAGATCAAAGAGGAAGATGATTGGGCACCGAGGTATGATTTCACCTTCTTGACTGAAGAGCAGAGGACAAAAACTGGATGACTCGAAATTGAAAATTTTCTCGAGTCCCTAAATAGCTCAAACAATGCCGGATGGAAGATGCTCCCTTCCATCCTTGTGTAACGATTTCTGTTCACACGCTCATTTGTTGACAGATTTTCGTTCCGCTCCCTTTCACAATTAAATAGCTTTCTATAAAATAAAAAAATAAAAAATTGTTAGATCGAGTTTTCAACGACTAAAAATTGGTGCCATTTAAATACGTATTATTACTCATCTGTCAACTTCTCCTCACTGTCTGTGCGTAATCATTTCAATACTGTGAAGTAAATCAAACTTTTAACAACTCGAATTTGGCCGTGATACCCATCATCTTCTTCTTGTAGATTTCCATATTTCATCCTAAATATCCTCTTTCCCCCTTCCCTCGACGAAGAGAGTTTCATAGTTCATCTTCGATACTTGTTAGTACATTCGCATAAGTACGGGAATTTAGGTTTCTCATGAAGGAAATACATTATCTGATACATTACGAGTATGTAGATACGCTAATGTCTTCCGGCAATTTGTTGTTACTCATCCGTTGGATTGAACTTATTTTTCGTTCTCCTCCCTGCCTTATAAATCTGACGAGACATCTGTTTTGAAAGTACGGGGGGGAGAGAAGGAAAGAAAAGGTTTCGTAGTTGAGTTGTCTTGTCTATGTGCAGTGGTACAGATGATTTAGGTACCTATTGGGAGTTGGGTTTCAACATGGTGTATCTAGACGTAACATAGAACATGTTTTTGAGGCTACGAAGTTGCACCATTTACCAACTGCTATTGGTTTCACGTAGACGTCCCGATATCTCGTGTATTATTTTAATAAATTGAGAGTAATGGATTAGATAACAATCTTAATATCTTTCAATTCTTCGCGTTAAAACAAAGGTCATGTGAGAATCTTAATTCTATACGAATCATCGAGGTAATTCGATTCCATATCGAAAAAAGTGTGTTGGGGAAATCCTTTTCTAGTGAGAAATATTTTTCTTAAGTACTATATTGTAAAGTATCTAGCCAAGAATAGCTTAAAAGAAATACTGAGCCGAGAATTTAAATCTCGCTTTTGTTCCTTCAAACTAGTTAATTGAATTGCGAAACATTTCTCTTCTCTGGTCAGTCGGTTGCGCTCGTTGTTATTGTTTGTGTTTTAGGCACACGACACTATCACTCATTGACCTTAACATTGAACGTTTTGAGATGATACCGTTATAGTAGATCTATGCGTATATGTAATTACAAATTTTTTTTTTTATTTTATTTATTTGTTGAACGAGTACGTTTTATTGACCGCATGTATCATAAATTTTTGTTTCAGTGCATAGAAACCCTGTTTTTCATATACGCCGTCTTCGAAAATGTAATATCCCGTTGCACTGACAATGAGAACAGGCCACTGAGGAAAATTCGTGATTATTGGTTCTTGTCGATTGTCTTCCCTCTGTCAGCGGTAAGTATAATATGATCGAGTTACCCGATGAAATAACAATTGAAACATAGAAATGAACAATTCAGAGCTGCTTGTTTTGGCAGTCAAAAAAGGGACAAAGCGTCGGGAGATGAGAAATTGCAGCAGAATCTGAAGATCAAAATATAAATTTAGAGATTCCTATAGCGTTTTAGGTTTCTTGTTGACTCGAGCACGCGGTTGATGTCAAAAACTACTCGAGCTGTTGGACGTTTTGTATTATGACAGGATAGGAGTATTCGTTTTCCCATGTATAACTAAGATTCCACGACTGCAAGAAGTGCCATTTATAGTAGAGGCAAGTTGGACATTTAAAGAAACATTTTGTGGTAACAAGCAGGACTATGTTGAAAAATGTAGTATTCGGTGTCAAAAATAAGCCCTCAAAAATCCCGCCCCCAAATTTTTTGTGGCACGTTCAAGCCTCCAAATTTCACTTTTTTGCTTACAACTCAAAAAGTTGAATTTTTAGAGAAAAAAGTTTGAAACAAAAAAGATTCCTCGTAAAATTTACTACAAAATGCATGCATTACGTATGAACGTACGTCTAATCGTTAGCCTACAATGGTCCTCGGAAGTTGGAGAGTTAAGAAAAAGTTTTGAAAATCGAGATATTGTAGGCAAATATCTCGGAAATGGCGAGTGATGAAAAAAAAAGTTTGGAACAAAAGAGATTCCTCGTACAATTTTCTACGAAATTCATGCGTTACACGTCAGCATAGGTCTGACCGTTAGCCTAGAAATATTGTTCAATTGTGACAACTTGAAGATATTTTAGAAATAATGGAGAAATTTCAGGGAAATATCTCGAAAATGGCAAGTGGTGGAGAAAAATGTTTCAAAGAAAAAAGATTTATCATAATATGGTTTGCTATAAAACAGCGACTATTTGTCGATCTTTTTCGTTTCAAACTTTTTTCTCCAAAGCTTCAACTTTTTGAGTTATAAGCAAGAAAGTGAAATTTGGGGGCTTGAACGTGCCACAAAAAATTATCCATAGCATTTGGGGGGGGGGGACTTTTGAGGGCTTATTTCTGACAACGAATACTACATTTTTCAACAGAGTCCCGCTTGTTATCTCAAAATGTTTTTTTCGTCGCTGTACCTGTCTAAATTACCTATAGACTAACTTACTAATTAGTTCTTTACAGACTGTAAGAACGTATCCCATACTTTTTCAAGTCCCTAACCTGAGTTTGTTTTAGCTCTCCCTTTTCTTTCTGGAGATGCAATGCTGTTCGTGTACATATCTTGAAATTGAGAATTTTTACGAGTCTCTAAACTAGGTTAAACCCTCCTCCCCTTCAGACACAATATTTTTGAAGTTCCTAATATGCCTCGTATTATAGTCACAATTTGCCTGAAGGATAGCAAGATAGCGAAATTCGGATGCTTTTCTCGAACAGTCTTCCACTTAAAGCAGGTTCCCTTTCAATTCAAGACCAAAAATGGATATAGATTAATAATATTGGCTGAGCGTAAATCTATAGTCGCGGATGTGAGAACCTGTTTGATAGTGCATGTATGATGGGACATTGATTCAGGTTTTGTTTGAGACGTGTCTGTACGAATTAACCAAGCTCGGACAATTTTACAGATAGCGTCGCACTGTGTTTCTTCTGGGTGGATGATGAAAACTTGAACCGAACAATGGCGGTACATGTGAGAGCAAATTTGGCTTTTTGATGTCCCATGAAAGATGTTCACAAACACATGAGACGAAAAAACCTTTTATTCGGCTTCATTCAAAAGTTATTCCAAATTTCACACTTTTCTCCCATATACCACCACAATTTAAAGTTCCCGTTTTCAAATTCGGTAAAAAGATATCATTACTGTTGAACGAACCGTCCGCGTAAGTAGCGATCCTAATGGATAGTGAGCACTCGCATAGAATTAGCGTGTATTGACTGAAACTGCTAGCAGTAGTCTTCTTTGAGTGAGAGCAGACCTCCTGGACTATAAACTTTTCAAGCACAGAAGGGTCAGGTTCCATTGAGAAAACTATACGAGGTCTCAGAGAAACTCTTCACGAGCAATAAATAAGGATCATGTTTCTCTTATGCAGAACCCCCTTCTTTGTCGGAATTACTTCTAGAAGGCTAAGTCGCATTCTAAGGTGAGAATTTGCAAAGTAGGTCAAGATAGTTCGGCACCAGAAAATCCGTGGAGAGCCAAAGCGGGCTTGGGGACTCGATATTTTAAAAAGAGGGCTTCAATACGAACGAAATGACTCGTATTTCCGAGGATTGCATTTGTCTTGGGAACTAGATGTAAAATTTTTCAGACTGCTTGGCGCTCAGCAACCATAGGCCCAAGGACGAAGTACCTTCTTGGCTCTTTCTCGTCTGGCGTAAGAACCAGGAGCGTTACTTTAGATTCTGAAGTCGTTTAGGTCAAGAGGTCGTAGACCATACCGAGCATAGACTAAGCTTAGTCCCAAATCATTAAATGCAGGACGTGATAAGAAATAGGGGTGAGAGGGAAGAACCGCACTCTGGTGTCTATCGCATCCCATCCTCCACTCCAATCAAACTTATTGTCTTTACCATGTCCTACCGTCAACAGTTTGTACACGTTTAAAAGGCCGCAAAGATCAGTCTATGCTAGTTTTGGTTTGCGAGGCTCACTAAGGACGAGGATGTATGGATCATTCAACTTTAATTATCGTACTAGCCTAGAACATGTTCGTATTGAGTGGGACAGGGATGACCCAGTAGAAGAAAGCCGCAGGAAGGGACTTGGTTGAGGGAAACAGTAGACAGACAGATTTAAGAATTGAAGATAGGGGGCAGGATTTCAAAAATTTTTCATATTTTTAAGGTCATGTCCGAGAAGAAAAATCCCGTGCTGCGTAGGAGGAGGAATTCGAAAAAAATATGAAACATGCCAAAACTTGTTGCTGCCGCGGCTGAAGTGAATTCACTGTAACATGGATTGTAGACTCAGACGGGAATAGATAATTGAAGGCAGGTTTGATAGTCGTGATTGTTGCTGGAGAAAAGGAGTGCAAGTCAGGTATATGCAGTGGATTATGCACCGAACTTGAACCGAAAGTCACTCGCTCCTTCTTAACCTGAGGTTTAGGAAAGTCCTTGACAGTACTTTACGATTGTTTTCCCAAAGAAATGAAGTTGTGCACCTTGAATTTATAGAAGTTTAATATAGGCCCCTTTGTAGTAGCTTTCAAGTCTCATGCAGCCGTGGGCTGCGTGTTTGACTTACCTGTTCTAAGGAAATTCTTTATTTTTCATCTCGAGAGGAGGCTTCTGCCGAAAGAGATTTTTTCTTCATAAGCCTCTCAGGAACATAGGCTTTATGTTGAAAACAATAATTCCTTATTGTGGTTTTTCATTCTTGAGGGAAAATTCCCATAGTTCATCTGAATAGACTGGTAAGGTGTATAGATTTGAATAGATTGCTCATCATCATTTACAGGCTCTCAAAAACTCACATATTTTTAATGTTCTAATTTCCAGAGGTGTATCATTGATATTTGGTAACGGTTTGTTGTTATTTTTGTTATAGTTCGTATCTGTTACGTTTTGGGTGCTGTGGGCGGTAAATCGAGAATTGGTGATACCAAAGGCGGTAGATCCATATTTTCCGTCGTGGTTGAATCATTCAGTCCATACGTTCATTTTAATATACTCATTTTTGGAGCTACTCACAACATATCATAAAGCAACGGAGCCAGCCATAAAGATTTGTTACGGTCTCTGGTTCGTGTCAGTAACCTATCTATTGTGGTAAGTTAATCATCTTGGTTTGAATCCGATAGTACCGATAGGTCCATGTCCCGAGCGCCTCCATCTTGAAATTTCGGATGTTATAATTTTGTTCACATTTTGTCCCATTGTGTTCAGCAAATTTTAAATTTTTTTCACCCATCATACTCCCATATTAGACATTTCAAATTTGGGAGGTTGGAGAAATGCAGTCCCCCACCAACGAATTTTGGATAGAAATCGGTGTGACAATTTTGTTCCTATTTTGTTCAATTTTTTCCAGGAAACATTGGTTTCTGTTCACCCATCATTTCCCCGCTGCATAAAGGCTTGTACGCTCTCCCCGTCCCTCACTTTTGAAATTTCGATCAAAATTCGACCGTCATTCTCTAATTACTCACATTTTATATTTTGAAACCTACGGAAACGAAATACCTCCCCCCCTTTCTTCTCACCATTGAACAATCATAATATTTTAAGAGGGAATCAACTTGTTAAAGAACCCGTGAGTTTCATTCTATTTAATTTTGAAGGCTAAACTCTTTAGTTTTTCCAATTTGAATGGAATTTTGAGGTCCGAGCGGATTGATTCAATTGTACTAAATTTGTACTGGTTTGTGCCTTTAGGTTTTGACAAAGAACCATTTCTTTTAGAAGTCTTTTGAAAAAGTTGGCGTCCCATAAAAATTGAACTACTCGAATAAAGAAATTGAGGCTTGGAGGAATTTCGACTTTCAAGCCATCATATATACCTAAGGCGGCAAAGCGGCTTCGGAAAATTTCGACATTCCAGTTATAAAAGTTGGGAGAGCTCAGAGCTGCACTTGGAAAATTCTGTAACCTCATATAGTTTGATGGTCAAAATTTTTCCAAGTCCAGAACCACTAAACAACTGCAAAGTCGAAATTCTTCCAAGTTCTCAAGCTATGTATGGTGGAAGAACTTCTGAGCTACATATGACAGGAGAACAACTTGGAAAAATTTCTACTTTCGATTCTGATCAGTATCAAAATCAAATTCTCTGTGTTTTGTCAACTTCGTTAAGGAGAAGCCTTTGTTTTCTGTTGTGGTCTCACGGCGAGAGTGCTCCTAGTTCGATCGATGCGTGCAAATTTATGAAATTCTTCTTGTTCTTAACGATGGAAAGAATGTCACTGAGAAGATCGTTTTCCGAAGTGTACTCGCGGTGAGTGATCGAAGAGAGCCCCTGGTTTTATTGAAGCGGGCAAATGTATGAAATTGTCGTTGTTCTTAGCAATGGTGGGAAAGTTACCGGGATTGTTCCCTGTTGTGGACTTGCAATGAGAGATCTGCCACAGCCACGTGTTGAATCAGGCCGGGCAAGTGCGTCAATACTTGCCTTATTTAGGGCGATGGGTGGAGAGGCACCAAGAAGCTCCTTTTCGGTTCTGTACTCTCGGTGAGAGATTGACTAAGGCCCTTGGACTTGTATCAAATACAAAGCTTCTGACTCAACATCATTTCAAGCTATTGTTTCTTATCTCTGAGGTGTGGGTATAATTTACAACATCTGAAAAATCGATGTTTTTCCAATTTTGTAGATAGGTACTTTGTTTCTATTTCCATTCATTTATTTGATGTCACCATGGAGAAAAAATTGCGATAATTGGAATCTTTAGTAACTTATTTCAATTAATAACTTCCCGAATCGTGATTTAATACTACTTGTTTTCACTTTCAGACGCTCTCCGACAGCACTACAAAAAGACAATGAAAATTCCACAGTAGTCTGTAAAGGTATTTTTAGTATCAAACTTCAGGGTTGTTCGCTATCTCAATTTCCGGTTTCTCGTAGGTGTCAACCAACAGCGGGTGTCTTAATTTGTGGGCTTAAAACGTTACGACTTCCTCATTTTTTAAAGTATTCTTTTGTTTTTTTTGTACTTTGTCGCAGTACACCAAGTGTGGCCTTCGTCGAAATAAATTGTGAGTATTTTAATGACCGCATTATTTTGAATTACAGGTGTATTTTCGTATGGTACCAATGTAATCTGTGGGTCTATCCAGTGCTGGAAGTGTTGAATTGGCCCGGAAAAATAGCGTTTTTCGCGTTCTGTCTGTTAATGGCTACACTATTCGCCTACATCGGATATAGGTAATGACTTTGAATGTTCTGGGAATGCTGATTTTGAAGTATTTCCATTCATATTTTGTTCAGTATTTCTTGGAAGATTTTTCCAAATCATGGTCTCCTTGTACTTCTGAGGTTCATTCAGACGTTTAAAAAAAATGATGACCAAGCATCAAATTCCAACATCAAACTGAACATTCAACTATTAGAGAGTAGTAAAAGAAAGTATTATCAATCAATTTCATCTCCGTTGTAGATTCTAGTAATTAATTGTGATTACTAAGGAGCTGCTTATAAGTTCTAATTCTTAGACATTTCGCTGCGATAAAACATTTACACTCCTGCAGATGACATTAATATAGGTACCTATTTCTTATTTTATTCGGTTTGACGTTTGCCGAAATTTGTATCGCAATTGTATTCATAGTGAAAATAAAACTTAAAATTCCGACATTCAAAAAGTACTTGGTTATTTTCATGTCTCATTAATTCGTGAGGAAAAAAATATACTGTGACTTCCTAAAAAATTGCGAAAACACGTCATTTTTGAAACGAGTAAAATGACTGCGAGTTCGATAAGAAGAAAAAAAAAAAGTAAACAAACTCAACGTGTAAATGGCTTATTGGGTGAAAAAGAAAAAGAAAAACTTGGTTGCTCGAAAGAGTACGCAATTAGAACTTTTATCGTACGACGAATTAAGCTGTGAATTTCCTTCGATTATTCTTACTATAAGCCGACCTGTAACTACTTAGTAAATGATCGATTTCAATCTCCATCCACAAGTAGATTTTCGTGAGTTCCTTTGATTTTAAGAAGTTTTCTTTTTGCTCTAGTTTCTAGAGAACAGAGTGATGAAGATCAGGGATGACGTTTAATAATAATGTGTTTTTACATTTTTTTTCTCTTTGTTGTCGCTTATTATGTTGGTTGCTTAATGCTGGAAACATAGTTTTTTTTAAACACAATAATGAGCTTGAAAGCACTGTCGTCTTAAAAATTTTTTTATTACTTATACGACGATCGACGTTTCGAACGTACACACGTTCTTCTTCAGGATCGATAAATACTACAATGAGTAAAGCTATTAACAGGAACAAAACGGAGTAGCAGCACAGGGAGCGTGAAAGAACAAGAAAGAAAGTAGATTACTCACGATTATTATACGAGTAAATCGCTGGCGAATAAAAGTTACTAATCCTGTAGCTGTCGGTTTTAAAGTTTATACTGTCCTTACATTTCATAATTTCTATCGCTTCACGAATTTTTCTTTTCCTATCATGCTTTTCGAAGCAACAAATGGACGCATTTTCAAAATCAAAAAGATGTCCCTCACCATGAGAGTGCTCACATAAGGCCGTACATTTTTGTTTAAGTTTTACATCACTTTTATGTTGACTTATTCTACAACGAAGCAACTGTCTCGTTTCGCCAATATAATGAGAATCACAATTACTACAAGGAATATCATAGACTAGGCCTGAGCACTCTCCTTGGGCAAATTTATCTTTAACTTTAGTGAAAAATCGATTATTTCTGTTGATAGTACTGAACGTTACGTTAAATCTAGAGTCAAGGCTCATAAGGAGCTTCTTTATCATAATACTGGGGGTACCAATGAAAGGAATAGAAAAAAATTTTTTACTGAAAGGAAAAAATTTTTTTCTATTCCTTTCATTGGTACCCCCAGTATTATGATAAAGAAGCTCCTTATGAGCCTTGACTCTAGATTTAACGTAACGTTCAGTACTATCAACAGAAATAATCGATTTTTCACTAAAGTTAAAGATAAATTTGCCCAAGGAGAGTGCTCAGGCCTAGTCTATGATATTCCTTGTAGTAATTGTGATTCTCATTATATTGGCGAAACGAGACAGTTGCTTCGTTGTAGAATAAGTCAACATAAAAGTGATGTAAAACTTAAACAAAAATGTACGGCCTTATGTGAGCACTCTCATGGTGAGGGACATCTTTTTGATTTTGAAAATGCGTCCATTTGTTGCTTCGAAAAGCATGATAGGAAAAGAAAAATTCGTGAAGCGATAGAAATTATGAAATGTAAGGACAGTATAAACTTTAAAACCGACAGCTACAGGATTAGTAACTTTTATTCGCCAGCGATTTACTCGTATAATAATCGTGAGTAATCTACTTTCTTTCTTGTTCTTTCACGCTCCCTGTGCTGCTACTCCGTTTTGTTCCTGTTAATAGCTTTACTCATTGTAGTATTTATCGATCCTGAAGAAGAACGTGTGTACGTTCGAAACGTCGATCGTCGTATAAGTAATAAAAAAATTTTTAAGACGACAGTGCTTTCAAGCTCATTATTGTGTTTATGATATATTCGTCTGGACAAGTCCTTTTATTATTTTATAGTTTTTTTTTTTTTTTTTTTTTTAAATATTTTAACCTCTTATATTAGACAACATCATAACCACCTTATTTACCTTGTGCAAACTCGATTTTTTTATATTCATCATATTATCATGGCAATACGTTGGTAGTTCTAATTTTACAAGCTACATACATACTAAGATATCTGTCAAATAGGCTGAACTCCTCATTTCATCTCTTCCTCAAAATTTCACTAGATATAGCCGATCTACATTTTATTTCGTATTTAATTTACAGGAAAATTTAATGCAGCTGACCACGTAATAAATCCACCTAGTTGGAGGCCTTTGTTCGTGATTTGTCTGCATGATCCTTGATTGTAAACCTACAAAAATGTTGTTTTGCGTTCTGCATGTAGCACTAAATTGTCATCAGTCATCTACAGATTCTCGAGAATATTCTCAGTTTCGTAGAGATTTTTTTTTTGTGCCATTCTTTCTTGTGTTGTGTTTAGTCCTAATATAATAATACCTTTGCATGTACCAGTGTTCGTCCTACCTTACGTTTACTGTACATACAATCAAATCCTTCGAGCGTATATAGTGTGCCTTATTTAATGATTGCGTTTCGGTAATTAGTTAACCACCCTTTGTTATATTTATATTCTCCAATATTATTTTCATTAGTCCGCTAGATTCTATTTGCGTAATCAAAATAATGTTTACAAAAGTCAATTATTTATTATGCATATTTTTTGAGAAAGTCAATCGCCAACACTTCTTGTCCGTATTTAAGATGATAGTTTTAATTGTATTTTTTAAGTCATCTTTTATCGTCGAGGATGGTCGCAATTTTAATCGTGGTTATATTATAAGATGATGATGACCCTCATTAGTGTCTACCATCGTCGTTTTTTCGCCTCGTTTATCTGCCGATCATTCTTTTTATCGAGATGTGTATTATTTATTTATTTATCGGTCTATTTATTTGTCGAGTCACTCGTACAATCGAGTATTTTACCATTTATTCTCTACAATTTGTATCTCATGAATTCGCGAAATGAGTCTTTGTCTCGTATTGTCGCAAATGTGATATTTTAAGTATGTATTGAGCGTGCGAATAAGATGAAAAAATCGTTCATGAATTTTACGATTACAGGTTGGTGATAAGGTGACTAAAGATGATCACTTCATACCACAAAATAAGCTGTGAGATTTGTGATGTTTCTGTGCTTTGTATCTTTTCATTTTTTTTATTTTCCTTTCGACTAACTGAGAACATGAGTGATTTTAGTGTGTTACTTATATTAAGGACCTGTTTCTAACTTATTAATTTTTTTTCTACTTTTCTATTTTCACATTAAATAATTTATAATTCTCCAGAGTTTTTTTTTCTTTTTGGAAAATAGCTGAATTATGTCAGCGAAAAACAACCGTATTGGAATAGAAAGTATGTCAGGCTGTAGGTGTATCTAGCATTCCTTATGCGACCAAGTCAGTTTTTAAAACTGATTTTAAAATGTGTTTCATTGAAAGCTGGTTACAATAATATTCTGTTACAATATCAAGTTCCGATAATTTTTGTACAGCGTATCTTGAGCAAAGTGTAGGCGTAAAAAAATGCGGTTTTTTACTGAGTAAAAAGTTGGCGCGAGTAGATGTAGGTCTCAACTAGAAAAACTCAATTGTACCTGCGTAATTTCATCTTTTGTTTTTCGACTAATTTGTCTTCTGACAATAATATTACTACCGACTAAAAAGTTGCACAGTGCTTACTCACATGACCGAAAATAAAAATACTATATACCAACCTCGAATTCATACATCACGACAGCGAATGAAAGTGAGTCGAAAAAATTATCATTTTCATTGTTCTTCGGTTCGTCTCAGTTGAAGCTGTATTTTTCCGTCATCAGAAATTGAAATGTTTTCACAAATTGAACAGTCTGTAATTTACCCTTATAGCACACAGTTAAAAGAAATTTTGTACTCACTTTAAGACTGTCAAAATATGATTTTCTCTCATTTTTCATGGGTTGCGCATTTATAAAATACATCAGCAGTTAACACGCGCAGTGATATTTAAATATTTTTCGGTTTCACCATTACGGCAAAAAAAATTCGTAGCACCCAGTTTTTACTAGAAATCTACCTATAACCGCGATTCATTTTCTTTCATTTTTGAATAAATTTCAAAGGTAGATTGGTGGGAGGAGGAGACTTGAGTCTATTTTATGGAGGAGGGGGGTTGTTTGAGAAAAAGCCCCTCCAGAGACTCGTCTTGACCCATCTCGAGGGCTAACTGTTTGCTGAGTTCGTTCGTATCTCTTTTTCCTAGTATTGTTGGATATCATCGATTTTATCGATCGTATTGAATTGACTTTAACGATCATATCGACTTCTCACACGTCTAAGTCGGTCATGGTGAGAATCATAGTAACGTTTTCCTCCACCAGTATTTCTTGGCTTCGTATCAACTTAGTAGTCTCTCAATAGTAGGCTAACTAATTGACGGGCTCTTCTCGACTCACTAGCTATTTATAAGTCTAGATTATCCTAGTTTATTGCACTCTGTATTGGCCGATTAGCTCATAGGCTCAACTACTCTGCTCATTTACCTCCTTAGCTTAGTATACAGTATGTTGGGCTAACTAAATCAAAGGCTCACTCGTTTTTTCTCGTTCGCCTGGAAAGCCTAGTACTGACCTATGACGTTATACTACGCCCCACCTCCTTCCCTCTCTAGGTCTCTCTCTAAGGCCCGCTATATGTATATAAGAGTATTCCGGGCGCCGGGCTTAGTTGCTGAACCCAGTCTTTTCTTCTTCCTTTCTCTTTTTTTTTCAGAACCTTTATGCCCTTATCACTGAGGACAGTGCTCAATAGAGGATGGAGAGACAATCTTATGACTATTGAAGACTAACATTGCTGTTTTTTTGAAGAGAGTGCTGGTCAACTTATGCCTAAGGCTTCTAGTACATGTCCATTGCATGTTCATATTATGGATTGGCTATTGAAATATGTGCGACATTCGAGAATCCATGTGCTTAAAGCTAATTAAAATACTTACGTTGATACAGCAGACTAGATAGGCGACTGGTAACTCGATGCTGTGAGGGTTTATCAAATGCTCCACTACTATGTTGTCTGCCCTTATCTTCACTTTTGCGGGGAGAATAATGCGTTGACTAAATAATTTTGCGTGTCTTTCTTAACCCCACCCAATGTATCAGGGCGTCCCCTGCGTACAGTCCTCAGTTTTTGAAAATAAACACCAAAAAAAAACTCACCGGTTCTTTAACGGAGTTGAACGAGGGCTGGTAGGAACCTATTTTATGAGGCACATGGGGTCTAAAAAATGTTGATGTGTCAGATCAATGACGGAATCAAATTGTGAAGACACAGGCCCAGACTTTAGTGCTATGTAATATGTTACGCCCAATCCACGTAATTGCTCACTACGCGTAATGAGCAGTAAAATTACTCAACATGCCTAATAAGCACACGTGCTGCTCATCACACGTATTGTGCAAAGTTGCTGCCCATTATGCGTAATGAGCAAGTGGAATTGACCAATGAGAAGCTGGTTTGATTGTAAAGTAATGGTATTTTCATTTTACCTGGAATACTTCAAAAAATCATTATAATGTAAATTACTTTTTATTGTCACTCAAGGATATAGTCATGACTTTCTAAATTCAAAATCTTATTCTATTATTTATCGTGATTGTCACAACTTCTAGACTGGTGGACAAATCTTGAAAATGGCTAACTTTTTCATTCCAACGTCGTTTCTTGAGACATTTGGGCAACCATCGGTCATGAGGGTAAAAACACTCGCCGAATTTCATGGTTGATGGTTGCCAAGTCGAATTTTGCCTCCTTATGGCCCAAATCCAAGATTGCAGCCAAACTCATTTCATTTCTGTGTCAAGGTAAAACCGAAGGTTGTATTTTTTGTATTATTTATTTTTTTTTTTTTGAGGGGGGAGGTTGCTGGTGTACAGATTTGGATCTTCAAACTCTACTTGAGATATTGGATATATGTCAGTTTTTTTTTTTTTTTTTTTTTTTTTTTTTATTACATCCAACCAGAGAAAAATTATTAAAAAAAAACAAAAAATAAACAAAAAAATAAAAACAAAAACAAAACAAAACAAAATAAAATAAAAAAAAAAGTGAAAACAATAGTACTCCGACATAGCAATTCGTTGTAAAGACTGGAGCCGAGTTTGATTTCTTGTATTAAAAGAGTATGATTTATTCGCTCTTTAGAATTTAAAGAAAGTACTGTGAATCATAAAATAATAATAATGAAAAAAAAGGAGGGTTGGAAAGAGGATGGCTACTGTGCCTTACCTCGAAGGAAAAACGGAAAAAATGAATTGAATTTAAATGTTGATGGAAGGAGGTAGATCAGAGATAAATTTGAAAATGTGTGAGAAAATTGAAGGGTTTTTCTGATGATAGGAGGTCGGTGGCTCTGAGTGGGGTAGCGAATTGTAGATATAACTTTATTGATAAAGAATCACATTTCTTAAAAGAAAAAAGGAAAAAGAACTAATAACAGACAAGCATGTTTGGGAAAACATGACCACAGGACCCAAGTATCTCGACTTTTGACTCCCAGGCAAGCTCATGGTGGTCGTTTTTGATTTTCTCGGGTTAAAAAACCATAGAAACGATACCCCACACTCTAGCATTATATTGCCAATAAAGTTGGCCTTAATTTGACCCAAATTATGTGATCCCAATATCTCAAGTAGAGTTTGAAGATCCAATTCTGTACACCAGCGACCTCCCCCCCTAAAAAAACAGCCTTCTGTTTTACCTTGGAACAGAAATGAAACGAGTTTTTCCGCCATCTTGGTTTTGGGCCATAAGGAGGCAAAATTCGACTTGGCAACCATGTAATTCGGATTTAGCGAGCGTTTTTACCCTTATAACCGATGGTTGCCAAAATGTCTCAAGAATAGAGATGCATTTCGAAAAAAAGTCCACCTGTCTATGTGGCCTGCATGGCACGCAGAATTGCATACTACGTCATTTTTTACGCATATTTATAGATTACTTTGACGCACCGACGATATCCCTTGCAGTCTCCACTGAACGAAGCTGAACCAATTCGGATTGATTCATAAGAATGCTCAATACACGTAATGGGCAGTTAGATTGCTGCCCATTACTTCTAATAGGCAGAAAAATATTGCTGATTACGCGTAATAGGCAGCAACTTAGCAAATACGTGAATTGAGCGTAACATGTACCAATAGGAAAGGACTGGGAAAAATTCCGACCTCCAAACTATCTATGATTCGACCTCCGAGCTATATATAGGAGGGAGATTTAGAATACCTTAGAGGGAAGTTCTTAGTCTTATGGCGGTTGAAGCGTTGCATATGTGGCTTATTGGAGGGGCATGATCGGTTGGTGTATAAAGTATTGCATATCTAGTTACTTGGAGAAGCTATCTTTCAGGCTATATTCATTGACCACCGAGTTTTATTATATGATAGGAGGAGGACTTGGAAAATTCACGGGTTCTTTAATAGAATTGGGTGTGTGCTTTACTTGTGCAAATATGCTCGTAAAATATGGTGCGGAAAATCATATTTTACGGCTCGAATTTTTAACGGATCTTTCTGAATAATTGGAATGTTTTCCAGAAAGGTTCAACTAGGGGCGCATCGAAGCAGAATTTTAAAATTTTTTCTTATACTCCTTCAATTCAATGTTGAAATCGGTTAAATTTCGTCTATTTTCTGACGAGAGTGAAATTCTTCTTGAGCCAAAATTCAGGATTCCGTTCCGATAACGCTGTCAGTTGAACCTTTCTATACAACATTTCCGAAGATCAAAAAAATTCGTCGGAAAAAGAAGCCCTGAGATGTGACCTTGCAAAATCATTCCTCGTCATTTGTTACAAGGACTGCCCACGCACACGCCCAACAAGCGTCGCGTAGTAACCGCTGGCTTCTCGAACCTTGCAGGGTTTTTGGCGATGTTTATGCAACTTATCGTACATCGTTTCAGAGTTCCCGAACAAGTAAAGCACACCCTTAAAGGAGGGGTGACGGGGAACCTATTTTATGGGGTACGTGGGATCTGAAAAATGTATACGTACCAGATCTATGACGGTATCAGATTGTGACGTCACAGGCCCGGACTTCAGAGCTATAATTATATAATGGGAGGGAATTGTAAAAATTCCAACCTCCAAGATAATAATATAATTATGTGATTCGAGCTCCGAGCTATAGGTGTATGATAGGAGGAGGACTTAGAATACCTTAGAAGGACTTTCTGATTTTATGGTTGGTGAAGCGTTGCATATCTGGCTCATTGAAGGGGCTATCTCTTAAGCTATTTACACCGACTACCGAGAGTACAAGTCGGTTTCCCAATTTGCATCAAAGAAAAAAAAAGAAAAAAAAAGTACGTGTAACTTACAAAATTTTTTTTTCCTCTAAAACTTTTCTTTTTTTTCTGAGAGACTGAGAGAAAAAAAAAAGTTTTGTATACGTACTTTTTTTTTTTTTTTCAATGCAAGTTGGGAAACCGATTTTTGCCGTATATGATAGGAGGGGTTTTCCTCCAACCAAAATAAGAAGTTTGACTTTTTGCAATGTATATGACTGTCTTCAGGCAGGCAATCTGTCAGAAATCTACGTCATACTTTATGACGTTATCAATGTCCTTGACCTACTTTATGCACTTGGACTGATTAGTCAGTTAAAATTCTTCCCTTTTTCCCCTTTTTCATAATCGTCAAAAGTTTCTTTTACACCCTCCCGCCGATCTTTACAGCTCGATGGTCAAAAAAGTTCCAAGTCACCCTCCGCATGTACGAAATAGCTCAAAAGTAATCAAATTTTCAGCTCCCTTAAATAGATCGAAGGATCCCAATGCCTTTTCTCGAATGACATTTTTCCAAATAGCTTCCGTCCCATGCGGAAACACCATTTGCTGCAAGATCGCGCACGGTGGCCATTTTTCCTAGATAATCTCTCATAAAGCAGGTTCTTCGATAAAGTTTTGAACATTGATTTGGGCTTTATAAAAATTCAGAAGTTTTAGGGTGTGTATACGATATGCAGGACATGGAGAAATCTCAAGTCTCAAGTCTTAAGCCTTGTTACGAGGACTGGATTGTTTTCTTTCTTTAGGTTCGCTGCTGTCCTCTGTTGAAATAAATGTGGCCTATGACAGACATTTTTCTCAGACAATATTTCACATTGATCCTTTCAAATTGTCAGGACCCAAGCATTTTTCGATGACAGATGCTCTGTCGCTCTTCAGTAGGTATTTATACTCAAGTTCGTGAATCTAAATATTGCATGCACTTGAAACGAAACAAGAGAAGTATGCGAAGTGATCGTTCGAGAATGTTCGAATGATAGATATTTCTGTTTACGAATACGTTGCTCACAGACGTTGCTGTGCAAATGTTTATGAAAACATAATAGGTGCGGACGTTGAGTCACGAGGTGCGTATGACAGCAGATGTTCGTAGTGTATATTGGCCCGAAATCCGATTAAACGGTTAAGCGCTACAGACCGACCACCCTCGAAAAATGTAGAAACATTCCCTCAGTTCGTTGTTAGGATTGGGTATGCGAAGAACTCTTATATTCTCTTATCATTCGCGAAACGCGACGTATAACGTAGCGCCGAGGTGGAATTTTAAAACAAAATTTTTCAATTCCGTACGGTAGTTCAGTTGCGTTTCCGATGAAACTTTTCAGTCTGCTCCACGTAAGAACGTGAGTCAAGACCAGCTTCGCGGTTTCCATGCTTAGCTCAGTTGTCACGCGGTTTAAGTGTTGTACATAGCTTCATATAGGCATACTATTACGATATTGGTCACAATCTGGTCATAACCTAGAAGCGTGTTTATTCTTGAATATTCGTTTAGCACTTTACCGGTAGTTATGTATTTCGTTCCAGGTAAAATGGGACGTATTTCGTGGTTCGCGATTCGTGAGTCGAGGCCGACGTGCTAAACTTTTGGCGTAAATATTTTCGAAATTCGTATTTTGATAGTCAATTTACGTATAATTCGCCGCATCATGTTCGGTATTCATTGCAGTCTTAATTACTTTTGTTATTTTGTAAATTTTATTATTTGTCTCGTAGCGGCAGTTCATTTGATTTTTGCCACTTATTATGACTCGTTCGAGTTGCGTATTCCAGCCAACATCACCCACAAAGGTCAATCAGTGGGTGGAAAATTCATATTTTTGACGTATTGGAACGAGGTGAGTTAATTATATAATATTCAGCCTCGAAGAATTTTCTGAATCCCTTTCCTCTATAGGTGTAAGTCGTGCATGACTTGAAAATTTTCCAGGTCTGTCCACGAACTGATCAGCCAACTATTCGTAGTACTTTTGAGTCGAGGTTTCTTCGAGTTCCCGCGTACAATTATTCAAAATCTCTGACATCAGCCAATACCTCCTGCCCCTGAGTCGACGCGTGATTTCGTTTACTTTGTAGTACAATATTTTCTTACTTTTTAGAGTCGATGACACGAAAACCTCTTTCTGAAAAGAAGGATATTATGACTGTAATTATCTTCGCAAGGTATGGACTCAAGGGTGAGCGAGGCGAAAGAGAGCGATTAGCTCCGGATCTCTGCATAGCATTACAGACACAGTCGAGGGACGAGAGAATGCAAAAATTGACCCGGTACCTTTCTTCGCCCCTCGCGGATTCTAAGAATTTGGTCTAGGCGCTCGCAAGATCTATAAATCCAGCCCTAACCTGAAATTATTTTTCGATCTACAACCCAATTGAATTTTACTGTTTATGTATTCCGGGAAAAAATTTCCTCTCTATTTGGTAGCCTAATGAGCCCTTTCTAGATATTTGTAAACTTTCCGTATTTTAATCGAATTAGACACTGAAATGAAGGAATTTTTGTTATTAAGCGAGTTCCAATAATCAGCGTGAAATCCATATACATTCCACTAATTGAATCCTAATAGGGCTCGTAATGTCTTCTTTTAACCAATTAAGCTCACAGGTTTTGATGATTATACAATTACGTTTTTCAATATTGTAGGCTAAATGAAATCTGAAAATTGGTGTTCAAAGTCTTACTGTTCACAAAGCCCGTATAGATAACAAGTCGCCTTCGAAAATTAAAGAGGTGACAAGGTACAAATATTTCAAAAGTGATGCCTATGAAATAATAAATCTTTGAAAAAGTCCGTTGTTGTGTCAGTTAAATCCTGTAGACATTGTGTGGGATATTTTAGCCATCACAAAGAAGGAAAATGTACTTAGACCACAGAGTGAACAGAGGTCGTTTTCGGTTTTGCTATACTTAAATATAATGTTGAGGAATACAGGCATCATCCAAATTCGTAGTTTAGATTCGCCTAACGCGTTGAGTGCGCGTCAAGCTCTGCAAACAGCTGTACACTACACGAATTGTTGAGTGTGGCAGATTCACCGCTCGGTCAACTGCGTTAGGCGAACCCTAAACTCTGAATTCGATGATGCCCGTGTCTTGAGCTCTCCCTGACGAACTCTGTTTACTCTGTGACTTCAACACAGGGCCGGCGTTACATGTTTTGTAAGCTTGAGCACTCTACACTCGGGAAATTCCGGGTGTAGAATTTCTACACCCAGTAAATAGACCGATTTCCTGCCTACGTCATAGTTAGGAATCAGTGTTGCCACGGTGGCTTAGGAGATTTTTGACTCTCATAAGAATAACATACGGAGCAAAGATTGAAGTGTTACTATTTGGAAATAAGCCATTTCTTAATAACCAAAAGTACATGAACACGTTCTAGGAACCATCTAAATTGAAAATACTAATTTTAACGTCAAGTTCACCGTGTAGTTTTTGTATATTTTTACCTAGATCTTTGCTCCCCGTGTATGCTTATGCGAGCAACCAAATCAAAAACACCAGAACGGGTACTCTTGTCAGATCATAAACACCGGAACGGGTATTCTTGTCATCTGTATGACGTCAGAGGAAATTTGTCTATAAGTAATAACAATAAGGAGGGAAGGCTAGTAAAGTTCTAGATTGTAAGTCTGAAATGAAACTTGGTTTTAGTAGATTGCTCATGACTTAGAAGTTTATAATAGTTTGTCTGATACTTGATTTCTATAACGGACGAAGACTTCACAATTGTTGCGGAAAATGATCGCGTTATCTCATGCAAGAATGCTAAAATAGGCTCTTGTTATGATTCACAAGAAATAGGCCAGCAGATAACAGTCATACGTCTCTCGATAAATTCATATCTTGTCAATAATCCTCGGAAGTCTGTGACGATGCCCTACACGACCGAGAAAAGACTGATCTAAATACTAAACCTCTAAAGCAGAAAATTTTCTAGTAAATAAATTATTATGTATACCTACAGAATGTAGTAAATCTACTTCGATAAATTTTTTATGTAAATACGTACCTAACTTATTTAGGTTCTTAAATCGACTTTTCCTACCAGAGTTTTGAAAAAGTAGCCTATTTTATTCTTTAATATACCTATTGAATCATAAACATGACTCTTACTTCGATAGGTTTAAAAACGTAGTTCAAGAAACTCGAATTCGTATAAAATGGAGAATGAAGGATAAGATTAATCGAAAACCTATGATAGAAACTCGCAAGCGTACAAATCAGTTTCATTTATTCTGTTGATATTCCCCATGAAGTCTAAAAGAAATTCGGGAACGAGTTTTGGGCTTCGCGGACGAAAGTTTCTACTTATATATATAGGAGCTTTAGTATGTTGTGAAATGAACTGAACCAACGAGTTCATCATTCATCGTAAACGTGAACTTTCTCATTCTCAAATTTTTGTTCTCGCTCGTTAGTAACTTTACGATGCAATATCCATCACTCTGAAAGTACACGCAATGCCCCGAGGAAGTGCACAGAAAATGAAATGGAAAAAATATCCGTGATGATCGGCGGAGAAGTAAAAAAGGAATTTATCCATGAAGAGTGCTAGGTTGTTGTTTATCTTCGCTTCCTTGAGAATAAAAGAAAAAAAAAGCTTATTTGCTACATTGATGAGACGTACTTTAGTTTGTGATTCTTTAATGTAATTTCTTTTAAATTACGAATTCATCTTTTCGCTACCAATGTCACTCTTCTCTTGACAATTAACGTTGGTGTATAAAAGTGGAAAGGATGTTCGGCTACTTCAGCACAGAGGCTAAGATGAGCACTCGTACAGGATGTCCCTGGGCCCATTCTGAGAGCTCTTGTTTAAACAGTGTTTAGTAATTAAAGAGTAGATTTACACATGGGAGAGCCCGAGTCAATTTTTTAAGGAGAAATATCTTAAATTATTTTTTATGAATTCCGTTCTTGTTGAGGGGAGGAAGGAGGAATGAGCTTGAATTTTTAAATAATTTCAAATACTCAATCTTTTTTTTTTTAACGGGAAACCCGCTATCTTTTGTTTTGTTGGGAGGGGGCGGAGCGTCATCAGAAAACTCACGCAGTTAAACGAGGGGTCACAGGAACCTATTTTACGAGGCACGTGGATCTGAAAAATGTAGATTGTAACGTCACAAAGCTGAACTATGACGTCATAGGTCCGGACTTTGGAGTCATATACGATAGAAGGGAAATTCAAACAAAAAATGATCTATGACGTAATCAGGTTGTGACGTCACAAGGCTGACATGACGTCATCAGACTGTGACGTCGCAGTTCCCACCCCCAAGCTATATATGGTAGGAGGGGGATTTGAAAGAAATTAGACCTTAGAACAAGGGGCGAGGGGAATTTCGACCTCTCTTGGACCTGGACTATTTTTACTACTGAAACTTAAGGGAAGGGGGTGTTGGATTTAGACCAGCTTTGCCGATTTGGATTTTTTGCTGGATACCATACGGTGTACAGCACACGGCAAATTTCTCGAAATTCCCCCCCCCCCCTCCCCGTCATACAATAGGTTTCCTGTTCAAATTTCGACTTCTGAACTAGGGATTGTTCTATGACGTCACAGGAACCGTCCTATGACGTCATTAGCCCGCAACTTGAGTAAGAAACGGAAGTTCAAACGATTTTCAATGATTGAGAATTTTGACAAAGTGGTCAATTTTTGGCACATTTTGGTCTGTAACACGGTTCAGAAAAGTTGTAGAAAGTTAAGTAGGGGAGCAAATTGAAGATGAAATTGAGATACAAATTTCTTAGATTTGAAGTATACATTTAAGGTTTCGTGTTTTCACTAGAACAGATTTAATGCAAACTCCCATTTAACTGGTAAGATCATTTTGGCCCACCCGTGCATGACGATAGGGAGCCATGTATGATAGGAGAGGAAATTGGAAAATTTCTAACTTTCGATCAGACCCAATGCGACCTCGTAAGACTAGCCGTTTCCCATCGGAACTGCGAAGTTTGTGGGTTCCCCGCTGTCATTGTATTGCAAAGTGTGCAACGGTATCTAAATTTTTTTTCAATTTTCTTCTTGGGAGGGGGAATTATTCCCAAGTCTATTTCTGTGGGTTCCCAATAAACATGAATCAGGGGAGAGGTTAGGTAATATAATTGACATACTAATAACCAGAGCCCGGATTTTTCGGTACTAAAAATGAAAAGTTTCGGTACTTAATGTTGCATTTTCGGCATTATTGGGTATTTAGAAAAAAAAAAATATATGAAAAAAACATGAATTTTCAGTGCTTTTACAAATTCACGATCAGAATTATTCAATTTACAACCAAAATTGCATAATTTCGACCAAAATAAACGATTTTTGGGGATTAAACTCACCAATAAAAAATTCTAACAATTTTTCCTTTGAACTAAAAATAATATTAAAAAAAAAAAATCTGTATGTAATACGGGCTCTGCTAATAACCATATGTAGTTTTTAAAAAAATTTCTTGTCAGCTCAATGAAACAAGTACCTATCTTTAATCTTTTAACGCATCTGTATTTTCTAATTTTTATTTTTTTATTTTAGTTCATTTTCTAAAAAAATAGAAACTTTTTAGAATGCTGTCCTTTCTTCATGATCAGAGCCCGGATTCCTTGACAATATTTTGTCGAATCATTTTAGTGCGTTTGAAAAGTAAGAAAATGATATAGGAGTATTTATTGGGGGTAGTAGAGGCTGAGCAAAAAAAATCATTTTACCGAAAATTGCCGGAAATAGAGTATATGTCAAAAATGGTGTTTAAAGCCAAATAAGGCCAAAAATAACCATTTTGTTAAATGTCGTCTAAAATTATAAAATTTCGGACAAAATTTGCTTCATTTTTCTTAAAATTCAGCAATTTTGATGAAAATTGGACAGTTTTTTTTATATTATTTTTAGTTGGAAGTCGAAAAATTTTTACGATTTTTTATGGGTGAATTTAATCCCCAAAAATTGTTTATTTTGGTCAAAATCCCGTAATTTTGGTTGTAAAAAGAATAATTCTGATCGTGAATTTGTAAAAGCACTGAAAACTCATATTTTTTTCTTTTTTTTTTTTTTTTCAATAGGTACTAAATAATGCCGAAAATGCAATATTAAGTGCCAAAACATTTCATTTTTAGTGCCGAAAAATCCGGGCTCTGTTTATGATTGTTTTTTTTTAGTAAAATGTAATTTTTTTCCCCAGTACACACGAAAATTCTGATAAAATACGAAATTTTTCACCAATCAAAATTCAAGAGTCGACTAGCAACTCATGGTTGTGCGTTAAACGAAGAAAATAATTGATCGTGAAAATTACAGTACCCAATGAAAATTATTCTTAAAATCTGGATTGAAAATAATTATAATAAAATAATGGTTTTATTTGAAATCTATTCAAAATGAAGATTTAATTAAGATTCTTATTATGATAGGTACATAATTATCAAGTCGGGTACCTGATTACACTGTTAAGCACTATTAGTTTGATCTTCACGATTGATAACTTTTTCAATTATAAGTACATAAAATTTACGGTCACAGACGGTGATTCGCATTTTTTTGCAGTAAACGTCCGGCCTGACTTCTCATTATACTACATCCTCCCTAACCACGAAATTCAGGTACTAAATTTTTCAGTTGATTCACACATGCAAGGACCCGATATTACATAACTCTAAAAGATTATTTAAAAAATTACGAAACAATAGCACGCATCATATACGCTCTCTTACATCCTCAAATGCAATTAGTGAGGTGAAACCTTCGAAATAAAAATTAAAATCTAAAAATATTACAGACTTAGCCTGCAATTCAATCTTCTATCGGTACAAATATGCATTTATTCGTGTTACGTTAGATTGAAAATTGAATGAGTTAGCTAACTTTGGATGAGGAACACCATTCACAACAATAGCGTACCTATTCAAATAAATATGCACACACCCTCTGTATCCTACGCGTGACATAGATTTGGAAAATCGATGAATTAGCTCATTTAAATACACCGCATTGCAGGAAGAGGAGACGGACGAATATTTTTGAACTGATGACGTAAGCAAGGTTTAAACAAGCACGTGCATAATGATGGAAAAAATATTTCCTTTTATAATTTGAACGAAACAAGACCTTCCTGCGATAAGTACCACATGAACCTGTTGACTTTAGACCAATACAGGCGCTCGTATGTTCGTCGTTCTTTTCATCGTCTTACAATGAATGAGAACGCTAACATTTCATATAAAATAATAACACATTTGAGTTTTTTCCCTAAATTCGTAACACTCATTACGTATACGCCCGTGAAATTTACCACTTACCGTAGTATATAATCGCGGCCGCAAATTAAGGTTACTCCGAAGTTCAAGGTCAAATTTACTCACATTTTGGAAAAAAGAAAATTCGATTACTCGTGATATAATAAGCAGAGATACTAAGTATTTACATTGTAATTGCAAAATTGATGAGTAGATAATAACGTAACGAGTTATACCCAGCGCTAGACGTAAAGACGACATAAAGGTTTTTTTTAACGTTAATGTGAGAAAGTTGCATATTGTGATGGAGAAGAAAATTATATACGCGTAAATAAGATAAACACTCAAGGAAAAAAAAAAAAAAAAACGAACACACGTAAATTGAAATAATTGGAAAAGGTCAACAACAGCTGGATACCAATAGGTGGACAACAAATTTTACTATAAAATATGAAATAATGTATCGGTAACGGTTATTAACAGAAAATTCGTTGACAACAGATTTGATGATAAGTACCCACAAATATATAAAGACCTCGTACAATGCGGAATTTCCTGAAACGTAGAAGGGGACTGATACGATCTATATTTTAAGTACAATAAAAATATTCGCTTTTCTCTCGCGTCATGATGCAGGAGTGCAAACGACGAATATTTAGCCCCGTCATCGTCAAACAACGAACTATAAAAAATTAGGGGTCTTACAGCAGAATTTTGAAAAAATCGAATATTTTCACACCAAATTTTAAGAATACACGGACGTATTTCGAGAGCGAAAATGAAATAAGAACTGTAGAAATTAGTTCGAGCTTTTTTTGGAAATTTTCATTCGTAATAGTAGAGTGAGCACAAAAAGTTATATCCTGTAGGGGTATCTACAGATAATAATTACAATAAAGTGCCACAGAGAGCTACTAAAATGAGTTCACTCGAGAAGACGAAGACAGAAAAAAAAAACTCACAGGTTTTTCCTCGGAATTAAACGAAGAGTGGCAGGGAATCTCTTTTATGGAGCACGTGGGATCTGAAAAATGTAAAGTGTGACGTCACGAGGCTGACCTATGACGTCATCGAATCGTGCCGTCGCAGGCCCGGACTTTGAAGCTATATCTAATCGCGTTTGTGTTGCATTTGCAAACGCCGCCTGTCCTCCATAATGGAGAGGTGCGGGTTGCGTATGCATTTAATTTTGTTTCCTCCAACACCGGAATTGACCTTTTCGGGTATAACTTCAGTGAAAAGCTATATCTGATAGGAGGGAACTTGAAAAAAAAAAAAAAACGACGGCTTCCTTAACGAAGTTAAACGAGGAACGCAGAGAAAATGGGATTTGGTATTGAGAACACAAGGAAGCCTAGACCTAGATAAAGCTAGTATAAAGAAGGCCTAGACCAACTATAAGCCTAGTATAATATAGTTCGAGTGTCTACATTTTTCTCGAATTTCAAGCCTCTACATGATAGGGATGGGACTTGAAAAAATTCTGATCTCTGAGCTATATGACAGGAGGGGGACTTGGAAAAAATCCGACCTCTAAGCTAGACGTATATAACAGGAGCGGGACTTGAGAGAATTTTGACTATCAAGTTATATATGATAGGAGGGGGACTTAGAAGAATTTTGACTCTCGAGCTATATATATGAAAAGAGGGGGACTTAGAAATAGGAAGGGTTTCGAGAGTCGAAATTTTTCCAAGCTTTTGGTTGGATGGCGGACGGCGCACGTCAAAATTTTCAAAAAGACCCCATAGAACAGGTTCCCTGTTAAAACTCATCTATGACGTCATCAAACCGTGACGCTACAGGCCTCGCTCCCCACACTATATATGATAGGAGGTGGACTTCACCGATTGTGCGTCACAAAGCTGAGCTATGATGTCATTAAACTGTGACGTTACAGTCCACGCCTCCGAGGTATATATAATAGGAAAGAGACTTGGTAAAGTTTAAGTAAATTTCTCCACTCCATGGAAAAATATTGAATCATGTTTATGACTTTGGGCGTTGCGCTAGTTAATATAGGCCTAGTGCACTTTATATTAGGCCTAGAATAATGAAGAGTAAAGGTCGAAATTTTTCCGAGTCCGCATGAAGTAGTTCAAGGTCATTGACGACGTCATAAAGCGTCTCGTGACGTCACCTGACGCAGATTTCAGACTGACCTCAGCCCAAAGACATATACATGTCAGAGAAAAACTGATCTATGACGTCATCAGATTGTAACGTCACAAGGCTGACGTATGACGTCATCAAACTGTGACGTCACAGACTCCACCCCCCAAGCTATATATGATAGGAGGGAAGTTGGGGAAAAAACTGACCGTGACGTAACCAGATTCACAAGGATGACCTATGACGTCCTCAAACTGTTACGTCACAAACCTCGCCCCTCAAGTTATACGTATTTAATAGGAGGGGGACTTCAAAAAATGTCGACCATATGATAGGAGCGAACTTGGAAAAATTGAGCCTTCCTTTACGATGTTAAACGAGGAACGCAGGGAACCTGCTCTATTGGTCGAATTTCTTTCAGTAATGAGATTTATAGGCCACTATTTAAAAAAACGCCCTATCAATTCGACGTCTAGGGTAGTATGGAACTGAATTTAAAAAACACAAATTTTGCAAAATCTTCTTCTATTATATATGACAGGAATTCACAATTTTTCTAGTCCCTTCCTCAATATTCACGACTTGGAGAACAAAATTGTTACAAGTTCTTCCTATCATATGGAGAAAGAAAGAGAGAAAGAAAGAAAGAAACTAAATTGATAAATAAATAAAATAAATAAATGAATAGATAAATAAGTACCTAAGTAAAATATTCGGCCATTCGGTGAACGCGTTTTCGCGTACACGCAAGTTATATTTTAGTTTTACTGGTCGATTTTCTCCTGCACGGTCACAAATAAATAAATTAATTAATTAATATTAATTATAGTGTTGTGAGGTCGAATATTAGGGCGAGGGGGTGCCGTGTAAAGGTAAATGATATAACATGGCAATAAAGGTTAAAACTTGAAAAATTTACATGTTGAGAATTATGTCGGAAGATTGCGAGTGCGTAAATTGGGCTGTGGATGCAAGAAAATTAGCAGTGAGGCTCAGGAAGCGACTCTTCAGTGCAGAGGCTGAGAGTAGGACTGGAACGTAGTGCACAGAGTGGCAAACTCAATACTAACGAATAAATGGTGTCGAAAATCCAAAATTCTCTCTTCAGCCCGCATCTGACGGCCTTTCATCCTAGTGGTAGTGAACGACATCGGGACTGTATCATTCTATTTTACTAGATTCTAGATTTGAACAAAATCTTCTGTCCCCTTGGACCTGATTTTAGACTTTGCTGAAGCTTATATTAATTCCATGTCCTATAGGTCGTAGATTAAAATTATTAGCAAAAATTCAAGAATTAAGTTCTCTTATACGTAAAATCTCCCAATATTACAGGAATACGAATCCCAAAATTCAAAAGCAGTTCTATCCGAAGAAGGTTCCAGACGATTCTAATTTCGGACTCACTCTGTTTGTTGGATGATACTTTGTGCTCGTACAGTCTAGATGATTTCATCTCCTGTCTCATCAACCTACTTTTAACTAAAGAGGAGCTTCCGGAAAAGAATCGTTACGTTCTCGATTTCCCAGTTAACACTTCTATCAACCTACAGTTTATAGTATCGTAGATTTTAAAAGATCTAAACGGAAGGCAAGGTTGTTGTACATCAGCTTACGCTAATGACCTTCGTTAGTTGAAGTGCATAATTCGAAATTTGGATTAGCCGCGAGCTATGTATAAATCTGTCTGTCAGAATGGGCCTTGGAATGAAAAGAGTGAGTGGTATAAAATTTCAATGGCAAAATTGAAGTACAGAACGTGTCTCGCGCGTAAAAACTATAAATGAAAGCGATACCGGAAATTCGACTCAAGTCAATAAGAAAATTCTATCCAGTGAAACGTGCTCTGTATTACGGATAAGTGAGGGGGAATGGGGAATAATATATCTACACTGGTTATCGATCTGTTCTGATGCCGATAATTCAGCGTATAAAATGCATTATATGATCTGAGGTAAACGACGTTAATATTCTTTAATGTTGTTTCTCAAAAAGAATTTGAAGGCTCGGAAACTTTGCAGCGTAAGTTAATTAATTTTAGTGTATTTTCAGAAAAAGTGGTTCAGTTCACCAACGATTATTGTCCCCCCCCCCCCCGCAAATGAGTGTATTACATTGGATCAATTTTCAGTCTTTTTTTTTAAAAAAAAACTTTCTGCGAAAAATGAAGATTGTGCGTCATGTCTCATAGTGACTACGAGTAATGACGTCAGTATTTTTGGGAGTGCTTCCAGAGTTTGATAACCCACTCTTACCTTTTTCCTACTTTCGGTGAGTAAGTCCCGTAACTGTAAGTCTTGAATAGAGATTTATACTCACCCGTTGATGGTTGAATGGTCGATTAGCCAAAATCGCTTATGTTTTAATCAATTACACGATGATAATGTGGCGTAATGTGAATGGACAGATTAAACTTACCCATAAATCGTGTTCCGAGATTCAAACTTTTTCAAGGGCTCACTGTAGGTAAAAGTCAAAGGGTACACGACCCCCATTTACTCTCAATAATATTCCCTGTTCAACTATAAAATTTCCCAACAAAGGGGAAATTTTTGAGCATTTACGTTCAGCGGAGATACTGATTCTGGAATTAGGAAAAGTATAGTGAAGGTGTGCGACTGTACGACCTATAGGGAGGCAAAATCTGTAATAGAGGGGGGGGGGAGGGGCTTAGCTTAGAAACATTAAATATGTCAGCTATGAAAAGGTTTCATTCTCGTAATTTCTTCTAATGAATAATTTTGAAGAATTACCTTCACGTCTTGTAAAAAGTTTTGAAAAGGGTTGATGGTTCTATCAAGGTAGTTTCTCTGTCCCTAAACTCGGTTCATCATTTTAAATTAGAGAATAATTTTCAAGGTAACAAATTTTAAATTTTATTAAGACTGCCCTTATTGATGAATACTATCTTTTTCGAACTAATTTGACCAAATAAAAGTAAGACACAGGAGAGGGGGTAGGGTGTCCTTTCCTCTGAGCGTGGGACCTTCATGGAGATCCATTTATAAGAAATCGTAAATAGTCGTGGTCTTGAAGTTGTGAAAAAGAAAGTCAGTGTCGTCCCGCTATATTCTCCTGGGCCTGGTTCGGGCCTTGGCGTTTTGAATAATAAGTTGTGTAAGGTTTAATAGAATTTTTTTGTGTATATGTACATCTTTCACATGCTCTACATTGAATTGGAATAACAAGTGTATTCTGCGAAACGATTTGGCAAATCTGTCCGTTCCACACTATTTGCTTTCTCCACATGTTCCGTGTTATTCATGTGCGTCTCTGGGGGTCTGACGTTCTGGTACGATTCGCGTTTGAGGTTGTATCTGGATGTGTTGATGATATTCCACCCCCAGTTACGGTTGACGTTTCAACTCCAGATTCGGGAACATGTGGTTCTTCCACGTTCTCTATATCGCTTGGAATATGACGCGTATTCTGCGAAACGGGTTGGCAAGATCCTGTCCCTTTATTTGCTTCCAGCATGTGTTCAGTGTTATTTATGTGCATCTCTGGGGGCTCTGATAACGACCTGTTGGAACAATCTTGATATCTGGATGATGTTCCACTCTCAATTACGGTTGACGTTTCAACTCCAGATTCGGGAACATGTGGCTCTTCCACGTTCTCTATATCGCTTGGAATATGACGCGTATTCTGCGAAACGGGTTGGCAAGACCCTGTCCCACTGTTTGCTTCTAGCATATGTTCAGTGTTATTTATGTGCATCTCCGGAGGCTCTGACAATGACCTGTTGGAACAATTTCCATTTGTGATCGTCTCTGGATGTCTGGATGATGTTCCACCCTCAGTTACGGTTGACGTTTCAATTCCAGATTCGGGTACATGTGGCTCTTCCACGTTCTCTATATCGCTTGAAATATTACGCGTACTCTGCGGAACAAGTTTGCTAGGTCCTGTCCGTTTACCACTATTTGCTTCCAGCATATGTTCAGTGTTATTTATATGCATCTCTAGGGGCTCTGACGATGACGTGCTGGAGCGATTTGCGTTTGAGGTTGTATCTGGATGTCTTGATGATATTCCACCCTCAGTTACATTCGACGTTTCAACTTTCTCAGTATTATTTGTATTCAAATAAAGTTCTATGACATTGTTCAACGAAAATATAGGCACCATTCCAGTACTGTAACTACTACCAAAGTTGATACTCACCCCCACTGCTAAGGGAGTTTGTGCATAGATTCTTATCCCTTTAAGCTCCGATGGCTCGCGTGCGAATGCTATAGGATCTTCGTAAGAGGAGAACCAAAACACAATAGCTTCGGTAGCGATTTCTACATCAACTTCCCATTCTATTCTTCCTTCACTGGCGTTGTAATGGTGGTAGCTAATGTCCCAAGGAATTGTCGATAGTCTGTTTCTGTGACTAGGGATTCTAATGTTTGAGAGCCTACTCCCTGTGGAACCATTTCTACTTTTTTTATAAATATAAAATATAAGCTCTTCCATACTGATCGAAGTTGTCAGGTGACCAGCTTTTAAGGCAATAGTCCTCATAGAATTTGGAACTTCTTCGCCATTAATTTTGTGTTGTACAAGGATACCTTCTCCGTCACACTTCTCCCAAAATATTGTCACAGTTCGTTGTCTTGATAACGGAAACTCGTCTCTTATCCAGAAATAGCCGTCCATTGTGACCGGAGGTTCGAGGGTCTCCGTATAAACAGAATCGATAAACTGAAATTGTTGCCACGTCTCGTTCGACCAAACAAACCACCCACCTATTAATAGTTCGTACTCGGCGTCTTCTAGCAGATTCTTCAGTTCATAAATATACTCTTTCGAATCGAGAAGAACCAACCTTTCTGGAGATTGCCAGATTTTTTCTCGATCGCAGTAATTAAATTTTTGTTTACGATTCGATGGCGAAGGAACTAAAAGTTTATACGGGGGATATACCATTTGCGAGTTATTGGTTCTCAGGAGCTGCGGAAAGATAGTTGGTCCCTTGGAACAACGTATTAGAAATTGTCGTATATTTGAATCGGTTAGCACCACAGGCCGACTGTTATTCATGGTCACCCTGAAAACGACACTGTTACGGCGGGCTTCAAGCTGTTTGACCCTTGGTATCCCATCATACCATAATTCCACGCTTGATGCGGCACATAGGACAACACGAAACAACCTAGACATCGATGTAAAAAAAAAGGAAAGCAGAGTAAAACCAGAGCGAAAATCGAGCGAAAATTATCATTTAGGTATTCCTGCATAAGTTCCTTAGGCTCAGAGTATAAGTCTAGTATGCTCTATGTTAAGCTAACTAGGTTTTGGGGCCTCATGCACTCTAGTATACTGCACGTGAAGCTAATTAGCCAATGGTATTCAACAGAGGAGAGGAATATAAGAAAAACCGAGTGGAAGCTCGAACGAAACGGATCGAAAAGAAACTTCAATTTCTCGATAGTACTCACCAAAATAAGATGATCGATTTGGGGAACATCATTCGTTCAAAGTGAAATAGAAGATCCCGCTGGCACACAAATGATTTAGAATAAGAAACTTCACACGGCACAGTACGCACTAAAAGTGAAAATTTCTTTCGGTAGTGGACGAGGTCTGAGCAGATTGTGTTCGAGATGACTATCCTCAAATGAACATAAGCAACAAAGTAGACGATCGGAGTTCAACTTAGGCCTGCATTGATAACGAGTACATTATTTATCGTACCTACATCGCCCGTTCCTTATCCGTGTCATTGCACGCTTATCTAACTTTTCCACTTCCTGAAAATCTTATTCAAGAACTTGACGAGCACGTGTCTGTACTGTATCAAAAATATGTGATACAGTAAACAAATTTTTCATTTTAAGTTGCTTCTTCTTGTGAAGATTCTTTCTAGCTTCCAAAGGCCTCTTTTCTGGCAAGAGCACCTCAGAGAGGCTTTGAAGGTACCAACGTAGGGCGTATAATTATAAATTCTATTCAACGTCAACCAAAATTATAATTTTCTCAATGGAGTATATGGCCCAAGCCTCATATTCACACCGCTTTACTCGTCATTGATCATCTCAGAATCTTTTTCTGTTCAAATCAATAACCCCACATTTGGTTCTTTCTGGGCCCAGGTAGGAGCTCTAATGCAATATTCGATTTTCTATGACGTCATACAAGACCCATTTTTCGCTGCCTGTAACATGCACTTCCAGTTCTAAAATTGTGAATCAACTGTTCCTCTCCTACAAATTCAATTTTAAAAAATTGTTCTAGCAGGCCCAAATAAATGAAGATCTTTTTTAGGGAAGGTTTCTTGAAACTCAAGTGCTTCGAGATACGCCAGGTAAGACATTAGCTCTGAGATCAAACTGACGGGTTCACTCGCTCTGTCCGTCCCCTTGTCCCTTTTTGCCCTAGTTAGCA
This sequence comes from Aspidiotus rigidus, assembly GCA_035079385.1. Taxonomy (NCBI): domain Eukaryota; kingdom Metazoa; phylum Arthropoda; class Insecta; order Hemiptera; family Diaspididae; genus Aspidiotus; species Aspidiotus rigidus. Next base: position 216,021 of record JAVHKY010000083.1, on the reverse strand, counting down.
GGCCCAAATAAATGAAGATCTTTTTTAGGGAAGGTTTCTTGAAACTCAAGTGCTTCGAGATACGCCAGGTAAGACATTAGCTCTGAGATCAAACTGACGGGTTCACTCGCTCTGTCCGTCCCCTTGTCCCTTTTTGCCCTAGTTCATCTATGTAGAATTACTTATAATACATTGATATATGAATACATCAAATATAATCGATATAACAGATGAGTTTTTAATTTATGGATGTGCCTGCATTTGGCTGGTATGCTGTATTGTCGGCTGGGTGCCTCACGGCTCTCTAAAGACCTTACATGGGTATACCAACTGATAATTTTCACCCGATTTTCGCCCTAGTTCTACCTACACTTGCAGCGTTAGTAGCGTCATATGTAATTTATATGGGACTTCACTAGCGCTGCAGGTGAAAGTTAGGTAGAACTAAAATGAAAATTGGACGAAAATCATCAGTTGGACATACCTGTAACCTGTGTAAATTCCTTGGGCTCACTTGCTCAGTCTAGTATGCTATAAGTCGGGGGCTTAGTCTAGTATACTGCATGTCAAGCTAATTGTAGCTAATAGTATTTACCTTAGGAGAGGAATACGTAAAAAACCGAGTGATGGAAGCCGAACGTAACCGATCATAAAGAAACTTAGAGAACTTACGCAAAACAAAGCAGAGAGAAAAAAAGAGATAGAGATACCAAAGCGCAACTTTGCTCCCAGAGCCGAGAACCTATCGAGCGTCACTTTCACGGAAGAAAATGAAAGATTCTATAAAAAGGTGTTGAGTACAACCAGCCAGAGAAATTGACACAGTGTAAGCTCAAAGATATGGCAATTATCTGCGAAAAAGTAATCCAAACCATGAAATCTGACGTGAGACCAGAAGGCCGAACCAGCATTGGAAAAGTACTGGTGGATATCCAGGAGAATGAGTCGTGAACCAATATGATAGAACGCAAGTCACAAATCTTTAGATGAAGATGTGACAGTACAACTTGATCTTGACAAAGGTGGACATAGGCAACACGGTAGTGGAAATGGAGAAGAAGAACTTTATTCGCCAAAAGTGGAGTCATACATTGCAGAGAATGGATACCAAGAGCTTAAGAAAGAAACGACCCAGAAATACCATAACAGGCTGAAAACCATGTTGAAAGAGAAAAATGCATCTGGCATTCCCCAAAATTCAGAGGGCTTGTAAAAATCCACAACGCGGGTCGCTCGATGAGACCACCGGTTGAATAGCATTCAATCACCATGTTACGCGATTGTGAAAATGGACGCGAGATTTTTGAAAGAAACCTACCAGTTCGCACCTAAACAAAATTAAGTATTAGAAACAATAAGGGCAGGTTGGTAGAGTGATCGGAGAATGTAGTAATCAAGAGCAATGATAAACTGATATCTTTGGACGTGATAAATATATTTGGTACCGTACCAAAAGAGGGACTTCTCACCCTGCTGCAAACAGCTGACACCATGGGAACCGTGACGGGCTGATGTACGCAAAAATAGGGGAAGAAATCGTGTGCCAGGACATTGTCGATAAAGCAATCGCTGTCACTGATACTGGCAGAGGTATCCATAAATGACATGGAAAACATAATATTGAAAGGCAGCCAGTTAAGAACTCGGTCAAGTGCTAGCCCAGATACTTGGATGATGTATTGATTGTGTGGTCAGATGGACCGATTTCTTTTGAAAACGAATGCGATGAATGAGAGTATCAAATTCACTGTGGAAAAGGGCAGTGAGACAATCAACTATTTGGTCCTGACACTCACACTGGAGAACAACAAGATCGAGAACAAAATCTACAGGAAGCCAACGCACACCGACACCGTCAATAGCACCCCAGGCCCAAGCTAGCGGCGATTCAAAACTTTTGGGAATTGAGATAGTGAAGCAGATCGCAGCAGCCAATGGCTACTCTAGAGGCGTGGTTGAGGGAGTCCTCGGGAATAGAGAAGAACAAACGAGGATCTATGACAGAACAGTGAGAAAGTACTCCAGATCAGTGTCTTACATAGGAGTATACGCACAATAATGTGATACAGGCATTCAGTGGTCATGATGTGAATGTAGGCATCCATAACAACCCACCCATATAGTGAATAGACAGAGGAAAAGGATGAAGGAAGCTTGAGTGAAGTGTACAAGCTTAGCTGCAAACAGTGTGAAGATATCTACATCGGTGAGACTGGGAGAAGGTTCGATATCAGGAGAAAGGAGTACAAAACGTCAAAGGAGATGACAAGTAAAGAAGAAAACTCTGTGAACAGATAAAGATTGCAAAGGCCAAAAGGAGAAAAGCCAGCTTCTTGAACAATGTAATCAGCACGTTTGTCAATAAAAGATTACAGCTTGGTGATTGTACGTGTGAGGAAGAAAAGAACCGACCAATGGAATGACAGCAAACCTGGTAGCCAATAAAAACGTAGCACATGAGCCGATGAACCAATCACTACGCAGTATTTCTTCAAAAATTTTCCAAGTCTGATAACGAGAGGAAGGGGCACTTGCGGATTTTCACATTAATGTGGAGTGCAGTGTCGTCAATAATGACATTAAAAATATCAAATGATCACAGAAGTGTCCGAGCTCTATCATCTCGAATAATATCCTTCCACTCTATTTGCGTATTTCCAAAAATTATTTCCCATCGATTTTTCCTTTTGTAGTTCAATAGCGAAAATTTTTATCTGGCTTCCAAACCTTGCGCGCTCGATCATTTAGATTTTCGAGATAAATTCCCTTTATTCTTGAAATTTCGAAGACGCGTAATGTGAAAACGGTGATGCGTAAAATATTTGTAATTTCCGAATCGTGTGGATGAGTGAAAAATTTTGCGATCGTAAAAGTTTAAATTCGAAGAATGACGAACGTATTTCTAATTCCTTTAACCGCAACGCAGCCGTGATAATGATTTGTTTCTTTCTTCTGTCGTATTTTCACTTCAGTCACGAAACCAGTGAGGAGGTAAAATTTTGAGGCGTTGTTTTTCAATAAAAAAAATTAAATGAATACCTGGTATACATTAATAAATAAATGAGTAGATAAACAGCAGTCGTCGAAGTAAATATTAATAAGTTACCGGTACCTACTGTACCCACGAGACCGCCAACTGAAAACAATCATCATAAGCAATAAACTGAGGATGATTTATTGTTCTTATGCTATAAAATCATCGCAGAATACTTGCCTGATTTCATTTCAGGTACGAAGATAGTTAAATTCGCGTGAAACACAATCGATATATATTGCTAAATTTTCACGTGTGATTCATTTCTGTTTCTTTTGCTGTTTTTTCAAATCGAAACCAGTATAGCTTAATCATACTATTTTTTTTCTTTTCTGGGTGTTGAGTTGAGCTGTTTAAAAAACCATGCTGTCTCTGTTTTTTTTTACAAATGCGAGGAAATAGTAGTTGCTGAAAGAAGTCATTACGCACCACCCCGTCACCCCTGGCGGGCTAGTTTGATCAATTATCTTTTTCTTTTTCTTGTGCTAATATATAAGGAAGGATATCCTACGAGTACATTGATCCATAACAATGGAAAGACCGCGTTTATGCCACCAAGTCCTTCGGACTTAAGGAATTTATCCTTCACTTAATCCCTTTCCCCCTCTGATTCCTAGATTTGCGCCCGTAGATCCGTACAGGGGTGCCGTGACCCCCCAAAGCTTACGAACATTTCGCCCCCCAAAAAATTTTTAACAAGGAAAAAAAAATAATAAAAGCCCCCCCCCCAATAATGTTACGAGAAGAAAGGAAAAAACCGTCCCCCCCAAAATTTCATACGAAGTTCGCGGCACCCCTGGATCCGTACATTTTTGTAGCCTTATCTACTCTACAGGATAGTGTCATGTACTAGACTAGACTAATCGGTGGAAGCCTCAACCGAACAAGTTGGTTTCATCAGTTGTCTTTTTTCCTGACAATATACTATACGATTGTCCCATGCGAAGTACTATATTGATCCACGATCTTGAAAAGACTACCTTTGTGCAGAAGGGGGTATCACTCCACTACAGGCTTGTTTCTGTAATTGTATTCTTGACAATTATAAACCGTAGTTATCGGTCAATATACGAGTACGTTCAGTTTTTATGGTAGAGCTGACACCCGGCCGTGGCTGACACCATAGTAAAGGTAGAGGAATTGAATAACTTTGAGAATATCCAATTTGATGCGCTATTATTTTTTTAAATCGGACAATTCAAATTAACTCTTCGAAAAATCGTTTTTTTTTTTGCATTCACGAAGTTATCTAGTGCCCTCCATTGTGAAGTAGTGGACACGCTATTATTTTTGATACCGGAAGATTACATTTTTTGCTCGGACATTGTTGTCATAATTATCGAGAATCTTGCGGAATAATTTATAAATTGCCTACGTTCGGTGTCCAGCTTGTTAAACTGTAATAATCCGATAAATAAGTAGGTCGTATTGATAATTTAGTCTTCACGATAGACTGATCTCAATACCAGGTTGTGAAAGATTGTATATGTAGTACTCGTTGCAGTATGGTGTCGTATTAGAACTAATAAAATCATTTGGATTTCGGAATTCAAATCAGCGTGGCTGACTGAAGATAAATGAGATCTGTACCTTGTCAATCCCTTATCATCACCCACGAAAACTAATGTTTTTGGTAAAAAATTATCTATTTTGTTTTCCGTGCTCAAACACTTGGTCTTCCTGAAAGTGAATACATTTATCTCTCTCTTGTGCCTGACGATAACCGGCTGAATGATAACTAACATTTTCAAGTACGAAAAAAAAATTAATAAACAAGAAGAAAATTTTTTCTTCGGAAAAAAAAATACCGTGGTACAGGGCAGAAGCTGACATGTCTTTTCCAGAGATAAGAAGTAAGGCATTTTATTTGCTTGCTTCCTGCACTTTGACGTAATATATCGATTTTATCGATCGTATTGAATCGATTCTACCTATCATATCGACTTTTGGTACGTCCATATCGGCCATGATGACGTCATAGTAACTTCCGCTCCTCCCCCTCGTGAGTATTTCTCAACGTACCAAATATATGTTACGCTGATTAGCTGAAGGCCTCACCCTACCCACTCGTTCACCCTCATTCTTAGCCTTGTACAATCTTTTTATTTACGATGTGATTATTTGTAGGTACTCTGTACCGACGGCTAAATCGTTATTTGTAGGTACGTACTGACGGCTAGGGCGTTATTTGTAGGTACACTGTACTCTGCTCTGTACCGACGAATAAAACGTTATTTGTAGGTACAGAGAACATGTTAAAAGCTGACTTTTTCGTCGCAGATAAGAGAAAGAGTATGAGTGAAGTGTTTTGGAGAAGCGGCGGGATTATATGAATATCGAGGATACGTTCGTACGTGAAAAGTATGGGGACGAGGAAACCGTGTATGAATGTTCCACCACTACCTGCACTTGTACCTATTTCAGTCAAAATCAAACGCCGTGCCGACACATTCTGTTGAAGAGAGAGCAAGAAACTGGTTCACTATTGTCCATTTTCAGCGCAAATTTGTTTCATACACGGTATCATCGGAGTAACTCTACAACTTCATCTCAAAGTGTTCTTCCTTTTTGCTCTCAGAGTGTTTCCTCTTGTGAAGAAGAGTTGGATGAGAATGTCCCTGCTGACAGTTCGCTTACAGTATTGAAGACACGCGATAAGTACAACAAAATCTTTCCGATCATGTTGAACATAGCAACCCTTGCAGCTAATCACGGCACTTCCGAATTTACGAAGTACTTGAACGTCATGAAGGAAGTTGAGACTTTGGTCTGAGCTGGTTGTGATGTCACACTGGGAGCTTCCAAACAACTGACGAATGGACCAAGAGTGGACCATAAATCTGAGGACGAAGATACTCTCACTCCACACAGTCTTCTACCTAATACTCAAGACAGTCTCTTACCTGCGACTTCCTCGGGACAGAACAAATTTGGCAACTTGACCTTCCGCTCGAAACTTAAGTCACGAGGACGACCAAAACGTACCGACAGACAGTTATCTTTCAACAAAACTAGGTCTGACAGAAAAGGAGCATCAGATGACCGCCGAGGACAAAAACGTAAAGCAGCTAATGTTACGAAGAGAGCCACTAAACGTATATGCCGTAAAAGAACTGATGACGTCCTCCATCTTGAATGCCCAGTCTGCGGTTTGTCCATCAGCATAGGTGAAGAAGGGGTGATGCTGACAGATTGTTGTATGGCACCAGTTCACGAAGCATGTTTTGAAGAGTGTGAAAATTGTTCCTAAGAGTACATAATAACTACTGTATAATTTAGCTGTACCTTTGACTTATATTTCACTATTCAAATACATTCGCAAAAATTTTACTTTAAATTGTACCAACTTTTGTGTACCTACAAATAGCGCCTTAGCCGTCAGTATATACCTACAAATAAAGTTTTAGCCGTCGGTACTGTACCTACAAATAACGCCATCCTTATTGGCCTCATTCTTAATTATAGGTACTGTATTGTAGACTGATAGCTCACTCACTGACTTCACCCGTTCCTTTGGGCAGTCTTTTGCAAGCCTAGTACAGGCCTATGACGTCATACTACGCCCCTCTTCTCCCTCTCCCTAGTTCCAGTTTACTAAATATCAGGAACGTTGGCCTAATTAGCTCAGTCTGCAAGGTCAGTGTTGATGTCACCAGATGTGACAAAATCGTGAGGGTTTCTTATGACGATTTTCCGAGGAATGGTCCCAGACAAATTACAGTATAGGCCTAGTATAGTATAGTAAACTGTCTGCTAGGCCTAATAAGTATAACGAAAAACTATCAAAAACTCGTCAACTAGTATGTGGTATAATAAGCTTACACTACGCTAAGAAATGCTAGTAGCGAGGGGGATCCGAACGGCCCATGATTGACCGACATTCAGGCTTTTCGGTAAGTAATTTCCACTTTGAAATTCGACTTAGGATTATGGCGTGAGGAGAGGGAGTCTAATGACCTTCGCCTGAAGGACCCCGACTACAAATTGGGAACTTCAAAATATTTCTACTTCTAACAAGGAACCTGTTTTATAGGGCGGGGGGTCGGAAAAAACGTCCTCCGTTCACCGGCCGGCCGAAGCTCGAAAATTTTGCAAGTCCCTGTCCCATCATAAATAGCTTGGAGGCGGGGCCTGTGATGTCACAAATTGATAACGTCATAATCAGTTTTTTTTCAAGTTCCTCTCCTATTATATGTAGCTCCAAAGTCCAGGCTTGTGACGTCACAATTTGATGACGTCATACATCAGCCTTGTGACATTACAATCTATATTTGTGACCTGCGATGAGAAAAGGATGCTCATTGCCCATTGGCGCAAGAACACCACTTCTCTCTGATTGGACATCTAATAAGAGAGAAATGGTGTTCCCGTCAGTGGGCAATGAGCATCCTTTTCTCATCGCAGGTCACACTTTCTAAATCCCACGTGCTCCATAAAACAGGTTCCCTACCACCCTCATTCAACTCTGTTAAAGAACCCGTGAGTTTTTGAACTTGATTTGTCGACGGTGTAGAAAGAGATGTGCTAAATGCCTCAATAAGCCGAATGACCTTCACCTAAAAGTTTTGGTTTGCACAGGAATTTTACAAAAATTTCAAGATTCTAAGTGAGGGGAACATGTATTTTTTACTCGTAGAAAGAATAAAAATTCTCGTTTTGCTCTGATAGTAATCTTGTCGACGTAGATTCTTTGAGACCCTTAAGGACTTTATAGAAAGTTATCAAAACCTCCAATGATTTTTCCAAAAAATATTTTTCTTAAGTATTGTTTTTGAATTTCACGACCCCTTCTATACATGGAAGGATATCAGTTCTCTTTTCACCAGTCACAAAAAACTTATTCTTCTCCGTATTTTGATGCAGAGACCGTATACCATACCTCATTCGTTGACTTTTGAGCGCGGTCAATGAAAATGGGTATCCCGATCTAACAGCTTCTAGATTAGGTACGTTCATATCTGCATTTCACAGTACATTAATATTTTTACTCCCGAAAAACGAACGAAAATAGAGCGCATTTATCACGGTTCGCAACACATTATGTAGGAGGTGTGGAGGAGAAGAGTTTGCTCTCTCATCGGCTGGGCAAGTCAGATACGATCATGAGCGAAAAATTTCAAAATAAACTTACATAACTGTTTTTATGTTTCATACCGTCAAATACTATTTGGTTCAATACCTACTAAAAATGTGGAGGATAATCAATGCCTAAGACTGAGTATTGGCGGGTGAATGCTTATTGTACTTAGTAGACCTTATGGGTGTCTTCTAAATGAAGAATCATCACCTTCGATGTTCGAAAAAACCTCTTCACCTCGTTTTCTGTGATATGTTCTAAATTGCATCATAGCGTAAGAGAGTGCGATGAATGAGACTTTAAAGACTATGCTTTTATATCGTCCAATGCATGCAGGTGCTGATGACAATTTCTCACATCAATGCGCTGTAAGACGAACATAAAGTATGCCTATAATTAACACAGTAATACAGAATTAATTATACACGCGCATTTTTTTTTAGTGCGCCTTCCAAGTATTGTCCGCTGTTTTTATTGATTTGTTTTTTTCATCTGCGGATCGTGAAATAGTATAAACAAGTTTTGTCGAGTCACTTTTCAGTACATAGGAAAGATGCGCGTACTTTTTATGGGATGGTCATAAAATTTCCGTCAAAGGAGTAATTTTCTCTTCCAAAATATCCAAAAACTAGATCATTAGTTCAGTAGGTATTTCATGCATCGACCTGTTCATTACCACATAATATTAGGCGTATCTGTAGTTAATATCTGGGCTTGTGTTCGCGTTGGTCCGCGTGTAGGCATTGATCGTTGACGTTAATATCCCATTACGTTACATTGCAATGCACCGTAATAACAATAATAATTAAATGCGAGAAAATTAAGAGTTACGTGAACGTAATTAGTTCTTTGTACGACCTGTATAAAGTTCGAATAGTATAGAGGATGTCATACATCGTGTCGCATCTTTGTCATCGCGTCGTCTTCATTTTAATCCTGGAGTAACTGCACTTTTCGAGAAATAATGTTGTAACGACGACACTTTGAGACTCGGTTCAACAACATAAACCTGTAATACACGTCGATGTGGAAATTGCACTATAGGCTTGAACCGCTGTCATCGTTATTCTTTTTTGCTGTTTTACGTTGCATTTTGGTACGACAAGATGAGGGTTTTCGAACGGAAAAAGTGTTGTGATAGACAGGAAGTACCAAGTCTACTGAGTTTCTACGTCACAGTAGGCAGAAAAGGAGTCGAATCTCTACCAAAGGTACAATGTGAATTGTATTTCTTCTAAAATACCACGGTACATCACTCTTCGTAATAATTCGTAGCTTTCCTAGTTAGAATCTCGCATGTAATTATGAACTGATGCTTAAGAGAGTACCCCTTCCCCCTTCCTTCGACGGAGTGTCATCACTATGTACTTAGTTGTCTCCTTGCTTCATTTGTTTGTGGAGTTCTATTTATTTCGCCTGCAGTTTTTTCAGTTTGTACAGCCCATACCCTATAACGACCTTCCTGGTATCCTGGTATGACAGTCAAGCGCTAGCGATCGTATACTGATGCACGATCGGGCCCTCTAAAAATCATACATGAACATAAAATAGTCGCTGAGCAGCTAGCGTTACGTTGACAGATGGAAAATGATGCAGCGCAATTATGGAATAGCGTCCGTACTTTAAAAATTTAAAAAGAGTTGGAAATCTCATTGATACAAATAGTAGTAAAGTTATTATCGAGAATCCTTTGATAAAGAAAGCCATCTTGGAACCTAATCTTATTTCTTCCCCCTTTATGGGTTGCCTAAGTACCGTAAAAAGGATACACCTATGCGTCCGGTTGTTTCGTTCGTATCTCGCCCCCCCCCCCCCTTTACTCCCTTGCTAAATTTATATATCGCTGGTTGTCTCGTGTTGAGTAGTATTCTCTTTACTTAGTAAAGAACTCGGGTTCCCTGGCTGATAGGCTGAAGGACGTTAGTCTTCCTCCGGTCGAAAATATTGGAATAGCAAAGGCGTCTCCTTCTCAACAGGTATTCTTGATGAGGGATTGATTGAACTAGTTACGAGAATGATTCACATTTTGATAACTCGGTGGTTCAATCATGCCCTCGTTATGAGTTCCTCTGTTTTTGTTGGTATAGGGTTTAGTAGTCGTTTTCTTCCATTCACGCTTTGAAGATGATTGCGAAACCGAAAGCGCTCGCCGGCTGTGACTTTGTAAAATTCCTCAGGGTTTCTTGTAAGTTTCTACGTATTTGAATATACAATCCCGGTTTCAGAACTTAGAACTCGATGAGTTATTGGCGATTTTCTTGACTTTATTTCCCACGTCTAATATACTGTAGCCAAATTGCATCTTCGCCTAATTCTTGGCACGCAACTTTGCCGTACAAAGTTGAATTGACGTATATGCAAAAATAACGATCATACTCGTATGATGGAAAAGTATCAAAACAAGTCGATAAATGTGTTTGAGAGAAAATCAGATCACTATATAGTTGTTCTCTTACAACAGTTTTCAATTTAGAATTCAATAATAGTATTAACTTCCTTCAACAAGTTCTTGATTGTCAGATACCAGCACATCACAATGTGAGGGCCTCCGTCGGGCGGAGGCACTTTTTGCGGAGATCACGATTTTTAGACGTTTCAGTTCATTGCCGATCTTTTCTTTTTTTCTTTTTATCCTTCTTTTTTTTTCCTTTTTTTTTTTTTTTTTGTATGGGATTTTACCCATTTCCGTAAGAAGGGCCTCCGCGTCATCTTGTCTCTCCCGTTTCCTCTGAATTCAATATTCAACAGATTGACAATGTATTATTGCATCTTATAGAAAAAGAGTTGCTCTTCAATAATTTTTGTTCTTACACTTTTTTTGATTGAATTTATTGTTATAAAGTTATATCCATTCAAAACTTCAAATTCGTTTTTCTATGTTTAATATTTCCTTGCGGAGGCCTTTTTTACAGATACGTCCTCATGTATTTATATACTTACGTCAAAAAATGACGTGTATGCATTCGATCGTAATTTGGACTTGATAGAGCAAGAGTTGTGCACGTGGCAATGTATGGAAGCTTGGCCCGAGAAGGTAGTCGTCATATTGAATCGCAATGGTGATCACGAAATTTTTTAACTCATGAAAAAATCAAGATCCCGATACTATCGAGCCAAAAATCATTAAGATGTGTTTTGGTAACCATTCAGCTATAAGGGATGACAATCCTAAAGCTTTTTCAGAACTTATAACCCATGACCTTCGCGATTTTCTTGGCTTTATTTTCCACATCGAATATAATACAATGTAGCCAAATTGCATCTTCACCTTCTTGGTGCACAACTACTTACTAATACTTGCTAATTATAACAACTATAATCTGTTCACGTTAAGGAAGGATGGAAGAACGTACCTCCAGAACGGAACGGCAGATTAATATTACCTTCGGCGTTCCATTCTCGAGGTACGTTCTTCTATCCTTTCTTAACGTGAACAGAGTAATTATACACACTTGACTTTATACGCATAGCGATCTTTGATTGGCTTCGGCTATCAGCTAACGGCTAACCCAGTCTCATTGGCTATAGCTAACGGCTAAAGAGCAAAAACAACAATTAGTGTATCATTTTACAGGTCTTTGAATAACTATGTCGGATATCATTAGGGCTTGGAAAATAACAGTTGTGACCCCGTCTACAGAAATCCGGCTTAGTGTTCAATTACAATCAGGAGAAAAGTAATCTTCCTTCCCTTGTAAAAGATCCTTTTCTCCTGATCTATATTCAACGCTAAGCCGGGGTTTTGTGGACGGGGTCACAGTTATTAAAACGGTCGTGACACGGTCGTACCGCCGATCAAAATGATAGTGCTCTTGAATTGACCGTTTGACCGTGACTGTTTCTTGTAAAAAAATTATTGACCGGTGACCGCTATGACCGTTTTATTATTTCGGTCAAACCGTCATCATAACTATTTGACCGTAATAACAACGGCCATAACGGTCTGAATGATTCCAGCGACTTTGGGAAAAAATCCAGAAAAGTAGATCTTTTTGCACTTGTGAAAAAAAAAAAAACATTTCTCCGGATTTTTTTCTCGTCATTTCGAGTTTTTGTTTTGAACTGCTCGACTGCATGAATTGAATAACTTATATGGAAGAGTGACAACTGGCAAGTTTAGTGACAACAAGTGTCAATTTGTAAAACTGGTTCTCTTGTATAGTACACTTCCATATGAATGAGACTAATTTTCCTAATCAAAATCAATACTTCAAACACTTGTTAATCATTTTTTATTTAGCACAATCGACAGTGGCGTACTCCATGCAGCCCATAATTTTCAAGAGTTTCTTATTCCTCTTCCTTAATGGTTTTTTATTCTATATTTTCATCATTATTTTTTATGTGTTACAATTGCCATGTGTTTGAATACAATTTGTTCTGGAATTCAACTTTCTAGATAGATAATTTATTTTTACCTATATTTTTGGAGATCACATTTTTTTTCTGATTTTTTGTTTTCTGTTTTCTTTTTTACTGTCACGTTAACCCATTTGGGACTCCGAAAATCTAAAATTCAAATGCTTTAGTTTTATATACTTTATGGAAGATGAAGTAGGTATTAATTTGACTTTTAACAATTAAGATTAAGGCTTATCAGTTTTTGTATGCAAAAGGGGCAAATAGAAATTAATTTCTACTTTGCAGCCTATTCTTTGCCTTCATTGAAAGTTTAAAACATTCCTCTTGTAAATGATCATTTTTTTGCGTTGAACTTCATTAGATGACGCTTGGTAATTTTTACAACTTTTATGGGGTTCTACAAAAATTTCTCATCTCATATTATGATGGCCACTATACCAGCAAAAAGAAAATTGAAAAATCAAAAAATTGAAAAAATTCATGAACAGAAGTGTACGACTCTAGAAGTATTTTTGTTTTCGAGAATGATCATAATGGCGTTCACTATCTTTTGCAATTTTTTTTTTTAGCGTTATTCCAATTAGGTATTTTCGACAGCAATTGACCAATATTCGCGAAATACAGAGCGGTTGCGCTGCAGGTGGCAATTTATAGAAACTGGAGGAAAAGGTGATCGAGTATTTTTCAGATTTTCACGTCGCAAGAAGATAATATAAAATCAGCTCTATCTCTTTTAATACGAATTTCTATTAAAAAGTACGGAGAAGGAAAGTCGTAGCTATAGAAATTTTCTTCCCAGTAGGGCTTTTGTCGGTTATTTTTGGTACCAATAATTGGTTATAACTGTTATGATAGAAAAATGTTGGTCATGGTAAAAAATTGAAAATTCAAAAAAAAAAAAAAAATAGGAAATACTTAACAATATTTTTTGATGTTGTTATCAGCCTATATACATTAATAAATTCTTAAATTGCTTAAACGTTTCTTGACCATTGAACTCTCCAGCATTGCATCGAGGAGATTTGAAGATTGGTACGGCACTTAGATTCACTATCGATTTCAGGCAAAAAAATTCATGGAAGAGAATTTGAACAAACAAAAGTTAGGAAGCGCACCGTAGAATAAATCAATAAAGAAAATTTGTTGAAAATTTTAAAATGAGAAGAAATGGTCGAAGAAAAAAATAGGTAATAAGAAACAGTAGACGAAAAATAAGGGCGTGAAAAAACGTAACAAGGAAAATGGCTAACTACGGGCTACGGCCAAGGGTGGTAAGCTTAAGTTTTACTCAAACATTACGAACTAAAGAACGAGGCAAAAACACCGTTTAATTTTCCATAGGAACGAACGGAGCCGTTCGTTCAACCATAAGACCTGTGTTAAAGACCGTTCTTAGTTCATCATGTATGGTTTTACTTAAGTTTTAAGCTGTAAATAAACTAAAGCGAAACGATTTTTCATTTGCTTAATTAAGCGACTTAATAAACAAAACAAAAGCTTGAAACTTAAAAAAGGCGAAAACATATTTTTTCTGCCAAAAACATGTTTTTTTCAAAAAAACACGTTTGTTTTCTGAAAAAACATGTTTTTTCCAACAAAAACATGTTTTGTCCTTTCAACTTTAAGCTTTAAGCTTAAGTCTTAGGTTGAAACTCGTAAATCTTAAGTAAGCTTCAAGTTTAAGCAAAACAAAATTTTATTTCAAGTTTAGGTGTTAAATTCAAGCAAAAAGAAATTATCTAAGTTTAAGCCTTAAGCTTAAGCCCTATAAAATCAAATTGCTTTGTTGTTATTTGGGGTGCTGGTAGCGATCGCGTCCTACTGTCGACTATCTTATTGAAGTGACCATTATACAACTTCCCATTCGGAGTGCAAGCGCGAAAGAGTCGCGTACAATTTCAATGGTGTGGAAAAAAAGAACTTGATAATTTTCCGAAAGTCTTCAGACCAAGATGAAAATGGTCTCATTTGAAAGACAATTTAAAGGCTAATCAAATTTATTCTCTTCAATTTTTTAATTAAAGCTTTCGTTCCCAAGATATTTTGAGATTAGTTAACACATAGTTAAATGGGAAATTGTACATGGTCACGTCTATATGAGAGTCCACAGTAGCGCGCGATCGCTACCAGCACTCGGAATTTAACTACGTGTTAAGTAATCTCGAAATATCTCGGGAACGAAAGCTTTAATTAAAAAATTGAAGAGAATAAATTTGATTAGCCTTTAAATTGCCTTTTAAATGAGACCCTTTTCATTTTGGTCTGAACACTTTCGGAAAATGATCAAGTTCTTTTTTTCCGCACCATTGAAATTGTAGAGCGCGACTCTTTCGCGCTTGCACTCCGAATTAGGCCAGTCCATGGCCGTCTCTAGTTACAGTCTGTTCCACGAGAGTTTGGTATTATAAACGATAGGCAACCCACGTCACTCACGCTTATTTTACGTTACAGAATGCGAATGGAATGCGGGTTCCCCGTGATTTATAATACCAAACTCTCATGGAACAGACTGTATGTTACAGGCCGGAATATTAAAGCTGGCAACGTCGCGGTGATGAAAAATATGGGGCCGAGTTTTATACACGCTCTTATGCAAAATTTTGGAAAAACATTCGTTGATTTGCGAATAGTATTCAATTCCGAAGGGAAAAAGTTTATAAATACATCGAAAGAGTAAATGATTCTCGATTTTTTGAGCTAGATCTCGTTAAAATTGATCAACTACGAAGCAAGTTATTCAAGTTTTAAAAAAAAAAAAGTCAGACAGAGAGCGAAGTGCAGTACATGTACCGCGCTTCGCCCTCTGTCTGACTTTTTTTTTTTTTTAAACGTAAATAACTCGCTTTGTAGTTGATCAATCCTAACGAGACCTAGCTCAAAAAATCGAGAATCGTTGGCTCTTCAAATCACATTCTCTTCACTTTTTTCAAAAACTTCACCGTATTCGTGTCAAATAGTATTTTTGATGTTCTCCCATAAGAGACTGTACAAATATCGGCCCCGCCCAATGTTGTCGAGTTTCGAATATTCCGGCCTGTAACTAGAGACGGCCATGGCCAGTCACAACTACAAAACATGAATCTGCTGAAAAGTATGTCTTGCGCTAAATCAGAATTGAACCTTTTTTGCGGATCCTTGTTGGGAGTTTGACTGTTCTTATTTTCAGTGCAGCAACCTTCTTCATACTTTCTATACCTACAGGAAACACACGGCGTAGTGCGATTTTTTCGCTGGTAAGTATCTCAAAAGGTAAAAGTATACATTTTTAAGAAAAAGTAAGAGAACAAAATTCATCTGTGTTGTAATTTCCTATCGAAGAAGTAAGATCATTTTGTAATTTTGTTCCCAAAAATTCTGAAATCGCCATCATCAGATAGGAAAATTTGCAGACAAACAACTTTAGCTCTCTTGATTTTTTCATGAAAATGTATCGTTTCGATAAAGCGAAAATTTTGAACTTTACCCTATGTTTCCTATAGAAAAGTAGGTATGAAGAGGTTTTCCGGAAGCGCAACACGATCTGCGGCATGACGGGCAAATCATTAGTCGAACGACTTCCTCTTTCTATTTTCTGACTTTAGCCAAGACAAAAAAATAATCATAAAAATCATACACATCAAAATTTAAAAAAAATATTCGTTGAGTTTTTACGAGCTCCGATTTTTTCGTTTTTTCATGTAATTCGCTTAAACTGTGCGTCATTTATAATAGAGAGTTTCGCCGTGTACGGTAATATTATAGTGCTACCTGTTCCCACATTCATCGCTTAGTCTTCGTATTTCATCGGAAGAAAAAAAAAAAAAAAAAGTAAGCAGACATATCAGACATACAACAGCAACCAGAAAGATCATATGACTATCATCGGTTCTCTCCGTCGGTGCTCGACCACGTTCGCGTACCGAGTTAGCCGCCAAAAAGGTGTACGTGCACGCGAGCAGACGAGGTAAAGCATTATTTTATTCAAGGAAGCTACTCACTACACTTTCAACGTCTGTCTGTTTCTCGTGCATGTTAGCAAACGTAAACAGTGATATAAACGTGTTTGCCTAGATAATTTTATTTTTATAACGTAAGTTGAAACTTGTGCGCGATATACGTGTGAGTGGCTTCGATAAATGATATTTTATGCTACCTAGACCATCGGTCGGCGAACGAACCACCATCAAAATCATCGATAAAAAGTCTAGGAAAATAAGAAAACAACAGATTAGCCACTGCAGAGGCCCGGTGGTGTGTTTACCTGCTGACTATCCTTCGTGTATGTTCGTCACGGTGTTAGAATAATTAACAGTTTTGTGTTCGAAAGAAAATAATATGCACTTGTAAATCGACAACGGCTTTGCTACACACTCGTTTCGCGGCTCTTCAAATCTAGTTTCTTTCGTTAAACGAAAATCATGAATACGAGGAAGAAGTTGAACGTGATTCTGGACGCAGTGGTAGCTATTCACCTGACCTACGCTTCCATAAAGATGTCCAAAGCTGCTATCCCGAAAGACATTCTTCCGATTGACACAGCTTACGGTGGAAAATTGAAATATCTTACTTTTTGGAACGTTGTAAGTAGATAGAGTATATCGGTTTAGAATTGGAGTTCGTGGACGGGGGCAGGGAAGCTGGATGTATGGAAGAGTTGATTTTATCAAAGTTCATAATGTTATACGTATACTATCATGTACTAAGATTTAGAATGTGCAATTGTTAACCTATGGGACACTGGATGGCCACAATCATCATTAGACACCTACGTAAGGTGATTATCTAACGGAATCACATTTGTATGATGCGTTTAGTTCAATCTTAATGTCAATCTCTATAGTGCAGAGACCATCTAGAGCAATTCTATAGTACAGTAGGTATTAAAAAGAAACCATTAGTGGTTGAGATCGAGAAGTCATGGACGAGCTGAATTTTGTTGTAATACATATCGTTAACAAAAGTATACATTCTCTTGGTGAAAGATCTCTTCCTAAAGATAACCTTTCTCCTGGTCGTTGTTTGGTAGATGATGTACAAAGTAAACAATATGAGCAGTCGGTCACCCGTCTAAAGGGCACCTGATTATTGAAAGTTGATGCGATAAATTGGAACGACTACTGCCGTCATGATATAATGATCATGATGTATAATTTTTATTTATACGAGAATCACTCATTGGTTTGTCAATTCTTGAAGATAGGAAGAAGGAAAATGTCTTTTCAGCGATGGGAAACTAAGTATAGTATAGGATCTTCAAGTGTCAGTAGCCGATTTTCTGATGTAATAATATTGTTTCAAAGTTGATGTATTATTTACATACATAAATTTTAATGATGGCCTGCGAAAGCAGAAGCAGAATACGTAACAAATTAGATCAGAAAATCAACCAGGCATGGGAAAACGACAAGAGAGTCTGAAGGATGTATTTAAAAGATAGGTAATTGAATATGCAAAGCCTCGCAGCTCATTTGTGTTCGTTGCTCGCGAGGTCTCTTCTTATGAACCACGTCGATTGAGGCGCGCACAAAACCCGTTTTATAGCGAATTTTTCGATTTCAGTAACTCTAATGACCGATTCTGATAAGCAAGTGGAATTGATTACCCTGTTCGACAAAATTACCGTTTTCTTTGGTTATACGAGCAAAATATTTTCAATACTCGAAACGCCAAATGTGAGGAACCGATCGTATTTAAACGTCGAAGCCCGCAGCCAGCCGAAACTAGCTTGAAAAACTGGGTGTTGGAGATGAAAAGAGTTGCGGAGAGCGAACTCTCTTCTAGTTTTATGGAAGAGGAGGGGGTCTTTTGGTGAGAATATCCGCCGTTTTACCGGCAAATTGTGGGGCTCTTGACCTACTTTAGGGACTTGAAAATCGTCGTCTCTAGAGCTATATTTATGACTGGTCAGGCTTAGATATTTTCGATTCTGAGTAGAAGTCATGGTCGTGTTCCTTGAGATGTTTTACTGAGGGAGACCTACTCGCTGGTTCCCAAGGGAGGGAAGGATTTGACCTACTTTGGACGACCGTAGAGGTATATTCTGTTGGATCTCACCTGCTGCAAAGATTTGGCCTGTGACCTATTTTAGGAAGTTGTAAAAATCTCGAATTGCAATCTTAGTATGCACTACTATGCGGAATTTCTCCACAGCTTGCACTCAAAGGTGATGGATGATAGGTTAAAATGACTCTTCATGTAACACGACATAATAATTTTCTTTTCGCTCTTTTTTCTTTTCAAATTCAAATGGAAAGCCGTCTAGAAGGGTTTTGAGATTGCTAGAGTAGATCTGCCTCTAAATATGTCATTTAAGTACTGAGGAATATTTGAAAATCATTCCTGTGTTATTTATATGGAACTATTACACAGCATCACCTTCGAGTGTAGCCTGGAAAGTGGCGCTCCTATAGGAGCCAAGGACAGGCGAACATACTATATGACTCTGGATTTTAAAAAATCTGGTTCTAAATGTGGTTCTCGAAAAACTACACCAGGAATTTGGAAAAATTTCGACTTGGTTTTGAGGACAACTATTTCAAGGACATATTTTGACTTCAATCTGTATAACATGGCTATAGGAACAGGAAAAATGTTGACTTCGGAACTCAAAATGATGTCGACAGCTCAATGAGATTTTGGACTCTATTAGTTCTAGCGCAAAAACGGGTGACTTTTGATGTATATACGTAATAAATTTGTATCTCAGTTTTATCTACAATTTGAGCCTAGACCAAATTTTTCGCGACTTTCTATGCCAAGTAATGAACCAAAATGTGCCAATTTGCCAATGTTCTTAAAGATGAAAAATTTCTTGAACTCACAAATCTCACTCGATTTTCAATAGTGAAATTTAGGGCCAACTCTGAAAAGAATACTCACATGACCCTATAAATGTTTTTGAAATAAGGAAATTTTTGAAACCCTCGGCAAATTAGTCAACTTTTGGTACATTTTGGTCCGTAAGAGGCCATTCATTAATTACGTAAGGGCCTCAGGGAGAAAAGGGGGGCAAAAAATCTCTACAGGGCCTTACTTGGAGGAAGCGGTAGAAAGCCATTTTTATGTAAGTTTTATTCAAGTTTTTTCACGGTTCAAAATGAGCAAAATTTATCATCAGAGCGAGTGAAAAAAAAATCACGCGTTACCAATTTAAAAATTCATTATTACTAATATTTTCGGCAAAACCTCACGTGAAAAGGGGAAGGAGGTGGTCCAAAAATCTGAAGTATTCTTACGTAAGGGAAGTGGGATCAAAAATAGGCAAAATTACCCTTATGTAATTAATGGATGACCTCTAACTGGGCTCAGAAGAGTCGTAGAAATTTGGTCCAGGCTCAAATTGTAGATAAAATTGGGATAACATTTTCATACATTCAAAGTATTCATCTAAGGCTTTGCCTTTTTCCGTGAAAACAAATTTAGTCCAGAATCCCATCTAACTGTTGACATTATTTTGGCGCACACTGTATAAATGAGTCTAGCGGCTCGGTTGGCGGCGTTAACTCGGTCGTGCGAACTTCCGACCTACTTTGGAGACTTGGAATAATGTCGACCATGCTGAAGGGATTTGACCTGTGACCTATTTTAGAAACTTGAGAAAACCTCGACTCCTGATCTTTACTTTCTGTATGACACTGGACTTGAAGAAATGTGGGTTTTGAATATTGTGGTTCTCGAAAACTTACTTCAGGGACTTGAAAAAATTGTGACCGTAGAGATATACATTGATTTGGATCTACTGTAGGGACTTTGGCTGACCTGTTTTAGAGACTTATTTCGACTTCAATCTGTGTGTATGAATTGAGGACTTGAAAAAATGTTGACTTTGAAGCTATATTTATTCATCGCCTAGCGGCTCGGTCTGTGGCGCTAATGTACGGGCTCGTGCAAACCTCCGACTTACGTATAGTTGGTCCTGACCTGCTGCAAGGATTCGAGCCATGACCGAACTTATGAAAATATCGACTTCCAATCTTTATGTATGACCCTGGACTAGGTTCTGAATTGTACTTATGGAAGACCTATTTTAGGGCTTGAAAAAATTTCGAACGTAGAGCTGTAGAGAAGGCTGTGACCTACTTTGGGGACCAATCTTTGTTTATGACTCCGGAAGTGGAGGAATGTGGTTTCTGAATCGTGGTTCTTGAGGATTTTGAAGAAATTTCGCCCATAGACATATACTCTGACGTACTGTAGGGACTCATTTCGACTCTCCAATGTCTATTATATGATTGTAAAACTTGGAATTGAACCTATATAAATTACGAGTTGCTGGCGGCACGCCTAGCGGCTCGGTCTGCGGTACGAATGCAGGCTCATGCAAAACCCCCGACCTACTTCAAAGACTTCAAAAAATTTCAACAGTAAATTTTGACTGCGGAAGTTGGTTTTCACCTGCTACAGGGATTTGGGCTGTTACCTATTTTAGGAACTTGGAAAAATCTCCTTCTCGAATCTTTAAGTATGACTCTGGATGAGGGAAAACGTGGGTTTCGTTATGGTTCTCAAAAACCTATTTCGGGAACTAGGAAGTATTTCGTTCTTGGTTTTGTTTTACTGTTGTGGACTCATTTTGGGGACTTATTTCGACTTCAATCTCTATGTTAGACTTGAAAAAATATTGATCTTGCATGGAGGTTTATGTATAGGGTATATAAGAGGGGGTCTTGGAAAAATACATGCAAGGAAGGTGGAGTAAAGCAAATGCACCAACGGCTTCATTCTCAAAAAAAAAAAACAAAATGCCGACTTTTTGAATGAAATACTCGGATAAATGTTAAATTAAAATTCGTCCATCCCCCATAAAACAGGTTCTGTGCTTGCCTCAATTGCCGTAGTTATTAAGAGAGAATTTGCGAGCCGTTGCGAGTTTCATAGTTCCTGTTTGAGAAACCGAAAATTCATAATAAAAAAACTCTGAAGTTGATGGGAGCGCTAGAATTAGTGAAACTGAGTGAAGAATCTTAATCCCAGTGTAATTTTCGCGGTAATGAAGATTTCACGTGTAAATTTTGATAAAGCGGGATGAATCGAAGTCCTCTATTCTCAAAGGCAAAGTTAAGGAGAGAGAGAGTACCTTAACGAGTCCCCGGAGTTGGCAAATTGTGCCGACATTTCAGTAGTTCGTATAGACCTGACTGATACCAAATGTATAAAGAAAGGTGGAGGGTTCAATTATAACTTATCGTGGAGAGCAGAAAACTTGTTTGATGGGATTCGAGTTGATAAATTACAGACGTTGCGTTGATACTAGGTCGAAGTTCTTTAAATTTACTGCTCTGAATCCGTACGGAAGAGCTATCTTGGAAAATTTTGAGCTCCGTGTTTCATGAAAGAAGGCCCTAGAATGATTCTTACAGAGGAGAGACTTGAGAATTTTCAAGCTCTAAACCTCGATGGAGGAGAGACTTGAAAAAAATCATGACAGAAGATCAAAGAGGAAGATGATTGGGCATTGAGGGCATGATTTCATCATCTTAACTGAAAAGCAGAGGACAAAAACTAGATTACTCGAAATTGAGAATTTTCTCGAGTTCCTAAATAGGTCAAACAATACCGGATGGAAGATGCTCCCTTCCGTCCTTGTGTAACGATTTCCTGTTCGCAAGCTCGTTTGTCGACAGATTTCCGTTCCACTCCCTCTTACCATTAGATAGCTTTCTATAAAATTAAAAAAATACCACAAATTGGTGCCATCTAAATACGTATGTCAACTTCTCTTCACTGTTCTGTGCGTGATTATTTCAATACTGTGAAGTAAATCAAACTTTTAACAACTCGAATTTGGCCGTGATACCCATGTTCTTTTTGTAGATTTCCATATTTCATCCTAAATCCTCTTTCCCCCTTTCCTCGACGAAGAGAGTTTCATAGTTCATCTTCGATACTCGTTAGTACATTCGTAAGTATGGGAATTTAGGTTTCTCATGAAGGAAATACATTATCTGATAAATTACGAGTATGTAAATATGCTAATGTCTTCCGGCAATATGTTGTCACTCATCCGTTGGATTGAACTTATTTTTCGTTCTCCTCTCTGCCTTATAAATCTGACGAGACATCTGTTTTAAAAGTACGGGGGGGAAAAAAAGGAAAGAAAAGGGTTCGTAGAATTGAGTTGTCTTGTCTATGTGCAGTGGTACATATGATTTAGGTATTGGGAGTTGGGATTCAACAAGGTGTATCTAGACGTAACATAGAACATGTTTTTGAGGCTACGAAGTTACATCATTTACCAACTGCTATTGGTTTCACGTAGACGTCCCGATATCTCGTGTATTATTTTAATAAATTGAGAGTAATGGATTAGATAACAATGTTAATATCTTTCAATTCTTTAGAGAGTTCGCGTTGAAACAAAGGTCATGTGAGAATTTTAATTCTATACGAATCATCGAGGTAATTCGATTCCATATCGAAAAAAGTGTGTTAGGGAAATCCTTTTCTAACAAGAAATATTTTTCCAAAGTACTACTAGCCAAGAATAGTTGAAAAGAAATACTGAGCCGAGAATTTAAATCTTCTTTGTTCCTTCAAACTCGGCTCCTTTCTCTCTATGATATTATTGCCATTTTCTTTATTTTTTATTATATTTTTGAATGCTCATGAGTAGAAGAGTTTTGCGTCGAAAATTTTTTCAAGTAATTTTCTCTCCCACTTTCTGTATATATAGAACGAAAACTTTGGTGGAAAATTTGTGTGAAAAATTCCAAATATTTCAGCCTCGTCTTCTCGAATATACTCGACTCTATTTCAGGGTATTTCATTTGTACCACGTGGAAGATTCCACGCGCATTTGTCGTGTTTCGATTTATCGTATATTTTTCTGTTTTCACATAAAACTTCCTTAAAATAACGTGAGGTCGGCACTTGCTAAGACCTACAGCTATCAAACTCGAATCTTTACACTCCATTACTACTGTGTCTGCGTACGAAAACGATAAACCGGTTGATTTATCGCAAAGTGATTACAGAAACAAAAATACCTTCGAGCCGTCGTAATTAGTGAACTGGCAGTTGACCTGTCTGTTCTGCCCGCGTACATTGTAGGTCTCCCAATTAGGTGCATTCCGGATATTTTCTTTCGGAATTTTTTAGTCGACTCGTGGTACGTCACAGAGGTCTGTACCCGCTCGGTTTTCAATAAAGGTTCGTTACAGAATTATAATATACTACGGATTAGCGACCAACAACGTCGAAAAATGATACCGTAATTCACATTGGTGTATGGGGACACGTTTTAATAAAATAGAGCGCTACATACTTGCACGTCAGTGAGCCAGAAACGTCATTTAATTCTAATGAAATTTATACGGTTTCGATGTAGGTAAAGGTTCCAATTTTATTCCGTCTAATTAAATCGACGTTTCGGTTTAAATTAGCGGATGGGCAAGTTAATTGAATTGCGAAACATTTCTCTTCTCTGGTCAGTCGGTTGCGCTCGTTGTTATTGTTTGTGTTTTAGGCACACGACACTGTCACTCATTGACCTTAACATTGAACGTTTTGAAATGATACCGTTATAGTAGATCTATGCGTATATGTAATTGCAAAATAGTACGTTTTATTGACCGCATGTATCGTAAATTTTTGTTTCAGTGCATAGAAACCCTGTTTTTCATATACGCCGTCTTCGAAAATGTAGTATCCCGTTGCACTGACAATGAGAACAGGCCACTGAGGAAAATTCGTGATTATTGGTTCTTGTCGATTGTCTTCCCTCTGTCAGCGGTAAGTATAATATGGTTGAGTTACCCGATGAAATAACAATTTAAACATAGAAATGAACGGTCAAAAAAGGGACAAAGAACCGGGAGATGAGAAATTGCAGCAGAATCTGGATGAAGATCTAAGTACAGATTTAGAGATTCCTAGCGTTTTAGGTCTCTTGTTGAATCGAGCACGCGGTTAATGTCAAAAACTACTCGAGCTGTTGGACGTTTTGTATTATGACAGGATAGGAGCATTCGTTTTCCCATGTATAACTAAGATTCCTCGACTGCAAGAAGTGCCAATTATAGTAGAGGCAAGTTAGACATTTAAAAAAACATTTTGACGTAACAAGCGGGGTTACCTATGTTGAAAAATGTCGTATTCGGTGTCAGAAATAAGCCCTCAAAAGTCCCGCCCACCCAAATGCTATGGAAAATTTTTTGTGGCACGTTCAAGCCCCCAAATTTTACTTTTTTGCTTATAACTCGAAAAGTTGAAGCTTTAGAGAAAAAAGTTTCAAACGAAAAAGATTCCTCGTAAAGTTTACTATAAAATGCATATATTACATATGAACGTATATCCAATCGTTAGCCTACAATGGTCCTCGGAAGTTGGAGAGTTATGAAAAATATTTGAAGATCGAGATGGCGAATGATGGAAAAATGTAGTTTATCACGGTTTTTAGTTCGACAAATAGTCGCTGTTTTATAGCAAACCATATGATAAATCTTTTTTCTCTGAAATATTTTTCTCCACCACTTGCCATTTCCCTGAAATTTCTCCATTTTATAAAATATCTTCAAGTTGTCATAATTGAACAATATTTCTAGGCTAACGGTCAGACCTATGCTGACGTGTAACGCATGAATTTTGTAGAAAATTGTACGAGGAATCTCTTTTGTTCCAAACTTTTTTTTCCATCACTTGCCATTTCCGAGATATTTGCCTAAAATATCTCGATTTTCAAAAATTTTTCATAACTCTCCAACTTCCGAGGACCATTGTAGGCTAACGATTAGACTGAAAAAGGGTTTTTCAATTGTACAAATGTACTTTATTAGTTGCTTATTCAAGAGTACTTTCGGGTGTTATCCCATCATCAGTTGTGTCGCAACTGGAGAACAAGGCCTTAACCATGAGTTTTTATAGTATAACACTGTGATCTTATGGCTATAACAATGCTGTGTTGTGATTGGTTCACTTCTTAGAAACTTATTCTTACAATAATATGACATTGTGTTCTTATTGGCTAAAACATACTGCTTGTGATTGGTTCGATCTATCGTTCTAAATGCTGCGTTTCTATTGGCTACCTGGATTCCTGCCGTCTCATTGGTTGGTTCCGTTCTTCTTCTCTCGTCCAATCTCTAGGCCAAATAATTTTTCGTTGTCAAATGTGATTACATTGTACAAGAGGCAGGCTTTTTTCCTCTTGGCTTTTGCAATCTCCATTTGTTCCCAGAGTTTTCTTCTCTTTGTGCGATTCTCCACGTGTATGACTTCAAATATTCCCTTTCCATCGTGGTTTTCCTCGTTACAGTGTTTCCCAAACAGTGACTTGCCATCTTCTTTCTCCCTCGACGTTTTGTGCTCCTTTCTCCTTTCTCCCAGTCTCACCGATATAGATCCCCTCGCACTGTTCACAACTGAGCTTGTACACTCCGCTTAAGCTTTCCTTGTCCTTTTCTTCCGTCTGGTCATTGCTGATTCTCTTCACCATGGGTTGGTTATTCTGGATACCCACATTTACATTGTAGCCATTTTTTTTTTTTTTTTTTTTTTTAATACACCCTTTATTGTGAAAATAATAAAAACAAAAAAACAAAAAAATAAACAAAATAAAAAATAAAGATGAAAATAAAAAGATAAACATCACAAAACAAGGAAGAGAAAAACAAAATTACAGAAATTTAGAAGGAAGAGAAAAAAAAAAAAAAAATACAAAAATACAAAAATACAAAATAATGATAATAAAAAAAAAAAAAAAAACAGGGTGTTGGAGGATGGCAACTAGGCCTTATTTCGTTTAACAAATTAGTTATGAATTATGTCAGTCAAATTGTTATGGATTCCGGAAGATGTTTAAGGAAATGAAAGATATGAGGGAAAATGGATAATTCTTCGGATGAGAGGAGGTCAATAGCTCGGAGAGGGGTTGGAAAATTTAAATTCATACATTCTGAATAGAGTTTTTGTCTTAAATTTGGTAATTCTGAGCATTCAAAAAAGTAGTGGTTGATGTCGGCTTTTAAAGGGTTATCTGGATGGAAGAAGCATGCGTCAGATTCTATGAGATTTATGCGTTTGAGGTGGACAGGGAGACGATTATGTCCGAAGCGAAGACGGCTGATTTTGACAATGAGAGAACGAGAGATGTCGTGAAATTTCTGAAACCAAGGAGATGTCGGAAGAAAGGGTTCCACAAGTAAATAGTGAGAATTTTGATTGTTAAATGAATTTGAATAATTTAGAGACCAGTCATCCCGTGTGGAGCGTTTAGCGAGCGAATACAATTCTGACATGGGAAGAAGGTTTGATGAGACCTGAGATAGACGTGCTAATTTAGCTTTCTCGTCTGTAATTTCATTGTTAGTAATTCCCGCATGTGCGGGGATCCAGAGGAAATCAATTTTGATGGGGGAGAGAGAATGGATTAAGGATATAATTGATAGAGCTAATGATGGATTTATGCGAAACGGAACGGAAGAAAGAGATTGAAGAGCGGAGAGAGAATCAGAAATTATTAGAAAATGTCCCATTTGGAAGTTTTGTTTAATATAATAAAGAGCTTGGAAAATGGCCATCTGTTCTGCATGAAAAATGGATGAGAAAGGTGGTAATGCAAGAGAGCAATGAAGAAGCATTGAAGGGATCCAGAAGGCCATACCGACGCCTTCATGGTCCTTCGAGCCGTCTGTGAAAATCTGCGTATGTAGAGGAAAGTGTTGTTGGATGTACGATTCGAAAAGTTCTTGAGAAGTGAAGTTCGGATTTTTGGGAAGTTTATGAATTTTTATATGTTTAAAAAGTTCCTGAAATGAGAAGGACGAGAGGTGGTAGGATGGAATATTAATTATGATGTTCTGAAACCGAAAGATAATAATAGCTCTTTTGCACATTAGAGGAAGTCGCCAAAAGACAAATCTCCAATGATGAAGGAGGTATGAGATATTCTCAGTGAGTATTGAGTTATGATATGTGATACTACGGATTAGAAATCTGTCAGTTAGATAGTTTCGACGATAATGAAGAGGTATTATACCAGTTTCTGCGCAGAGAGCTGGAATGGGAGTGGAGTTTAGGGCTCCTATTATAAGACGAATACATTTGTTTTGAAATATCTCAAGTTTGTTCAGATGAATTTTGCTAGCGGAACCGTAAAGTGTAGAGCCATAGTCTAGTTTAGAGCGGATTATTGCCTTATAGAATAGTGTTAATATTACTGGGTCACCACCCCAACTAGTAGGGGATAGCATTTTTAGGAGGTTTATATAGGGGCCAGCTTTTGAAATGAGCTTGGAAATATGACGATTCCAAAGTAATTTGGGGTCAAGAGTAATGCCAAGATATTCCATGGTCGACACTATAGGAAGTGGGTCATTGTAAATAGTTAGTATTGCATTTGTAGGATTATAGGATTTGAGAGAGAAAACCATCGTAGCTGATTTAGCAGAAGAGAAGGTAAGATTCAGCTTTCTTGCGTTAGCTGCAATTTGATTAATAGCACATTGAGTTCGGTTGGCCGCGAGCGAAAGGTTTTTGTTAGCTGAGAAGAGGACTATGTCGTCAGCAAAAAAAACGGATTTGACTTCGACTATGTTTGGTATGAGAGATAACGCATAGATATTAAAGAGTGTTGGAGATAATGGAAAACCTTGAGGAAGGCCAAGGAATGAGTTCTGTTGTGAGACTCCGTTGGGAGAGTAATGAAAAATGCGACGGTTAATGAAAAGGAGATTGATGAATTGTACAAAATGAGCTGGTAAACCAATTTTGATGAGTAATTTTGTTAATGTGGGGATGTGAACGTTTGGGTACGCTGAATCGATATCTAGAAAAGTGGCAATGAGGTAAGCTTTGTTCACAAAAGCTTTGTGGATTTCGGTCGTTAAAGAACTGACTGCGTCAATCGCACTACGCCCTGAGCGAAAGCCGTATATGTTGGAAGGTAGGATGGAATTTGATTCCAGCCAATGAATCAATCTTTTGTTTAGAATGGTGTCCACTAATTTGCGGATGCAAGTGGCCAGAGCTATAGGTCGAAGTTTGGCAGTGTTCTTTTTGGGGATTCCGATGACCCTGGAATGTCTCCAAATATCTGGAATCAGTGATTGTGTCCATAGAGCGTTAAGAATTCTACATAGGATTACCATTGAAGATACGGAAAGATGTTTTAGCATTTTATAAGAATTGTAGCCATTGAACGCCTTTATCACCTTGTTTGTGTACTTTCCTATATATGGTATCGATCCGGAGTACTTTCTCACTATGCTATCATGGGTTCCTTTCTTTGTTTCCATTTTCCCAAAGACTCCCTCCACCACACATCTGCGGTAGCCATTGGCTTCTGCGATCTGCTTTACTATCTCGATTTCTTTCCTCTTCTCTTCGTTGTTCTTGAAGATAGAAATTGCCCGATAGCAGTAGTTCTGGATTGCCGCTAACTTGTACCTGGGGTGGTGGTAGGAGTCATTTGGAATGATGGTGTCAGTATGCGTCGGCTTCCTGTAGATTTTGTATTCTATCCTATTGTTCTCCATTGTGAGTGTAAGGTCCAAATAGTTGATGGTCTCATTGCCTTTTTCTACTGTGAATTTGATGCTCTCATTCAGCGCGTTCATTTCTGAAAGGAATAGATCCACCTGTCTATAAGTGCCTGACCACACAATTAGGATATCATCTACATATCTGGCCCAGTGTTTGATCGAGTTTCCGAACTTGCTGCCCTTCAATATCTTGTTTTCCATATCATTCATGAATATCTCCGCCAGTATTGGTGACAGCGGTGATCCTATCGCAAGTGCCCTTTCCTGACTGTAGAACCTGTTATTGAAGCGGCAGTAATTCTGGCTCAAGATCTCCTCCACTATGTTGGCGTACTTCGACCCATCGGGGTTCCCATGGTATCTGTTGCTTTTGAGCAGGGTGAGAAGTTCCTCCTTCGGTATGGTACCAAACATATTATTCACAGTCATACACGTATAGAGAATCGCACAAAGAGAAGAAAACTCTGGGAACAAATGGAGATTGCAAAAGCCAAGAGGAAGAAAGCCTGCCTCTTGAACAATGTAATCACATTTGACAGCGAAAAATTATTTGGCCTGGTGATTGGACGAAAGAAGAAGAACGGAACCAACCAATGAGACGGCAGGAATCCAGGTAGCCAATAGAAACGCAGCATTTAGAACGATAGATCGAACCAATCACAAAGCAGTATGTTTTAGCCAATAAGAACACAATATCATATTATTGTAAGAATAAGTTTCTAAGAAGTGAACCAATCACAACACAGCATTGTTATAGCTAGCCAATAAGATCACAGTGTTATACTATAAAAACTCATGGTTAAGGCCTTGTTCTCTAGTTGCGACACAACTGATGATGGGATAACACCCGAAAGTACTCTTGAATAAGCAACTAATAAAGTACATTTGTACAATTGAAAAACCCTTTTTCAGTCTAATCGTTAGCCTACAATGGTTCTCGGAAGTTGGAGAGTTATGAAAAATTTTTGAAAATCGAGATATTTTAGGCAAATATCTCGGTAATGGCAAGTGATGGAAAAAAAAAGTTTAGAACAAAAGAGATTCCTCGTACAATTTTCTACAAAATTCATGCGTTACACGTCAGCATAAGTCTGACCGTTAGCCTAGAAATATTGTTCAATTGTGACAACTGGAAGATATTTTATAAAATGGAGAAATTTCAGGGAAATGGCAAGTGGTGGAGAAAAATATTTCAGAGAAAAAAGATTTATCATATGGTTTGCTATAAAACAGCGACTATTTGTCGAACTAAAAACCGTGATAAACTACATTTTTCCATCATTCGCCATTTTCGAGATATTTGCCAAAAATATCTCGATTTTCGAAAATTTTTCAAAACTCTCCAACTTCCGAGGACCATGGTAGACTAACGATTAGACGTAGCTTCATATGTAATACATGCATTTTATAGTAAACTTTACGAGGAATCTTTTTCGTTTCAAACTTTTTTCTCCAAAGCTTCAACTTTTTGAGTTATAAGCAAAAAAGTAAAATTTGGGGGCTTGAACGTGCCACAAAAAATTTTCCATAGCATTTGGGGGGGGGGACTTTTGAGGGCTTATTTCTAACAACGAATACTACATTTTTCAACCCAGTCCCGCTTGTTATCTCAAAATGTTTTTTTCGTCGCTGTATCTGTCTAAATTGCCTATACTAATTAGTTCTTTACAGATAAGAAGGTATCCCATACTTTTTCAAGTCCCTAACCTGAGTTAGTTTTAGCTTTCCATTTGCTTTTTGGAGATGCAGTGCTGTTCATATACATATCTTGAAATTGAGAATTTTTACAAGTCTCTGAACTAGGTTGAACCCTTCTCCCCTTCAGACACAATATTTTTGAAGTTCCTAATATGCCTCGTATTATAGTCACAATTTGCCTAAGGATAGCAAGGTAGCGAAATTTGGATGCTTCTCTCAAACAGCCCTCCGCTTAAAGCAGGTTCCCTTTCAATTCAAGCCGAGCGTAAATCTATGGTCGCGGATGTGAGAACCTCTTTGGTAGTGCATGTATGATGGGACATTGATACAGGTTTTGTTTGAGACGTGTCTGTACGAATTAACCAAGCTCGGACAATCTTACAGATAGCGTCGCGCTGTGTTCCTTCTGGGTGGGGAATGATGAAAACTTGAACCAAACAATGGCGGTACATGTGAGAGCAAATTTGGCTTTTTGATGTCCCATGAAAGATGTTCACAAACACAAATCTTGCGAATTAGATAAGATGACAAAACCTTTTATTCGGCTTCATTCAAAAGTTATTCCAAATTTCACACTTTTCTCCCATATATCACCACAATTTAAAGTTCCCGTTTTCAAATTCGTTAAAAGAATACCATTACTGTTGAACGAACCGTCTGCGTAAGTAGCGATCCTAGTGGATGGCCGACCCGAATGCTAAATGGGTGGGTGTAGCGTGTATTGACTGAAACTGCTAGCAGTAGTCTTCTTTGAGTGAGAGCAGACCTCCTGGACTACAAACTTTTCAAGCACAGTAGGGTCGTGTTCCATTGAGAATACTATACGAGGTCTAAGAGAAACTCTCTACGAGCAATAAATAAGAATCATGTATCTCTTATGCAGAACCGCCTTCTTTGTCGGAATTACTTCTGGAAGGCTAAGTCGTATTCTAAGGTGAGAATTTGCAATGTAGGTCAATAAGATAGTTCGGCACCAGCAGGTCCGTGGAGAGCCAACGCGGGCTTGGGGATTGGATATTTTAGAAAGAGTTGACTTGTATCTCCGAGGATTGCATTCCTATTGGGAAGTAGATGTAAAATTTATCAGACTACTGGGCGCCCAGCAACCATGGGCCCAAGGGCGAAGTACCTTCTTGGCGCTTTCTCGCTTGGCGTAAGAACCAGGAGCGTTACTTTAGACTCTGAAGTCCTTTAGGTCAAGAGGTCGTAGACCATACCCAGCATAGACTAAGCTTAGTCCCAAATCATTAAATGCAAGACATGATAAGAAATAGGGGCAAGAGGGAAGAACCGCACTCTGCTGTCTATTGCATCCCATCCTCCCTTCCAATCAAACTTATTGTCTTTACCAGGTCCTCCCGTCAACAGTTTGTACACGTTTAAAAGGCCGCAAAGTTCAGTCTATACTAGTTTTTGCTTGCGAGGCTCGCTAAGGACGAGGATGATCATTCAACTTCAATTATCGTCCTAACCTAGAACAAGTTCGTATTGAGTGGGACAGGGATGACCTAGTAGAGGAAAACTGCAGGAAAGAACTCGGTTGAGGGAAACAGTGGGTAGACAGATTCAAGAATTGAGAATGGGGGGTAGGGTTTCAGAAATTTTTCATATTTTCAAGGTTATTTCCGAGAAGAAAAATTCCGTGCTGCGGAGGAGGAGGAAATCGAAAAAGATATGAAACTGCCAAAACTTGTTGCTGCCGCGGCTGAAATTAATTCACTGTAAAATGGATTGTCGACTCAAAAGGGAATAGATATTTGTAATTGAAGGCAAGTTTGATAGTCGTGATTGTTCCTGGAGAAAAGGGCAGTGGATTATGCCCCGAGCTTGAACCAAAAGTTACTCGCTCCTTCTTAACCTGAGGTTTAGGAAAGTCCTTGACAGCATTTTACGATTGATTTCCCAAAGAAATGAAGTTGTGTACCTTGAATTTATAGAAGTTGAATGTGGGCCCCTCTGTAGTAGCTTTTAAGTCTCATGCAGCCGTGGGCTACGTGTTTGAAGAAAATTCTTTATTTTTCATCTCGAGAGGAGGCTTCTGCCGAATGAGTTTTTTTTCTTCATGAGCTTCTCAGGAACATAGGCTTTATATTGAAAACAATGATTCCTTAGTGTGGTATTTCATTCTTGAGGGAAGATTTCGGAGACGATCTGACCAAAGTTGTTCATCTGAAATAGACTGGTAAGGTGTATAGATTTGAATAGATCGCTCATCAGCATTTACAGGCTCTCAAAAACTCACATATTTTTAATGTTCTAATTTCCAGAGGTGTATCATTGATATTTGGTAACGTTTTGTTGTTATTTTTGTTCTAGTTCGTATCCGTTACGTTTTGGGTACTGTGGGCGGTAAATCGAGAATTGGTGATGCCAAAGGCGGTAGATCCATATTTTCCGTCGTGGTTGAATCATTCAGTCCATACGTTCATTTTAATATACTCATTTTTGGAGCTACTCACAACATATCATAAAGCGACGGAGCCAGCCATAAAGATTTGTTACGGTCTCTGGTTCGTGACAGTAACCTATTTACTGTGGTAAGTTAATCATCTTGGTTTGAATCCGATGTCCCGAGCGCCTCCATCTTGGAATTTCGGATATCATAATTTTGTTCACATGTTGTCCAATTGTGTTCAGCAAATTTTAAATTTTGTTCACCCATCATACTCAGAGGGGGTTTTGGGTGTTGTGCCGGTAGGCCTGGTCAAGTTCTGCCGCCTCGTTTTTTCTTTCTTTTCCAATTTTCTTGACGTCCCTTTAAAATATTCAAAATTTGCCACCCCCCAAAAAGTGCCGCTGGAAAAACCCCATTGATCATACTCCCATCTTCGACATTTCAAATTTGGGAGGTTGGAGAAATGCAGTCCCCCACCAACGAATTTTGGATAGAAATCGGTGTCATAATTTTGTTCCTATTTTGTTCAATTTTTTCCAGGAAACATTGGTTTCTGTTCACCCATCATTTTCCCGCTGCATACAATAACATTGTGGAGTTCAAAGGCATGTACGCTCTCCCCGTCCCTCATTTTTAAAATTTCGATCAAAATTTGCCCATCATTCTCTAATTATTCACATTCTATATATTTTGAAACCTATGGAAGTGAAATACCTCTCCCCGCCCTCTTTCTTCTCATCTTTGAACAATCATAATATTTTAACAGGGAACCTGTTTTATCTGGGGGAGGGGTTGAAAAATAGCTTGTGGGCGAGGCCTGTGACTTCACAGTTCAATGACGTCATAGATAAGTTTCTTTTTTCAAGCTCCCTCCTATCATATATAGCTTGGGGGTGGGGCTTGTGACGTCACAGTTTGATGACGCAATAGTTCAGTCTTGTGACGTCACAATCTGATTACGTCATGGATCAGTTTTCTGAAGTTCCCCTCCTATTATATATCGGTTCTGTGATGTCAAAATTTGGTGACTTCGTAGATCAGCCTTATGACGTCACAATCTAAATTTTCCAGATCCCGCGTGTCCCATAAAACAGGTTCCCTGCCACCCCTCGTTCAACTTGTTAAAGAACCCGTGAGTTTTATTCTATTCAATTTTGAAGGCTAAACTCGTTAGTTTTTCCAATTTGAATGGAATTTTGAGGTCCGAGCGGATTGATTTATCTGTGCTAAATTTGTACTGGTTTGTACCTTTAGGTTTTGACAGGGAACCTTTTCTTTTGGGAGTCTTTTGAAAATGTTGGCGTCCCATAAAAATTGAACTCCTCGAATAAAGAAATTGAGGCTTGAAAAAATTTCGACTTTCGAGCCATCATGTATACCTATGACAGCAAAGCGGCTTCGGAAAATTTCGACCTTTGAATTATATAAGTTGGGAGAGCTCAGAGCTTCACTTGGAAAATTCTGCAATCTCATATAGTTTGATGGTCAAAATTTTTCCAAGTCCAGAACCACTAAACAACTGCAAATCGAAATTCTTCCAAGTTCTCAAGCTATGTATGATGGAAGGGCACTTGGAAAAATCTCAACTTCTGAGCTACATATGACAGGAGAACAACTTGGAAAAATTTCGACTTTCGATTCTCATCAGTATCAAATAAAATTCTCTGTGTTTTGTCAACTTCGTTAAGGAGAAGCCTTTGTTTTCTGTTGTGGTCTCACGGCAAGAGTGCTCCTAGTTCAATCGATGCGGGCAAATTTATAAAATTCTTCTCGTTCTTAACGATGGAAATAATGTCACTGAGAAGATCGTTTTCCGAAGTGTACTCGCGGTGAATGATCGATGAGAGCCCCTGGTTTGATTGAAGCGGACAAATGTACGAAATTGTCGTTGTTCTTAGCAATGGTGGGAAAGTTACCGGGATTGTTCCCTGTTGTGGACTTGCAATGAGAGATCTGCCACAGCCACGTGTTCAATCAGGCCGGACAAGTGTGTGAATACTCGCCTTATTTAGAACGATGGATGGAGAGGCACCGAGAAGCTCCTTTTCGGTTCTGTACTCGCGGTGAGAGATTGACTAAGGCCCTTGAACTTGTATCAAATACAAAGCTTCTGACTCAACATCATTTCAAGCTATTGTTCCTTATCTCTGAGGTGTGGGTATAATTTACAATGTCTGCAAAATCGATGTTTTTCCAATGTTTCTATTTCCATTCATTTATTTGATATTGTCACCATGGAGAAAAAACTGCGATAATTGAAATCTTTAGTACTTCAATTAATAACTTCCCGAATCGTGATTTATTACTACATACTTGTTTTCGCTTTCAGACGCTCTCCGACAGCACTACAAAAAGACAATGAAAATTCCACAGTAGTCTGTAAAGGTATTTTTAGTATCAAACTTCAGGGTTGTTCGCTATCTCAATTTCCGGTTTCTCGTAGGTGTCAACCAACAGCGGGTGTCTTAATTTGTGGGCTTAAAACGTTACGACTTCCTCATTTTTTAAAGTATTCTTTTGTTTTTTTTTTGTACTTTGTCGCAGTACACCAAGTGTGGCCTTCGTCGAAATAAATTGTGAGTATTTTAATGACCGCATTATTTTGAATTACAGGTGTATTTTCGTATGGTACCAATGTAATCTGTGGGTCTATCCAGTGCTGGAAGTGTTGAATTGGCCCGGAAAAATAGCGTTTTTCGCGTCCTGTCTGTTAATGGCTACACTATTCGCCTACATCGGATATAATATAAATAAATTTGTATGGGGCAATAGAATTCAGGTAAGAAGCATTCATCGGCCTAGATTCGGAAAGCCATGATCAAATTGATGTACATATTGTTTTACACTTGTCGAGCTTTTCTTCGAGTTATCTATAGCGATACTCGAATAGCTTTGTTCGTGAATCATAACTCTAGGTTTTTTGCTTCTCGAAACCATCTTTCGCGTTTCTTCTTTATCGTTTATATGGTGTGGTAACATTTTCTTTACATCTATCGAGCAATTTTTTACCACGGTGCAGCAAATGATGAAAATTTATTTTCAGACTGTGTTTGATTTTAATTGATCACTCGTGGTGTAGTATTCAATCTTATCGGTAGCGATAGTGGAACCCGTAGAAATTTTATTAGTAGGTACATGGTAACCGTTTGAAACTTGTTTTTCTCAGATTGAACAAGTGTGTGACATAGCAATTACATTTTTCACGAATTTATCGCGGAATTCATCTATTGAGTCGTTTTTCCTTCCTGGTCATCCAACATCTCCTAACAGTACTTCAACGTCCTTTTTTAAATTTATCTTTATCATAACGAAGCGGTTTTTGGGATACTCTGCCAGGATAATTAATGAAAATATATACGATCTAGACTACTGCACGTCTCTCTGCTTCGTCTTCGGTTGCTAAACAATTAGGTATTCATGAATATTATTCAAATTTTCTTCACCTCACGATGTACACTCGATAGTTCCGAATTCTCAAGCTACTTGTACGTTACAAATTAGATTTTGAGTAGAATTAAGTACATTCTGTTAAAATCCTGAATCTTGTAAATTTATCTTCAGACCTTTTCCTCCTAATCATCCTATTTCAAGTGGTACGGATAAATTACGATATTTTGAATGAAAATAGCTCCTATGTCTTCCGAATTTTAAAATCATAATTATGATGTTGATTCGTTCTGATTTTAAATCATTCGATTCGTTTTCTGTTTTCTTTTTTGTTTCCCTGTCGGTATTAATGAGAGAATCAACAAAATTAATGTACCTCAAATTATCCCTATTGTTTGCAGGCGCCGTCTTCCCAACGACTTCGCTCAAATGATTCAAATTACTTTCGATTCTATTTTCCTTAGTCCAGAAGTCCATTTAAAATTTTTCAATATCATCCGTTTCTGTGTTTCAAACATTAATTTTTTAAATTTTTTATTAGAAAAAAATGATGTAGGTATCTTCTGAACTTTTAGTAATCTAGAATGATATTGTGGAATCGAATCGTTTGATTATGATAGATACTTATCGTCGGTTACCAAAAAATTTGATTTCAAGTAATGACATTGAATGTTCTGTGAATGCTGATTTTGTAGTATTTCCATTCATATTTTGTTCAGTATTTCTTGGAAGATTTTTCCGAATCATGGTCTCGTTGTACTTCTGAGGTTCATTCAGACGTTTAAAAAAAATGATGACCAAAGCATCAAATTCCAACAAACTATTAGAGAGTAGTAAAAAAAAAATATTATCAATCAATTTCATCTTCGTTGTAGATTCTAGTAATTAATTTTAATTACTAAGGAGATGCTTATGAGTTCTAATTCTTAGACATTTTGCTGCAATAAAACATTTACACTCCTGGGAATGATATTTATATACCTATTTCTCATTTCATTCGGTTTGACGTTTGCCGAAATTTGTATCGCACTTGTATTCGTATAGTGAAAATAAAACTTAAAATTCCGACATTCAAAAGTATTTGGTTATTTTCACATGTCATTGATTCGTGAGGAAAAAAATATACCGGGACTTCCTAAAAAATTGCGAAAACACGTCATTTTTGTTAAAATGACTGAAAGTTCGATTAAAAAAAAAAAAAAAAAAAATGTAAACAAACCTGACGTGTAAATGGCTTATTGGGTGACAAAAGAAAAAGAAAAACTTGGTTGCTCGAAAGAGTACGCAATTAGAACTCTTATCGTACGACGAATTAGGCTGTGAATTTCCTTCGATTATTCTGACTATAAACCGACCTGTAAAGTTCTATTTAATAAATGGTTGATTTTAATGTCGATCAACAAGTAGATTTTCGTGAGTTCCTTTGATTTTAAGAAGTTTTCTTTTGCCCTAGTTACTAGACAATGAAAATCAGGGATGACTTTTAATAATAATTTGTTTTTACTTTTTTCTCTTTGTTGTCGCTGCTTATTATGTTGGTTGCTTAACGCTGGAAACATAGTTTTTTTTTTTTTTTTTTTTAAATAACCTCTCTCATATTAGATAACATCATAATCACCTTATTTACCGCGTGCAAACTCGATTCTTCATACATCATGGCAATACTTTGGTAGTTCTAATTTAACAAGCTACATACTAAGATATTTGTCCAATACGCTGAACTTCTCATTTCATCTCTTCCTCAAAATTTCAGTAGATATAGCCGATCTACATTTTATTTCGTATTTAATTTACAGAAAAATTCAATGCAGTTGACCACGTAATCAATTCACCTAGTTGGAAGCCTTTGTTCGTGATTTGTCTGCATGATCCTTGATTGTAATATCCTACAAAAATGTTGTTTTGCGTTCTGCATGTAGCACTAAATTGTCATCAGTCATCTATAGATTCTCGAGAATATTCTCAGTTTCGTAGAGATTTTTTTTTTGTGCCATCCTTTCTTGTGTTGTGTTTAGTCCTAATATAATAATACCTTTGCATGTACCAGTGTTCGTCCTACCTTACGTTTACTGTACATACAATCAAATCCTTCGAGCGTACATAGTGTGCCTTATTTAATGATTGCGTTTCCGTAATTAGTTGACCACCCCTTGTTATAATTTATATTCTCTAATATTATTTTCATTAGTCCGCTAGATTCTAATTGCGTAATCAAAATAATGTTTACAACAGTCAATTATTTATTATGCATATTTTTTGAGAAAGTCAATCGCCAACTCTTCTTGTCCGTATTTAAGATGATAGTTTTAATTGTATTTTTTAAGTTATCTTTTATCGTCGAGGATGGTCGCAATTTTAATTGTGGTTATATTATAAGATGATGATGATGACCCTCATTAGTGTCTACCATCGTCGTTTTTTCGCCTCGTTTATCTACCGATCATTCTTTTTATCGAGATGTGTATTATTTATTTATTTATCGGTCTATTTATTTGTCGAGTCACTCGTACAATCGAGTATTTTACCATTTATTCTCTACAATTTGTATCTCATGAATTCGCAAAATGAGCGTTTTCTGAATCTGCATCTTTGTCTCGTATTGTCGCAAATGTGATATTTTAAGTTTTTTTTTTTCTTTTTTTTTCTTTTCTTTAAGAAATAAATAATTTTATTTGCGTGTTGTTTATTATATCCCGTTGTTTCAATGTTGACGTTCCAGCGTGCACATGCATTTAGAATTGAAAAATTAATGTATTCCTCGCAATGAGAGAATGTATTGCTTTTTTGTTGATTATTCATATGCGTGCACCTACTCTCTGTATAGAATACCTTATTTTGCTCACTTCTACCGTTGTTTTTTTCTCAATACCTATTTACTGTACTATCTTTCTCAATCTAGAGATTCTCTTCTTCTCTTCACTTTCCTCAAGTGCTTCTTTTTTTGTTTCACTTTCTTTCATCTCTGCTGAAGAATATAATTATGGGACCTAACAATGTCATGTAATTTGCTAGACAAGTGGGACTTTATTAATGGTGCGCGCAGAAGATTTTTTTTCCTTTTAATGCAGATGAAAAATCTGTGAATTCATACCGGTCTGATTTTGATGGTAAAGACGACCGAAACTTGAGTTTCTATTATTTTACATATTTATTTTCCTAATATTCACCTTTATTTCTTCGAATTTCAGGTGAAATCAAAGAATAAGAAGTCGTCGTGAGTTCTGCGAAGATGATACGCATGCACGTGATGAAGATCGTCAGATACGCTTAAAGAAATTAACAGCGATATTTTCGACTAGAGGTACTTTTGAAAATTTTGAAAGACTTGTGCATTGAAAAAAAAATCGAATAAAGTGATTTTCATCTTTGGTTTTGATCACGTTTTGATTGTTGTAGCAATCCGATAAAACTTATCGAATCCTTATGAAAATTGTAGACTTGTAGACCACTATTCTGCTTTTCAAATATTTATTAAAATGAAAATACAAATAATATGAATACTAAATTAATACACATGAAAAGTACCCAGGAACTGCATTGTGTTTTATAGCACGTTATATAGTCGTTAAATTGAATTTTCAATTTCAAATACGATGTACTTACTATAATATTGTAGTTATATTTCTAATAACCAACGAAGACCAGCAACGTTCGTATAGAGAATGTGTGATCGTAAAAATAGGAAAAGAAAGAGAGAAAAATTGTATGATTAACGATTTAGGATGGACGCTTTATCACTATAAAATTGAAGAATAAATTCCGCGTAGAAGAATCTTCTTCGTGAAAAGTATGAATGGAACTTATAAATGAATAAATTTTTTAACACGGAATATCGAACGGTGTACCGGCTGTCTGTATTGTAGTTGAGTGATCAGATCATGATTATGCCTACAATTAAGAAAAAGTTATCAATGCTTTGTTTTGGTTTGAATCGTCGCCTCTATCGAGAAACCTTCGTGTATTTCATAATAATTTCGAGAACTACCTGAGTATAGGACTCAGTCAAGTTTTTATAAAACTTAAACTATTGATTAGGGGATATATTTTTCCAAAATTTCTATTCCTAACATAAATCATGGAGAAGTCGGCCTCTGTTTCATGATTGAGTAGTTTACTAATAAGACAAGGAAAGTACACGAGTACTAATTTGGAGCAAATTTACGAAAATTAACGTTAGTGGACTAGATGTGAAGGTCTTACAGAATGTAACTAGTTTTTCATGTTTCTGACCACTCAATCTCTGTACATTATTATACTTATACTAATATGCAATTGTTTTTGTGTGTTGTATAAGTTACATTCTCAAAAACAAAACGCGATGAAGCATAATACAATTGTATGAAGATTTAGGCCATTTTTAAATTGTTCTTAATATATTTCCAATTGTACAAAAAAATTCTAAAAAAGAAAAAACGGAAGAAAGAAGAGAGAGAGGAAAAAACAAACCTAGACAAATTCGATGGAAAACGTTAATCTATTTTCAACTCTACAAAAATCGTTGGATTGAATAGTGACGTGAAAAGTTGTTTAAATTATTTATGTAGCGCATCTTGTCTACTTTTATTTTTGGGTCTCCGATAAAAATCAGGATATTTTGATCCATCTTTCGATCGATTGTTCCATAGCTGTCATCCACCTGAAAATTAGCGTATTTTAATCGTTATTCCGAGTTTCATCCATCGTAAATTAATTTCAATCTTCACAGGAATGGAAGAGATTAAATTATTAACCTACGAGATCTAGAATTTAGTTGTGAAATTACTCGCATACGGTGACGAACATCTTTGCAAGAGCGTACCTAATTAAAGTCTGCTTATGATGCAAAAAGCTTTTCCACCTGGTGACCCGAGGTCGCTGGGAAAAACTAGGCTCATTGACGTATTGATTGATGGTTAGAGCCACTTTTACACTTTCATCTCGTAGGGAGAAAGAATGAAGAACTGAAGCCGAAAAGTATAAATAATAATTTTCTTTTTGTTTACTTTCACTTCAGCTGTATTCTATTTAGGATCATTTCTTTCGATCTAATCTAAAAAAAACTAGAAATGAAGCAAAAATTATCAGGTTAGGCTCAAATTCTTCCTCAGTGAGATGTGAACAAGCCAAAGTGTGAGAGCCTTCCGGATTCGATGGCGCAATGCTTATACAAATAGTTATTGACTACAATGGGATCGACATCTAGGGCCTATAATTTCGATAACATCAGTCCGTATCTTACAAGAGAAGCAAGAGGGCTAGATATTGAATACTTGATAGCTTTCTCTGCTCAGTAAAGTTAGGTACCTTACCTTCTCTTGTCCAAACTCGTTTCTGTGTAAAAAAGAAAATGTTTGAACGTATAATCAGGTGGTATCAATTCGAAAGCGTGTCTTCTTGAAGCGGATGAAGTACTTTGTACTCTGTATCCATGTAAGTAAATGATTCCTACAAATAAAAAGAGTTGACATTTCGATTAGCTTATAGATATATGTTCGTACGGTAGGTATTATCGTTCATGGTCAAGACCAGCGGCACTCAATTCTTTCGAGCCTCGATCAACATTCAAAATTTCCAAATGTTCCGCGATCGACCAAAAAAAAGAGAGTAGGTAGGAGGAAACATATTATGATTTATTAAAACTTGTATTACAAAAAGATAAAAATTAGAAAAGGTACTCGTAAATTTTCACGCGGGCAACACCACAGTATATTAACGCTTTAGATCATTCTTATGTTCTGGTACACTCGATTTTTAATCTTTATCAAGAATTTGAGACATTGTTTTTTTTTTTTTTTGACGATTGCTCGAGAACACTGGCGATCGGCCCGTTGAGGACCGCTGGTCAAGACCGTATTTTTCAGAAAATCTTAAGCTAAATTTACTTCTACAGCTTTTCGTTTATTTAATGGGTGAGTTGCATACCATTAATATACTTATTTTATGCTTTTACCTGTGGCAGGACTGGTATTCATATCGGGAAAGAAATATAGCCGGGCTTTTTTCAGCACGCAGAATTGTCGTCTCCAGTGGCTGCCTTTGAAGTGGACCAACGATGAAAGTGGACCTCTGTGTTCGTAATCGGAAATACTTTCGACGGAAATATTTAAAGAGTTCTCCAATTGTACTTGTTCTTCATTCTGGATCGAAATTATTCACAAATTAGAACTATATAATTGTAAAATTTCTATCAAATAAATAGGTATGTGAAAAATGGATTTTTACCTGATGTTTCGCATTGGAACTGATCAAGGAAATCCACGAATCGAAATCTTCTACGAGTTCAACAGAAAAATAAATAGTTTTTCCTTCTTTTCTCGTTATTAAAAACGTATTTGGTCGCGAAAAATTTATTAGTTTTTGAACCGTATACTTCGTTACGTTGATTGCCCCAAGGGGAATGGTTTCCTAGAACATGAAAACGTGATATGAGTTACATCTAGGTATCTAAGTATACGCCTTAAATTCGATGGTCATGTAATTACATTTTGTTTTCTCGTATTGTGCGAGCTTTTCAAGTACTCTCAGGCTTATCAGCTCGAGGTAGATGATGGCGAAGAGTTTATAAGAGTTTGGGGGAAATGAAAGCTCAGAACTACGGTTGTACAGGCGTAGCATAAAGTGCTAAAATTGTGACACAACACAGAAGCTAAGATGTCTCCTCCATCAAAGACATGTAGTATAACATTTTGTTAACAGGGAACTTATTTTATTGGGGGGTTTTTCGGAAAAAACGTCCACCGTCCGGCAAAGCTCGGAGCACGACAATTTTCCAAGTCCCCCTTTCATCATATTTAGCTTGGGACGGGACCTGTGACGTCATACATCACCTTTCTCCAAATTCCCCCCCCCCCATTGTCTTTAGCTCAAAAGTCCGAGCCTGTGACGTCACAATTCGATATTTTTCCAAGTCCACTTTCTATTATAATTATATAGTTTGGGGCGGAGCCTGGGACGTCACAATTTGATTTTTTTTCAAGT
This sequence comes from Aspidiotus rigidus, assembly GCA_035079385.1. Taxonomy (NCBI): domain Eukaryota; kingdom Metazoa; phylum Arthropoda; class Insecta; order Hemiptera; family Diaspididae; genus Aspidiotus; species Aspidiotus rigidus. The sequence goes on along the minus strand of JAVHKY010000083.1, from coordinate 172,675 downwards.
CCCCCTCCTATCATATAGAGATTGAGAGCGCGGCCTATGATGTAACAGTTTGATGACGTCATAAATCAATTTTTTCAAATTCTCTCCTATTATTCAAAGTCCGGGACTGTGACGTCCATGATTAGTTTTTCCAAGTCCCCTTCTATCGTATATAGATTGAAGGGTGGGACCTGTGACGTCACAATCTGATGATGTCATAGATCAGTTTTTTCAAGTTCTCCTATTATACAGCTCCAAAGTTTGGGCTTGTGACGTCACAATTTGATTTTTTTCACAGATTAAGGGCGGGGCCTGTGATGTTACAGTTTGATGACGTCATAGTTAATCATTGTGAGTTGTGACGGCCCAATCTGATGACGTCATAAATTAGTTTTTTCAAGTTCCCTCCTAATATAATTCGAAAGTCCGGGCCTGTGACGTCACAATTTGATGACGTCATCAAAGGTGCTCAGCTAAGCCGAAGCCGTTAGCCGAGCAATTTTCATCAAAAATTAGCTAGTCGTTAGCCATTCAAATTGGAATTGCTAACGGCTAATAATTTCTCCTCTCCTCTCCACACCTCACCTCTCCACATTGAAGTGACCCCCACCCTACTTTCAGCCGTTAGCTTTTAGCTCTTAACCATTAGCCAATCTATTTTGGTCCAAAATTAGCTAGCTGTTAGCTAGCCAATCAGACTGGGTTAGCCGTTTGCTGATAGCCGAAGCCAATCAATTTGGAGGGTTAGCGTTTAGCTAAGTTCTTAGCTAATGCGATTGGCGAAGCATCCCCTGGATGTCGTAGGTCAGCCTTATGACGTCACAATCTACATTTTTCAGATACCACGTGCCCCATAAAACAAGTTCCCCGACAGCCCTCGTTTGACTCAAGTCCTTCTCCCATAGAATCAATACGTTTTTTAATTTTACGGTCATCCATCATAGAGAAATATACTCAAAGAGAGTAACGAAACAATACAAGAACCGCACAATATTATAAACAGACCGAGCGCTTTCGACTAAACAGTCATTCTCACGGTATAGAAAGCGACTGAACCCAACACCAACGAGAACAAGAAACAACGAACGAGGAGGTCATGACTGAACCAGCGAGTCATCGAAATGTGAATCATTCTCATAGACTAATTCAATCAATCCCTCATCAGGAACGTACCTGTTCACCACGGTAATGTCTTTAATATTTCGGTGACGATGAATTTCAATTTCTTCCAAAGCCAAGCGCCTAAAATAAGATTTCTCCCTGTGGAGGAGAACTTCGGATCCCTCTTTGAGGCTATGACCGCATTCGATTAAGTGGTCAGCAAACGCCGACTCCCCTACTTTTCTTTTTTCCCATGCTTTTCTATGTTCATCAACTCTAATTTTGAATTGACGGCTAGTCATCCCTATGTACACACTCGGGCAATCACCACAGGCCACCCTATAAACACCCTCCCTCTCGGCCATCGGAATCGGATCCTTTAACTTGACCAAGAGGCTCTTCACCGTATTGGTACTATAAAACGCCGGTCGGAAACCAAAGGGACGGAGGACACGGCTCACCTCCGAAGAAAACTTCCCCAAAAACGGCGGGATCCGAAGTTCTCCTCCACAGGGAAAAATCTTATTTTAGGCGCTTGGCTTTGGAAGAAATTGAAATTCATCGTCACCGAAATATTAAAGACATTACCGTGGTGAACAGGTACGTTCCTGATGAGGGATTGATTGAATTAGTCTATGAGAATGATTCACATTTCGATGACTCGCTGGTTCAGTCATGACCTCCTCGTTCGTTGTTTCTTGTTCTCGTTGGTGTTGGGTTCAGTCGCTTTCTATACCGTGAGAATGACTGTTTAGTCGAAAGCGCTCGGTCTGTTTATAATATTGTGCGGTTCTTGTATTGTTTCGTTACTCTCTTTGAGTATATTTCTCTATGATGGATGACCGTAAAATTAAAAAACGTATTGATTCTATTAATGGTGCTGATACGGCATATTTAACGTTTTTGTTCAGAAAGTTCAGAACCCAACGGGTATCTTATTCGTCTCATATTTGGTTCCTTCGTAAATGCCTCCAACTCGATCTGAGGCCAAATTTTGTGAAATTTCAATTTTATTCCGATAGTGCTTTAACCACCAAGAAATTGGAAAACTTCATGACAAAGAAATGGATTCGTACTGAGTTGAGGAGGTGGCATAGTTTACTCAACGTTACCACCAGACTCAACCTCCTTGTGCATTCGCGGCTGTCTAGCCTACTCCACCACGGTGAGTTCGATCCATTTATTCATTCCATAAATGAGGTTTGTCGTGAATTTGAGTTGAAACTAAAAGAAAAGAAAAATCGGAAGCTTACCTCCCTCCTAAGTTCTAAGATGAGGGATCACGAATTAGATCTAGGTGACGATGGAATTATCCAACAGTTTCAGCCCCGTGTCATAAATCATAGTAACACTGAGTTCAACCGTAATGAGATGACACTCCTAGAGAAGGGATTGAAGTTCGGGCTCCCCCCTCTAAAAAATCAGGAGACGTTAGCAAATGTTGTAGCTGATTTAGCTATAAAAATCGGCCCTGATGTAAATACCCAGAAAAAATGTGCGGAAATTGTTCGTAACACCCCCCTCCCCCGCATAAGTGAAGCTGGGAGTGAATTGATAGTGGGTCTGAGGAGGAAGATTAAGGAGGAAAAGCTAGTTATTACCAAAGCTGACAAAGGGAATGCCGTCGTAGTGATGAATAAGTCTTCCTACGTCTCTAAGGTTTACGAGGTACTTGGCCAATGTGGGGCTAAGGAGGCTCCCCTCTTCGATTTTCCAAAATTCGTTAAAGAGGCTAGAAAACTTATTAATGGTAGTGAGGTAATCATTAAGAGCCCATCTCTAAAGAAAGCTATCTTGGAGCCGAATCCCGCTCCTCTCCTCCTTTACGGGCTGCCGAAGGTACACAAAGAAAATGTGCCGATGCGGCCGGTTGTTTCCTTCGTTTCCTCCCCTACATACTCCCTCGCTAAGTTCCTCGATGGTTGGTTCAAAGCTCGTGTGGAGGCTGAGTCTCCCTATTCAGTAAAGAATTCGAGCGCCCTGGCTGAAAAATTGAAGGACACAATCCTTCCTCCGGGTTCAATTCTGTGCTCGTTTGATGTCGTTGGGCTTTTTCCCAACATTCCCAAGGCTAACACTATGCAACAAATAGGCAAACTGCTTGTAGACTGTGGTACTCCTCATGGTGAATTTGGTGAATTCTTTGACCTTTCAAACGCCTGTTGGTCACCTAATTTTTGTAAGTTCGATGGTAAATATTTCGAGTTCCCTGAGGAGGTAGGGATCCCTATTGGTTCCCCTTTAGGCTCTCTTATTTCGGAGGTCTTTATGTCTAAATTTGAGGCCGACCTGTTTTCCTCGGGCCAGGTGTTTTTGAATCACGTTTTCTATTGGCATAGGTACGTAGATGACATATTGTGTGCGTGGACCGGTCCCGCGGAGCTTCTTAGTGAGTTTCTAGCATATTTAAATAGTTTATATCCGTCCATCAAGTTCACTCTTGAAGTTGGCGGCTCATCAATAAATTTTTTGGACATAACCATATCCGTCATTGACGGTGTCCATGATTTCGGTATTTACCGGAAAAGTACTTCGACCGATATTACTATCCACGGGTCGTCTTTCGTACCTTTTGCCCATAAAGTTGCCACATTTAATAGTTTAATACATCGCCTCACTCAGATCCCCTTGAGTGAGGTAGCGTTTAATAAGGAACTCGTGACGATAAAGCACTTGGCTAGAGTGAATCAGGTGAAAGTGGACATTGACCTCATGGTCCGTAGGAGACTTACAAGAAAAAGTCTCGACTCAACTACCTCCCTCCCCCGCCAGTTGCATCTTGATAGGCGTAAAGGGTGGATTAGGATGCCGTTTTTGGGGAAGTTTTCTTCGGAGGTGAGCCGTGTCCTCCGTCCCTTTGGTTTCCGACCGGCGTTTTATAGTACCAATACGGTGAAGAGCCTCTTGGTCAAGTTAAAGGATCCGATTCCGATGGCCGAGAGGGAGGGTGTTTATAGGGTGGCCTGTGGTGATTGCCCGAGTATGTACATAGGGATGACGAGCCGTCAATTCAAAATTAGAGTTGATGAACATAGAAAAGCATGGGAAAAAAGAAAAGTAGGGGAGTCGGCGTTTGCTGACCACTTAATCGAATGCGGTCATAGCCTCAAAGAGGGATCCGAAGTTCTCCTCCACAGGGAAAAATCTTATTTTAGGCGCTTGGCTTTGGAAGAAATTGAAATTCATCGTCACCGAAATATTAAAGACATTACCGTGGTGAACAGGTACGTTCCTGAGGAGGGATTGATTGAATTAGTCTATGAGAATGATTCACATTTCGATGACTCGCTGGTTCAGTCATGACCTCCTCGTTCGTTGTTTCTTGTTCTCGTTGGTGTTGGGTTCAGTCGCTTTCTATACCGTGAGAATGACTGTTTAGTCGAAAGCGCTCGGTCTGTTTATAATATTGTGCGGTTCTTGTATTGTTTCGTTACTCTCTTTGAGTATATTTCTCCTTCTCCCATACCTATCATATATAGCTCGGAGATCGAAATTTCAACAGGGAATCTTGTTTTAATGGGAGGTTTTTTGGGAAAAAACATCCGATAGCTCTTTCAAGTAAGCATACATATAAGCCATGTTTCATACACCAATTGGCTTTTTCTTAGTCAGCTTCTCCTATTATGTGGTAGCTTCAAAGTTCAAGTCTGTGACGTCACAATCTGATGACGTCATACATTTTTCAAATCCCACGTAGGTACCCCATTTCCTTGCGTCCTACACTTGGATGTAATATGTATATCGATTTTATCGAATCAATTCTACCTATTATATGGATCTGCTAAGCCGATCGCATTTGCTGAAAACTTGGCTAACAGCTATTCTTTCTAATTAATTGGCTTCGGCTAACAGCTAAAATGTGAAAACATCAATATGGGTATCATTTTTCAGGTTTTTTTCTGCTCTATACAACTCACTGTATCCCATCGAAACAAAATGTCGGGTAAACAGGAATAAATTGAAAATATTCGCTATAAAATGAATTGTGGAAGAGCAACACTGGGCAACAGCCAATCCCACTCAGCCATCAAGCTCTTGATTTTAAATAAGAAAACAAATTTCCCAGATTTCTTCTTCTACACTTGAATTTTTAACACTCTTTGTATGGAGCGGTCCCTCGGTTCAGTTGAGACCATTAAAGCATATCTGTATTTAAGGAATTAGGAAAAGATCTGAAGGGAAAAAAGAAATCAAGTTTGGCCAAATGCTAACTTGAGCTTAATTTGACCAAAAATCTCTCGACTAACAGGTAATGGCTAAAAGCTTTGGCTACACTAAACAGCCCTGCTTTTGATGCGTATATCTCGGCCCTGATGACGTCACAGTAACGTCGAGTATACCGTGTGTTGGGGCTGAATAGCTCACGGGCTCACTCGCTCGTCTCTTTAGCCCCCATTCTTAGCATATTATATAAGTTCAATATACTCTATATTAGGCTGACTAGCGTACTCACTCCACTCGTTCGTCCAAGTCCAGTGAAGGCCCATGATGGCTAAGCCCCACATTCTCTCCTTCTCTGGCCCCAGTTCACTACATATTGGAAGCAAGTTGGGTTAAGTAAGTGAGTGGAGTTTAGCCTAGTATACTGAATTTGAGCAGGAAGCCTCGTATATTGCGTGAGGTCTAGTATAGGGAGCAGTATGAGTTAGTTCGCCCAGCATTGCAGTATATGAAGCCCCTGGATATGTTAGGCCTAGTATAATGAAAGCCCTACAGGTCTTGAAGCAGTGGAGGTCGAAATAAGTGTAAGAATATGCCGCTGCATATTCTTGCACGCTGGCACTCGCAGACAAAATAGGTAGTCGTAGTTGTTATAAGAGATTAGAATAGAGATAGCGAGTGTCAGTTAATTCACGTTTCATACGTGTAGTTAAGATCGTTCAATAGAGACTCGGTAGCAGGAAAGACGAAGGTCTTCGGATCAATAGAGACCTGTTACCGAGAAAGACGAAGTTCGATTCTTACATAAGTACGTCAAGGTCACTGATGACATCATCAAGCGTGACAAATGGACGTGATAGGTTTTCAAAAGAAGTCTTAGTCTCGTAAGCATATAAAATGCTAAAAGAGAGTGACTTAATCCAGCGAAATAAGAGGTAGAGAATCGAATTACAAGTAGATATAGAGGATAAGATCTTTATAATTATCAGGAATTGTTATCCGCCTATTATAAATATCCTATTTTCGCGGATGAATCGATTGGGGACCCGAAAAACTTTCAGGTCAAGGCTCCTGTAGCAGTTTTTGAAAGTCTCTAATATAGGTTAAGGTCATTTGGAATCAGGAGTATGACGTCACGATCCTCCGGATTAAAGCCATCGGTCTTAATAGCTCCCTCCTGCTTCTATCTATAGATCAGTCGAGGTCAGGAGTATTAAGTCAGGGTCGTTATTTTGGAATTTCCACAGAAGAAGCATATGCATGCAGGCTATTCGACGATTTTTAAAGGTCAGGCTTAGGCCGTACATATAGATGGGTTGGGTAAGCGAGCTTAGTGAGGCTGATCCTCTTGAAATCATGCTACCTTTGGTGTACAATTCATCCGAGGTCATTTTCAGGGTCATTCTCCTCCCTTGAAGTCAATTTTATTATGTCTCTAATATAGATCAAGGTGATTTGAGGTCAAGGACATGACGTCAGGGTTCTTCAGTTCAAACCCATCGGTCTTAATAGCCTCCGACTGCCTCTATATACAGATTAATCGAGGTCAAGAGTATAAAGCTCAGGTTCTGGCTAATCCTCTTGAAATCAAGCTACCTTTCGTACGTACGATTAATCATTCGTTCATTTTCTACTCACTATTTCATTTTTGTAGCTATACAGGCAATAATCTTCCTTAAGGCGAAAAAATCTTAGCATCCAGGAACTAGTGTATTGCTTGTTGATGGTCTGTCTCCACATATATCCAGATTTTATGCACTGATTTTCTTTTTGCGGCGTCGGCATCGACAGAATATCTTTCATTCGCACCACCTCTAGGTTCAATGAGTCGGTACCTAAAATTATGTTTGTTAAAAAGATTATTCAATACCTATTAGGCTTTATACGTATTTTTCACAAGATTTTACTCACATTCCTGAAATATTTTCAAGACATCCGAATGAGAAGCATGCAGTACGTTATAATTATTGATACACAGAATGACATCTCCGACTTGTAATCCGGCGTAAGCTGCGGGGCTTGCGCTCTCCACCACTGAAACGATGACAGGTCTGGAACCGCGTATTCGAAAGCCATATTCCGCCGAGTCTCGGCATACTACGACATGTCTGACGTTTTCTGTTAAAAAAATTAGTGGACGGTGATGTTAAAATATTGTTCTTTAGGCTTTGGACGTCGAAATCACGTGACCATAGGAGACTATATAATCAGTGTGACTTACTGAAAGACTTCAAGGATAGATACTTCTGTAGTTGTACACTTATCTTCGCATGCAGGATATTGTTTATGACGATGTCGTACTTGTTGAAAAATTCTGTTTCCGAGTCCGTGATCTCATTAGAAAAACTTCTGTTTTTTGGCGAAATTTGCAATTTCTTTCTCGTCGTGTCATCTGCAAAACAGAGACGCGAGAGCATGAGAAAATTTCCGGGCTTCCCACTTTCTGTAGCTTCATATAGACAGCATACCCTCACTGTCTCCAAAAGCCCACGGCAGGCTTTCATCGAAATCTGATACGTATATCCACGAATAGAACAAAAAGGTATCTGCGTAGACACCAACCCAGTCGTCATCGTCAGACGTTATGCTCGAATAGTTCGTTCCCAATCTTTCTAAACTCATATCAGTAGATCTTGCCAATTGTCTGTAAAATGAAATGATTACGGCTTTAATCGTTCATTGCCTTTGCCTATGAAGGAAGAAGCGCGCGAGACTTCCGTGATTTACCGGCGGTGCGATTCTGAGGTCATTGAAGACTTGAGCCAGCTAATGGATTTCAAGTGGCGTATTTACTAGGGGAGAGGGTTGGGAACAAAATCCTGCAGAGTTAAAAATCGAAACCTCCTGTAGTACAAAACCTCCCCTCAGAAACTTTTTAGACACCCACTCATGATTGGTTCCGTACCTCTTTGTATAGAGTGCAAGTATCAAGAAGATGCTGGAGTTATTCTAGGAGTACAAGTTTGGCGTTTTCTCTTCCCCTTTCTTATTTACTCTGTTCGTTTTTATATCTAGTCAATATCTACCTCGATTCTTTGATTGACATTTTCACTCTTTCTTCCGACTTAGCACGAGCGGAACACGAATAACTCTTGGAATACCATCTGTCATCTGAACGATACCGTTTGTCTTGCTTTTTAAACAAACGACAAGATTGTGCTTTCGAGCAAGCTTTCGTCGGCAAGTCTTCGAATCCAGCTGGAGGTTGCACAATATTTTCCGGAACGTTCTCCTGGAATGATATTTCGAGTCATAATTTTGCTTAAACCAGACACGTAGAAATTTTTTGATAATATTATGACGCTTAAGTCTTTATTTCATTATGGTGACCAGTTCTTCAAAAATTCAAATTCAATTTTGTTATTGATACACATATTGATCCAATGGCGTACTTACCATTGGATCACACCATGGGTGGCAAATTTTTAGGACAACAAAACAAAAATTGAAAATTAAATCTAAAAATATCGAAGAAAAAAGATGAGACCATCTGGGGCGGCAAAAACGAAATAGGCCAGAGTGGCAGATTACCTAAATAAACCATTGTAGGTATCGATCTTAATTGTTAGACATGGACGCGGGCCTCACTTTAGTAGGCACCTTAAAACTATAAAAGTCCAAAATATCATTTAGTTCACGTGTATGAAAATTATTATTATTATTATTATTATTATTATTATTATTATTATTATTATTATTATTATTATTATTATTATTATTACAGCCGATTGACCAATGACAGGAGGGCACTATAAACAAACAAAAAAAAAAAAAAAAAACAAAAAACAAAATCAAAAACAAAATATGTAAAAAAAAAAAAGTACAATAAAAACGAAAACAAAAATAAAAATAATAGAAAAATACGGATAGTAAAAAAAAAAAACAGTATTATTAAATTTTCTGGCATAGCCAAATAAATGAAAATCATGTTCCATGTCTTTTATATTTTATCAGTCATCATGAAATATTTCAGTCTAGGCTTCTACTAGGTCAAGTGTTCGTGAGATATTATTCGTTTACCTCTTTACCTATCTTGGCGTCGTATAAGTCTTGTATGAGAAATATTTTGAGGTAATTGTGGGTGTTCTATATTTTGAGGTATCAACTTTCGGTGGGGCGACGAGCGATCTCGCTGTTGTATTGGAATGGTATGAGAAAATTCAAGTCTTTTTTGAGAAATATGAGGTAGCGCGAACTCGCTGTTGTATTGGAATGGTATGAGACAATTCAAGTCTAGGGGACTTGGAAAAATTTCGACTATCCAGCCATATATGATAGGAAGAGGGACTTAGAAAACTTTACCTATCTTGGCATCGTATAAGTCTTCTATGAGAAATATGAGGTAGCGCGAACTCGCTCCGCTCGTTCGCCCCCTGTCTCGCTGTTGTATTGGAATGGTATGTGACAATTCAAGTCTAGGGGACTTGGAAAAATTTCGATTATCCAGCCTTCATTTATTTAATTGTTTAATTATTCAATTGTTTAATTATTCAATTATTTAAATATTTAATTATTTAATTAATTAATATTATTTATTTATTTATTTATTTATTTATTTATTCATTTATTTATTTATTTATTTATTTATTTATTTATTATTAATTCTTGTACTAGGTCAAGTGTTCGTGAGATATTATTCTTTACCCCTTTACCTATCTTGGCGTCGTATAAGTCTTGTATGAGAAATATTTTGAGGTAATTGTGGGTGTTCTATATTTTGAGGTATCAACTTTCGGTGGGGCGAACGAGCGACCTCGCTGTTGTATTGGAATGGTATGAGAAAATTCAAGTCTCTTTTGAGAAATATGAGGTAGCGCGAACTCGCTCCGCTCGTTCGCCCCCTGTCTCGCTGTTGTATTGGAATGGTATGAGACAATTCAAGTCTAGGGGACTTGGAAAAATTTCGACTATCCAGCCATATATGATAGGAAGAGGGACTTAGAAAATTTTCTAATCATCAATTATATTAATTATTTAATTATTTATTTATTTCATTATTTAATTATTTAATTATTTAAATTATTTAATTATTTATTTATTTAATTATTCAATTATTTGTTATTTATTTAATTATTTAATTATATTAATTATTTAAATATTTATTTATTTAATTATTTAATTATTTAATTATTAATTAATTATTAATTAATTAATTATTTATTATTATTACGCGGGGTGTACTCGCGAATTTCTGAATCACCCACGGGGTAGAGATTTTCTAATTATTAATTATATTAATTATTTAATTATTTAAATATTTATTTATTCAATTTTTTATTTATTTATTTATTCATTTATTTATTTATTTATTTATTTATTTATTTATTTATTTATTTATTTATTTATTTATTTATTTATTTATTTATTTATTATTAGTTATTATTATTACGCGGGGTGTACTCGCGAATTTCTGAATCACCCACGGGGTAGAGATTTCTCTTGACGGGGGGGAGGGTGGGGTGTACTCGCGAGTTTCAAAATCGGATCATCAATTATATTAATTATTTAATTATTTATTTATTTAATTATTTGATTATTTAATTATTTAATTATTTAATTATTTAATTATTTCATTATTTAATTATTTAATTATTCAATTATTTTTTATTTATTTAATTATTTAATTATATTAATTATTTAAATATTTATTTATTTAATTATTTAATTATTTAATTATTAATTAATTAATTAATTATTTATTATTATTACGTGGGGTGTACTCGCGAATTTCTGAATCACCCACGGGGTAGAGATTTTCTAATTATTAATTATATTAATTATTTAATTATTTATTTATTTAATTATTTAATTATTTATTTATTTATTTAATTATTTAATTAAATAATTATTTAATTATTTAATTTTTTATTAATCAATTAATTAATTATTTATTATTATTACGCGGGTGTACTCGCGAATTTCTAAATCACCCACGGGGTAGAGATTTTCTAATTATTAATTATATTAATTATTTAATTATTTATTTATTTAATTATTTAATCATTTAATAATTTATTTATTTAATTATTTAATTATTTATTCATTTATTCATTTATTTATTTATTTAATTATTTATTTATTTATTTAATTATTTAATTATTTATTTATTTATTTATTTATTTACTTATTTATTTATTTATTTATTTATTTATTTATTATTAATTATTATTATTACGCGGGGTGTACTCGCGAATTTCTGAATCACCCACGGGGTAGAGATTTCTCTTGACGGGGGGGGGGGGAGGGGGGGTGTACTCGCGAGTTTCAAAATCGGGGTCTGGCGAGAGAAAAGACATGGAACATGTCAAAAGAAATCGAACATTCTAAATAGTAAATTACCTTAATCACTGAAGCATTCATGGGAGAATGGACTAACGACCCTTTTCTATGCAATTGCTGTCCTAAAGAGTGATCTATAGTCGTTGTACTGCTGTGCTCGCTGTAGAATACGGAATCGCTTCCTGGACTTCCAGATCTTAATGATTCTGCGCTGATAGCTTTCATAGGTTCGCCTGTTTCCTGTTGGAGAATACGAATGCATAAGTGCAATTATATTATCGGTACACTTAATATAAGACTACCAAACTTACGTTAATTTTCATATTTGAAATTCCTAGACGGACAGCATTATTGGTTACGGTTAACATATCCGAAGACGGAGATTTCGATGTTACGGACTTACGACGGGTTTCCTCAGCGGTACCTCCTCCTCGTTTTTTAGTTCTAAACATAATGATTGTAAATAACCATCAGGAAGTTGCTCATGTTAAAACAATTATTTTAAGCTTAGAAATACCTGGGAAAAGTTGTCGGACTCCGATTTTCGATGGACCGAGATCGAGGACTGGTCCTCCGTGGAAGATCACACGAGTATTCATCATCGCTTGTATTATCTGATGATTCTACCCCACCATGGTGTATTACACCATTACCCAAGGTTACCTGTATCATCGTAAAGTAACAATTAAATTCGAGAAAATTGAAAATTTCCTTGGTTGCTATGTACCGGTGGAAGTTTCATAAGTCTTTCCAGAAAACTAAAGACAAAAAACTAAAAATTCTCTGTCTCCCAATGAAATTACGGGAGTTCCTCTGACAATTTTGTCTTTGAATTGAGAGCAGAATCTAAGGAAGACTATTCAATTAGTTTTTATCGCGAGCAACTTTTCTCGGTTGGTCAGGCGCGCGAATGCGTGTTCTCTTTTCTCATGTGGTTTCAATCATCTTCCATGTATCTCACAGGCCACTCTCTATGACCCCGCGGGACACTAGCTGAATAGCCCTCATCTAGACTATCCAACTTGACCATTCTATTGCGACTTAAATACAACCATTCTCTGTATGTTTGATGAAAATTGAAAAATGCGAGCCCATCTCGATTTTCTGTAATTGCCCATCAATTTTTAATGGTTGATCAGAAACTTACTTTTGTCGTGCTCTGGTTAGGATAGTTGGCAGTCTTTGTCCTTCTGATTGTACGATAACCGGAATCTGCACTCAAATCACGTTTCAACTGTTCATCCTCACTCTTCCTATTTGTTGTATCTATTCATAGAAATTACTCGTGTAAGATTTAAACTTGAAGATTCTATAATATATAAGGTACATCTTTCTGAAGGCTTACTCGGTGATTGTTTCTGAGACGAGATCTCTTCGTCGGTGCCTGAAATATTTGTTTTAAAGTCCATTCTCCTGTAAAGAAGGAAATTATGATTATATATGAATATTATGAGGTATGGGTAGTCTCCTATAAATAAAGTCTTTGACCCGAAACTATTGCGTTCGTATTTCTCGTTTGAGGTTTTGGAGATTAAGTTCTATGTGGAAAAAAGCCCTATGATAATTTTGAAACCAAAATCAAAGTAAGTCCTGTTCGTGGAGGGGTAACTTCCCAGTCATATAACTCAGAACAGTTTAGCGGAAAGACTCGAATAGATATTTATACCAATGTCTCCAGTCACCTGATCAGACCCTCTTCCCAAGAGACAGACCAGGATTAGGACGAGCTTCAAATTGTCGAACTCAAAAGGGAAGGGTTGCAGGTCCAGTACGCTGCCCTCGAACTTCAACAAAGGAAGATGGTGAGGAGACGACTGAAATGCTTCGGTAAGACGTATATAAATGGAGTATCAGCTCGGGCTCGGCCATCAAGCTGGTGACGCGAGGTATGCTCCAATTATTTGGAACGAACGTGAATAGAAGTTTAAAAACATCTTTAGGTGGAATTTCCATCTGAAGGCGAAATATGACGATCTGATCTGAGGGCCGGCCCATTCATCATGAAGGCGAGAGGTCGTGTGTTCGATTCTCCCTCGAGCCAGGAGATTTTTCGTCATATTTCCTCTTCCACCCTTATCTATATGTCACAAGTTTCCTCTACCCACGTTTTTTATAAATTCCTACGCCGTTTATGAAATCCAGATCTCCTGTCATGCCTTATGCTGGCTATTATGCGTTTTCCTTAATTTGGGAGAATGGTCTTCAAGGCGAACTCCCTACCCTACCCCCTTTCCTCCTCGGAATCTCATGTGCGTAGGTCGAATTCCTGGGTATTTTCTCAAAGTCCGTAATTTGATGACCAATGGGCTTGTTGTCAATCAGTCAATGTTGTGAATCTCTGAAGCAGCAGAGCAAGGTACTATCCTAAGAAAAACTTGGAGTTCCTTGACGGAGTTGAACAAGAGGTGGCAGAGAACCTGTTTTATGGGGCACGTGGGATCTGAAAAATGTATGGTGACGTTACAAGACTGACCTATGACGTTACCAAATTGTGACGTCACAGACTTGGTTCTCAGAGCTATACGTATAATGATAGGAGATGGACATAGAAAAACGACGGCTTCCTTAACGAAGTTAAACGAGGAACGCAGGAACCTGTTTTATGAGACAAATGGGATTTTTCAAGGAAGCCTAGACCTAGATAAAGTTAGTATGAAGAAGGCCTAGACCTACTATAAGCCTAGTATCATATAGTTTGAGAGTCTAAATTTTTCTCGTATCTGGAGCTATATATGATAGCTCGATAGTCGAAATTTTTCCATGTCCCCCTCCAATCATAATTATATAGCTCGAGAGTCGAAATTCTTCTAAGTCCATTCTCCTATTATATATAGCGCGATAGTCGAAATTTTTCCAAGTCCCCCTCCCATCACATATAGCTTGATAGTCGAAATTTTTCTAAGTCTCCCTCCTATCATACATAGCGTGATAGTCGAAATTTTCACAGGGAACCTGTTTTATGGGGGGCTTTTTGAGAAATTTGCCATGCGCCGTACGCCGTCCGCCGTACGCCGTCCAGTAAAAAACTTGGAAAAACTTTGACTCTCGAGCTATATATGATAGGAGAAAGACTTGGAAAAATTTCGACTATCGCGCTATATAGGATAGGAGGGGGACTTGGAAAAATTTCGACTATCGCGCCATCTATTACATAAAGAGAAGTTGCAAAATCGCAAATCCATTTAACTTTATTCCTATTTCACCTACAAACTTGGAATATGTTTCCATTGCTTTAGCTTGCCTGGGAGAAGGTTTATGCGTAATAAATTTGAAGTTACGAAATCAGTCGAATAGCGTGTAGTATATATCTTTGTGCTTGGCGGGGGGGGGGGGGGTCATAAATGATTCAAGAGATGAAAAACCTGTATCATTCATTAATTTATTGATTGAAAATGCTAAGCAATCATTTTTGTTGACGTTCATCGAAAATTAATATGTGCTAGGCAATCATTTTTGGAAAATGGTTCTTTTTAACCGGAGAAGTTTTGAATACCCATACTGTGAGTAATCGAATATTGTGGGGTTACGATAAAGATTTTGCTTAGCAATTATTTGAAGAAGTGGTGGTTGTCTTTCATTACTTCAAATTTAACGTGAGGACTAAGAAAAGAAAAACAATTCCCGTCAATTTCGAAAATTCAATATCGAAAATTCAATATCGAAGTCACGGATGTCTCACTTTATTGCAACCTAATTGGAATGCCAAAATGCAAGAAAGCAAATCTAGGGCGATTGACGAACGAAGGGAAGAGGGCTCGTGTCAATTCTGAAATTTTGGCATCAGAAAATAATGTGAAAAATGATTGTCAGAACGATAATAGTCCATTCATCAGGGTTCAATTGGGAATCTGGCAATTACGTGCATATTTTGTGATGAAAAATTATTTGAAACTGAAAATCAAAATTTCTGTTGCGGGGGTGGTAAGATTAAGTTACCTGATTTGCCCTCAATGCCGGATCTTCTTCAAAAACTATTAGACGGAAGGGATAATAGCTCTCATTTTCTTAATAATTTGCATAAATACAACAATGCGCTTTTGATGACTTCTTTAGGGTGTAATGAAGTTCCAAACATATTTACAACTTTCAAAATTTTTGGACAAGTGTATCATTATATAGGAAGTTATCTACCTCCTCCAACAATCCACAAAAAATGACAAATTTTTCAGCATACACCCAGAAAAAAGAATGCGCAAAGGATCTTCTAAAAAGCCGGCATCCAACTATCAGAGAAGATATTAAGAACGAGATTGAAAGTGTAAAACAAAACAACGGCTTCCTTAACGAAGTTAAACGAGGAACGCAGGGAACCTGTTTTATGAGTCAAATAGGATTTGGTATTGAAAATTCAAGGAAGCCTAGACCTAGATAAAGCTAGTATAAAGAAGGCCTAGACGTAAAATAAGCCTAGTATAATGTAGTTTGAAAGTCCAAGTTTTTCTCAAATCTCGAGCTATCTATGATAGGAGGGAGACGTGGGAAAATTTGTCCCCCATCATATATAGCTCGAGAGTGGAAATTTCTCTAAGTTCCTCTCCTATCATATATAGCTCGAGAGTCAAAATTTTTCTAAGTCCCTCTCCTATCATATATGGCTCGAGAGTCGAAATTTTTCCATGTCCCCCTTCTATCATATATAGCTCGAGAGTCGAAATTTTAACAGGGAACCTGCTTTATGGGGGGCTATTTGAGAAATCTGCCGTCCGCCGTCCGCCGTCCGCCGTGCGCCGTCCGCCGTCCAGCGAAAAACTTAGAAAAATTGCGACCCTCGAGCCATATATAATAGGAGAGGGACTTAGAAAAATTTCGACTCTCGAGCTATATATGATAGGAGGGGGACTTGGAAAAATTTCGACTCTCGAGCCATATGTGATAGGAGGGGGACTTAGAAAAATTTCGACTCTCGAGCTATAGATGATAGAAGGGGGACTTAGAAAAATTTCGATCCTCGAGCCATATATGATAGGAGAGGGACTTAGAAAAATTTCGACTCTCGAGCTATAGATGATAGAAGGGGGACTTAGAAAAATTTCGATCCTCGAGCCATATATGATAGGAGAGGGACTTGGAAAAATTTTGACTCTCGAGCTATATATGATAGAAGGGGGACTTAGAAAAATTTCGACTCTCGAGCTATATGACAGGAGAGGGACTTAGAAAATTTTCGACTCTCGAGCTATATAATAGGAGAGAGACTTGGAAAAATTTTCTATATATGATAGGAGGGGAGACTTGAAAAATTTCGACTCTCGAGCTATATATGATAGAAGGGGGACTTAGAAAAATTTCGACTCTCGAACTATATATGATAGGAGGGGGACTTAGAAAAAATTTCGACTCTCGAGCTATATATGATAGGAGGGGGACTTGGAAAAATTTCGACTCTCGAGCCATATGTGATAGGAGGGGGACTTAGAAAAATTTCGACTCTCGAGCTATAGATGATAGAAGGGGGACTTAGAAAAATTTCGATCCTCGAGCCATCAAGTAAAAGCATTAGTAAATTAATAAATTAGTTAAATATTGACTTTTTACGGCAACAAGGTCAATTATGTCTTCATTGTGTAATTCCATTAAGATATCCTTTTCGCAGGACATGAGCATAAAAGCTTCCAGAATGTCTTGTGCCATACGATTACGCAACCAAGTCTTTATAATTTTCAGTTTTGAAAAACAGCGTTCGCACATCACTTGTGTTACAGAAAGTGTCAAGAGAAGCCTATAGTACAGTTCAAGCCCTACAAATGAATTGCAATATAAATTGTACTGTAGAAGAAATTTTTCTAAGTTTTTCGCTGGACGGCGCACGGCGCACGGCGCACGCCAGATTTCTCAAATAGCCCCTCATAAAACAGGTTCCCTGTTAAAATATCAACGATAAAAAACATGAAATTGAAAAATTGGAAATTAAAAGAATTAGATTAGAAATTGAACTAAAAGAATACTAATGATAAATAAATATCAAGAATCTTGAAAATACGTTGAAATTTTATCATATTCAGCGGGCTTACGGCTTGTATATTATAAGAGGGGGACTTGACAAAATTTCGACTCTCGAGCTATATAATATGATAGGAGGGGGACTTGGAAAAATTTCGACCTCGAGGCGTATATGATAGGAGGGGGAGTTAGAAAAATTTCGACTCTCGAGCCATATACGATAGAAGATAGACTTGGAAAAATTTCAACTCTCGAGCTATCATATATAGCTGCAGATTCGAAAAAAATTTAGACTCTCAAACTATATTATACTAGGCTTATAGTAGGTCTAAGCCTTCTTTATACTAGCTTTAATTAGGTCTAGGCTTCCTTGAATTTTCGATATCAAATCCCATTTGACTCATAAAACAGGTTCCCTGCGTTCCTCGTTTAACTTCGTTAAGGAAGCCGTCGTTTTTCTAAGTCCTTCTCCTATCATATATGGCTCGAGAAAAGAAATTTTTCCAAGTCCCCCATCCACCACATATATTTTGAGAGTCGAAATTTTTCTAAGTCTCCCTCCTATCTTACATAGCGCGATAGTCGACATTTTTCTAAACCCCCCTCCTATCATATATGGTTTGAGAGTCGAAATTTTTCCAAGTCCCCCTCCCATCACATATAGCTTGAGAGTCGAATATTTTTTCAGTCTCCCTCCTATCATACATAGCGCGATAGTCGAAATTTTTCCAAGTCCCTCTCCTATCATATTTAGCTCGCCAAATTTTTCTAAGTGTTTTGTTGGGCGGCGGACGCCGCACGGCGCACGCCAAATTTCTCAAAAAGCCCCCCATAAAACAGGTTCTCTGTTGAAATTAAGATGCCGTTGCAAGTTTTGCAACAGGGAGCTGGGAACCCACAAGACTTGTACTCCACTGCGGAGGGTCTTTCAAAAAGTAGAACATATAGAAAATGCTATCGTATATAGCTCGAGAGTCAAAATTGTTCCAAGTCCCCCTTCTATCATATGTAGGCTAGAGATCGAAATTTTTCCGAATCCTCGTCCTATCATTTATAGCTTAGAGGTTGAAATTATTCTTAGTCCCCCTTTTATCATATATCGCTTGAAAGTCGAAATTTTTCAGGTCCCCCTCCTACATATACAGCTTGAGAATGAAAGTTATTCCAAGTCCCCCCGCCGCTCTCCGTGACGTTATCAACCTTGGACCGCTCGCGCTCGCGGACAAAAATTTCCTGAAAGTACCCCCCAATAAAGGGGTAGGGGGTTCCCCGCTAAAAAAACTGATCTATGACGTCATCAGATTGTGACGTCACAATGCTGACCAATAAAAATTTTTGACTGAGCTATATATGATAGGACGGGGGCTTGAAAAAAATTTATCTATGACGTCATCACCTTGTGACTGCACAAGGCTAACCTATGACGCGATGTCATCAAATTGTATCGTCACCGGCTCCGCCCTCAAGCTTTATATATATGTAGGTACATGATAGGAAGGGGCCTTAGAAAATTTTCGAGCTTCAAGTTTTGCCGCCCGTTTTTTCCAAACCCTCACCTGATAAGACATGTCCTTGTTGATATATGGTGGGGGGGGGACATAGAAATATGGGGCCAGTATACAAATGGGACTTAGAATGCCTTAGGAGGACGTTCTGAGTCTTATGGTGTTTGAAGCGTTGCATATCTGACTGATTGAAGGAGCTAAATCAATTAGTGCATGAAGAATATTGCATATCTAGTTAGTCGAAGGGGCTATCTTTCAGGCTATATATACCGACAACCGAGCTATACAGGATAGGAGGGGGACTCGGAAAATTATGGCGGACGGCGGACGTTTTTGCTGAAGAACACCTCAATAAAACAAGTTCCGGTTTAAATTTTTGACTTTCGAGCTATAAAATATGATAGGAGGTCGACCGCTAAACGACCTTGATTTTGCCGACCGGCTGAACGGCGGACATTTTCTGAGAAAACCCCCGCGATAAAACAGGTCCCCTGTTAAAATAACCGATCGTCCTCTTCTATACTTGCCCTCGACTTCAAAAATCACTACAGTTTCCTCATCTTCCATCGTAGAATTATTTTTGGAAAAATTGACCACATAAACTACTTACCGTAAAACAAACTCCCGCTCCCTAGACCGAGAGAATCCAAACAATTCTCTCTCGTCATGGAACAAGACATACTCGAATAACCTATTTACACTTACTCAATAACAACATTATAACACCCCCTACTTGGCCACCTCGTTTGGTAGAAAACTCTGCAGTCTACCACTTCTTCAACTTCTCATTCTTCGTCCCTCGCTCAAGATTTCTTCCTCTCCTATAAAAACCTTACGAAATAACTAATATTTACGCCTTACCCTCTTCTTTCCTCAAATTCAACTTCCCCTCTAGCTGATAATCTTTACAATTCAGTAGCTGGTTAAAACAAATCAGAGGCTATTGGGAGAAACCCGCAAGCTTTCGGTCCCGTGGAAGACAGCTTGTCTTAATCCGTATCAAGTCTCTGTGTACGAAACGGATTGAAATTGTTTTGTAAAGTCTTGGTGGACAAAGGACGTGAGGCCTAAAGAAAACGAGTTCATCCTTGAAAAAGGAAAGTTAAAGTACGAGAGGTTTCAGCCTTGTAAGAGATATGCTTAGCAATCTATATTATCTGCACTATACCTCAATAAAAAACAATGAACATCTCAGAGACTCCCTCTGAATTTTTTCTAGCCTAGACAAATTCCTATACAATATTTGGCTTAGACAAATTATTCTAACTTCAGTTAATGACGTCACAAGTTGATAATGTCACCTCCAAGCGAAAATTTTTCTTATCTTTGGTTGTTTTTTCGAAAATAATGACGTCCCAAAAGTCGGATAGTTTGAGAGTTTAAATTTTTCCAAGTTCCCCTGGTAAAAAGTCGGACGTTGGCGGGCTCGCGCTTGTTTCACCATCATATATGTATAACTCAAGAATCAAAATTTTTCCAGTCCCACCCTAATCTAACTTAGGTTAATGACGTCATCAAAGTCGAACACGCCCGTGCTTGCGCCCCTCGCTAAAAAAGGAGAAAATAAAAATTTCTATATGAAATATCCGTTTACGACGTTGACTGAATGACGACACTAACTACGGTCGAGTTCCAAAGCTGAAGTTTTTCCAAGTCCCTAAAATAGGTTCAAGTCATTAAGGGGTTCCATATTTGCATACATACATAAGCAACTACATACTAATAAGATGATAAGATGAGAAAAAAAAGCGACAATGAACCAACTGGCGAAAAGCATACGCCTACAAGACTGCATCTTAAAAGTTTAAAATTTAACAACGAGAAGTTTAATTGGTATAAGTTTTATGTGTATTGTTTTATTCGCGATCACGGAATACTCGCTTTTCAATTTACATGATTGTAAAATAAACCCAGCGAAGCTAAGCTGCATGAAAGTACACACAAGAGAATCCTACTGTTCGAAAATAAAGGTCGACGTAATTTTACATGAAAGTGAATTACAAAGTACCCTACGGCAATTTCAATAGAATACGTACTGAGTGATCGAACGCGAAAGGAATTTCTTCAACTCTACATTATTTCACTACTGTGAAGTACCTACGTGTTAATAAAAAAAAAAAAAACTACCGTAAAAGAATCGAAAAATCCTCACATAGCATTTATTCCGTTAAGGTTTACATCTTCGGTCGATGATGCGGCAGAAATGGAATGAGAAATTTCACGCTTGTTCGGCATAATATTCTCTTCAACACTATAGCTGCAATATGCATTTAGATGTGTCAACTTTTCAACTATTCGATGTTATGTTTAATCTATAGCTGTCTTAATAAAGATAAGGTAAATAAAATGCTTATTGTGCTAGATGATGGAGAATTGATGAAAAAATCAGAACACAAAGGAAAGATTTAGCCGATCGCGCGGGTCCCTCGCTGTATCATATTTTCTAAAAAACGCAGAAAATTCCAAACTCTGTCTTATATGGAGGGGTTCCGACTAGAGGGCGGTAAGAGCAATGAGCTTTCACCAGATAATAAAGAAATCTTTGCCTCCCGTTTTCAGTACTAAATTTTCTTCAACTTGAACGCATCTGCCGCTTTGTGCCCTATATTCTCGGTAATAATGAAGAAGGTGGATGGTTATGGAGTATCTATAGCGACGCATCTATAGCTACTAGACTTCTAAACTAATTGGGAGAAATTTGTTCCCTTTACTGTTTTGACCTGTCCTCGTTCAATCTAATTTAAAAATGGAATTCGTCATTGAATCTATGGAGTTCGATCATCGTGCAATGCTTGAAGAACTTTACAAAAATAAGGAATTTACAAAGTACCAGAAGTCAAGAAAAAGTACACTCATGGACAAATCTCAAACTTTTGGAATGGATATGAACTACCGAAGGTATTCTACAAGTATTTTCGACCATTTTTGCCGGTTTTTTATATTGCGTATCTACCTGCAATACTCGTGTTTAGTTCCCGCGCCTCGTTGCGACAGGCAAGTGTATCTTCTCGCACTTTTGTAGCTCGATGAGATACGTTACGCGTTGCAACAAACCGCGGTAACTAAATATGAGTATTGCACGATATTGAGAGGTAATTTCAAAAAAACTGCAAATACTACTAGAAATACCTTCAATAGTTCTAAAAGTTTAAAATTTGTTCTTGAGATAGAAAAGATAACAAATTTTTGAATCAATATGAAATTCGTTATTGACTGAAAATTCAACTCGCGCTTAATTGTCGGGAAGTAATTTCAATACTCTTTGAAGAATTGACCGATATTTCATTAGCGATATTCCGAATAATTTTTTAAACCTTATTTAGAGTGTTTCTTTTATGTCCTTATGGTTAAATTTAATTCAATTAGTAAAGCAAAATGAAAAAAAAACCTCATGCATAAAAGGAAAAAGAAATCTTCGGTACCTTCCGCAACTGCTACTCCTACCACTGGTTGAGTCATTGTCGCAACTTCTTTCCTTATCCACTCCTTTGAACTTTGACAGAGGTGGAGAATGAGGAACCTGCAACACATATTAGGATTAGAGTTAAATTACGTTTGCTCGCGAGGAAAAACCGACGAAATACATATAGAAATTTTTCGTAAATTTCCTCGTCGTATTCTGATGGTCTATTTATTACTGGATATTCGTTCTAGCGAATTTTGAATTACATACCTGCTGTAATTCTTCCAACGTGTCTGTTTTATTTAGACTTAAATGTGATGATACGCTGTCAAATGAACTTGTTGTATGAGACGGTCCGTGCGCAGTGTTTGTCTGGCCTGACATGCTGTCCGTGGCCGTAATGTATCCGTCAGTTGTTGATGTTTCGGACATATCGTTTTGATTAGTGCGGTTAGAGTCTGTTCGTGACAAAGCTTTGGTATATCAATACGCTGTTAGACATACGATTTTATGGTACGTGTACATTGATACGTGAATCATATGTATTACTTACAGTGTTGATTTTCTGTAAATTGATGTGTCGACTTCCCCACGGTGTTCGTATCCGAAAGACCGTCTGGACTTTGTCGCTTAGCTGTGCATAAATCAGGCAGATGTAATCTGTAAAAAACGAAGAAGAATTAGATTAGTATCTACTTTCGTGAAGACGTAATTCTCAAAATTCTTTCCTTATTTTGTGACTTTTCGGATATTTGCCAGCGATTTTTTTAAAGGACTGAATTGGTGTATCGATTCTCTTTCATTTTTGTTGTTTCTTAGGCCCTCTACAACAATACGTCATCGATGTCGTCGCGAGGGCCATTTGCGTCTCGAGGCGCGGCCCGTGTCTGTAAAGTTTCAAAGTCTCTCCATTTTTCTCAGATTTGCCTCCGTAGAGGTCCGCCTCTTTTATGGGGTTTCGGTTTCGAAATTGTTCTAAGTATTTAAATTGGGTCAAAACCATTGATGATAAAATAAATTAAAGTTTTTACAGAAAGGCAAAAGTTTATTACATCTGACCGGTTTAGACACCGCGAAACCGGTCAGGTGTAATAAACTTTTGCGTTTCTGTAAAAATTTTAATTTATTGAATATTTGAATCGCAACGATATCTCCCAATCTTTGAACCATTGATGATGTTAAAAAGATCGTAGGTACGCATTCATGTTTGTAACTTTCTTCTGTACAGGTTTACATGTAGGGATTAGCCAAGAATGGACGATAGGACCAGAATTTACTCTCGATGCTGATGAGTAGAATAGTATATTACTAAACTAGTAGGAAAATATAGCGATTTATGAACGAGTGCGACGTTAGTGAAATGAGGTGAAGCCGCGAGTGAAGCTATGCACGAGTTGTACATCGCTATCTTGACCACGAGTTTAGTATACTATCCTACTATTTTTCCGAATCCACATTATGGGAAAGTGTGTTTTTCTTTATTCCCGAGGGCCGTCAAGTTTTCCCACTAAAATACGCCATTATTACAAAGTATAAATAAGACCAATTCTACACTACAGTGGAAAAGAATTATTCCCCGCTGTCCCGAGAATTTTAACAGGGAACCTGTTCTAGGGTGGGTTTTTTGAGAAATTTGCCGTGCGCGGTCCGAAGAAAAACTTGGAAAAATTTTGACACCCATCATATATAGCTCGAGAGTCGAAATTCTTCCAAGTCCCCCGTCTATCATATAATAAAGCTCGAGAGTCGACATTTTTCCAAGTCCCCTCGTATCATACATAGCTCGAGAGTCAAAATTCTTCTAAGGCCCCCTCCTATCATATATAGCTCAAGGGCCACAATTTTTTCAAATCTCGCCCCCTCCCCTCCGTGACGTCATCAACCTTGCTCGCGCTCGCGGACGAAAATTTCCTGAAAGTACCCTCAACAAAAGCGATAACGGGTTCCTTGCTAAAAAAAGCCTTAAAATGGGAAATATGGGCCAGTATAATTTATACTGGCCCGTAACAAATTAAGAGTACCCCGTCACAGTGAATGTTGTCCGACGTCATTTTTTGCCCGCGAAATGTAAGTTCAATAACGACATGTTTAGATGCATCATGAAAATAAGGTAGCACTGAATTTTTTACGAAGGGGAAACTGTCATAAAAGGATTCACCCTACAAAAGTTTCCGATGTTTATTATCACCTCACAAAGATCGAGTACCTGAGTCAAATTATTTCTGCTACAAGTGTAAACTTGAAGATTCGTGCATCGATTGAAGTCGGTATTATAAGATAAAGACCAACTATCATCAGTTGTATTTGAAATGTGAGTTATGAATACGTGCCGATCCCGTTGAAATTGTGGACAACATCGTACCATTGGGCATTGGAGAATAAAGCGGTGCTCTAGCAAACTCTTCCTGATGGGTTAGTGCAATATTTTACAGCGTCATCAACAATGAAAACCCCTCTCACTGCAAGAATTTTACGTAAATTCGTCGCTCTCAAGGGGAAGTGGTCTTCATTTGACAAATTTTGTAAGTACAACTATGGTGTGTGGGTATTTACTACCAATCCTTGCAAGTGCTCCTGCCCGTATTTTATGAAGTATGGAAACTGCAAACACATTCTAGGAATGCAGATTCGTAATAAGGAAGTGCAGGTGTCGCCAGAAGCACAAAACATCCCTTTGGGACAGAAACAAAAAAGAGGACGGCCAAGTAAGGCGAAACGTGCCTTACTGACGCAGTAGCACAAATTAATTAAGTAATTTATTTTCTCTGTAATATTTAATTAGTCGTGGAATGTGAAACGGGTGAGATTTATTTAATAGTAGGGCAACTTAAAATTTTGCCGGGGCATAATTATTTTCCCGTTTGCGATTTATTATCATGTCGTTTGTTCCAATATTTTGAAGTTAATTAAATTTTTTTGCCTGGCATTTTTTGATATGACGTTCATCATTTTTATTCCTCGTGAAATGCTTCAAAATTTGTCGTACTTTCTTTCTTTCTTGACGGGCCGATAAATGTATGCCCTTAGAAATTGATGAGTAATTTTTGGCGACACCAATGTCAATTTCCCTCTTTCTTCTGTAGAGGTCTTCCTTTATAACGGTTTCGTGGACTCAAGATTTTCAAGTTCCTCAAATTGAGTCAAGGCCATTCATGACGTCATGAAGATTGATAAAAGTGATTGTGGGTCGCCTCCCCCGAAAGAAAAAATTCCCCTACCGGGAAGAAAATTGAATAATGGATATGTCTTTCTACAAGCCCGCCAAGGTCGTTCATGACGTTCTTTTGGTACAAATCACAGATAGACCACCCAGCCTCCCTAACCAAAAAAAAAAAACTTGCAGCTCACTTCATTCGTTTCTCGCGATATCATCCATTTTCCTCAACTTAAGGCCAGAAAGGAACTTGCTTGTTTTAACAGGGAACCTGTCTTATCGCAAAGAACGTCCACCGTCCAGCCGGCCGACAAAGCTCGGAGAATGAAAATGTTCTAAGTCCCCCATTATCATATATAGCTCACGGGGTCGTTGTATATAGCTTGAAAAATAGTCCCTTCGAGTAACTAGATATGCAATACTTCATACACCAATTGACTCAGCCTCTTCAATGGGGCAGATATGCAACGCTCCAAACACCATGACTCAAAACGTTCTCCTAAGGTATTCTAAGTCCCCCTTATATCATATCATATATTATGACCCGAAGATCTGAAAGATAGTCCCTTCAAGTACGTAGATATGCAATGCTTCATAGAACAATTGGCTTAGTTTCTTTAGTAAGGCAGATATGCAACATTTTAAGCACCGTGGGACTTGAAACGTCCTTCTAAACTATTCAGTATTCTAGATTTCCTCCTATCATATATAGCTTGGACAGAGTCCTATAATACAAATGAAATGTCCTCCTATAATTATACAAATCACAGGTTTTTTCAGATCCCACGAACTCCATAAAACAGGTTCCCTGCCACCCCTCGTCTGACTCCGTTAAAAAACCCGTGAATTTCAACAGGGAATCTATTTTATCACGGAGGGGGGGGGGGTCGGAAAAAACGTCCGCTTTTCAGCTTCTAAATCCTCCTGTAAGCCCTTCTCCTACCGTACTCGGAGTTTAAAATTAGGTCCACGTCCTATCATAATATATAGCTTGGTGGTTGGGGCCTGTGACGTCATAGCTCAATCTTGTCACGTCAGAATCTGAAGACGTCACAGATCAGTTTTTTTAGAGGGGAACCCGCTATCCCTTTTGTTGGGGGTACTTTCAGGAAATTTTCGTCCGCGAGCGTGGGCGCAAGCGAGGTTAATGACGTCACGATCTAAATGGCGTGACGGAGACGGGAGGGGGACTTATAAAAATTCCTACCTCCGAGCTATTTGTGATAGGAGGAGGACTTGGAAAAATTTTCACCCCCTAGCCATATATGATGGGAAAGGGACTTGGAAACATTCCTACCTCCGAGCTATATATGTGACCTGCGATGAGAAAAGGATGCTCATTGTCCACTGACAGGAACACCATTTCTCTCTTATTAGTTGTCCAATCAGAGAGAAATGGTGTTCTTGCGCCAAAGAGCAATGAGCATCCTTTTCTCATCGCAGGTCACATATGATAGGAGGGAAATGGGAAAGACGACGGCTTCCCTGAAATTGCAGCGCATTCAAGTGGTCACGTCATGATTTTCGGGACTTGGAAACACGGCACACGGCGGACGGAAAATTTCGCAAAAAGACCCCCCTAAAACAGGTTCCCTGTGGCTTCAGGGGACTCGGGACAGCAGGTTCCCCGTTGCCATTGCAGTCCTGCATTGGCATCTAATTTTTTCAAGTTCCCCTCCTAACATGATATATACATGTAAGAACGTGAACGTTCTTCACTGTCAGTCGCGTCACTCTCCTACTCACGGACAAAGTTTGGAGCTCCGACCATATAACGCTATTCCTCTCTCGTCCTATTTATCCTTCCGAGTGCAGTCAGCTGACCTGCCTTTCCTTCGGAAACTCGACTTTTTGATTCGATTCTGTGGAAACACAGCATCGCCAGATTTGTCAAGATTTTACATCTTACATACATACAGCTCCAAAGTCCGAGCCTGTGACATCACAATTTGATGACGTCAATAGCTCAGTCTTATGACGTCACAACCTACGTTTTCCACATCCCACGTACCCTATGAAACAGGTTCCCTGCCACGACACGTTCAATTCCGTTAAAGAACCCGTCAAATTTGTATTACCCTCTTAAACATATAGCCTGATATTAAAATTATTCCGAGTCTCCATCCTCGATGACCGGAATTCTTTCATCTCTCACTCCTCTTATACACAGATAGAAGTTGAAATTTTTCAGATTCTCCTCCTTTACAGTTCGGTGATGGAAATGAATGAAACCGATGCTTGCCATGCATACACGAGTATTTTGTTCAGTTTCTCGTTCGTTGACTATTTCTTGCGCTGAATATTGTTCGTTCTCCATCTGCTTTTTTGTCACTCTTTTGTCGTCTTTGGAATTTGTTCATGTACATACGAGTAACTGTACCGGTGTATTCAGGAAAAACAATAATTGATTTAAAATCAGAAACGAGAGGAAACTTTCTTCTTACATTTTGTCTTTTTGACTTGATTATTCTCCTCGAACTTCGCAGATGTAAGTTTTGTTTGTTGCTAACGAGATGTCACGTCGTGGACGAGCATCTCTATTGTGATTCTAAACATATGTGTTTCTTTGTCACTATTTGTTCTACGAAATCAAATCGTTTCTCACTCTTCAGCGGTATTTGCAGCACCAAAACTGAAACTTTTTGTAAAAGCATATAATCCTCTTCCTTTTTCTCCTTCCTGCATTTTCTCCTCGCGAACAACTAATTTGTCTCGATTTCAGAGTGAATCGGTGACAGTTGTCTCGTTTCATTAATAATGAACTTCACAGAGAGAATCATTTTGCGTAGGTATCTGTAATGAGTACTTGTAATAATATAAATTTCTTCATTTATTTTAATACAAGTACCAGTAATATTGTTTCGAGTGCGTTACTACGAGCTGGAGGACAAATAGAGGGAATAGGAGGAGGTAATGAAAATTGAACGACGCAGAGAGGGTGGGGGAAGCATACGTGTTGGTGCATTAAAAAATTGTAAAGGGAGATCGTGTTCCATTTTTCGTAATATTTCCTTCGATTTCTTGTACAAAAGTACTTCGACGCGTATAAACGAAGGAAATGCGATGAAAGACGACCCCGCGAATGATTTTATGAAATAAGTAATATAATTTTTAAAAAAGGGATGAAGTTGCTTGAAAAATTATGGAAACTAATTTTTATCAAGAAGAAAAATTCGGGCAGTGAACGAAATATATTTCAAACTTCATTTAGTTTTTCTACGAGGTATAAAAA
This sequence comes from Aspidiotus rigidus, assembly GCA_035079385.1. Taxonomy (NCBI): domain Eukaryota; kingdom Metazoa; phylum Arthropoda; class Insecta; order Hemiptera; family Diaspididae; genus Aspidiotus; species Aspidiotus rigidus. The sequence goes on along the minus strand of JAVHKY010000083.1, from coordinate 143,921 downwards.
AAATTATAAAACATTAAGTATCAGACCAAGCGTTATTAGGGAAATGATTCTCCTCTATCTTGAAAATTAAAAAAAAAAAAACTTTCGCCCTAACATCATCCACCGATTGTTTCCCTCCATGATTTTCTTGTTGTTTTTGTTCCGCACAAAAATGTAAGACGAATACGTAGAACAGAATATTATTTTGGTTTGTGCGAAAACTCGTGAGATACCTCTGCGATATGTTTCTCGTATATCTATTGTTTTTATTCGGTAAAAAATATTGAAAGCATTCTTTAGACCACATGTTACAAAATCCCGGGACGCATATTCCCAAAAGATTGAAGTTTATGTGGTATTTTTAAGGTTAAATTACATTGAACTCGTAAAAAGTTTTCGTTTGATATTTTTGTGGGAAAAAAGAGAGAGCGAATTTTCACTGGAAAATAATCTCGTAGAAGTCGCTTATCCTAAATAGCGGTATCGCATTGACTTTCGCGTGCTCTCCAACTTTGTAATTTAGGCGTATAAATTCCGTGTATATTCTGTATTAAACTTCTGTTTGTTTTTTAACACTCGTAAGTAAAATAATCTGGATGGATAAACTTTACCTGTTTTTGTTTGGAAGGAATCCATTTTCTTTTCGAATATCATCTAGATAGTACGTGTTTGATTTATCGAAATCGTCGAACGACTGAAACGTAAGGGTATAGTCATTAAGTGAGTATTCTGCGACTTTTTATGATAAGACAGTGAGACGAAGTATATGCCTCGGGGACGATTCAGAATCCAAATATAGAACTGAGTAGGCCTAATTCAGATGGGATCTTAGTTTCTCGCCGCATACAGAACAGTGCTTCAGTATTCACGGTTGATTTTATGGCCAAGTATATCTTTCAGTCTGCCTCACCTCTTTCAACTCCCTCTTTATAACACACAGACTCACTTTCTTCGCTTTACACTTTCTTGGATCTTTACACCACAAGTCCACTCAACCCCCTCCCGCCCATCATATTCTTTTGGATTCCGAATCATATCAACTTACCTGATGATGTAGCAAAGCAAACTACCACCCTGAAAAAGATAACTGATCGTTCTCGTCCTTCTGCCTGCGACTATAAAAATCACTACCTTTCCTTCAATCTCCAATTCTGAAATAATGGAAAGCACAACCCTCTTAAACCTATCAGAGAACGAAGTCCCGCTCCTATGACATCCTCGATGAGAGACTTTAGAAGCGAAGAAACAATTCTCCCTCGTTCAAGAGTCCGGTACTTGATCAACCCATTTCATCAACAACTTTATAAGGTCCTCTTCTTGGCCGCACCATCATGCAGAAAACCCACCACTTCTTCTCACGCTTCAACTCCGTACCCACCGTTCTTCGCTCAACATTCATTCCTCTCAAACAACTGAGATATAGTGGCGTCATGTTCTTCACAGCACTTCTTTCCTCTCGTTCAACCTCTTTACGTCCATTGAGCTGATAATCTTAGCTACCTGAATATTTACATAATAATAATAAAGAGTGTAGGTAGTTTTTACCATATCATCGTTATCGATAGCTTCTGTGTCTATGGACGATCTTTGTTGATGTTGTAAAAGTAGAAGACGTCGTTTCGATGACGTCGTTGATTTGGAGTTGGGCGTCGATGGAGATCCGAGTTCGGAGCAACTAAGGCACGTTTGTGTTCCGTTATTATCGGAATCGGCAGGTAACACCTGCAGAATAGACAAATTTGATTAGACGAGCAAGACCATACAATCAAAAATTTATCTTTGAAAAAATATAATGAAAATTCCATGTTTTTTCACTGCAAGAAGAGGGCTGTCTAGTTGGAGCTATACCGCTGTAAATATAATAGATAATAATGTCCGCCGATTGGTGGATTTACCCCTCAAACGATGATGTAAAAAATTGAAAGAAAAATCCAAGATATTGGGTTCATTGGAAAAGAAATCACAAGGACTAGAAGAGCAAACAATATGGACCACATTATTTTTTTGTAACCCCACTTTAACACAGTCTTATCCCAGTTTACCGTTTGTGTTCAAAACAAAAATTAACTCCATAAGAAATACACAGGACGTTTCGATCATTTGTTGACATTTGAAAACAAAAGATAAATAAAGAATTACAGATACATTTATGAATACTTCAGAACTTCCAGATTCTAAATATGAACTTTTCTTTTCCTATTTTTTTCTTACATTTAAATAAGAATGTGTGATCGAAACGTTCCCATGCATTTCTTATGGGAATCGATCGTTTGTTTTGAACTTAGACCATACAACAGATAGACCGAGCATCGGCCATATAAGCGTGTACAACGCGTTGAACGGAAGACATGATAAGAAAATAAGGGGGACTGGACCTCAATGAAGGCAACGCGGGTGAACGCGCGGAGCAGTGAAACGCACCGTACACCCGCGCCGCTCATCAAACTTGTAAACAAGGTCCAGTCCCCCTTATTTTCTTATGTGTATTCTTATCATGTTCTCCGTTCAAAGATTCATTACTATGCTCGGTCTATCTGTTGTATGGTCTAAGGTTTTGAACAAATACGGTAAACTGGGGTAAGTGGTGCTTCACAAATACGGGTGGGGTTGTTCATATTTTCAGAACGTGCCGACGTCACGCCAACACGGATAATATGGTCCATTAAAGATGATAAAAGTGATTTTCTTTTTTTTCCCAGAGTGCAGCTACTCTAGTGCTCCAAACGGAACCTTGACTAGCGAATCATTGATTGATGTTAGACCGGTGAATGATTGATCCAGGTAAGGAACTATATAAGATAGGTATGCGCAAGTGATAATAATCTGGTTGATAAAGTATCAGGAGGAGCAGTTATTTGGGAATCAGACCAATCAGACGCTGAATAACTGCTCCTCTTCAAGTGTAGGACTTTATTAAAACCATTTTTTAGACGGCCGGATGTATCTGTAAATTTTGTGAGCAGAAGAGGATCTACCAGGAGGCTTAGTTACTGTCAAGTGCATGAAAGTGGGTATTTTTACAGCAATACTAAACGAATAAATGAAGGTATGAAACGAAAAAAACAAAAAAACAAAAAAACATGACATAACACAGAATCCTTCAGAGACACGTAATGTACTTATAGCGCGGTACGAGAGGATGTGCAAAGTACTAATTGAAAGTCTCCTCGTGCCTTATCAATTTGTTTTGTTTGTTGTATTCAAATTGTGGGACTTTGAAATATTTTCAACTGTTGGACTTGGAATTATTTTCCAATTGAAGCGATGGATGGAAGAAGGGCTTTTAGTGTCCTAAGGTCCTTTTAGAAGAAAATGATTAATTTTCATAGAAAATGATTTAATCGAAAAAAATTGATTCTACTGTCTATAAAGAACATGTCTATGAAGTAAAAATTCTCAAAAATGATTCACGACCATGATAGAAGAGAAAAAAGAATTCGTCCGCTGTTAGCTGATCTGGCTGCATTACTCTAATCATCGTCATCACGCACGCGGCCATGAACATATTATCAGCAGTAGTTGAGAACATTCCTCGTTACGTATGTAAGTAGTTGTTCATTGTTCGTACGAAAATGTCCCGCCCCACCATAAGTAAGAGTGAAAATAAAGGTAAATAAATACCAGTTTATTATTATTATCATTATACGGTATATTCATTCATATCTCTTCGTCATAATAATATTCGTATGAAATCATATCGCATGATAGTCTGATTCGGTACAAGTAAGACACGTTTTTAATATTTTTTCATCTTAGTAACAGATAGTACGCGGAAAATATGAAAAATTTTTGATGAAAACAAAAAAAAAAAACAGAAAATCAGACGTCAACGTACATTTTTATCGTTTCACGGAATAAGGGCTCTAGAGTTTCATCACTTCAAGCGTTATATAAACTTTCAGGAGAAGATTTTTGAATTGCAATTGATGTGAAATTATTCTTTAGTCTCATACGATCAATATATTCAAATTTCAAGAAAAGTTATAATGTACGAACAAAGATATTCCACTTTGAATTCTTTAATCGAAAACTACAGTTTTTTCTAAGGCCCTTCTTCCATCCATCGCTTCAATTGTTGGACTTTGAAATATCTTCAACTGTTGGACTTAGAATTATTTTCAAATTGTGGGACCTTGAAATATTTTCATAAAATATGGACTTAGAATTATTTTCCAATTGTTGGACTTCGAAATATTTTCAACTGTTGGACTTTGAAATAGGACATGGAATTATTTTCAAATTGTGGGACTTTGAAATATTTTCATACTTCTTGGACTTGTAAAATTTTTCATTTTCGATTGTCGGCAATTGGACAATAATTCTATGTCCAGTTGTTGAAAATATTTCAAAGTCCCACAATTTGAAAATAATTCCAAGTCCAACAGTTGAGAATATTTCCAAGTTCAAAAATTGAAAATGAAAAATTTTACAAGTCCAAGAATAACGAAAATTTTTCCATGTCCTACGGCATCACTCTTACTCCGAGTATGGCAGTAAATACCGACGCGTAGAAACGATCGTCACAAAAACAGGAACAAACGAAATGAATTGATAAGGCTCGAGGAGACTTTCAATTAGTACTTCGCACATCCTCTCGTCTTTAAATGCTCGTTTCTTGCGTCTGGAGTCAATACGTACGTATTGATTATATCCATACCAATCATATTGAATCGATCCTATTATATTGACTTTTGATACGTTCATCTCGGTGATGATGACGTCATAATAAAGTCCCCAACCACTAGTATCTTGTATGGCAGGCTGTCTTGCTGGCAGGCTCACTTTCAGCCTTGTTAGAGGATGCATGGCTCACGGGCTCACTTTGACCCACTCGCTTTGCTTGTTTGTCTCTATCTGATATATTCACCTCGGTCGTGATGACGTCATAGTGACTTATTATAAAACTTGTATTCTGGATGTTGGCCTAACTAGCCCAAGAGCTCATTCATTCCCTTCCTACGCTCTCGTACTTCGATGTATTCTCTACGTTAGGCTGAATGGCTCGTGAGCTCCTTTTCATTCGCCTGAACAATCTATTATAGGCCTAGTACACGTCGATGACGTCATACTACGCCCCGACTTCTCTTCCCAGCCCTGGTTTAGTATCTATTGGGAAAATGTGGCGGGTCAGGCTAGTATGCTCTATATGTTAGTTTTAGTGTAAAGCTTTGAATAGGGAGTATAGGATGAACTAGTTAGCCTAATTAAGGCGCTATATGACGTAGGTATAATGGACCGCCATCTTGATAATGTAAACATAAGAATAACGTCCATAAGAGCCAATATTAAATTTAAATAAATTTGTGATTTTCAATGAAGTATAACTCGAGATCGGCTCTATAGGTATTTTTGATATTACCTTCGTTGGAAAGGAAATTTTATAGACAACAAATCATCTTCTTTTCGATTTTCGCTAGAAGCATTTTTTTCGGAGTTATCGATTAATAATTGAAACACGTTTTTTCAGCCGTTCTACGTAACAAGTGTAGTTGTAAGTAGCCGCTACGTACAACTCACATTTGTTATGCAGAACGGCCGAAAAACCGTGTTTGAATTATTAATTGATAACTCCGAAAAAAATGCTTCTAGCGAAAAATTGAAGAGGAGATGATTTGTTGTCCATAAAATTTCCTTTCCAACGAAGGTAATATCAAAAATATCTATCCAGCCAATCTCGAGTTATCCTTCATTGAAAATCACGAATTTATTTAAATTTAATATTGGCTCTTATGGACGTTATTCTTGCGTTTACTTTTTCTGCAATCAAGGTGGCGGTCCATTATACCTACATCATATAGCGCCTTAGCCTAATACGGTCAGTATAGCCTAGTGTACCGAATGTTAGGCCTAATATAATGAAGGCAGAGCGTACAGATTTCAAAGCAGCAAAGGCCGAAATTTTTTCAAGTCCTCAAAGTTAGTAGGTGAAGGTCTCTAATGACGTCTTCAGGCGTGACAAAAAACCTTGACGGTTTTTCGTTGCAATTTCTTCAGAAATGATCCCAGTCAAAATCAGGGCCTCTCCTCTACTATTGTAGGGCTTATGGACGCACTCGCTGCTTATTTTAATCTAGTATAGCCAAATATATTGTATAAGCATAGTAGAAAACTAGCCACGAGGTCAGACACTTAGTATTGGCCTAGTACTAATGTAGGCCTCGCAAAGATTAGTATAGTGTATGTTAGGCCCAATGTAATAGAAGCAGCTGGGGGTAGAAATTTGTTCAAGTCCCTGATGTAGGTCAAGTCATTGATGACGCCATCGAGCGTGACAAAAAGGCGTGACGCTTTTTACAAGGGTAGTCACAATCTTCTGGGCATATAAAATGCTAAAAAAACTTGGACTTTTCTCCCTTTCTCCTCTCGCGAAAAAAAGTCAGTCGAAAGAGGAAAACATGTTTGGTCGATTGGTTAGTGTTCCTTCTTCAAGAAATTTGTGTTTACTTTCAGAATTGACATCTCCCCCTCTCATTTGAGGGTACCAAAAAAAAAAGATTGCAAGAACTAAAAAAGGAGGAAGTAACTTCAATTTTTTTTCATTAAAAAATTTGAGTTCTCCTTCCAGGACTCTCTTGAGCGCCCGGGAGCCGAATTTCCAATGATTCAGGAAATGAAAAAAACTTCCAGGCTCATCTGCTTTCCAAAAAACCGATATTATCAAAATTTGGTAGTTTAGTGGGGTCATTTTGGTAGGAGCCAAGGACCATGGCTACCTTATCCCCCTCCAAAATCCAGGCCTGTTGAAATAAAGCTCCGACTTTAAATAGTATACCCATAATTTTCTTCTTACTGTGGTAACAGATTCATTCCACATGCTGTCGCTGTGGTCTCTGGTGTCTACGGAGTCATTCGACATGGATGGTGATTTACGATATTGAGACGGCGTTTCCAGGAGATTGTCATTCTTGCAATCGGGACTGTCAGCGGAGGAAGCACTGTGTTGACGGTATAGACGTTCGTCGTAAATTAAATGCTCGTGAAATTCTTCCTCTATCGATTCTGAATTAGACTGTAAGAATAAAAGGTGCAAATTAGGAATCAAAATTTTAAACAGGAACCGACATTCTTTGTTAAGGGTTGATAGTTTAGTGACCAGTTGCTTATTTGAGGAAGGTTTTGTTGATGTGTGGGATGATTTGTCGCTATGTTCTTCGCCTTCGGCATCTTCATCATCCTCATCGTCGTCATCTTCATTCACGTCCGCGTCTGACACATTTTCGTAACAAATTTCACCATCTGAAAGCGCTAATTCTCGGTCTTCTTGATCAGTTTGTCTTCTTCTAATGATTTCACCATCGGAACAGGTTTTTTGTAACGGCTTCCTAATCTGTTGTTGCGGTTCGAAATTAATGAGTATTTCTCCGTTGTATCTTTTCGGGCTAGTGAAGTGAAATGAAGATCTGCGAAGAAAAATGACGGTAACTCTTATCGAGATAATCGATTGGGAATAATATTTATTCTTAGATCGATGTCAGAACCCTTTTACTCCGTGACCAAAGAACACCTACCACCCTCTGTAAAAAGTTGTTGAACGATGGTCTAACGACTCTGCGTTTGGTAGCATTTCTTGGGACTACGACCTACATGAAGGAACACTCAGGTGACTGGGGTAGGAGATTGAGTTTATCATACGACCAAAGAGCAAAGTCCAGTGCAGAGTGAACGAAATCAAAGTTTTCATCAGAAAACAAAGATTTTAAACGAAATTTTGCAAAATGTTATTACTTACTTGGGTGGCTCTTCCGACTGAGTTCGCAATAAAGGTTCGTGTCTGTCTTTAGGTTGGTATCTATCAAAATAGGACTCTTGCCGTTTCTCACTATAGTGGTGTAATTCAGAGTAACTTTTTGTTAATTTTTTGCTATAATCACCATTTATTTGAGCATTCTGAAAACAAATGAACCAAAGAGTGACATACGTTTTTCTAGAACGTTGTACAACGCTCATTCTATACATAGAGGGAGGGGACGATCGATTGAAGACTGTAACGATTTCATATGGATGTAGGGTGATTTTTTAGTGATCGATTATATTCGGCTATTTTGAGTCTTCTTGTAGCCCAACTTTAGGGCTTCAGTGACTCTTGGATCTCAAGGTCCACAGAGACTTGACCCAGTATCCTAGTGGCTCAGTCCGCGCCTCGCAAGCCACACAGGTACAAAGAGTACTTCGAATCGGATTCTTAAGTGCAACCGCTGCTCACACACTGGGATTCAGTTAAATTATCCTGTATGTTTTCATGTATTAAACTTACTTCTTGGACGGTACGAGGACTGAACGTCAGATAATTTGGAGGTAATGGTTTTCGACCCAAACAAACTTCGGTTTGTGTAGCCTGAGTCTTCATCGTAGCTTTTTTAACTTTGTCTGAAAAAGTCAAAATGATCCAACTCAAATCTCGACGTATATTTTGACTACTAAAAACACCATACGACCGTATAATCATTTACCCATCAACACAACTGTCGAGACATCTCGGAGTCGCTCAACTGGAACCTTTTTACTATCCAGTAAACGCTCGTGCTTGCAATTCATCCCACTCGGGCTTTTATTAGTGACGGAGTCATCGAATGACGCTAGTGTATGGGATTTAGCAAAACTTACATGTCTCGCTCTATCATGAAATAGATAATACCAAGTTTAAATTATGTAAAACAACGATCAAATGCGGTGAGAGAATTGTAATTACTTCGGGGTTGATGGTGGCAGTGATGTGGGTGGAGGCGGCGGAGGTGGAGGAGGTGGCGGTGGTGGAGGGGGCGGCGGCGGTGGAGGTAAATTTTGATGAGCAGGACACGAAGGATTTCGAGCCATGATATGTTCCATATTGGAGAACGGTAACCTGCGTTGTGGAAAGTACGCATTATTCGGATCAAAATCCCGTTGGTGTCTATTCATATCCTATAAAGTAATAAAAACACACGCGGTGAGATACGACCCGGGCAGATGTGATTCATTTATTACCAATCGCGATACCTCATCTTCTTCTGGTAACCAATCGCAAACATAAAGTCCGTTTTGTCTCATATAAAAAATTTGCTCTCTGTACGGACAATGGGGATGTGGTACGAAAGCAGGTGGGTAAGGTGTTCGCCATCGTGGAAACGGCGCGTACTCGGATGGTGGCCTGCGAGACAGCTCGTAGAGATTTTCATCGCTCGGCATTTTCCGTTTAACACACACCGACAAAAGATTGGCCGGCGCCTGTGGGCTGCATATTGGGACCTGCAATCGTGTTATTTGAGTAGCGAGCAACAAAGAATTCAACTCTACTGTCTATTCTATAAGGAAATTTGAAACGCTTCGTTGTACTCACATTCCGCGACGATATACATCCGAACAAGCCTGGAGGTGGCCGTGCGGTTTCCAGTCTATGTATTTGCTTATCCGAGATGCAGTATTGCTCTCGTATGTCTTGTTTCGAATACAGCGGAGTTCCACGTTTCGATTTTCGGCGACCACTCGCTTCGTCCTCCGACTCGTAAGTTGTGGCTTCGGAAGGGCACAAATTTGCCTGTAAAAGAAATGCGTACGTTTGCTCGTTATACGTCCGCCAAATATACTTTGAACCCTACACTGATATGCGTAATTTTCCGGTGGCAAATTTTCTACTTTCCCGTTTGAGATAATAATTAAGTTCTTACCGAGAGAATGTGGCCTCGCGCAGCCTTTGTTTTCAAACTATTTGAACTACCGTTGAAAGAGACGTAAAGGATCAGCTAAAGTGAGTTTTCGAAAGAGGAAAATGCGTGTGAATATCTTGTTATAAGTTGAGTAAAGAGTTGTGTGAAGAATTTATTTAGATTGAACAAGTTGATGATTCATAAATGATAAAAATTCACGAACAACAAAATGACGAGCATAATCTTTAATTATTCGTTTTTTTTTAAATCACAGTTGACAGTTTGAGGGTCAGTCAAACCGTAAGCTAGCGGTACTCAACTTTTTTGAGCCACGATCAACTTTCAAAATTTCTAAATTTTCCGCGATCGACCAAAAAAAAAAAAAAAAGGAGGGGGAGGGGGAGGGGGAGGAAACATTTTATGATTTCACAGAAACACGTTGGTTAACGTGGTTAACGTGGTTAACGTTCATATTCGTGTTACGGCACTTTAATACTGAATAATTTTATTGCGGTCAATGTAGTTTTAAATAAAAAATAAAATTAAAAATTATAGTTTTAGTTTTAGTTTTAGTTTTATTATTTTATTAACCAATATTTTTGAAAAAAAAAAATTTTCAAAAATTATTCAGTATTATATGATTTTGACAATTGCTCGAGAACGCTGGCGATCGACTAAAAATTCTTGGTGATCGAGTGGTCGATCGCGATCGACACGTTGAGGACCGCTGCCGTAAGCAAAGGCACTGCGAGAGGGAGTGGAAGCTTCCTCTCGAAAAAACAGGTAGGTGTGAAATCTTCATTAATTGGTAAGTCCCACCTGTATTAAAGGCAAAAAAATCGCCCCCTCTCTCCCCTCTCATCAAATAGTGTGGCCTCTGCGAAACCTATGACCGCAACGAGAGTAATAAGTCGATAGCTGGACATTCATAGATATGCAGTCAAATTTTTCCTCTTCCTTCCTTATTTAGTCTAGATTATGTAGACGACTAGCCGCTGCGGCTAAGCTTGCAGCGCTGACACGGGTTCGTGCTTGGCACTTGTTATTGGGGGCTCGCGGCTCGCGAATTGTTTTTTGTTATATAAGGAGGACAACTTAGGGCACCCGTGCTCGTGCTTCACACTTGCCTGATAGGCAAATTTGGAAATTCGCAAATATTTTGGTGTTGTATACGAAGTTTCATGAAATATTTCAATTCAGTTTTTTGCTAATTCTATCCCGTACCTAATTTCACAATTTACAAATAGCCAAAGCTGGATGAGATCAAATATCTACCGGTAGTCTAAGAAAAATAGAACCTCAATTCAAACAAAATTGGACACAAAAGTTTTTCTGCCGAAATTTGTTCCTTAAGGTGGTCTGCATGCTGTAAAAGTTCACCGCTTTCAGACCCCTCGCAAGGTACGTTGGACAATTTTGGCTTTTCTCATTTTCCTTCGAAAATATGCTTCCTAGCGACAAATATATGCACACAAAAATTGTTCCTTATAGAATTTCCTTTAATTCGATCCCATATTTGACCCCTAAAAAATAAACGCTCCGAGCTAAATGACCTGTTGACTTCTGGACAATTCTGTTTTTTGGTTCATTATGTACAACTGAAGACGCAATAAATTTTGGTTTTTCTCATTTTCCTCGAAAAAAATGCTTCCTATCGACAAATCTACGCCCACAAAAATTGTTCCTCATAAAATTTCCTTTAATTTGATACTATATTCGACCCCTAAAAAATAAACGCTTCCAGGTAAAAGACTTGATGACTTCTGGACAATTCCGTTTTTTGATTCATACGCACAAGTAAAGACGCAATAAATTTTGGTTTTTCTCATTTTTCTCGAAAAAAATGCGTCCTATCGACAAATCTACGCTCGCAAAAATTGTTCCTCATAAAATTTCCTTTAATTTGATACCATATTTGACCCCTAAAAAATAAACGCTTCGAGCTAAATGACCTGTTGACTTCTGGACAATTCTGTTTTTTGGTTCATTATGTACAACTGAAGATGCAATAAATTTTGGTTTTTCTCATTTTTCTCGAAAAAAATGCGTCCTATCGACAAATCTACGCCCGCAAAAATTGTTCCTCATAAAATTTCCTTTAATTTGATACCATATTTGACCCCTAAAAAATAAACGCTCCGAGCTAAATGACCTGTTGAATTCTGAACAATTCTGTTTTTTGGTTCATTATGTACAACTGAAGATGCAATAAATTTTGGTTTTTCTCATTTTTCACGAAAAAAATGGTTCCTATCGACAAATCTACGCCCACAAAAATTGTTCCTCATAAAATTTCCTTTAATTTGATACCATATTTGACCCCTAAAAATGAAACGCTTCGAGCTAAAAGACTTGATGACATCTGGACAATTCCGTTTTTTGATTCATACCCACAAGTAAGACGCAATAAATTTTGGTTTTTCTCATTTTTCTCGAAAAAAATGCGTCCTATCGACAAATCTACGCTCGCAAAAATTGTTCCTCATAAAATTTTCTTTAATTTGATACCATATTTGACCCCTAAAAAATAAACGCTCCGAGCTAAATGACCTGTTGACTTCTGGACAATTCTGTTTTTTGGTTCATTATGTACAACTGAAGATGCAATAAATTTAGGTGTTTCTCATTTTTCTCGAAAAAAATGCTTTCTATCGACAAATCTACGCCCACAAAAATTGTTCCTCATAAAATTTCCTTTAATTTGATACCATATTTGACCCCTAAAAATTAAACGCTTCGAGCTAAAAGACTTGATGACTTCTGGACAATTCCGTTTTTTGATTCATAGGCACAACTAAAGACGCAATAAATTTTGGTTTTTCTCATTTTTCTCGAAAAAAATGCGTCCTATCGACAAATCTACGCTCGCAAAAATTGTTCCTCATAAAATTTCCTTTAATTTGATACCATATTTGACCCCTAAAAAATAAACGCTTCGAGCTAAATGACCTGTTGACTTCTGGACAATTCTGTTTTTTGGTTCATTATGTACAACTGAAGATGCAATAAATTTTGGTTTTTCTCATTGTTCTCGAAAAAAATGCGTCCTATCGACAAATCTACGCCCGCAAAAATTGTTCCTCATAAAATTTCCTTTAATTTGATACCATATTTGACCCCTAAAAAATAAACGCTCCGAGCTAAATGACCTGTTGACTTCTGGACAATTCTGTTTTTTGGTTCATTATGTACAACTGAAGATGCAATAAATTTTGGTTTTTCTCATTTTTCTCGAAAAAAATGGTTCCTATCAAAAAATCTACGCCCACAAAAATTGTTCCTCATAAAATTTCCTTTAATTTGAAACCATATTTTACCCCTAAAAAATAAACGCTTCGAGCTAAAAGACTTGATGACTTCTGGACAATTCCGTTTTTTGATTCATACGCACAAGTAAAGACACTTTAAATTTTGGTTTTTCTCATTTTTCTCGAAAAAAATGCGTCCTATCGACAAATCTACGCTCGCAAAAATTGTTCCTCATAAAATTTTCTTTAATTTGATACCATATTTGACCCCTAAAAAATAAACGCTCCGAGCTAAATGACCTGTTGACTTCTGGACAATTCTGTTTTTCGGTTTATTATGTACAACTGAAGATGCAATAAATTTTGGTTTTTCTCATTTTTCTCGAAAAAAATGGTTCCTATCGACAAATCTACGCCCACAAAAATTGTTCCTCATAAAATTTCCTTTAATTTGATACCATATTTGACCCCTAAAAAATAAACGCTCCGAGCTAAATGACCTGTTGACTTCTGGACAATTCTGTTTTTTGGTTCATTATGTACAACTGAAGATGCAATAAATTTTGGTGTTTCTCATTTTTTTCGAAAAAAATGCTTTCTATCGACAAATCTACGCCCACAAAAATTGTTCCTCATAAAATTGCCTTTAATTTGATACCATATTTGACCCCTAAAAATTAAACGCTTCGAGCTAAAAGACTTGATGACTTCTGGACAATTCCGTTTTTTGATTCATACGCACAAGTAAAGACGCAATAAATTTTGGTTTTTCTCATTTTTCTCGAAAAAAATGCGTCCTATCGACAAATCTACGCTCGCAAAAATTGTTCCTCATAAAATTTCCTTTAATTTGATACCATATTTGACCCCTAAAAAATAAACGCTTCGAGCTAAAAGACTTGATGACTTCTGGACAATTCCGTTTTTTGATTCATAGGCACAACTAAAGACGCAATAAATTTTGGTTTTTCTCATTTTTCTCGAAAAAAATGCGTCCTATCGACAAATCTACGCTCGCAAAAATTGTTCCTCATAAAATTTCCTTTAATTTGATACCATATTTGACCCCTAAAAAATAAACGCTTCGAGCTAAATGACCTGTTGACTTCTGGACAATTCTGTTTTTTGGTTCATTATGTACAACTGAAGATGCAATAAATTTTGGTTTTTCTCATTGTTCTCGAAAAAAATGCGTCCTATCGACAAATCTACGCCCGCAAAAATTGTTCCTCATAAAATTTCCTTTAATTTGATACCATATTTGACCCCTAAAAAATAAACGCTCCGAGCTAAATGACCTGTTGACTTCTGGACAATTCTGTTTTTTGGTTCATTATGTACAACTGAAGATGCAATAAATTTTGGTTTTTCTCATTTTTCTCGAAAAAAATGGTTCCTATCAAAAAATCTACGCCCACAAAAATTGTTCCTCATAAAATTTCCTTTAATTTGAAACCATATTTTACCCCTAAAAAATAAACGCTTCGAGCTAAAAGACTTGATGACTTCTGGACAATTCCGTTTTTTGATTCATACGCACAAGTAAAGACACTTTAAATTTTGGTTTTTCTCATTTTTCTCGAAAAAAATGCGTCCTATCGACAAATCTACGCTCGCAAAAATTGTTCCTCATAAAATTTTCTTTAATTTGATACCATATTTGACCCCTAAAAAATAAACGCTCCGAGCTAAATGACCTGTTGACTTCTGGACAATTCTGTTTTTCGGTTTATTATGTACAACTGAAGATGCAATAAATTTTGGTTTTTCTCATTTTTCTCGAAAAAAATGGTTCCTATCGACAAATCTACGCCCACAAAAATTGTTCCTCATAAAATTTCCTTTAATTTGATACCATATTTGACCCCTAAAAAATAAACGCTCCGAGCTAAATGACCTGTTGACTTCTGGACAATTCTGTTTTTTGGTTCATTATGTACAACTGAAGATGCAATAAATTTTGGTGTTTCTCATTTTTTTCGAAAAAAATGCTTTCTATCGACAAATCTACGCCCACAAAAATTGTTCCTCATAAAATTGCCTTTAATTTGATACCATATTTGACCCCTAAAAATTAAACGCTTCGAGCTAAAAGACTTGATGACTTCTGGACAATTCCGTTTTTTGATTCATACGCACAAGTAAAGACGCAATAAATTTTGGTTTTTCTCATTTTTCTCGAAAAAAATGCGTCCTATCGACAAATCTACGCTCGCAAAAATTGTTCCTCATAAAATTTCCTTTAATTTGATACCATATTTGACCCCTAAAAAATAAACGCTTCGAGCTAAATGACCTGTTGACTTCTGGACAATTCTGTTTTTTGGTTCATTATGTACAACTGAAGATGCAATAAATTTTGGTTTTTCTCATTTTTCTCGAAAAAAATGGTTCCTATCAAAAAATCTACGCCCACAAAAATTGTTCCTCATAAAATTTCCTTTAATTTGAAACCATATTTGACCCCTAAAAAATAAACGCTTCGAGCTAAAAGACTTGATGACTTCTGGACAATTCCGTTTTTTGATTCATACGCACAAGTAAAGACACTTTAAATTTTGGTTTTTCTCGCGCATATTTTGTCCAAAGAAATGGTATTGTTTTCAAATATGAAAGAGGTATGTACAATATCTAGACTATGGCGATACATGGGAGAAAATGATGCGGAATTGAATATATTGTCATCCCTTGTAGTTCGTAGAATGTGTGTGTGTGTCTCTGTGGACATTTTTTATGGAGTAACAGGGAACTATTCATTCAAGTGTTATATTAATTTTTCCATTTTTCTCCCTTTCACTGCCATAGTTTGGATACCTTTTTCACGGTGTCCTTTTCCATTGACACTGAAGGGAAAGTGACGGTAACATTTCACTTAAGGTACCTCGATAGGTAGCGCACGTAGTCAATCAAGGGTCACAAATGTTTGCGCTGCATAGCTGCAAGGTTTAAATTGAGATCAGATGATTCTCTATTTGGACCGTTCGACCGCTAGGATCGCTGCGATAGTTTTCGATAAAATTGATAGGGAAACCCACGGAAACCAGGGAAACTGAATGTAACGTGTGTGCAGTTAGTTCTCGTAGGTGCGCGATTCTAGCGGTGGCGAGTCCAAAAGTGCTGTTCTTCTTTCCCTTTTGCCTTCCTTTGCCTCAAGAGTAATGCTTATAGGAAGGAAAACATTTTTGTCAAGATATTTTGTTAACAGGGAACCTGTTCTATGACTTTTTTTTTTGCGAAATTTGTTGTGCGTCGTTCGCCGTCTGGCGAAAAACTTGGAAAAATTTCGACCTCCGAGCTTTATAAGACAGGAGGAGGACTTGGAAAAATGTCTACTGTCGAGCTAGGTATATATGATAGGAAAGGGACTTTAAAAATTTACACTCTCGAGCTGTATGATAGGAAGGGGACTAAGAAAAATTCGACCCCCGTGCTATATATAATAGGAGGGGGTCGTCCTATTTTATACTATTTTATAGTAAGTCTAGGGATGAACTTTGTACTAGGTCTAGGCTCGTTTGAATTCTCAATACCAACACCAATTTGACTCATAGAACAGGTTCCCTGCGTTCCTCATTTAACTTCATTAAGGAAGCCGTCGTTTTTTCTTATTCGCATGAGGACACAACTGTAGGTGCGCTAGAGTCGTGCCCGAAAAGGGGATTCGGCAAAAATTGCCATAAACCTGTATAAAACTAAAACGGGCTGTATCTTTGTCAATATTGAAAAATACAAAAAAGTAGTAAGAGCATTTTTTTATTATTTTCATTCATAGAATAACCTAAAAGAAGAAAAAATTAAGATTTCAACAATTTTCTGTAACATCCCCTTTTCAGGCAGCTTCCAAAAATGGCCACCACAGTTTTCATAGAGGGCGCCTACTTTGTGTCCTCATGCGAATAGGAGCTAAAATTTGCCTTCATGGCTTAAAATATATGCATAAATAATACAAATAATTTCTGAAGGTTTGAAAGCGATTGATCGAGTGGTTCTTGAGATATAAGAGGACAAATGAAAACAAAGACCAATCTTCTAATTGCTACAATTATTTGGATAAAATAGGTAAGACGTAGGTATTGAAGAGTAAGGGATAGGGTATCGGAGTTCTTTTTGAGCGCTCGGGGAGGAGGGCACATTCCGTCAAGAGCGGAGGGTTTGGAAGGCGGGTCAAGTAAATGTATGTTATCAACTTACAAATTGTTTTTATGACAGTGGGGGCGCCTTTCGCCATATACGAAATTTTCTAAGCCCTAAAACTGTGTGAAAGCTCTGATTTTCTTCGGAACCACAATCTGATGAATGTTCACAATTTTGCCAAGGTCTTAAACTAGGTCGGAGCCGTCTTCCTCTCGGATACCCATGGTTTTCTTTGGAAATAAGTAGAGCGTTTTCATGTTCATGATAGAGACCTCTCTAGGGCCCTAAAGAAATTTTCAATTTCTAAAGATTGGAGATGCGTGTGGCAGTCACGTTGAAAGATCGAATTTTTTAATTTCAGTAAAAAAAGTCAAATTTCAAATTTTCCTTCGTCAAATCTCTGTGTCCTTCACATAATTTTGCTCAATTAGTTAGCAATATTATTTACAGACTTCAATTAACAACTCCACGTTCAGAATAAACATAGTTAAATTACATTCCATATCCAAATGATTAATTTCTCCTGGGAGTGGCACTTTATGGATGTTGATAACAAGTTTCGGAACATTAGACATTTATTATTTTCTTGTCTGAAAAACCTAAAACAACGCTTGTTTTGCCTATGGAAATAAAAAAAAGAAAAAAGTGGTTTCACTCCGAATAGAACCGTTTTTTTTTTCTTTGTTCATTTTTATCTTGGATACACAATATGAGATTCTCAAACCAAATTTTTTTCCGTATGTTTCACTGTACCATGCAGCTTAAAAAAATATAATCTCCAAGTCCTCTTAATTAGAAACAATCTGCGGAGAAAAATAAAAAAATTTTTGTAACGGGTATCATTGTAAAGAAATTTAAGGAGAAAAATATCACGTCTCGAACTGTCCTAAAAACTCCATAAAAAATGAAAAAAAAGCTAAATTGTGTGGTAAATATATAATTTTCGAACGTCGAAGCGAATAAAAGAGATAAATGATGCGAAAATAGTTATTACAAACGCGAGGATTTCCTTTCGAAATTTGAGATGCACGATGGCTATGATGAATAGCGGAAAATATCAGGGTGTCGGATACTATACGAACGCGAACGAAATTTTATCGCGCGGTTTTGTAATTCGTCGTATGAAAATTCAAAGGAAACAAGAAGCCGCCTAAAATAACATTACAACGGCCTCTGACAATAAGATGTGTGGTTGAAAAATGATACAATCCATTATCCATTAGTTGGGTTTGTGAACGAGTAGTGACCCATCTCACTTTTGTTGTAAATTCGGAAGTCTGGACTTCGTCGAGTTTTGCAGTTCGTTGATTTACATCGAAAATTTATCTTGTATAATATACTTCTTCCACCGGCTCCGCTCCGTATTTCATGCATTAATTCGTCGGCAATCCCTGGAATCGATATAAGTTTACAGGGAGCTTATACGAACTTACTTGAGTTGAAACGCTAGTTCGTCGTCCCGGGACATAATGAACTCCTCTACGATTATCACGAAGCATCAGCTTAAGACAGCCTGTAACGAAAACAAACACCGGGATTAAGGAAAATAATCTTAGTTCGAATTTTCGAATGTACAAGTGAAATAATATTTTCAAGATATTTAAAAAATTGAAGTCGAAAGTCTCGGAGCTTTGAACATCTTAAAATACCAATCCCGTCCTTCCACCGGTTGCAATCCCAACATTCTACTTCCCCTCTACCATACCCTAATTTGATATATTCTAGGTTATGGATCACCTATCACCCTCATCACATCTCTCATTTCTAGACACAGTTCAAAGTTCCGCCATTGCCCAAAGCGGGTCGCCGAATCAGGTTATCCACGTCTACATTTTCGTCAACTTTTTTTTAAAATTGCCTCCTTATCTCTGTTTTACAACTTCTTGAAACCGTACTCCTCTTTAATTCGACACCAAATCGTCCTACTTATCGCAATACTTTCAACAATATGCTCTACTTTCAATCAATCAATCAACGAATCAATCAATCTTTATTTATTTTAGAAGGGCGCTACGGCTGAAGAGCCCTCGGGTGCCGAGCAAAATTCATATAACAATGTAATACCAAACCAATTAAAAAAAAAAAATAAATAAATAAATAAATAAATAAATAAATGGATAAAAATTAAAATGAATAAACAAATTGATAGTCGCTTGTGTCGCATGTGCAGCGCCGCCCGTCCTCCATGATGGAGTAAGTGTGGTTTGCGTACGCATTTAATTTTGTTTTCTCCAACACCGGATCGACCCTTTCGGGTATAACTTCAGTGTTGGAAGAATCTCCTCAGCCAACCCCTTCTTCTATTCGGCAACCGTCAAGCTGCAGTGCCCCCATCAGGCACGCAAAACATTAGAACACACAACAACACGACCTTAGATATAGTAGGTGGCTGTTGGAGTCTCTCATCTTCTTCTTTCTTGAGAGATGATCTTTTTCTTCCTCCTGCACAACTGGATGTGGATGGTAGAGTAGGCCATAGCGAGGTTCTGCATTTGCCTATTCCATTCCTGGCCCATTTTCTTCTTCATGACGGTGACTGCAAATGCAGACATCCGGTTTCATGCTTGTTCGCAACCTAGCATGGTGGATACCAGGCTACTCGGGGCAAGCGTCTCTTTTGAAGAGACCGACTAAGCTTGTCCTGTTCACACCTCCACGCCTCACACTCAAATAAAGTGTGCTAAGGTCCATCCTCCCGCTCTTGGATGCAGTGCGAACAGGTTGCCTGCTCAACTTCGTCGCACTTCTCATGAAGGTACTTGTTGAAGCAGCCATGACCGCTTAACACCTGCGTCAGGTGAAAGTTTAGTTGGACTCGGTTCATCCACTCATCAAGGTCGCGTATTAACACACGGGTTATCCACGTATCCAGCTCAGTCTTGGCAATTCTTGTTTTCCACTTTGCTAGCAATGAGCGCCTGGCCTCTTGCTTGACCCGTAAAGCTTCTTGATTGGTGGTCGTCTTTCTTTTTGCTTTGAACACCACAGCTCTCTCCTCAGCAAGGAGCTCGACTGGTGGTGAACGTGCTAATACGCAAAATCGAAACAAATCTAGCCCATGACCCCCCATCCGTCCAAAACATCATCTCTCATCTATAAAAACAGCAAATTATATCCAATGCATCTAGGATCGATTCATCATCAAGTTCATAAGCCGAGTGCAGTCAAGAGCCTGTAAAAAAAGGAGGCGCTCACATGAGGCTAGATAGTCAGGTCACTGAAATAGCAAAAACTGTCTCCTAGAAAAACTGAATGTCACTTTTAACTTCCACCTTTCAAAAACATAGGTATAGACATTAAAACCAGTACTACTCAATCTGTACGTTTTTTCAGACTGCTAAATTCTGCAGCATTTGTAATAATGATGCTGAAATGGACGGTAGTGTCTCGAACTCTAAATAGTTATACGATTGTATCGCCAAGTGAGTAAATTGATTGAAAAGTTTATGTGCGTTTGTTTATTGCCACTGTACCAAACAAGGGACAATTTGGAAGGACTTCATATAAATTTGGGTCATCAAAAAACTTTTTTATTAGTGTACCTTCAGTGTATGCAACGCCGTCGTCCCTTGAGCCACGCTAGATATTTTCTCGCAGTCCTTACCGTTTGACCGCGGGGATTCATTTTTTTTTCTTTTCTCTCCAAGAACAATGAGTTTTATCTAGCGCTTCAAGAATTAATCGCGGTTTTATTTGGTGTAAATGTTTCGACAATGACACGCTTATACTGTAATAATATCGTATCATTTGGAAGCGAGGAACTCGATGGAATAAGCACCGTGCGTAATGCAATAATTAATTACCCGTTTCTAACTTTAATGCTGATATCAAGTTCGTAAGTTTGATCTTTCTAAGCCCTATTTCTCGACCAAGTTTACAGTTGAATCGCAATACTCGGAAATGCTTAGCGTACTATACAGTTTCGAGCAAAGGAAATGGAGAATCTGTGAATTGGTTTCAATAACGAGTTTAATTAGGTTTCGTAAGTGTAGTTACGTAGACCTTTTCTCGTACGCGAATTTACTGCCCCCTATACTTTACGTTTTGAATTCGACTTGGAAAAGTTCGAACGCGAATTAAGTAGTCTATCTGTCGAAAGGAAGGGAGAAAAAAAAGTAGGCTCCGGATATTAATCTCCGGTGACCTAGTTTACTTTTTCCACACTAGAAAGTCACCTTTTCCATCTCTATATATTTTCGACTGATAGATTCGAAACTCATTTCGAGTTCAATTAACTGTTTATTTTTCGAACTTTCAGCCCTTTTCTGATGTCAAATTAAAAACTTCTGAGGCACCATTTGCCGCTAACGACGACTCGTTTTCTTTCAAGTTTTTTCTAGCATTAGTTTCGAAGGTTTTTTTTTTTGTCGCGGATCGAAATGAGCGCGATTCATCTCATTAACGAGCCTTAAACAATTGATAATTAATTTTCATTGACGTTCATTCCTGGGGCTCAGAATGCACTTTCGAAGCGGTTCGTTTATTTACGTACTTAACTAGAAGATATGCAGAAGAATAGAAGAGAAGAGAGGATGCAAATGAAAGAAGACGAAGGATAACAAAGTATCATCAAGAATAAAAAATAAATCTAATGAACTCAGAATATATAAAAATAAAAGATTGAACAAGGGTGAATATGCTTCTTAGTTTAGGTTAATGAATATTCAGTCACCCACGTCAGTCAGGTTAAGATAGATTTGAGGAAAGTTAATATTTTGAGGAAAAGTAAAATATCCGTTTATGGTAATATTTTTATTTTTATGAACTGTCGTAATAACATTTACATATACTTGAGGCAGGTGAAGAGAGTCAGGGTATTGGAAGAACGTTGTTTCAGTTGATGTTTGCAAAAGCTTTCCCTTCAAGTCGCTGCATGACGGGTTTTGCAATTTTCCATACTCTCATGAGTGATTTCTGCTTTTGCATTTTTACTCTCTTGAGTATATTTTCAGCGCTTCCGTGTTATTACGAGTGTGCAGTCGGTCAACGTACCTGTCAGTGGCTCTAGACTTAATTTGGTGAACTGTCCGAGAAGCTGCGGTGGTTCGTGATGTACCATGGAACCCCTGTGATTTTGCAGAGTATAATGTTCTCGAATCTCTGTATAACTTGGATGTTGCTATTTGCCGCTGTTCCCATGAAGGGATATCATACATCCACACTAGCCGTAGTACCATGACGTAGAGCAACTTCTTGTTTGTGAGTGATAGATGACTCTTGGCGCAAATCATCCTCGTGCATTTCTTGGAATCTTAACTTGAGTTGTTCTCTTTATTGAAATTTTTTATGTTTTGACTGGCACTTCACCCCACTATTTCAAAAACCGCGAGGCCGAGTTGCCTTGCAATCTCGAACCCACAACCCAATCCAGAAATCTGCGAGGTTGGGTTCTAGTTTCCCATTCCTAGCATACAGTAGCTTTAAACTGTGCTTCAACTAGCTCTAGTTGCATGAATACGTAGCCCATACTAATACTAGCGTACACTAACTAGGCTTAGCATAGAATATGCCAGATTATGCTAACCTTCACCCACCTCGCCGTTGATGAACTCGGAATTCTCGAACCACCGACCCGATCCAGAAATCTGCGAATCCGAGTTTGAATTCTCCTGTCCCAGAATATAGTACATTAGGCTAAAAGTACTAGCTTTAAGCCAGGCCTACAATACGCCTATGTTGCGCTATACTAGTAAATTATACTAGGCCTCTGCCAACGTCCCATTGACGGACTTGGAATTTAACCCAGAAATCTGCAAATCCGAAAGAGAAAGAACGAAGAACTGATTTGATGACGTCACAGACAGGTCCAAACTGTTGACGTCACGAACAAATGACGTAACGAGGATGTTGATGGCATCTTAAAGAGATTTAAGCTGGTTGATGTTTTTACTGTGTCCTTACCCGCCATATTATTTTGACCTGATCGAGAAAAATGATGACTCCGTCAGAACTTCTTTCTGAATGTGAGTTCTCTAGTTTAACTTGCTATTCAGATGATGGCCCAGTTTACTATTTAGGTGAATGTCGCTTGTAGTCTGTTGGTCGCTACGACGTGAGATCATCTTCAAAAGTGGCAAGTGCGGTGCTACTTTGTGCCGGAATATTAGCAGAGGACTAAGTACGCTACCTTGCGGTACTTTTCCTGCGATTGGTTTGGCCATGGAGTTGGCTTAGCCATGGTGGATATAGAATGCTCTATCGCCGAGGGGGGATCTGCACGTGCTTTGCCGAGAAGTGTTGACTAATCTTGTGTAAGAGCCCTAGTATCCAAACTCTGTCAAAACTTTGACTAACATCTAAGACAACGGAAGGGCAAAACTTTTTCTCCTTAAGGGCTAGTCTTATAGTTGCGTTCTACAGTAGAGTGCTTGGTTCTGAATCCAAATTGGTGGTTGGGAGTCAGTTGTTTATTTTCGATAATGTGATTAACATTTCTAGTATCTTTCAAGGTCAACTCTTCTATACTTAAATTTAGAGATTAATAGGCCAAGAGGAGGGTTTGAAAAGGCTGAAGCCCCCTCCAAACGCACAAAGAGTCACAGCATGAGTACCGGACATGTGCTCATTCTGTGTGAATAGCTCTCCGTCCCTCAAAAAAGATTTCAAGGTCAGACATCTTCTTCCTCTACTATTCTGTTGAAATTTGCCCAGGACTTTCTTAATTTAAGATTTTAATGTCATTAAAATTTGTAGAAATATTGAATGTAAAAAAATTACGAGCCTGGCAGCGAGGAATCGATCGCTATTTCTCATACTGATGAGTCGAAAATGTTATAAATCTTTCTCCTCATTTACAGGAATACTTATCTACCCATCAGACTTTTCAAGTCTTTAGTCTCTATGATGACGTCAAACTCTAAAGACGTCACGTTTCGATGACGTCCTTTCATGATGAAGTCAGCTTTCTGAATGATGTTTCTATGCTGTTCAGTCAGAATTTCATTCCAAGTACCCCTTCCTCCATAGTCCGCTCACATTACGAAATTAGATTATTGAAAACAATGACAAAGCCACAAAAAAAAACGAACTACCTTCCCTCTATGGAATGGATTATACCTATGTCGAATTGAAGAAAGGTCTTTACACATTTTTGGCATTCATATTTTCAGACTTCTGAGATTAAACACTCCAAGAAATTCCGCGACATTAAAATCGAGAACAATACCAGATAAATTGAATGTAATCGACGTTTTTGCGATTTATTTTAGAAAAATATAAGGAAAAAACTTCACTGAAACGTACAGGTAAAAACAAATTTACGTCGAGTATGTTCTTTTGACAGCTGTTTCGTTACAAACTTTCCACACGGCATCATCAGTTCAAATAATCAGTCAGCTTTTACCTATGTCTGACTGTAAAGTTCTTTACTGTCGACAGTATCAGACGAAACCACCTGTTTAATTATCTTTTGTGATAATCATCATTAGTAGATAACTATTTTTCCTATATAACTTCTGTGACAGGTACGCGCTGAAATGCCAAAGTTACATCAGGAAAACTTTTTGGATAAATTACCAATTTCTTGGTACACGCCTACATAAATTTTAGATTTCATTTCTCCAGCCTTTACAAAAATATGCTTTTGAAGTTTCTCGCTGAATGCTTGAAAAGGTACAGAAAGAGTCTTCTTTACAGTTCCTGTCCCACGAATTTTAAATTCAGTCTCTATAATTCAGGTAGTTGTTTTAGTCATTCATAAGAACGAAGAAGAATTTTTCGCACGACTCTAATAATTGTGTTCCCGAGTCACTTGTAAAGATGTTCTAAGTACGGTATTCCCCTTTCCAATTTCATGTGTTTGAACATTCTCGTATTAAATTGAGGTTCACTCGAATGTTATTCATCGTTCTCTTAGTACTTATAACGTCAAAAATTCATTCTATCGAGAATAATTTTGGAAAATATATTTTCTGTATTAAAAACTTGTTTTCGGGACCATTGCTGTAAGTGATTGAATCTAATATCTTATTCTAGTTAACAGAAATTGGGAATGTTTTATAATTTTATTTCAAGTAAGTATGTAAATTTCTTCTGTGGAGGCGGACAAAAATTCAACGTTTGACGCTGTTGAAAAAATTTCGACTGAAGAGCAGAAAGAAGAGACGACTGTTCTGTTTAAGGGACTTCTATCGTCAAATCCAGAACAAAGCTCCTCAAGAAGGAGTATGTAGCTAGTGTTCCCCTCTTTTTGCTTGCAAATAACCATAGAATTAAACTATTGACATTTCTCTCACCCGACAACTCATTGCCGACACCTCGAATTTGCAAACAGGCTTCAGCAGGAAAATCCTAAAAGAATTTTTTCATGGGCCACTAAGTGGGGCTTTCGTGTAATCAAAACAATTATGCATCATCCAATCTACGCACCCACTTTCTGAAACCTTTACCCCGTATCTTATTAGATACTCCTCCATGGGTAAATTTTCGCCCAGATATCCGACTTGCCTCAGCTAATATTCCCAAAACTTACGACTCTATGTATGTATAGCGATCACTCATTCGAAATATTATCTCTATCGAATTTCCAATCCACTAGCTTTGCTTTGCCGAGGAATCTAGATCGGGACCTAAGACTATACATACGCATACTTGATCAAAGGCATCATAATCATAAACATTTATCGTTTGAGAAATCTCACCTTTCAGCTCATATTCCTACTGTCGACTGATACACTTCCATCTTTCCTGGCTATGCAAGACACTCGCCTAAAAAAATTTCTTATTGCATGGTACTTCTTTACTTCTACTGCGACTATCATCCACCTCAACAACAGTCTCCTACCTCTGGATTCTGAACTTCATCAACTTTCTCGAACATGTCGCAATCGATCTTACCACCCAAATTCCCTTTCCTCCCACAAATTCTGAAAAACTCTGTATTCAAACAAACTTAGACCAATCAAAAACAAGCCGGTTCCCTGGACTTCCTCTGTCACGAACAAATCATTCTCATCCGCCTCAGAATCGGTCATACGCATCCCAGCCAATGCTATCTTTTTCTAGGCCTATTCTCTCTCCCTTCTTGCCAATACTTCTAACATGATAGGATTATTGACTCAACCACATCTTCAGCGTCCCGCTCTTGGAACTATCCTCCTCTCTCACTCTGTTTCTTTAAACCAACCACCTGCCCTTCGTAACAATATTATTCCGATACAGTCAGCAACTCCCTTAAGTATCTGCTCTTCTTTTACTTTTACTCTGTACCACGGTCTCTACTTCCCACCTCGTTCTTCAAGATCTCTTCAGACTTGCTCACCCCGAGCTGATTGAAGAACTCATAAGAAATAGAAAAGATAACAAAAGCAGGCAAAATTATTATTTTTTCTCAGAATCCTGATGACTCAAAATCTTTTGCTTTCGTAATTTTTGTTTTCTTGATTGAAGTTGAGCTGCCAGAAATGCTATATTATTTGTTCATTTCTTCGTACATCTGTTTTATGAATCCACATCCGCTCACTCTTTCCCGCGGATTGAAAACATCTACGTTTGCAGGTGGTTTCCGAGCTGATAAATAATTACGATAACGATAATGTACTTACAATTATTCTTTGCCATCAAATTTTAAGTGAGACACCACTGTAATTTTTTCCCTTTCATTCATCAGCTTCCAAAAATGATCCATCTCAATTCTTGGTTCACACTATTTTTTATTGGACTGTGGGCATCGAGCGTTCGATGCGAGGATCAAGCAATCGCTGTTTTTAAACTCGACCTATTAGGTAATATTTGGATATACATTCAATCGTCTGTCGTAGCCGATTATTTTGGCCATTTTTCATGGATGATATCTTAGTGAATTGATTGATTGGATCCATAATAATGCTGTTATTGAGGACACATTTTAAGCTGCCAGGAAGAGGAGCAAAGGTATCTGTACTAGAAATATTCATGAAAGACTCCAATTACGCGCTTCGTTTAATTCACAGGTAAACTTGCCGATATGCCCCCTGAAGTCGTGCGGAAAGCCCAAGGAAGGATTACGTTGAATTGGACGTTGAAAGAGCGTAAAGTAGCTTGTGGTAAAATGAATGACGACCAAGTTAAAACAACTGCTGAAATCTTTTATAAAAAAACTGGTAACAAGTTATCAAGTGAAGATCCCGGTACTACGATGGTTTACGCCGTATTTCCAGACCAGGATAGTGAAACAAGTACCTTCAACATAATAGGTTTTAAGTGTAAAGCTGATTTGAACGATGACTCCTACTCCTTCGTTCTAGTTCACCAAGAGCAAGAAAATGCGATGACCGCATACGTACCAAGCCAGTATATTAGAGAGACCTAATTTTTCGAGATGTTTAACTTTAATGCTCGATTCTCGGTTCTGTATATTGCATGAAATATTTTTTCCATTTTATTTTTAGAAATATTTGAAAGAAAAGATGAACGTCTTCTAAAATTATTAATGTTTGAATTCCCTTCTGTTTTTTGAATGTGATTAAAGCTAAGAAATCGAATTACAAGCAGCTTATATGAAATGAAGTCGGAGACACTATTCATCCAATTGAAATCTCTTTACAGATATATTATGATATAGACTGGAATTACTTCTTGAAATATTGCCTTTTTCTTATTTTTCTAAGGGAAGAGAGAATGCCTAAGAGCAGACATCGTAGATTTCCCACTATTGCAGATGTTTTGTATGTTCACTGAACCTTTGCTTCTTATTCCAGAATTCGCGTAAGCGCTGAGGACCTGTTAGTATGGAACTTACAATATTTTCACCTCGGGCTGGCAGATATGTCTTTACTTCTTCTCCTCTTAAAAACTCCTGCCTTTTATTCCTGAAATGACACCCAACTCTGTACCGAGTCTTACCCTTGAAACCATATCTCCCTATTTGTAATTCGCCTATGTCTCAGACGGACTGCATCTCTCAGCTTAGCATATACTAATACTACGATTGAGCTGACTCAGTTTTTATTTGTCTATGCGGCCAAGGACTTTAGAATCTTAATCTAGCTTAAAAATTAATTTGGACAGCCGACAACAAAAATTTCGCGTCCGTGTTGGTGGGTAGAAGATCTTGACATATAGCAGCGATTGGGGAAAACCTCCTTTTCATGGTCTAGTATAAGTCTAGTATACAATATTTCAAGGGTGTGCTTTTCTTGTTCGGTGTACGATAAGTTGCATAAACATCCCCAAAAATCTTGCAAGGTTCGGGAAGCCAGCGGTACTACGCGACGCCGGTCGGGCGTGCGTGGGTAGTCCCCGTAACAAATGACGAGGCATGATTTTGCAAGGTCACATCTCAGGGCTCCATTTTCCGACGAATTTTTTTGAGCCGAATTTTCACCAATTTCAAGGTTTAACTGAGAGAGTATAAAAAAAATGGTTAATTCTGCTTCGATAGCGCTCCTGGTTGGACCTTTCTGGAAAACATTTCAATTATTCAGAAAGATCCGTTAAAACTTTGAGCAGTAAAATGTGATTTTCGATACCATGTTTTACGAGCATACTTTCAGAAGTAAAGCACACCCTTGAGCTAACCAGCTTTTGGGAACTTACTCGCTCCGCTCATCCCCTCCCCTTCTTAGTCTAATATACGGCTATAGTATACTGTAATTGGGCCTATACACAAATGAAAGCTAAATCTATTAAAGCAGCCTAAGCACCCGGAAGTCCCAGGGTTTGTATGGAGTGGTGCTTCCCATGGATGGCCGTTTGGCGGTGGAGGCGCGACTCTCGGCCTTCGGCCGAAGTAGGAAAAACAAGCCTAGCTTAGGCCTAGTATTATTAAGCCTAGTTAGTATAAGTCTAGTACGTTGCATTTAGGCCTAGTACAACGAGGCTAAAGGGTGAAATTTTTTCCATGTCCCTGAAGTAGGTCAAGATCGAACCGATTCGTTCCTCCAAGTTACGGCCTGACATAATTAGAACGACAAATACTACAGAATGAGTAAATGAATGAAGAAAAGGATTTGACCGTTGTTTTCTGTTGTCGCCTGTTTCTCTGTCAGTCGCTTTGTATTCTCCACCGGTTGATGGCTTCACAGCCGAAAGTGCTTGCGGTACTTTGTATTGTTTCGTTTCTGCTGCTTTTGCACCTTTCCTTAATTCATTTATTCATTCTGTAGTATTTGTCGTTCTAATTAGGTCAAGGTCATTGATGACGTGACACAGATTCCAGGCTGACCCCACCCGCCCAAAGACCAAAGAAAATGGGCCTCGTGCCACACAGTGGGATAATTCCTTCTTCTAGCGTATGTGAACGCCTATATTTTAGCGTACGTAGGAGTCCTGTCGTACAGTACAGGAACAGTATAGGAACAAGTATACGAGGAAACATCAAGAGTCAAAAATACACGTAGTGATACTCGTGGGTGGCGAGCACTATTACATCATTCTACATCCTCAGTTAACCTCGAAGGAAGGGTAGGAAAGGTTTTACAAGAAACACAATCATATGGTTAGAGTTAAACGAGTTGACTACAGTTACAACGTTTGCCATTGTAATTGAGTGGTTGTTGTGTTACTCTACAGCAAAAGAGTTTAACGCGTGCAGAAAAAACTCATATTGGAAAGTGGAGAGAGGCGTGCGCGAGCACCCGGGTCAAGGGACAATGCTGGACGCGCTGTTTGCTAGGGTAGATTTTATACTGCTCTAAATGTACGGAAACCAGTGCAGTCGAATTGGTTTGTTGTAGTTGGCGTTTTAATGCAATGATGCTCGTATTTCCGGGCGGCAGTCTATTCGATGTATTTATTTGGCAGCCCGCTAGCTGATAAATTATATGTATCCTAATAGTGGTACATGATGAAGATTTAAGAGAAGTGCGATGACGTTCTCAATTGTTAGTGGTTGTAAATATTCGGCGTTGTGTCGCGTGTAAAACTCGTTGATGTGGTTGAACCGGTTAAAGTTACCGTCATGAGTATTGATGCTGTATTGGTGAGTTGGTTCACTGAGTATATCTGTAATTTACACTTGTCTGCTCGATAGATAGGGTTCTTTAATTTATACTACTGTAGGCGTTAATTTTAAGTGAGCGATACTGGGCACACGCAGGATAGGGTGTTTGTTAATGAATTGGAATTATAATGAAGGGTCCGTTTGTGACTGGAGCCCTATTGTCGGTGTCTAGGTGACGATGGTTATATCGTGAAGTACATTTGGTTATCCAGAAGGCAGTCAGCCAATGTGGGCTGTACGTAGGTCTTCAGAGATGGATATCTCACATGTGGTGAGGCGTACTTGGTAGACATCGAAAATATCTTGCATCCGGAAGGCAGTCAGCCAGTGAGGGCTGCATGTACGCCTTTAGCGGTGAATATCTCATGTATGGTGAGATGTATTTAAGTGGCATTGTGGATGTCTTAGCAGTGCGGATCTTGTTCATGTCTAAGCGGGGATGTGACGAACCCCGGGGACGAAGGGGCCCGAGTTGCTGAGGGTAGCGCCCTCAGGCTGGCTGAGCCAGGCAGAGTTGTGAGTCTCTCGGGACTACAACTTAGGGAGGAAGATAGGACGCCAGGGGGAACTGGGCTCGATAGCAGTAACCAGTCTGCGTTGGGACCCGGTGGCTCAATGGTTGGCGGACTCCTTCAGGTGCGGCGACACCGGTCGGGGAATGCCTGGAGTTTGTCTCACAAATCCAAAACGGGGGTCTGATCAACCTTTTGTTGCGGTGGTAGAGAGGCTGCTCTGTCCGAGGGGCACTGCGAGGGAGATGAGCCCTGCGGGGCAAGATTCCGGGAACTCGTAGCCGCGGCATTGTGGTACAGCAGTGTTGGCGGGGATCCGTTATTGCAGTTGTTCCAGATAGGAAGGTTAAGCGGTCAGACAGGTATCTAACTAGTTCGGGCAGTGGTCCCGAGGGTCGGTGGTACCCGGTTTGGAGTTGGAGTCTGGCGCTTGATTACAGTCTGTTCTCTGATGAAGTGTGTGCTCAGTGGTTAGGTAGGTTATAGTAGGAGTACATTTCAGGTATGCTCAAACGCGATTTTAAAACAGTTCACAGGTAATTCAGAATATGGTCCAGCTGGTCATCCTACAGAAAATTAGCATCGGTTGAATTCTGGCAAGGTATAATAATATACGTATCATTCATGGAATATGATTGGTTTGATGAATCATCGGGTCAAGAGGACACCCAGTGTGACTGGGGTGGCATTTTTGTACTGTCAGGCGTACTCAGGTGCCTTGATGAAAAATTTTAGGTTACACGTACCAAAAATAGGAAATATCGATGTCGCGATTAATATGACTCAACCTGATAGGGTGTTTGTAAACACATTGAAAAACTCAGATCAACGCAGCTCATCGCTAGAGGAACAGCAAAACTGGTTTTGTAGAGCGGGGAAGTGATGATAATGATGAAACAGCTGTTTGGCAGGATTATTGTACTACACTGAACACATATGATTTACTCATGTTCTGGCGGATGTATCAGAGAGTTATGAGTTTTTTTCATTCATTGTGAATATATTTTTGACATATGTATCATTTGTGAACTTTTTTCTCGTTTTAAAGGTAAGTACCATGCAGAATTATGTGTAGTATTAAATTATTGTGGTAGTATACAGTATTGTTAGGATTTCAACTACTAGTAGGGGCTAGTAGAGGTTGACGCATTTCTGCAATTTGTTCCTCAATATGTCCTCTAAACGGAATATAAGACATTTTTTCCAGTTTCGTCCAGTTTCTCGAGTTATAGTCTGAAGAAATATAAAAAATGAGTCTTATTTTACACATTTTCATACATTATGGAAATATTCATCTTTCTCATTTCATCCAAATTTCTCGTTTGTGTAAACATTGAGAAAATCAGTCCCAATATTACTCTCACGATACTCCTACATTTTCGAACATAATTATTATGAATTAAATCATGCCTAGAAGTACTAAAATTATTTACTTTTACTTTTTTTTAAAAATTATTATCGTTTCATTATGTTGAGGATAAGTTCTGAATTTTATTTATTTATTTTATTAATTTTTTATTTTTATACACCCTTTATTGTGAAAATAATTTATTTTCTTTTTTCTCTCAATTTTAGATGTAGGTACACTAGTCGGCAATTGTCAATGGAATGGAGGGGGAACAAACAGTTGGAAAAGGCTGGTACAGAGAACAACGTGTAATTTTTATCAAATTACATTCTTCAGGAATGCCCCATTGAAGAAGAGAAAGATTTGAACAGGAAAAATTTACGCATGAAACTTGGAAGGTTTTTGCTCTACTTTGTATAACACAAGAAGACTTTCTCAACCCAAGAAAGTTTGTGGTTGAATTTGCCATTTACAAACCAGACTTGTCAGAATTCAATGACGAGGAATAATAATTTCAATATTTTGCTTCATTTATAACATACTTTTTATAGTTGAATTCAAAATAAATTTGAGTATACTCAATCATGTTTTTTAAAAAGGATGTATTAATGTGGAATTTATAAAATTACCTCTTTATACCACTGAGGGAAAACAAATCTAAAGCCCAACTCTGATTTTGTATTCTAGCACCCAAATTGAGCCTAAAAATCAAATTCCGATAACGAAATGTGAGTATTTAGCTTAAATACCCCCTATCATGGGCTTAGTGGGGGAAGGGTCGAATCGAAAATCTGACCTCAGATTCTTGTTCTATGCCCCAAAAAACGCCCCAATACGGAATTTCAGACTATCGTCACCAACCTTGATTTTTGGCACGCTAGAAGAGGGAATTATCCCACTGTGTGCCACTGCCAATTTAATTGCGGACTCGTCCATCAAGGTCGGCTGAAGCACACCCATTTCCAATCTCTTTTGTAAGGACCTGGATGATTGCAACGTCGAGGTTATGGATTCGCGGACAAACTCCACTAGCACCGTATTGTTGGCACGAAAGTTGATTAAAGCAACGCTGTTGTAATTTTAGATCGAGTCGACTGTGAGGTGAAAGTCCAAGGTAGTAATGTTACTGCCAGGGGTATACCACATTCAAAATCTAATTTTCCACGTTATATTCGTTATGTTAGGCTATTAGTCAACAAGTCCACCGAGTTGGCCAAAAGTCCTAATCTTGTTCTTGCCCGCAATCCCATAAAGAAAATAGGGTATCAGATCGGCTTGGTCCTTCTTAACCTCTCCCACGTGTTCCTTGATCAGTGATTTATGTCGTTGATGAATTAACAACTCTTATGAGCTTGTAGAGAAAATCAGAAGAATTCCCCCCCCCCCTGCAGGGTCTTTTCTTGTTTCTTTCAATGTTAAGAACATGTTCCCGCGTATCACTCTCACCCACTCTTGAATACGCCAGTCTTTAATGTTGATGTGGAGTGGAATTCATGGCATTATTCAATATGTGCTTCGGAGTGGCTTTCTTTGCGATCTCTAATCCTTCCTAGTGTTCCTCAATAGTTGTTACGCCACTGTCGAGTTCATTATTGAGATAGGTGGTATCACTATTATCTTCCTTCTTTCGATTCCCATTGAAGGGGGTGAGCACGCTTTCAAAATTTCCTGAAAGAGCAGTTCAGCGGAGATTTCTATCCATAGATCCTCGTTTTCCCCCTTCCTTCGCAGGTCGTCGCTTTCAATAGTTTCATCCACCATTTCGTCTCTCTTACTCTCTCTCTCCGCAGGGTTTTTCTGAAGAGCTGTGTATATCAAACACCTCGCCCATTCGAATAGTCTTGAGATACTCCGTAGGAAATTTGTTCCAAAAGCCTGAAACTCCACTTCTCTTCTCCGGGGACTGTTGGGTTGGGAGAGGAAATAAAGATGGGTTTTCTTAGGATTCTACTCCTACCCTTGAGAGAAGTGGAGTTTGTTAGAGGTTTTCCGACCGACAGCTTTGTATCAGGGTTTAAAAACACCTTGGTGAAACCCTTTCCACCCTCCCCCGAAAACGTTCGGCTTTTGAAGAGTATCTTCAGGAATCCAGCCATAGTTTCGAGCTGGACCAGGCTATTATATGCTTCTCTGTGAGAATTCGACTCTTCGTCAAATGGCTCTTGAGCACATCGAAGTCGCACGTCACTGGTATCATAGTCGGGATCGTTTTATTCCCGATAATGATCTCATCGAGAAATTCTATTCTTCACTCAACGACTGTGATTCATCATGATTTCCTGTCATCGTCGGTTTGTTCGTTTGAGTATCTATGGCCGTCCTGCCGTGCAAATAATGATTGACGAACATGCTATATATAGGATTAGGAGAAACGGCATCACAGGCAATATTTGAAAAATTTTATCGTACAGTATTTTTCACGCTGAATTCAATGGTGGTCTTCGAAACTTGACAACGTTGGACGGGGGTTGAAATTTGTATGGTAATCGAAAAACTTGATTTTACACAAATATTGCGAAGTTTTTGAAAAAAAAAAAAACAGAGAACGTCATTTAAAGAGCCAGCGTTTTTTGATATTTTGAGCTTTGTATCGTTAAGATTGATCATCTACGATGTACCACGCTTCGCCCTCTGTCTGACTTTTTATTTTAAAACGTTAATAACTCGCCTTGTAGTTGATTGATCTTAACGAGACCGAGTTCAAAAAATCGAGAATCGTTTACTCTCTCCAAAATATATTTCAGAACTTTTTCCACCGCGGAATCGAATACTGTTTGCAAATCAATGATTAACGTGTTTTTCGAAGGTTTTTCCATAAGAGCCTGCGTATAAAACTCGGTCCCGTATTTTTCATCATCGCGACGTTGCCAGCTTTAACGTTGTCCTTATAAATGACTACTAAGTCAAAAGCGCTTGCGCTATAATTTTTATTTCATTGTGTTCCTACTCAGCGCGGTTTGTACAATAAAAAAATAGTGGTTGTGATTTATCTAAGATGTACCGCAACGTTTTTCAAAGATAAACTCCAACTATATTACAGACGTCTTGAAAAGATCAGAAATCGTGGGTTCGCGCTAAATGGACCATAATTTTTTCCTATTTTCCTCGATTTGTATGATTTCAAAAGTGTCGATAAATTTGAAAAGTTTTGGAAATTACTCTAGCACTCATTATTTTTTAATAATCCATCTCACATTTGTTCTTTTGTTTATTTTTTCGTACATCTGTTATGGGTGTACGTTGAACAAATTCGTCCCCCTGGGTATTCTTTTCCTCAGGCTGAAATCGTCGATGATTGAACATATAAGTAGAATTTTTTCGAAAGTAGAAATAAAAATTCGTTTATAATTTTTCACAGTTGAATTTCAAGGTATCACTGTAACTTTAATTTTTTTCTTACATTCGTCAGCGTTTGAAAATGAACTATCTCAACTTTTGGAAACCACTATTCTTCATTGGGTTATGGATATTGAGCGTTCAATGCGAAAATCAAGCCATCACTGTTTTCAAACTCGAACTATTAGGTATTATTTGAATAAATTCAATGTAATCTATTGTAGACCTGTATTATTCGCTGGTCAGTTATCTAATGGCCTTCGTGAATTACATACCTGATTCGAACTCTCAGAAAATAGAGCATGTGTATCTTCATTAAAAATGTGTATGAAGGACCATAATGACGACAAAATATATTAATTGCATTTCGTAAAATTCACAGGTACCATTGCTGAAGTGTCCCTTGAAACCGTGCAGAACGCCCAGGGAAGTCTTACAACAGATTACACAATGAAGAGACGTAAAAATAAGTGTAATAGAATAAATAACAGCCACGTTAAAAAAGTTGTCGAAAACTATTATCAAAAAACTGATAACAAGTTATCGAACGAAGATCCCGGCCCCACGATGGTCTACGCCGTATACCCACGCCAGGATAGCACATCAAGTTCCATGAACATAATTGGTTTTAAGTGTAAAGCAGATTTGAATGATGAGTCGTATTCTTTCGTTGTAGTTTACCAAGAAGAACTACGTGAAACAACGGCATATGTACCAAGCCAGTATATTAGAGAGACCTAATTTTTCAAGAACTTATTCAATCCTGATGTTCTATATATTGTGTGACTGTTCTTTCTCCTTTTTTTTGGGAAATCAGAAACATTTTAAACGTACAATTATACTAGAATTTTTATTTAGTAAGTTTCATTTCTTAGAATTAAATTCTATTGAGTACAACTTAAAGATTGAATTCGGAGTTTTTTTTTTTTTTTTTTTTTCATTAGTGATATCTTGCCTTGCGGCTATAATCACACAATTTACAGTTTGGTTTGGGCCTTACATAGTATTATAATACAGGTCCATTATAATTTATCTACAAGATTGTTTTTTTGTAAAAATTTTGCAAGTTGGTGCACATATTTAATATCTAGAGATAGAGGGTGGTCGTTCGATCTGACGTATTTTTTACAGTGGAAAATTATATGCTCGACATTCAGTGGGTCTTCCGTTTCACATGTTTCGCAGGTTGGTGGGGGTTGGCGAAGTAGAAGATGTGCGTCTGTCAGCTTTGTATGCCTCAGCATTGTTCGGATAGTTGCCACTGTGAGTCCCTTATCGTATTGGTACTGTTTGGAGATGATTTTGGTCCAATCGATCGGTGCGTGAATTCGGAGTTTGAAAATCACGAGAAGCTTATGAAATGAAGTTGGAGAGACTATTATTCAAGCTGAATGACTTGTAAGTAGACAGTGTTTGGCGAACGCGGAATATTTGTCTTTCTGGCAGCTGTAAGTTCTCTGATGCGAGATTGGAGAGTATAGAGGCTAGCTTTTGGGTAGGTGGACCGCGGAAGGGGAGGCGAATCCATCGAGATCTAGTGGTTGAGGAATGAGTCATGACCAGGAATCTCTGTAAGGAGTTTTCTTGAGTTTCTTGCATTGAATGATGCGACGGATATTATATTCCAGGTCATTAGCTTTAGCGATTTCTTCGATTTGTTTCATTTCGTTTTTAAACATTTTTTGTCCAAAAGATTGTGAATTAGCCTTTGAATAGCTGCATTCACAGGTGCCATCTTGTGGGCAAGTGGATGGAAGGAGCTGGCGTGTATGGAGAGCTGTAAGAGAATCTTTCCTAAATATTCTGAATTTGGTGACGAGTAGGTTTTTATCTTCCACCAAGGAGATTGTGTGATCCAGAAAGTAGATGCTCTCCCTCACCGATTTCCGGGGTAAAGCAAATAGCTGGATTGAAGCAGTTGAGCTCTTCAAGGTAGAGTTGTCCAAGCCATGCAAGGCGCATAACACGTCATCAACGTAACGAGTGCAAAACCTAATCCGATTAGTGTACTGGCTAGTGTTAAGAATGGAAGTTTCGAGGAAGTTCATAAATTCATCATGCAGCCACAAGAGCAGGAAGAAGTCCTCCCATTGGGGGGCCATCCGGAAACTTGTAATTTTGTGAAAGGCAGATCTCTTGAAGCTTACGAAATTCGTCGATAATGTCTGTGTTGATTTGAAGTTTCTCTAGGATTTTGACTGCCTGAAACCGGGATTTTCGAGAAAATACTAATGACATCGAACAAGATCAGTATTGAGCTAATCGGAAACTTTATATGTGTATCTTTTAACTTAGAGGAGAGTTTCATAGAGTTGGTGACCGAAGATACAGGTTTGAAATTGGATGTAGAGCGGAACTATTGGGCTCAACTTGGCCTCTTAGATTTCCAATAAAGGGGTGGGGTGCCGACTGGCAAAAGTTTATAATATTTCTCCGTTTATATGGCTTTCCGAAACTACACAAACCTAGTTATCTTATAAGACGTGATGTACCTTTGTATCTGCCCCTTCTTATTGCTTGGCCTTACTTACTGCCTTCCCCCTGAGAACTCTTCCCCCTTATTCTCAAAATGACGCATAGCTCTGTATCAAATTTTACCCCTGAAACCATACCCTCTCCAATTCGTCATAAAATCTGTAACACTGGGCACTGGTCAGTCTCAGATGGGCTGCGTCCATACCCAGTTAGCCTTTTATTTGCCTGTATGTGTTGTCTTAGCCTCCAGAATCTTAATCTACTTTGATTGGTTGTAGGGCTCCCTTATAGTTGAGGTTTCCCCAAATTTAATGGACACAGAAAAAAGTAAAATTATAAACTTGCCCTTTGTCTCTTCGAGGTACTTGACCACTAAGCCAAATGGAGAAAAATGAATGTAGAAGAAACACAATTTAACCTGAATTGGAAAAGTTTCAAGTACGGAAGAGAATTTGAACTACGAGTATGAATTTTCTTCTCTTATTTATATAGGTATTGTTGATGTTTCTGTCGTAGTGCGATATTTTGCGCACATATGTTCAAATACTGTTAAGTCACCCATGACAGTTTCCTTCCTTATTTCATAAAGACAGTGTCTGGCCCCAAGTTAGTAGTCAACATTATTTCTGATTGGAAGGAACTAACGGTGAATATTTTTTACAATATCTTTCAAATTTCCTAATTGTTCTTTGCCAGACTCTGTCTCGCAAAAATTGGTTGCACATCATACTGTGTTTGAACACCACAACCAACAAGTAATACATTTAATTTAGATTACTCCCGGTATTCTTACAAGTAAGTTAACATCGTCAAGTATTAGAAACATCTTCGAAAGTTTTTTTCTCAACAGATGATGGTGAAGTGCGACTTTACCCACGATTAGCGATTTTTACCATAATTTTTTGAGAAAAATATCTTCCTGATACAAGTGATTGAAATGAGAGTTTACTATGTTTTATTTTCAAAAAGTTCTCACTCTAATTCTTTGTAAGAATAATTTTGAAAAAAAATTGAAAGAATTTCGAATATCCACTCACATTTCTCACATCGTATTGCAATTCTCATTTGTGCTCCCCCTCATGTATCATAATTCTAGTTTCGATGAATTTTCGGAGAATTGAGTTGGAAACAAATGATTGCGAGACAATTCAAATTTGAAAAACAGAAAACAAACATTATTTTTTATTGGAACAGCTTCAACTCCTGATACGATATCTAGTTTTGCAGACTTCTGTTACTCGTGAGACAAATTTTCCTAGAACTGCTGAACAAACTAGATGATTTTGGCGTTTTACTGCTGTTCTAGTACCAGTAATTTATTCCCACTATGAAGAAGTCATCCTACCTCGTCTTGGAATTTGCCACTTTTGGCTCACCGACACTTCCTCCTAGATCTTCACGCTCTTCCGTCCTATAACAACTGCCATTCAAATAATCTTACCGAGTTTTTTCATATCCTGTCCTCCAAAACCAACGTTCCGTCTACAACGTTTCCTTATTTATAACCTCCACACTATGCAACAACTCTAAAACAGTCTCCAACTTCCTCGACACCTATTTCTTCCAATTGCTATAATTATGTAATAACTACGTATATTATATTGTATTACGAAATTGGGATATGATCCCTTTTGAGCAGTCGCTAGCTCGTAAATTAAAAAAAAAAAAAATTATTAGGTTATTTTTCAACAATAATGATTATTATTGTACGATTCTTATACTTTTTCTCTGCTTTAAAATACATATTTCAATTTTGGATAAATTTTTCTACGTTCATGGAATCATAGGTATTTTACTTTTAGTTGCTCAACATCATCAGCTTGTCCTATACGAAAATTCTAAATTCAACTTTTTCGATCATAGAAAGGTACCTTTTTACAAATCAATTTTTCTCAAAGTCAACCCTCAAAAAGTCAGCTGACGTATTTCTTCTATGTATTGATTGTTTTTATCGTTTTCAATCCTCCATTAGTTTTCAAAATGGTCGACCTCACCTCCTGGTTCACACCAGTCTTAATTGGATTATCTGTGTCAACTGTTCAATGCGAAAATCAAGCAATCGCCATCTACAAAGCCGAACTATTGGGTAATATTCGAACTCAGAAATTATCTAGACTAGATTTTAAAGGATCAAATAGTCTGTGTAAATGATAACGTTTCAGGATATATCTTTCAATGCAAAATGAGGGAAGGGACTGAAAAAATTCAACATTAACAAAGTTTCGTAAAATTTACAGGTAACATTGAACGATTGCCTGAAGAACTGTTACGAAAAGCCCAAGGAACGATTACAACAGGTTGGTATATGAGTAGGCGCAAACAAAAGTGTGAAGATATGAATGAGGAGGTGACGAAAACTGTTAAACTTTTTTACAAGAAGAATACCAACCCGTTATCATCGACTGAAAAGCCTGGTCCTACAAAGGTCTACTCCATATTTTCGCACTCCACAAGTAAATCGAGTGCTATGAACGTCATAGGTTATATCTGTAAAGGAGATAAAGATTCGTACTCCTTCATCTTAGTCGAACAAGTACAGGGAGGAAGCATTAAGGCGTATGTACCGGAGGTACAACCCATTGAGGGGGACCCTGGGCAGTCCTCTAAGGACGTGCCGGAAGAGTAGCCGACTGCGGAGGAATAATATTTGTAATAATGAACGCAATTGGAAAATGATATTATCAAGCGTTCAACTCTGAATCATAGTTCTCTTGTTACGTAAGATCATTATAATTTGAATTTTCTTTGTACAGAAATCTTATACCTTCAAGTGGAAGTATGAATTTCTAAGAAAATTTTATTACACTAGTTCTATTTCATTAAATTTTTGCAACGAAAATTGAATTTGATTGTGCGCCAAGAGTTATGAAGCTGTTTAAGAGATTACGGGAGGGGGACAGGGGGAACGTTCCCTCCCCAAAACCTCCAAAAAAGACTGTAATTGTTCAATTTGACTATATTTGCGAGGAAAAAAATTATAGAACAATGGAAGTTCCCCCCCCCCCAAATGTACCCGTAAATCCGCCCCTGAGAGAGTAATGAAAAGTTTTTGCAGAGTTATTCAAATTTATAAAATTATAATGACTCGACGATTTTAAAACTTGGTACTACACTTGATGAAAAACAGCGCAGACATACGAGATACAATCACTAATAAAGGAGGAAATCTCTATATAATTGAGGCTTGGTATGATTTTTAAAGGTTACTCCTCAATGAAAATAATTGGATCCCACCCTACCCTCCCAGAGCCACCTTACCAAAAGCCACGTCCAGTCTGGACTTTCCTATCATTGTAATCTAGACATCCCAAAGTCGACCCACATTTTTAGCAAGAACCTGCTCTCGTATGAGTTTGTTTTTTTTTTTTGAAGGGGGGGGGGGATTTCCTCTATCTGGTAAAAACTCTCCTACCCCAATAACTTTGAGACTTGATATATTTCTCCTCGTTTGCTACATTTTTGGTGTCGGAAATGAGTTCTGGAAAAATTCTGACTATCGAATTGGGAGCTCAGTCACATACGTAAAGACTAAATTGCTACTAATGAAATATGATTTCAACTACTTAGGCATCTAGTAGATGCAGCTGAAGCAGTGGACTATTTTGCTAAACATTGGTCGGGCGAAAACGAGGAACTACCACAGATAGAAGTTGAAGAGACAGAGGAAATGTTTACGATCGAAGACCTGAATAAAGTACTCCTGACAATAAAAAACGGAAAAGCCACAGGGGAGGACAACATACCAGCAGAATTATATAAATATGCAACACCAT
This sequence comes from Aspidiotus rigidus, assembly GCA_035079385.1. Lineage (NCBI taxonomy): Eukaryota > Metazoa > Arthropoda > Insecta > Hemiptera > Diaspididae > Aspidiotus > Aspidiotus rigidus. The sequence goes on along the minus strand of JAVHKY010000083.1, from coordinate 102,574 downwards.
CGTTCAAAAAACGATTCTTGAAGTTTTACAATCTCCTGGGTAAGAAAAACCAAATCCCAGATGATTTCAGGAAAGCAATAATCGCAGCGCTATTTAAGAAGGGCGACATGACGAAAATGGAAAACTATCGCGGCATTAGTCTCCTTTGTGCAGGTTATAAGATCCTCGCCAGATTAGTGACAAATGTCATAAACCCAATTGCGGATGCATTCCTCCTGGAATCACAGAATGGTTTCCGAAGTGGCCGTTCATGTACTGACGCTGCATATACAGTAAAACTGCTTATTGAAAAGAGAGTTGAATTCAACCTGGAAACGCACCTATGTTTTATTGACTTCGAGAAAGCGTACGACCGCGTTGAAAGAGGAAAGTTAATTGAAATACTGCTTGAACAAGAAATACCAAAGCCAACAATCGGCCTGTTAAGAACCATGTACAGTGACACCGAAATCTGTGTACGACTAGAGAACCAGGTGTCAGAGTATACAAAAGTCAACCAAGGAGTAAGACAAGGATGCCCTGCCTCTTGTGTCCTATTTAATATATACATGGACCAAATACTGAAAGAATGGTACAAGACGCAGCCAAAGGGCGTAAAAATTGAGGGAACAAAACGAATGGAAACGGTCTTGTTTGCTGATGACCAAGTTATATTGGCTGAGACAGAGGATGAACTACAGCGAGCAGTATATAATCTGGCAGTAACAGCGCAACGGTACAACATGAAAATATCAACCGGGAAAACCAAAGTGATAGCATTCCGAGGAAAGGATCCGGTAAGATCAAAAATTGTCATAGACGAGCACATAATAGAACAAGTTAACAGCTTCAAGTACCTAGGAAGTGATGTATCGTACCTGGGTGAAGTTGACGTAAACAGTAAAATTTCCAAGTTTCTGAAGGTAGCCGGCCTCATAAACCGAGTGGTAGCAGGAAACAATGTCCGACGCGAAACAAGGCTAAAAATCTACAATACTTTTGCCGTACCCATGTTGAAGTATGGATGCGAAGCTTGGGCCCTGAGGAAGGCAGATAAGAAACGGATTACAGCTGCGGAAATGCGGTTCATGAGGAGAACGGCTGGGTATACGCTGCGCGATAGGAAGAGAAATGTTGACATCATGAACGAACTCCAAACAACACCAGTGATATCAAAGATTAAAGCTTATCGTAGGAAATGGAGGGAACACGTTGACCGTATGGACGAGGAACGGTCACCAAAACAGATGCTCCAATACACACCAGTTGGTAAGACATTGCAGGGGAGACCGAGGAAGAGGCTGGTGGATACATCGGATTCGTCATCGGGGGCATCAACGCCACAGCAGACAGGCCAATAGGCCTACCGCTTACAAGGCAACGACGACGACGGCGACGACGAACTACTTAGGCAGCCTAGTGGCTAAGAACTGTTGTATGAACACCTAAAAAAAACTAGCAAATGGGGAATGTAAACAAAGCAGTGTTTGAACTGAAAAATACGGTCTATTTGATTTTGGAAATCTTAAGAACCCCAAAAAGATCACCGTCTATAAAGCCGCAGTACTTCCCACCCTACTGTAGTTGAAGACAATATATTTGTTTAGACAGAAAGAAGTGCCGTGGACTGAAGTGCCTCTGCTGGTTGTCTTTCTGAAAACGCCGGAAGTCTGGGAGTCATTTGCAATTTCCATCTATCGAGGGGTAGAGGCTATTCAGAAACGAAAGGAATTGGTCAAGGAGGGAAGGAAGGCCATTCCACAAACAGAATATCGTCCACGGAACGATACCAATAGGTGGTACAGCGTGAAAATTCCCAATCAGGAAAGCCACTTCCTCGAATCTACCTATAAATAACTTAGCGATGAGCAAGCCGAGGGGACAGTTAATTGGAACTTCAAGATCGCTGGGAAATTCGTAAACAGGTCAAGGGAAGAGTTGGAGGAAGGGGGATGTGGGAGAAAAAGGCTGACAAAGCTGAAACACATAAAGATAGAAGCCGAGGGCACCGATATTTCTTATGTGGGTACTGAGTTCCACAGAATTTTCAACGTAAAGGAAAGACGATTCAAGGAATTTGGCCAAACAATAGACAAGAGCAGACATAAAAATTCACCATAATGAGATGGAAAAATTTTGTGCTATTCTGTTGGACAGATTCAAATTCGCAATATCATCAATCGAAGTGAATATGCGAGGAAACAAATTTGTAAATGTTTATTACCAGATTTATCAATTTACCGTACTTGTTCTCTATCAGACTCTGTCACGCAAAAATTCTGGTTGCAGATCAATCTGTGTTTAAACACCACAGTAAATAAGGAATAGATAAATCTGGGTTGCTTTCAGTATTCTACTGTATTTGTTCGTCGTACGAGTAAGTTAACATCATCGAATGTTAAAAAAATTGTCAAAAATTTTTCTCTCAACACACGATGGTAAAGTGCGATTTTACTCGCCACCCAACTCCCAACCTCACGCCTACTGACGTAATAATTGTGATTGTTTTTCTTTTTAAATCATTGATCAGTTTTCAAAATGAGCAATTTCAACTCTCGGTTCACCCTAGCTTTAATTGGATTATGGGTGTCAACTGTTCAATGCGAAAATCAAGCAATCGCTATCTACAAAGTCGAACTGTTGGGTAATGTTTGAATATTATTATATTACCTCGGGAATTAAGTAACCCAGATTTCAAAGCTGATCTTCATCAAATAGTCTATGTAAATGATAATGTTTCCAGATCGAGTGGGTCTATCAATGCAAAATTAATAAAGAAGGGACTGAAAAAAATCAACATTAACAGCGTTGTGTAAAATTTACAGGTTACATTGATCAATTGCCTCTTGATGTAGTAGAAAATGCCCAGGGAATTATTACGACGCATTGGTTCATGAAAATCCGCGAACAGAAGTGTGCAGATATGAATAGGGACCACGTGATAAGAACCGTCAAAATTTTTTACAAGCGGGATCATATCAACACGTTATCACCAACTGAGAGTCCTGGCCTTACAAAGGTCTACTCTATATTTTCGCACGTCAGTAATAAATCGAGAACTATGAATGTTATAGGTTATATCTGTAGAGGAGATTCAAAAAACGGTTCATACTCCTTCATCTTAGTCGAAAAAGAAGCGAAAGGAGGCCTAACGGTGTACGTACCGGAGTTGCAGCCTATTAAGGACGTACTGGAAGTGCCACCCATTACGGATGTACTGAAGGTGCAGTTCACTAAGGACGTGCCGGAGATGCAGCCCATTAAGAATGTCTCGGAGGTGCAGCCAATTAAGGATATACTGGAGGTGCAGTCCACTAAGGACTTACCGGAGATGCAGTCCATTAAGAATGTCTCGGAGGTGCAGCCAATTAAGGATATACTGGAGGTGCAGTCCACTAAGGACGTCCTGGGGGTGCAGTTCATTAAGAAGGAATAATATTGTAATAGAGAACGTAGTTGAAAAACGATATTATCAAGTGTTTGTTCTCTATGATATTATCAATTTTCTCTGTTCTTTTTCGCTTATACAGAAATCCTACCCTCAAGTGGAAGTATGAATTTCTAAAATTTTATTGCACCGACTCTACTTCATTGAAAGAATTAAATTTGATCATCCGGAAAGCCTATGAAGTCAAGTTTCTGTGAAAAGCTGTTGTAGAGCTATTCAAATTTGTAAAATTGTAATGATGTAGCGATTCCGAAATTTGTTACCATACCTAATGAAAAACATCACAAGCATTCTAGATACACTCACCAATAAAGGAAAAAATCTCTTTAGAATTGAAACTTGGTATGAATTTTGAAGAGTGATTCTCAATGAAAATAACTGAAACCTCTACCACCCACCCAGAGCTCACCGAATCCAGCCTGGACATAGACGTCCTTTCCGTGCCTCCAAAGTCAACCCAATTTAAACAGGGACCTGTTTTACAAGTTTTTTTAAGAGAAAATTTCCGCTATCCGTTGAAAACTGATCTACCGTGATGACTTTGAGACTTGAAATATTCATCCTCGAAAGTCGACTCCCTCCGAATTTGAACAAGTATTCTGTTTTATGGATTTTTTTGGGAAAATTTTTCTCTATCTGGTGAAACCTGGCTTATCCTACTTGAAACATTGTCGACCATCGGACTGTTGCTTTCCACCCTGTATATACTAGCAGTGAATGTTCGACAGTGTACAGAAAGCTCGCCAAAGCACTCGAAAAATTCTACCTGAGGCAACTGCGTAGCAACTTCGCATCACGTACTCAAGAAGAGAGTGCTCAAGATAGCGGATTGCGACCCCGTCGAGTAGCTGGACACAGCTAAAAAATGCCGGAGGAAATATTCCCCAAGCAAATGTTGTTCGGTGAAATCGGGCAAGGTTGGAGAACCCAGGGTGGACAAACGAGGAGATTTAAGGGCGTGCTGCATCGGGGTCAGCAACAACTGGGAGAAACTCTGCAGAGATAAAGGACAGAAATACTTGGAAATCAGTGACTCAGCGGAGTGACGAAATCTTCAGCCATCAACAGAAATCCAAAGCTGTGGGACCCAGAGAAGCACCTATCTACTGCCCCGACTGTGGTCGACTTATTCGATCGAGGATTGCACTTATCAGTTGTAAGAGGTCTCACGAATAGCGAACGTGATGAAAAGGTATCCTCAGAAATGAGGGCTGACGACGACGAAAGGAGGAGAGAACTCGGGAAAATTGAGAGTATAGAGCAGTACATACATCGTTATATCTCAGTGTGGTGTTGGTACAGAATTTAATGGTTTTGGCAAACCGTTCAAGAGATGCTTTGGTGATAGCGTTGCCCATATTATAATCTGATAGCAGGTTGAAGGTAAAGTACTCTACCCCACATTGCCAACTAACACGTGTTGAACAGGTGTACTAAGGTTGGGACGCCGATGTAAGTTCTGTTGGTTCTGTGTTCTTTGCCGTAATGTTTTTCTGTGGTAACAATCTCTCCTTCCACGCAAATCTTGACAATATCTTATTGGAACAATTTAATGATCCAGAGGCGCTTTGTGAATTCACGCGGTTCAAAGGCTAAAAGCAACCAGTCGGGTGTTGAGAGATTATGACAGTTATGTTACAATCTGAGAGTTTTTTGTGTTTGATACTGCAGTCCATTACTCCGCCTGAGCGTACCGGCTCTGGATTTCAATTTCTGTAGCATCATAGATCGGCTTGTGGGATTGCATGTCCACCAAGTCTGACTTCGATCAACGTAGTGAAAGTATTTCTGAGAGACCTTTTATATGATTCATTCAGATGTCAAAGACACAATCATATTTGTGAACTACGTATGTTCCGATTGTGGAGGATATTATTGTATTACTAGGCTATAGGTCTTTGTGTGGTGTTTCTACTGAAGGGTATCTTATGGTTGAGTCCAAGTATATGAAAGAGGTAGTGTGGAAGGTAGGGAGGTTCAGTCGTTTTTTCTACTTCGTGAACAGAAAGAGACTTTCGCACATTGGTCTATTACCAGTCCAAGACCATTCGTTTTGCAAATGTAGGGCGTATTTCGTGAATGTTGGAGAGTTGTTTTAAAAAATCAGTTCACTCAGTTCATCGCGTCGCCTTGCAAGTAATGACTGAATCGACTTTCCCAGGTCGAGGTTCTTTTGTTGAGTACCGGACTTGACATCCACTGCTCTTGCCAGGTACATTCCGCCCAGGGCGTTGGCCACTCTTTACCGTTTGATAGTCGGTTTTGGAGTAGTGTTCAGCTTCACCTTTAAATTTTGTTTTGACATTGGGATTCGAATTGAAAACTGGAGTCTCTTTTTATGGAAAATCCAAGTTCCTCTCCTATCGTAGCATGGATGGTCGTGGAATCAATCGGATCAACCCTGAATAGCGAAAACAGTTGGTAGTTCTTCTCTCGTTCATTGACTTCTGATTACGAAGACGAGAGTGTCAACCAACCTGAGGGATCTCCTTGACCTCTCCCATCCTGAACTCACTCTCTTCCTCAGTCTGGTTGTGTACAAAAAGAAAAAAAAAAAAGGAAAGAAGTACCTAGGAAATTCTGATAGGTTTGGATAATCGAGCAGGGGGAAGAGGGACTATTGTGAAGGACCCAACTCAAAATATGAAAGCTTAAAAATTCAAATAAAATACTTTCATACTCAAAATATGATTGAGGATAAATGAAGGTAAAGGGTCTTTGGATATTACTGTCAGGTGAATTAGATTACTTCTTTCATCACCTCTGTCATGTCAATTATTCCGATCAATTAGCGGTATGTGCTCTGTTTTTCTGAAATTTTCAGCTCACTTCAGACATTGAATTAAAAAACTCATAGATGTCAACCACCATCACCACCACCAATCTCTCATGTTTGTCGTCCCGATTTTGCTTCATTATATTTTCTCTTCCTCCTTGTTGTCGTCTTTTTTTTATTTTTTTTATCGACTAGTAGCTCTATACTGAATGATTCAGCCTCGACATTCTTTCCTTACAGGTCTCAAGATGCAGCATTTTTTGAATAAAAAATTCAATTTGTGAATCTACGGTTGGCGTTTGTTCTACAAGGTTATTTTAGGACGTACGCACCTTTCTATATTAAATTATAGGAGCCTACTTATTTGCAAAATATATTCGTGAATATACAATTCATTGATTTTGCCACAAAACGTTATTAACATACATACATATTCCGGCATCATTCAGCTGGATCACGTTATCCTATTTTCGATAGAAGGTACCATTTCTGCATTTCATTCAATTACGAAATAAATCAAATGTAATTCAAACAATCAAATCTCGGCTGCGTGTTACTGCAAAGTATGTACATACAACATTCAAAGTTTCGATTCAATTTATTCAAGCTGTAGACAATAAAGTTGTACGGATATAGAGGAGGAGGAGAGATATTTCGACGTGTTCTATGAAACTGTTCGAGTGAATATTGTTTATCGAAAATATAGACGCGGCCTGGTCTCGAAGATGCTTTTCAGATCAGGATCCGCGAATTATCGTATGCGATACGGAGAAATTCGTGGATGAAGAGGGTGGTCTTTATTTCCGAAGTTTTGTATCGAATTATGTTTCATTCAAACTTTTATACATTATTCAACGTGCTTTTTAAAGGTATCTTCCCGTTCGAAACGGCGAGGAAAGAGTAATAAAAATATTTTAGAGTGCCATGCAATGCTCGATCAGTAAAAACGTTTCCTCACGCGTTCTGTCCGAAATATTTTATTTTTCCGAAAAAAAAAAGAGAATAAGTATAGGTTCTCGTTGATTTTCTTTTGTTGTTAAATTTTTCACATCTAGAGGAAGTGCTCGTGTTCCTCTTATAGAGCGAAATATTAGTCACCGAGAGGAGTCAGCGGGAAAATTCTTTCGAATAAGGATTTTCGGCCCATATCTGACATATTTCGCAAACGATGGCGCGCTGCATGTTTCGGAAATTCCACGAACGTACATAGTATGAACGAAAAAAGCCTAACACACGAAGTTCGTATGTCAAGTCTAGATATAGGCTATTGCGTTGCTGAATATTTTGCCCAATCGATAAAAAAAAATTGTCTCAAATACCAGAGGCTTTTCATAATATAATCAGCATAATGAGGAAAAATCTACTTAGTAAGCCTGCTTCGTTTTTATTTGATCGACGAACGATTTTGGAATTTTTCGTTGACAATATGAAAGCCTACTTCATAACATTTTTACAATTCCTTTATTCCACGCTCACTACTCTAGTATTTAGATAACTCCATCAGAAAATTGGGAAGGGACAATAGGTTCACTCCTTCCTCTTTCTTCGAGCAGCATATGCGTATTGTAGTCTAGTTCTTGTGCAAATACTAGAGCGGTATATTTTGAAGACGAGGGTGGGGGAGGGGCTACTTCTTTCGGCTTTGGGCAAATATTTCCATGTTTTCAGTCATTTTGTATTTAATGAGGTACAAGTTTTCCGAAAAAAAAAACGTGTTCATGATTCATCAATGTAATCTAAAACTTGAAATAATTGAGTTGGACTGAGACTTACAGTTTTCAAACAAAAAATTAATGATTTTTTGTTTCTTTTTTACGAAGAAAAAAGTAATAATAATAATAATAATAATAATAATAATAATAATAATAATAATAATAATAATAATAATAATTGAATGTTGGGAGTTGGACGTAGTATTGAGGGTGGATAGGGTAGGTTTGAAAACCGGACAGAAGAAGAAGCGTTCTACTGTCAAATTATCATGGAAAAAATAAGGACCTGATGGCGGACCCAGATTGCCTAAGAGATACCTAACGAAATCGTATTACGAAAATGTTAAAAGCTACGACTCGACCTAACAAAATCGTATGTCATAGGTAAGCCTTGTGACGTCACAATTTGATGACGTCGTAGATCTTTTTTTTCAAATTACTCCTCTTATCATATAAAGGTGGGGGGGTGAGGCCTGTGAGGTCACAGTTTGATGACGACATTGGTCAGCCTTGTGACGTTACAATTTGATGACGTCATAGATCATTTTTTGTTTTAAATTACTCCTCTGATCATATAAAGGTAGGTGGGTGAGGCCTGTGAGGTCACAGTTTGATGACGACATAGGTCAGTCTTGTGACGTTACAATCTGACGACGTCATAGATCAGTTTTCTTCAAGTTCCCCTTCCATTATATACAGCTCCAAAGTCGGGACCTGTAACGTCACAATTTAATGACGTCCTTTTTTAAGTCCTCCCTTAAATCATATATTTTGAAGATCGAAATTTTTCCAAGTCCAAACTATGATACATAATATATAGCTTGGAGGCGGGGCCTGTGACGTCACAGTTTTTCAACAGGGAACCTGTTCTATGGGGGGTTTTTTGCGAAATTTGCCGTGCGCCATCTGGCAAAAAATTTGAATTAATTTCTACTCTCGAGCCTAATATGATAGGAGGGAGACTTAGAAAAATTTCCACTCTCAAGCTATATAATAATAGGAGAGAGACGTAAGTATTGTGTCTTTCATTGAGTTCCATTGTCAGATTGTTCGTTTGAGATCTGATGCGAGCTGTTCTTGCTCCCCCTAAAAATACATTCAGTGAGTGCTTGTCGTCGTTGCGGGTAGTGTCGTACAAGTTTTCGTCGTTGGTATACTTGGAAAAATTTGTGGAAGATTTGAAAGCCCAAGTAGCTCAGCAGTTGCAGTCGCCCCGCAAGCCAAAGGTCTCGGGTTCGGATCCCGACGAGGTGATCAAAATTTTCCCTGGAGTTTTTCATTTACCAACAACCTCCCTCTTTTGAAGATATTTTTGTTCCGTATAGCGCGGGTCACACTGAAGTGTTCTTTACGACTACGAGATTAGAATTATATTACGAATCCGGGACCACCGAGAATTCCAAGCCCCGAAGAAAAGCATCCCTCCCTTCCCCCCTCCCAGGCTCTGAGTTGACCTAAATATTATGGTGAGAGAAGGAGGCTATCTTGTTCAAGGAAAATCGAAAGCCACGACCAAATGACCAAGTGTCAATGTTGACCAATGTTTTTTGTAGTATTCTATGGGCCTCTCAGGGTTGGGAGAGCGAAGCGAGAGGCTGTTGTCATTTGCGAAAAATCATCGAGACTTTGGAAAGTTAACGTTTAGAGGAAGATCCTCAGTGGCAACGAAAAGGATGAACGCTGAGTACTTCTCTTCGAGGAATCACATGATGAGATGAGAGCTTGTTGTAATCTGATAGAAGTGGATCAACGTATCTTGTAGAAAATTTGAAGAATTTTGAAACATTTCCTGGGAGAGTGCAGTTTTTGCATATATAATGTCTCACGGCTCGCGTGTATGCTTTTCGGAGATCGAAGAAAATAGTATGTATAGGGAGGTAAGTACGAATCGATTTGGTTTTAGAGATCGGAAAGAGCTTAACTAGAGTTTCGTCCTTTTCGGCAGCCATATTGTATAGGACATAGTAAATAGAAAGTACCAGAGTCTGATTGATAATTCAATTTTGTAAATTATCGCTTTTTTTATGGTGAATAGAGGATAACAGATGTATAAATTTTCTTACGGAGTGATTTTGAAACAATTATGTTATTGTATCGTCCTAGATTCGAGTACTTCAGAATACTTCATTGCATTGTTCACGCTATTTCTCGCACTTTCCATCTTTTTCTGTACCTCAAGCAATGTGTAGGGAAATCTAATTCGTCTATTGGAGAATCTGTCGCTGCATGAATTTAAATTATGGTGTACGAGTAAGTATTGTATTGTACAGAAACAGAACAGTAACGAAGGGTACACGCAACGGGCGGCGAGAATATCAGCTCTAAATTATAATTTGCACATCAATTGCGGCCCAACACATATTATTAGGCGTCGGGCGATATCGTGGCACTCAAAACGATCGTATATCGTACTTCGCGCGAGCAAATCACCATCGAATCTCGATATTATTGTGTAATGTATCCTGGCGATATACTTTATTCTGTGCGCACAGGACTCGGTCGTGAATAAAGAGCTTAAAGCTTCGCACCGTGTCAATATTTAACTTCTCTGAGTTAACATTAGCTTTATTGAGGTCGGGATTAAACGGCTGACGTGCGACATTTTCCATTCCCTTGCGAACAACCTGATTGACTAACGTTAGAATGGTGAGATTGTGATAAGAGGTTTTATGGTTACTGGAATTTATCGTCACGGAATTTATACCAGATGCAAGCTGAAGTTGTCAACTAAGCGAAGGTATTACGAAATATACTCATATTTTATTGAGTACGTTACGCAGGGTAGAAACGCACGTCAGACTTCTTTCGTTCGGGACAACCTATCGTCTACTAAGAAGTTTTAATCTACGAGTATCGCTGAAGTTGAGTACGCTTAGTTTTAGAAACCTACAGTTAAATATCAAGAAGTGAGTCTCTGTTAGCGAGATAATTACGGGCTTGCAAGGTTTATATACACGCAGGTGCTCAACAGATATGAGAAACTGGAGAAACGGGCAAGATTTTTGCTTAAATTCATCTGGAGGAAGATCTTGGAAAAATTTCAAATAAGAGGATGTGACGCCATCAAAGCATGACATCTCCAATAACTTTGACGTAGTTTGAACAATCTGGAGGAGGGCTTTTTATCATCTGAAAATGAGATCTCTGACAATAATATTTGCCACACGAAAATCAGCATTTCAATCTTAAGGACCTATTCGGTGAACAAAATCTCCTTATCATATCCTCACAATGTGGAAGTATTGAGGATACAACAAAAATAGTTTGAAGACCATGCCCCTCTTGAAACATAATTTCGTTATCCACATTATGTCCTCAATGTATCCTCATATCGAGGACTCTAAACTTAAAGGGTGAAATGAGGAAGCAGATTATAAGTTTCACAAATCCTCTTTACATTCTCATTTTTCCTCCCTAGTGAGTATATTATGAGGATATAATGAGGAAACATATTAGAGACCGTGATATTATGTCCTCACTAGTGAGAATATTATGAGAACATTAAGAGGACGACTTTAATATCCTCTTCATATCCTCATTTCACCCTCAAAGTATCCTCAATTTTGAAGACATCATGAGGATGTAATGAAGAAACGTATTAGAGACTGTGACATCCGCACTGTGTCCCCACTACATATGTTGAGTGTCCTCACTATTAAGGATATTATGAGGGCATAAAGAGGACGACTTTGATATCCTCTCTGTGTCCTCATTTTACCCTCAAAATGTCCTCAATATTGAGGATACTACGAGGATGTAATGAGGAAACGTATTGAAGACTGTGATATCCTCATTGTGTCCTCACTAGAGGCATTGAGTGTTCTTGCTAGTGAGAAGGACATCAAAAGGACAACTTTAATATTCTCTTTATGTCCTCATTTCTTCCTCAAAAAGTTTGTTGCGTTAATAATTGCAGAGAGAAGCGCGTGTTATCTAAATGAGGTAAAATGGGTGTGTGAAGATGATAATCTTTGAAGAGCAGTCAGCTGAACTGCATTCCTAAAGGACCATCGATTTTTATGTCGATTCAGTATCTCCTCTGCTATCGCATGAGGATTCATTCCACATGTTGATACAAAAGTCGAGTGGTTCTGTGGAAGAAGTATGACCTCAAAGTAGAAGATAACAGACTATATACGAGAATACAATTGGGATCTTGTAGGAGGACGTGATGAGGGGGTTTCTGTATGAGGACGGTATATGGAAATACCATGGAAGTTCTTCTATGCGAACTGATGAGGATATAATGAGGACACAATGAGAGTCGTATGAACGCATACATTATGAAGGCATCAATCGCAGAATTGAACCTTCTGAATCTTTGGGCTCTTTCCAGAAACTTTCAATCGGGATAAATGAGGATACTTCGAGTACTTGAAATGGGTGATTAGTCCCACGGGCGATTTGAGGACACAAATTATTTACCGGGTATATATAGTACGGGAAGGAAGAGGCAGAGGCTTATCGAGCCACATGAAAATTAATTACCTTTAAACTCGACCCAGGGCCGCCAACTGCAAAATTACTCTTTCCAACTTCAAGACCATAATTATTATAAATTCACAATTTTTGTGAATCTGGTCCTTCAGAAAATTCCGAGTCGAAAGAAAAGTACTTCCTACATATGGTGAGAGGAGAAAAGAGGAACTTGGTAAGCCTTATGACCTTGATTTAAAGAATCTTGATACCATTCTCGCCTACTGACCTTGACCTAAAGATCTTGACTTCACGCCCTATGTCCCGATTGAACTTGACCTACACAAAGAACTACCTTGAAACTGAACCCGAGGATGATGAGAGGAGCGGAAGAGGATCGTTGTGAAGTGCTCTAACGTCACGCTTCTGATCCTCGATAATTTTGACTTGCGTCGTAACTACAACCATCCGTTCGTGTACGAACAGTTGACGGTCAAGGTGAAAGGAAAAGGGTTCTAGTTTGCGCTTTGGAGGAAAGGCGTCGTACATTTTGCGATCCTTGAAAAGTATGCAGAACTCGGCCTCAGCAAACTTGACACAAGGTGATTGATCAGTTTCTGTTCTTGAATCAATCCTTTCTGGTTTGTTCAAGAGTTCTTCTAATTTTTCGACCACTCGAAATTAGGATGAGAGCTCTCTGTTAAAATATTTAGTTCATATCTATGGGTCAAAATTTAATGAAAAATTTTTGAATGGCAACCATATACTTGAGAGAGAAGAAGACCATTAAGAGGTAGGATTCCGCAAGACAGTACTGGATACAAAAGGGTATAGTGGAGATTAGTTCTGGACAGAATATGGACCGTCACTTCTGGGAAATCAACGAGATCGAATTTTCTTGAATTAACCATAAAGTAGAGGAATGAAGAAAAATATTGATTTGCAAATTTTTTTCCTGAAGCTTTCATTTCCAAGACCGAAATATTTATTCAAAAACTTTACGCATTAGAGCTACTTTCCTACATTCTATTTAAATTCGAATAAATTGCGTTTTACCTTCCCAAAAGCTATACTTGCAGGAAAGTCTTCATTTAAAATCTCTTCCGCGTATCTAGACGCGAACGTCAATTTGTTCGAATTTAAATTCAAAACTGCCTCTTCCACGTTCGGAAAAATTTGTTTAAAATCATCGTATCTTATTCCCCAGTGACGGCGCAGGTTATCCGCAAAGGTATAACGACTGTATACAGAAAAGCTGGCGTGTAATTTTCAAACGAAAAACGATTTTTGTTTCTCGTTCTTTTCCTGCGGACGATAACCTGCGCGCGAGAAATTTCAATATTAATGTTAGCTTACAAATCGAGATTTACCAGCGTGAAAAACTCCCGGAGATGAGCACTTTTTTTGTGGGCTTGATTACGAACGCTTTTTGTATTGAAATCATGAAACGTTGGCGAGAAACGTTTCACAATGTAAAATTTATGAAGTTCGGGTGCGAGAAACGTATTCTCTATTTTGTCCCGTTTCTTATAGCTACAGAGCGAACGTATGCTGTAAAGTGTCACAGGCATTGCGGTTCGAGTGGTTGATGACCATTAGTATCGTTTTCTTTTATACTCCATAGTCTCTATTCCTTTTTTTTTTTTCTATTTGCCCATTTCATATCTTTTATTTCCCAGTACGTTTCTTTTTTGTTTCTTTTTCGCGTTCTCTTCATTTTCCCATTCGTGGTCACATGTTTTCTTTATTTTATTTCATTTCAGTGTCCGGAGACACTAGTATCGTAATTTAGGTCCAGCCACAAAATAAAGGTTAGAGAACATTTTTTTTTTTTTTTTTTCAAGAGAAGGATTACGAAAATAGTGATTTCAGTCAGAAAAATTGTCAACACAATTGCTACAGAATCAATTGGAATGTTATAAAACTCGTAGTTTTAGAGCTGGTGAGTATGCTGAGATCCTCAGGGGTAAAATTACAGCAGTTGAAATCAATGATAAAGCTTACGAGTAACCTGTCATTATTGTAAAAATTCTGTTGTCTTATTTATTTTTTACGATTTGAAACTCAAATTTGGTAATTCAAGTATTTCACTTAACAGATCAGTGTCGTACTTTTCGTCGGGTTACGACTTTTTCTGCTGTACTTGGAAATTCAATTATATAGAACTGAAACTAAGTCCAATGATGTATAGAACTTGTATAATTGAACTTACCTTGGTGATGTTCAATTAAAATTGTATGAGGTCCTCCTCCGAACCGAGCAACATAATATGTAGTCTCCTGCTTTCGCACAGTGGTGCCATACACGTTTAAAGGGAAGAGAAAAACTTATTACCGGTTAGCTTGTCTACTTTCTTCCCTTATCTATCATTCTTTAAAGATGTCGATGTGTGAAGGATGGGCCGGGCGCGAAGGGCGGGAGTGCTCGGTTCGGAGGAGGACCTCATACAATTTTAATTGAACATCACCGAGGTGAGTTCAATTACACAATTGTATTTCATTCCTCCTCCGAACCGAGCAACATATGTAGATGTTTAAAGCCATATCGACAATTAAGAAGGTGGAAAAGTGTCACTTCAAGACTTAGGTAGCAACGATTGCATAACTAAACAAGGTACTTTATTTGTAGAGAAAGAGGATTTCTTGCTCCATGTTAGAATCTAGGGTATCTCCATCCAAAAGAACATAACAATAATAGGACTATGGTATCTCCATCTAAAAGAAATATAACTAGGTTGTAACAAGCAAAAGTATTTCTAGTTGTTAGGTTGTAGTACAGCTGTAGCGAAGGCAGCGGGATCCGGCGCGAGGTCTCGGTTATAAAACCTGGCGAACGTAGTAGAGGTTGGCGTTCAGCCCACCGTTTTGAGAATGCTGTTTACCGAGGCTCTAACTCGAAGTGCAGCCGAAGTAGCTGCGTGTCACGGAAGGTCGGGTCGACGCCATTTTCTGTAAGGATTTGTTTCACCCATCGTCCCAGGGTTTGCGTAGAGAGGGGTGCATATGGTGGGTAGGCCGACAGGAACAGTTTGTTTTCCATACCTCTACTGGGTTTTGTGATCGAGATGTAACGCACAAGGGTATTTACTACGCAAATTTGTGATTCTCCGTAAAATGGTAGCGTCAGAACAAGTTGTGGTTTATTGAGGCTCGATCTTTTTATCCTGGTTGGTATAAGAATGTCGATTCGATTTCTTGAGTGTCTAATTTGGGTAATGTCGATGCTGTGTAGAGTTTGGAGGCGATATCCTGTTGTTAAGGCCAGTAGAGTAACTAGTTTTTTCGCTAATTGTAGTCGATTCAGGGAAGTGGTTGGGGGTTGTTGTCGAAAATACTCTAAAACGACTTGTGGGTCCCAGGTATGATCATACTTGGGTGCCGCCGGTCGTATATTGTATAGTCCTGGGAAAAAACGTCTAAGAAGAAAATTCTCAGAGACTGTCCTAGGAATCACTAGGCTTAGGGCCGCCCTGGTTCCCGAGATCGTAATGTATGCTTTTCCTTTCTCAAATTCGAACCTGAGGAAGGAGAGCACTTGAGACACGGAAGGAGTGTAGAAGGGAACTCCGGACGAGTGGCAGTGTTCCCACCATCCTTTGAGCGAAGGATTGTAGGTGTCGAGTGTTGACGGTTGAATTGAGGCAGTCATGACTTGTAAGACATCCTTCGGCACACCTTGATTCAGCAACGCCTTCCCGATAACTTCCCTGCCACCAGGGAAAGTTTCCGGTGCAGGGGGTGAGGTCTGCTGTCCACAGAAGATAATAGTTTAATAGAAGGAGACAAGAACAACGGGGGAGCAACAAGTAAGGCCTGGAAAAGGGGGAACCACGGCTCAGCAGTCCAGTAGGGGATCACCAGAATTCTTTCTGCCTTGTCTCTTTGGATTTTTTTGAGTGTGCGGAGAGTAAGGTTGAAGGGTGGAAAGGCGTAGAAGAAAGTTTCTGTCCAGGGTATGACGAAGGCATCAACGACTAGTGCTTCTGGGTCTGATTTCCAGGAACAGTAGGCCTGGCATTTCTTATTTGTTTTGGAGGCAAACAAATCAATTTGGGGCTGGCCCAGGTATTTTACTATCTTCAGGAACGCCTCAGTGGAGAGTGAGTATTCCGTCTCGGGTTTTAATCTTCTCGATTCTGCGTCTGCCTCCCAGTTATCTTCTTCGCACCAATGCCATAGTTGACGGGCTAGATCGTTGAAATGTGATACCTGAGTACCTCCCACCTTGTTAATATAAGCAATCGCCGTGGTGTTGTCTAGGCGGAGTAAGATTCTACAGTTGGAGAAGTGGGAAGCAAACGCCTTGAGAGCAAGGAAGGCCGCTAACAGTTCTAGGCTTTCCTGATTTTTGTCCCAAACCCCATGCATTTTAAACTCTTTGGCCACTGCTCCCCAGCCGGTTAGAGAGGCGTCGGAAAAGATTTCTAAGACATATGGTGAAGTATCTAAAGACATGGAGTCTGAATTTAAGTGCAGAATGTAGGCACGTAGGGACAAGCGCGGGAATAGTAATAGAGGAGGACGACAATGCTACCTGAGCATAAGGAAAAAATACCCTGACAGAAGACTGAACCACTGCTTTTTGGTCAAGGGAAAAGGAACTCCAAAGGCTAAGGGAGTAAACCTTGACAGAAAATCCTTCAGAAGGTAACGGGAGATCACTGAAGTACTATCCCAACAATCAAAATGGCAGGAATGGCTGTAAAATCAATATCCGGAAGTAAAATAGCACCACAATCGGATTTCGGGGTGGGTGCTGCATCAATTCCCTGACAGAAAAAGATTAGAGTTAACAACATAGCAACTTGGAGTGTAAGAAGTCTCTTTCAGGTCGAAAAGTTGCAGAATGTTGAAACGGAAAGAAGACGATCGGGCATCAGTATTCTATGACTGAGCGAAGTACGATGGCCGGGCCGGCCGTGGCTCCATGAAGTTAGAGGAGACGCAGTCATATATTATTCCGGGTCAAACGATCCCAGTCATAGAGCGGGAGTCGCTGTGCTAGTAGGTAAATACATAAATGGAGCTGTGACAGAGTATGTACCGATGTTAGAGAGAGCAATGATGTTGAGAATCCAAACTAAGTATCGATCGATGAATGTGATCCAAGAGTAAGGACGATGAAAAGGTCGAGAAGTATTTTGAAGAAACCTGAAAATTGCTGGTGCTAACCAAAAAAGGGGAAACAACTGTAGTCCTGGGTGATTGGAATGCAAACTTTGGAAAAGGGCGCGAGCGCGTCGTGTCCGACCTTGGACCAGGAAAATTTCAACCATGGAGCTGTACTTGTATATGAGGAGAAATCTGAGAACAGGACTTGGAAATGATGTCATCAACGTGTGACGTCATTAACCTACATTAGAAGAATTTTTCTAAGCTAGATTATAAGAATTTTTCTAGGTTACAGATCAAGTTCAGAGTTTCATAATTCCTCTCCATAGATCGTAGCTTGATGGTCGAAGTTTTTCCACGCCCCTGAAGTGAATCATAGCCGCCACATCCCTCTCTGGACCTCATTATACCGGAAGGACGGCGGAAAGTGGACATTGTTCCGAAGAAGCGGGATTAGCAGGGCAAATTGAACACTATTCCACCCGAGAAAGATCCTCATTCAAAAATTTTGATAACTTTTATCTCTTTACTATTATGCAAAAATGCATACCGAAATGGGTTCTGCAACTAACGTTTCATCATTTGTACGATCTTTTTTTCCTGTTTTATTTCAAATTGCACCTCTGGAAATCCTTGCAACTCTTCACCGGGGCTATACGGTAATTTATCGTTGTCGCTGAGAAGAGTAATCGATTTTTACGACTTACAGGAGGGTTGGAAAATTCGAAATCCCTAGTAAGATTATCGTCCTCGTCGCGAAGATTTCCATGACAGTCATTTCTACTCGTGTTTTGGGAAATCGCGGAGATTTGTCGTCAAGATACATCATCCACACAGGAAAAATTCTGCAATTGAAGTCTCGCTGTGCCGGTTTTTTCATTTATACTCATTTTAATAAATTTTAAACTAAAAAAAAATCGGAAAATTTTAAAGGTGAAGAAAAAAAAAAAAGAATTTTCGGGAAAATTTCGAAAATTTTTTTCCAAACTCGGGCACAATTTTTCTCTACCTTATTAAATTATAAAGAGAGAAAGAAAAGAGTTGTTGAGAAAAGCAAAATCTCGTGGAACAAGATTTTTTTCTTCAACTCTTGAATGAGTTTTCGTTACTTTATCTCAGAATCAAGTAAATCGAGCCATCTTAATTGAACGGAGAATAACGAGACGTAGAAGGATTTTGTCTCACAGCCTTGTAATATTAAGATAAAATTGAAGAAAAAACAGCAAAAAGTGTGAGCAAATTAAAGTTTCCAATTTTTTTTTTTTTTCCTATATAAGATACGTTTTCTTCTCACTTCAACTAATGTAGGTGGAATACTCAATTAATGAAACAGAATCTAGGGAAGATGAGTTTTTTTTCGAGTGTACATTGAATGACGCTCAGTGTACAAACTCGATACTCGTACTTCAATTCAAAATATTTGTTTTTCGTAAAACTGTGGCTCTGTCCATTCCTATATTTCGTTTCTTCTGTGTCCTCTTCCCGTATCATCGAAATCTTCGTAACGAGTAAACCTTGTCATGTCAAGGGATAACAAAGTTGTATTTCTTTTTCAGGTCGATGGGACCGGTGGCCGGATAAGGAACACAGAAGAATAAATATATTCTTCCCAGGATAGCGTTTCGTCACTCTCAAAACTGATAGGAGGTTAGAGATACGATATCGATGTTTAAAAATGACTCTCTTCGGAAATATACAACGCTGGTGCGAGAGAAAAATTGACTTCCGAATGTAGGGCATGAATAGCTGCAGTTTACTCACGATAATATCGATAAGCTGGGCATTTCTTGTTTTAAAAATGAAAACGATTTCCTTTCCTTTTTTCTTCGGTGTGAATGAAGGAAAAAATTTAAATAACTCGTGCTCGTCACGGGTCAAAGATGAAATATGAATTTCGAAAAGAAATACCGCACCCGATGAGAATTATCGCCATGGATTTTCTGTCTAACCATGTGGGTAATGTATGAGGGCAGATTTATGCTGCTCACTACTGTTAAGGACTTGAAATTTATACATGGGTTCCAAGTTGGTAATATATTGTAAGATTGACAATTTCAAGTGGACTGGGTACGCGTTGGGGTTTGTGACGTCGCGATAACTTAGTCTATTAAACTATTAGAGGTTTAGACATTCCGCACCTAATTTTTAGAACGTGTGTTTTTGGAGATTTTCATGGGATGTCAAGATGCCAAATCTGCTTGGTACTTCAAATTTTTCATTTTTCTCCCATATTATATAACCATAGGTTTTAATACCTCTTATTAGAATTTCTAACGCCAGTGCTGCCCGGTTTCATTATATTTGTTTCATGAATTGATCGGGCTGGTAAGCTGGATTCTGCAAACTGTATTGATGGAAAACTGAGAAAGCCAAAAAATTTGAGAAATCGATTCCATATCCGCAGGGAGTCGGTAATTAGACAAGATTAGAATTTGGTACGACAGAGCGGCGTACCGGGATTACAATCAGTAGTTATTTGATTTTTTTTTTTTTTTTTTCCTCAGTGTACAAATAGGAAGGTGAAGGATTATAATATGGTTAAAATAAAGTGGGTAAGACTCCTTCGCCTGTTTGTGTTCATCGAAGACTGTTCATATGTGTGTAATTGTTTCTTCACGTCTGGAATTTCTGGAGGAAGTTGACCAGATGGTAGAGGACTTTGTTTGGAGGTTCATTTTCTCAAAGTCAGTTCAATTATTTGAAATGAGGGAACGGTAATGATTTTTATAGTGTGTATGGCGAGAGCAGGGTACGACCATTGGTATTAGCGAGGCCAGTAGTTTGTCTGGTCTACCACGTCATATTCGCGCCGGCCTATGTGACCGAGAATCCAAATAAATATCATACGGGTGTTGATTGATATCAGAGCTTGGAACTTGAGGAGGATTCTTTGTGTGATATGAATTGTAGTAAGCAGGTCCATGAGAGAGTGTGGCGAGGAAAGTAAATCTGTGAGCAGGAGAAATTTCCAATGTGTGAGGAGTCAAGAGAGATGAAATAGGCAGGTGAATATCGCCATCAATTCAGTGGTGAATATGGAGCCTATATTTCGTGTGCGGTGGAAAACAATGGACCAATCTATAGAATGTGCCTAAGCCGTTCCGTTTTTAGTTTTCGAGATATCTGTATGACAAAGGTAGTGATGAGGACACTCTCTCATTAAGTTTCACTGCTATCGTTAAACTTAGGGATTTCTGTAAGATCTTCGCGGATGGTAGGCTGGGTGAGGGTCCAAGGTGAAGAGGACCTATAATAAGTAGTCGGGAAGTTGACAGTAAAAAGATCACAGAGTGTTCAAACTGTAGTCAGATAATATGTTTGTTTGTAGAGACTAGAGGAAGGTTGTTGTTTGTGGTGAAAATAGGATCACATAATGGGAAGGTGAGGAAGTTGAAAGACAATTGATTAGAGGGTAAAGATTAGAATGAGTCAACAGTGGATGGCGGAGTCGCGGGAAAGATTGAAAATTTTTTAAGAAAAGAAATGGAATGATGGGGATAGGATTTATTCGAATGTTATAGAAGTTGTCAATGTAGTAATGGTATCAAGAGTTTCTTGGAGCAGTCTGTGGCCTATCGAAAACTCGGTTGCACGGAGTACTGACTTGTTATTATGTAATCTCATCATTAGTTACCTACATTATTGAAGGAAATTGAAATTAAATTAGCGAAAAAGGAAAAGCGTTAAGACTAACCTATACTCGTACACTCAATATTCCTCGTGTATTTTCAATTTTTCAGAACATTAGATACTCACACGAATGACTAACATGAGATGAAAGGAATCGAATATCTATATTTAAAGCGCACCAAGTAGTTTGTGTATATTTTCCTCAAGAAACGTACCAGCCGAATGTTAGAGAATAGTTCTTCTTGCACTCTCTTTAATGGAACTTTTCCCACAATTCGATGGACCGAAAGATATGTAATGACCTGTAATAATAGGCCTATCGTCTATAAGAAGTTCCGATAGGTGCCACGTACCCACTAGTAATTCTATTCAACGCGTGCTCGTTTCTTCAAAGAAAAAGTTTTCAAAGAAATTTCGATCTAAAAAATTTAAAGTAACTTATGTGTTCTACAAACATACACACGTGGACATTTTACGCACGGGTCGTTCGTAATTTTCGTAATGGAGCAATAAAAAATATGGAAATTTTCAAAAGGGCCCAAAATTGTTAATCCGTTGAAGAAAATTGCGATGAATTTTCTTCTTTTGCTGTCGATCTTGCGTTAAAGCGAAAACTGGTCAATAATCCATTTTAAATATTATAGGTTGTCATAATGGCGCATTTTACGACGTTTCTACTCGTAATTTTGAAATTGAAAAATCATGGCCCGCGTTCGGCTATAGTCTTGAAAAATCGTATACACCATTCACGTTTCAACTTGCCCGTTTTAAGTCTTTTAATGGTTCGCGTCATCTCTCGACGGTATTGTAAAAGTTGGTTCAATATCGAGGACGCCTTTGGCTTTACCGCGTGGAAACGGTCACCATTTGTCACGGTTTTTGCGAATGAGTATCGATTACTTTTTGATCGATGCGAGTTTTATTAAACTGCCAGTTTATTATCTCAGCTTGCGTCTATTAACGCGAGGTGATTAATGCCTCGTATCGATTGATGGAATTAAAAACGAAACGGTCAACTTTCGTCTATACATGTGTAAGGTCTGAATTTTTATCGCTTTTCTGAGCTTAATGTGCAGTTTGTACAACATAATATAATTAGGTAGGTACCCTACTTAAAGGCCTCGTTTTCAACTTGGGAGGAAACATTCTTATCTGTACCGATTACACTTTCGTCGAGAATTTTATTCTCGTTTGTTGAGATCAAAACGTAAGTACTTCTAACAATCAACGACGCTGTCAAGTTTAATTTTCATATCACGCAGAAGAGTCGTCTTCATGTTGCGTCAAGCTCCAGAACAAATGCTTCCCTAAAAAGTTGATGGTTCCTAAGATAGAGAACGTGCGTGGGTTTTCAGAGAAGTAGAATTCCGATTGTAAATATTTCACTAATGCCGACGCATATAAGCTCGAACCTGTAGTCGTTCCTTAAATTATTTACAAGTATTCTTTTCGCTCGGTATAGGGAAGAAATACTGGAAGGTGTGAAAAAAAGTTAAGTTTTAAGAACGGTGTTCGGAGGGAGGGCGGGCGGGGGTTTCTCGTAAGCAGAACGTACACAGAATTTCGAAAATCGGTGGGCATTTAAAATCGAGCGGTAAAAGTTCGACGGTTCAACAAGAATAAGGTTGACGTTTTGACTTTAGACCTGGTAATTTATGACTCAACAGGAATTGAGAGGCAGGATATTTTGTCTTATAATACTTACATCAGCCTTGAAAAGACAAATTTTATCAAGTGAGCTACTTTTTTAAACTTGGATATCTCACAGTATAACTGCAGACTGATGTACACAAAAATTAAAATAATACGGTAGATTTGAGCTTATTATTGAGTGTGGGGTGGTGTGAATAGAACACTGGGTATTAAAAATATCTAAAGTATACAATTCTTAGACTTTTCAAGATCCGAACTCATTGGAGGATGACTAAAAATCATGCCGGCGGGAGAGGATGAGGGAGCAATAATAGGATTTGAGATTATACGAGGGGAAGGATCAGATGAGAAACTGCTTTGCGGCAGAGGCAAATGCGTGATGTTCCATAAGGTCGATGTGTCTCGGCATTCTTAGAAAAGAGATGGAGGATGAGGAAGAACTTGACGAGTGCATTGGTAGAATGAGGGTCTTGGTTCGCTAGGAAAGATGAACGAGAATCAAATAATATGTTAGAATTTGTGGGAAGGAGAGAGGCTGGTAGATATAGTGGTAAGTTAGGCGATGGATATGGAAACGGTTTGTCATACGAAAGGATGAGATGTTACTCTGAAGGGAAACTGCATATCGTCGTTGGATAGGAAAAACCTCCTGTGTGCCATTTTTTGAGAAATGCACTTTTTTATATGGTTGGACGCGAAATTTCAAGGCGCATCGACTGGAAAAATCCCCTATGTGCTAAGTTCAAAATTACGCCGGTAGGAGCGGTTTTGAATACCTCCTATGTGCACCATCCAGAAAATGTGGTCTCGAATACCTCCTACGTGCAGAGGAAACCTCTTATGTGCAATATTTAGGGCCAGGAATTCCTCCTATGTGCAGTGAAAACCTCTTATGTGCAATATTTAGGGCCACGAATTCCTCCGATGTGCATTTATCGCCCAATACCGCCGTATTTTAGAAAATTTAGAAAATTTTTTGTTACTTTTGTATCAAAGAAGCTTTTTCAACTTTTAATGAGACGTTTCCAAAGTATTTTGGCCTTCTTTTCACAAAATAATCAGTTTTTTGCTTCTCCTGTAAAATTTTATTTTTGCCACGTAGGACGTTTTTTCCGATCCAACGACAATATCCGATTCTGGGTCCCGATTTAGACCCATTGCGTACCAGGGAAGGCGGGAGGGAAATTCTAAAAAAGAAGATTTTCTTGATTTTTTTTTAAGGTGTCCGGACTTCCATTATTTTGATGCGGACTTTATTTTGACGCGACAGGGTATTTTTTGGAATTTTCAACACAAAATAAATGTTGGAGCTTCGTAGTATCTTGATAATGTTTACAGTGCGTAAAAGCTGCGAAATTCCACTCTGTTTGAAGGCGTTAAAACTCTGGAAACAAGTGCCAGCCTTGTAACTTGAAATCTTCAATTGTAATTTCGAGATGGTCGTAAGTTCGCGGATGTATGCTACAGAAAGGATATAAACAGAATGTCATTATTAATTTACATGTCAGGATGATAGTCACGTTGGGCTTTCTTCCAGTACGTGACATTGTTGCTGGTTTTGTGAAGCTGGAAGACCACGTCGGTGAATCCTTGCATCCATGTTGTATTCCGTGGAAGCGAACAATTCCATTGACGTCGGGAGAAGACGAATTACGTTTTGAACGGAGTGGTGAAATGTTTACGAGAGGACAGTAAATTGTGGTACCAGAACAAACAACACAGTGAAGGAGAGCCTCCACTTGATAACTGGCGATTTTTCTAGGGAGGGGGGGTGCAAGATGCGGGTGAGAATGAAATAATATGATGAATCATCGGCTATAATTTTTTTCATGAGCTAAAAAAAAAACATAATTTGCCGATATTTTCTAGGGGGGAGGGGAAAAAAAGTTTCAGAGGGGCATTACCTCCCTCCCGTAGTCACGGGCCTAGATTTCATACTGATTTGAGATATTCTCATCTAACGCTCCGGACACTTTTTTTTTTTTTTTTTCTTTTTTTTTTTTATTTAAATTTAAACATTACATTTAGTCATGAGAGTTGGGTGGGTTTTACCATGGTTTTTCCCCACCCCTCTCATGACGAGTTCGAAATACACTTAACTCTACCTATTGAAAGAGGGTATGACTTCTGTTTTTATTTCATTTTACTTATTTTATTATCTTATTTATTTATTTATTTATTTTATTTTATTTTATTTTATTTTATTTTATTTTTTTATATTATTTTATTTTATTTTATTTTATTTTATTTTTATTTTATTTCATTTATTTCTTTATTTCTTTATTTATTTTTTTTCATTTTTTTTTCCTTCCTTCTCCTCTCAGTCTATTTGATTTCTTTTTTGGTTTTTAATATCTTTCTTATATATCCATCCAATTTTTGGTGGCATTCCCCGTTCTGCAGGCACTGTCCCAATTCCTCTGTAGTTATTTTAGCATCCCCCCTGACACGATCAAAATTTTTGCATTTTATAAAGGTGTGATCCGGATCATCATCAGAATTTACCTTATAACGAAGTAGAGAGGGGTAAACGATTCTTCAAGAAGTGGACGTACGTGGTCGTTGAGAATTTTGTTACTTACAATTATTCGAAGTTTCTCGGATCTACGGAAGACTCGTAAGTAGACCTCCCCATGGTGTCTTTTGGGCAATGCCAGAGAACTTACAAAATTTTCGCACCTATCCTTCTTTAGGTAAGCCCTCTTTTTCACTTTTCAACCAATACAGTCGATGCCGACTATAACGAGCCCAGTTGAAACGAGGAGATTTCGGGTATTGCGATCAGAATCCGTGGTCCCTTACACTTCACCCATATAGGCTATATAAGTTACACCGGCTACTATAGCTTTTCCTTATCAATTAGGGCGTATATTCTCGCAAAAATGTTATATCCCTGATCGTACGAAGATCGGTTACCCTTGAATGGAATGTTGGAAACACCGGTTAGTCTGTTTTGGCCTCGCGGGGAAAACTTTTCTCCTTCTCCAAGATTCAAATTTTTCTCTCCCTTCTTCTTTCAAGTGTCTTCTCGCATCCATCAACATTCCTCCTCTTCCTCTATCAAAAACTTGTCTGGGAGGAGACAGATTTGAAAGCTTCAGTTGCACCATTATCAACAGTCGACTTGTAACATTTGACCTACAATAGCAACGGTGAATTTCATGGTGAGCCATTTTATTTTGACAAGTTTTTCCAGCTTTCCAGTTGTGAACAGATTGTCCGAATAGAATTTGAACGCAGCTACAAGACTTCTTTGTATTCATTGATTACTCTCGAGTCAACCTTATAATTTGCAGTCCATCATCTTCTGGCATCCGGACTTTCATTTTCCAGACCTGAGAATGTTCGCGTTTTACATGAGGAGAGTTCTAGAGACAACGCTGGCCCTCTGGAAAGAGTCGAAATAAATTCTACCCATGAAATAAATATGTACAAACTCCCTCGTTCATTTTCTATATTGCATTTGTGTAAGTTTTTCTATATTTTCGTATGTAACGAGAATCTCGTTATATCCGGATATACCGAACGAGAATCTCGTTGTATCCGGGGTATGTCTACTGCGGGTTTCCGGGTAAAGCGAGAAAAAGTATCAGGCTCTTGAATCTCGTTATAGTCGGCATCGACTGTAGTTTCCTACCCATGACATTTCAGATTTTCGCAAGCCCCAACAGTACGATAGAGTAATTTTCCACCAATCGATAAATCACTCATCAAGTTCAGACATTTTTTCTCTCTGCTCTCCTGTCGAAATTCTTTAAGTCCGTTTTCGGAATTTCTGAAGTCACTTTGTTCACGTACACGTTTGCGCAAATTAGACTGAAACATAACACGTTTGCGCAAATTTCGATGACCTGTTTGCGCACAATTCATGTATACGTTTGCGCAATAAATGTAACTGTTTTGGTGGGTGCATCAATCATCTTGAGAGAACGTCCGTGTCCGCTTTCCTATCCGCGTCCGACTTCGTTAACGTCATCAATATAAGTTGGAGTGGGTATGTCGTGTCGAAGCATTTGTCTAGGCTAGATAATATAAAAACTTGAGTTCGCTGAAACGTGTTTCAACCCTTTGTTCAGTTTGCGTTTCCAACTATCTGTTCTATTTTGGAGGAGGTTCCTCCTCGAAAAATATCCGCGTATGACTTTTGTGATGTCATCAATCTGAGGGTACATAACTGTAGACTAGCTCTTTTTCACTGGTCTATGTAACTTGCGAGTTCCCCGCTGCCATTTGCAAAGCTTGCAATTGTTGAGATTAATTCCGAACTCGGGGGGGGGGGTCATATTTTCAGGAAATGTCCAGCCGACTTTCGTGACGACATCAATGGCCTCGACTCAATACATATAAGAATTTGGAAAAATTCGTAGTTCTACAGGTCTTAATCGGTAAATTATTTGTCATGCCGACGAGCAGGTACCTGTTGGAAAGATAATTATGTCCCATCTCTTCGTTGTAACACATGAGAGTTAATGGAAATTGGCATTGTGGCGTTGATTTTTTTTGTGCGCAAACGTTAACATGTCATGTGCGGTAACGTACACGTGTGGTTTGCGCTAACGTTACATCTGTCCTGCCTCCTGAAAACGCCAATTTGTGCAAACGTGTATCGGCCATGCATATAATTCTGAAGTCAAAGGCTCGAAACAACGTACCCTAATAGACACAACCACTCCCTGATCTAAACACCTGAAAAAAAAGTTATGTTGGGTTCAGGTTTTTGGAGGGATTCGCGTACAGAAATTTCTGAGGATGCACGCAACCAGAGTAGCACAGGGTGCTCTTTGAAAAAGTTCACCAGTTGGAAAAAATTTTATCCCCTCCTCTTTTCTCTTTATTGAATTGTAGCTTTATTCCCAGCTATAAATTGAAGAATGTTGTCTTCAATGTTGCCCCTGGAAGCTGAGAAAAAGTATATAAATAGAAAATTTTCAACGGATTGAACAGGTTTTGGACCTGATCGAAAATTTAACATTGCTTGTTCTTGTCGGTAGGAGAAATGAAGTTCGATAAAGTAGCTTATTATCATTCATTTTTTTTTTTTAGCGAGTTACGCGATACACTATGGTTCATGAATTTACGCCGAATAGCTGGATTTTAAATTGGTCAGGAAAATATCATCATCTACCTCGTCAAATTTATGAAAGACTATTCTTGGGAGGGTCTTCTTATGCCCAATCTATTTCCTGACCAATTCAGATGACGTTTAACGAATTCTCGTCTTGAAAAAGGTCACAGATATCAAGTTTTTACTGCAAAATAAAATTTTGTATTATCCACCTACCATTTACGAATTCGATTGGAAAATTTTATTACGCGTGACGATTTCCTCTTCGAAGTGCCTGTTCCTTCTAAATCGAAAAATATTTCTGAATATATGTGTAGGTATAGCTAAAAGAAAACTGTTACACATTTTCAAATTCTGAGTCAAATTACCTCGTAAGAGAAAATTTGTTTCAGGAAATAGAAAGGAAGTTGAGCTATTGTACGTGAAAATATAGTTATAATAAATGCGTCGAAAATTACTATATTAGCGATTCGCCAAAGTGGGGAAAATATTGTTACAAATGGAATTACTCGTATATATTCTGCATGAATTCCGATTTTCAAAAGCTTTACGATGTTCCCTAAAAACGTTTCATCAGCAGGACGTTCGAACAAAGTTCACCATATGTTACATCGAAGTATCGAAGGTCAACTCGCTGGAGACGACATTGTACAATCTATTTTTAAAAGTTTGAAAGCGTTGTGCTAGCTTTTTCATCATTCAAAAGTGCAAATTTTGACGCAAAAAATAGAACGAGTTATGATTCCAATTTACAATTTGACCGCGGCTAGGAGCGTACGAAAAAATGCAAGAAATATTTGAAAATTTTGTCAACCGATAAAATGTCGTTTAAAATTGCGAGAAACGCGGTAAACAATCGAGAAACAATGCGAAGTAGACTCGGCTTGGATAAGAATACGACGATAACTCGAGTTGAACAAAAGTAGGAGAAAAACTTCATAATTACAATGCGACTATAACTGAGCTGTTATTTTCTGTTATTTTGTGCGAGCATACACAATATCCGCGTACAAGTAACCTCGAGAATGGATAAAAAGGTCTTTACGACGCGACTGAAGTACATATATGTGGTGTAATACAGCGTACACATTGAGAAGAGCATCCTATAAAGTACTAACATTTTTATTAACATTAAACTAGCTCTTGACGTGAAGGATACTCTTTCAAGAAAAGTAGTAGGTACTTGCATACAACATGATGAAACAGTAACTACAGAAAAATATTGCATTATTTTCCTTGCATAGGTTTTATTTAGGTAAGTTTTTTACAGAAAGTGTTTCATAAAGGACTTTAAATCTTTCGGGATATGAAGCAGCACTGTATTTACCACAAAAAAGTAAGCCGGAGCCCTACAAAGAAATTCAACCAGGTCTACTGATTTTTTTTTCTGAAAAGTAGGTTAAAATCGCGAATAGAAAATAGTAATAAATATCGGAGTAAAGGAAAAAATTTACACTCCTTAAGACTCAAGGATAAAACGATCGTAATCGGCAAAATTGAAACCGTACGAGTATTGCAGCAATCGTCTATTTTTGTCACGTTTTGGGTCAAGTAAGGTGAACCCTGTCTCGAAATATATCGAATACTCCGCAGACGGTATTATGTTCTTACGATTCAAAATGGTGGCGTATTTGGTGGAAAATTTCCAAATCAGTCTTGAGTGAATGCGCGAAACATTTTAATGAGGGCTTATACAGCCTTATAAGAAGACATGCTTTCTGAATAAAAATAATTTATGTTTTCGGGTGGGTATATAGATTTGAGTAGTGATTTCGGAAATCCTCGTGGCCTGTAAACATGGTTAAATACTAATAATTTCAAGTAAACTGTGCGCTAACGACGGAGTGGGAGCTCAACCATCATACGAGCATTAGATACCCGATGACGGGAGAATTCCCAATTATATTTTTTCGGTGAAAAAGGCTTTTAATGGCGAGATTGTTGAGGTGTTCTCTTCTTGTTTCCTTCGAGTCCTCTCCCTAACTCCTGGATTTGCATCTGGACATCTGTGTACAAATACCAGGCTATGTCAGAAAGGATAGCCTCGTCCCCGGGGTGGTTCGATCAATCGTCTTCCTCTTCTTCCCCAATGATCTCACAAAGACGACCCCGGAGTTTTACGATGGTATCT
Source organism: Aspidiotus rigidus (assembly GCA_035079385.1). Taxonomy (NCBI): domain Eukaryota; kingdom Metazoa; phylum Arthropoda; class Insecta; order Hemiptera; family Diaspididae; genus Aspidiotus; species Aspidiotus rigidus. The sequence goes on along the minus strand of JAVHKY010000083.1, from coordinate 72,653 downwards.
GGCAAGATTGATTTATGCGTCTGTGAGCGATTAGTCGGCTGTTGTTAAGAACGCGGGTACCTTCGCGTTGGCCTGGCATTCAATGATTTTCTACTCAAGACTGGGTAGTGGGGATTTAGTACAATAAACCTACTGTTGCGTCGAATAGACGGCGGCTGAGGTGTTCGAATGAAGACTACAACGAATTGTTTGATTAAGTAACTTGTTATCGACGCGGTTCTTCACAGACCTATGTTTTTCCACGTCTCTTTTTACCCAGTTTACAAACCCCTGTTGTTCGTGCAGCTTGCTTCGGCGTACGCCGTTCGCCAACCGTCAACTAATCGTTCAGAGACTGTATATCCCTCCATACCCAGGCCAAGGACAGCAGTAATCATGAAATTTTCGAAGGAAAATTTAGCGGCCATTCATCCTCCTGAAATAGCAGCGGGAAATCTGCAATTCCGCTTTCCCCAATCACCTATCATTAATTACTACTCTTCCCTTTCCACATAGTTGGAGGTCTTGAATTTCTTCTTCCATTATGTATAACTATTGTAATTTCTAAACGGAGGTTTTTCGGAAAAAACATTCGCCGTTTGGCGTGGCGTCACAGTTTGATGACGTCATAGGTCAGCCTTATGAAGTCACAATCTGATGACGTCAATGATAAGTTTTTTTTTCTAAGTCTTCCTCTTATTGGGGAGGGGGGGGGGCTGTGACGTCACAATTTGATGACGTCATGGGTGAGTTTTGTGACTTTACGATCTACATTTCTCAGATCCTATGTGCCCCATAAAACAGGTTCCCTGCCACCCCCTTGTTCAACTCCATTAAGAAACCCGTGAGTTTTTCTTGAAATTACGCTCTGATTTCTGTAACTCCATCTTCTACGAGGAGTCAAACCAAAAATTATCTTCTAATGACGTTACATTGTCCTATTTGTACCCATCATTATGAGTCAATGGCCTAAATCTATACAAAGATGAATACTTCTTCCGTGATAAATAGTAGGGTCCGAATTGTACAGAAAAACCCGTCCGCTCGATGTGGCTGTTAAAAGCAATTTTATGATTGATTAATACTCAGACGATCAAATATAGCCTGTATGCCTATTTTTCTCACTCCCCGTTTTCGGAGGTACCACCCCCCAAATCTAAAAAGCTCGTTTATCTCAAGAAATAGTGACTTTTCAAAAAAAGTTTTCAAACAAAAGTTGTTCCATTATGTCCCTTCTACAACTTTACTTCTTATGAAAATTTCATTTTGAACAATCCTCGTGTTTCAAATTTGAAAAAACATGGTAAAAAAAACAAAGAATTACGTTGTTTTACATTTTTAATGAGAAAATTTCAATTATACAGTCAAATAATATTATGATTACAAAAAATGTTTAGAACTCAGTTTCCTTTCGAATGAGTGTCAAGAAGACTTCACCTCACCCCTCTCTCATCTCAAAAGCTAAACCCCGGTCCCTCATCTTAGTCAAAATCGAGGTTTCGAATTGTAATAAGTCTAACCTCCAGCCTATTATGTTACCCTTCTGAGCTGATGATGAAAAAGCTGAACAGGAAGTTGAAAATCAATTTCAATTGATCTCCTTTGAGCTAGAACTTGTAATTTCTTTAGGCAGGTATTTTTTCAAGGAATTTCTGAATTTAAGATAGAAAGTTGAAGTGAACAATCATTATAAATAAAAATAGAGCAGCTGTTTTTGAAAATTCATCATTAATCAAATGTTTGCGAGGTAAGAGGAGGGGCGGGGCCCCAGCTTTTGAAATGCGGGAGGGGTGAAGTTTTCTCGTCTTGATACTCATTCGAAAAGAAACTTAATTCTAAACATTTTTTGTAATCATATAATTAGGTACTTGACTGTATGTTTGATAAAAATGTAAAAAAAAATAATTCTTTGTTTTTTTACCATGTTTTTTCAAATTTGAAGCGCGAGGATTGCTCAAAATGAAATTTTTATAGAAAGTTAAGTTGTAGAGGAGACATAATGAAACAACTTTTGTTTGAAAACTTTTTTCAAAAAGTCAAAATCTCTCGAGATAAATGAGCTTTTTAGATTTGGGGGGTGGTACCTCGGGAAACAGGGAGTGAAAAAATAGGTATACAGGCTATATTTGTTCGTCTGAGTATGTAGAACAATAATCAGTCATAAAATTGCTTTCAACAGCCACATCGAGCGGATTTACAATCAAGACCCTACTAAAGCTCTAATTATTAAAAAAATTATTAAACAAAATTCTCCGTTTCCTCCTGATGATGACACCGAGACATTGTCGAAACGTCGATAGTGTTTGAAAATCGTGATAATAAAAGCCGTTTTATAATTTTTTTAAATTTATACGTATCCCTCAATTAGTTCAAGGTCATTCATGACGTCATCATACTATGAACCGGCCAAATTTCTTAGTATAATGAAGGGTGAAAAATTAAGTTCATGTCAGACCTACTAGAATGAAGACCAAAGATACCGGGCCTAAAGTAGCAAATGTCAAAATTCCAAGTCTCTAAAGTAGGTCAAGGTCACTCATGACGTCATCATGTTAGGCCTAGTATGATGGAGGCTTTAGCAGTAAAGTCTATAGTATACTGTAACTTAGGCTTGGTACATATAGCCTAGTACACTGTATGTAGAGTCTTACTAATGAAGGCTAGGGATGCAGGTTCCAAAGTTGCAAAGGTCAAAATTCTTTGAAGTCTTTAAAGTAGGTCAATATCGTTGATGACGTCACAAAGGGTAGAGGACAAAATTGAATTAGTCAGCCGTGATGTTTTCTAAAGATATCCCCAATGAAACAGATAGCGGGTTTCCCGACGTGGATACATCGTCGGGCTAATGAGGGTCAGTTGGTAATTCGTGTGATACTTTCTATATCAATTTCGATTATTCCCGATGGTCAACGAAAACATCCGAAGATACGAATAATTTGGAGTAGAGAGAGGTTTACACTCCACTACAACTCCTTGTCACCCTACTGAGTCTACCGGTTAAACCAGTCTACCACTTTAATTTATGGATTTGCGTCCACTTCTGTGTGCTTAACCTTGATCTACTTTAGGGACTGAAATAATTTCAATTACTGGACTAAACGGGTTCCTTACTAGAAGCCTAAGCCCATCTTGAGCGCAGGTTAGGTTGAGATTCTACAAGTTTGAAATATACGAGCAAGTGTGCTAGGCTAAAATATAAATAGTTCGGTGTCCTTTGTGTTCGAGCAAGCTAGAGTAAGCCTTTCACAAGAGCCTAAACTGGTCTAAGATATAATATTCATTCCTAAGAGTACGTTTCAGCTCCATCTTTAGAGTTCTGACAACTTTCTAACATAATTTTAAAAATTATTTTGAATTTTGGGACACATTCACTATCTTTTCAACATTTTTCTCCACAGCTTCGGAGGGGATTTGAGTTGTGTAAATTTATCATAAAAAGTTTTTTGATTTTGTGATTTTGCCATTTTGGTTAATGAGTGGACGAATGTAGTGTGCGGGGTCGTGTCGTGTTGATGAGGGTTGGAGCTTAACGGGACAGCATCGTTTCCCGGAATTTCCTATGATTAGGAGCCCGTATGCAGCTTACTTATTTGTTTTGTGGTGTGGGTAAGAATTTGGTCGTAGATGAATGCGTTGAATTAGATATTAGAGGGTGATGCGAGTGAATGGTTATGATTGCACGCGGAGATGACGATAGCGATTCTATAACAATTTGAAAAATTTAAACATTGAAAAATAATTTTAATGATTCCTCCGCAAATTTTTGCATTTATGACTAAATTATGGATCGTGTTGGAGAATACTCTTATCTTTGTCTTTCATTCATTCTTTCTCACTTTGTTCTCATCTCATCTTAATTTATTATTTCCTTGGAATTTATATTTTGTTGTAATACCTGCGTAACACGAATGATTGTACTGACTTGAAATATAGTCTTATGCTGCTTACTTTCTTATTGGTGTTATTTTTGAGACTTATACTTATCTATACCGAAACAGATCGCTTATTAAATAAAGTGCAAGCACGTACCTACGGCTCGTTTTGAAAAGGCCTTTCAGTTCATAGATTGCCTCATACTTGTTCTAGTCTCACAAACATACATTTTGTAAGTTGAATGGTTTCACAAGTATAGAAAAATATACAATCGACTCGTAAAAACCATTTTGTAAAATTTGATAAGGAACACGTTCTTATTGTAACACCATTGGGAAACCTGGAAAATGATTATTTCCTTTGAAAAAAAGTATCACAGACTTTTGCACTCTGATATGCAGTTAATCTGAGACAATACACATTGATATTTTTTTTTTTTTTACTAGAACGAACCTCCGGGCAAAAATTCATCCTGTCACAAGAAACGAAAGCAAATAGAACAGAGATATTCGTTTCGCAATAACATTACCGAGGTAGAATAGTACCTTAATTTTTTTCTTTCTTTCATAAAATTAATATTCTTTTTCATTAAATATTTTCCAGTCGTTCCGTTTCTCATTCATTACGAAATGTTTATTCTCAGAGGTATTGCTGAAAACGAAAAGGAAGAAAAAAGATACGTTGTAAAAAGAAACTTGGTCATCTTTCCGTTTTTTACGGTAATGTAAATCATATCCGACCACGCTCTTGAAGTACAATGTTATTACTTCTGTATTTTTAATAAAATTTAGTTGTAAGCGAATTTCAGTAAAAGATTAGATCTTATAAATTATTCTTTTGATTTTTTTTTTTTTTTTTTCGTCTAGCATTTTTTTATTTACGGTAACTTTCTGACTTTTATGTTTTATTAAAAATGTTATTCTTTGTAGGAGAATAAGGCTATCATTATTCTCCATTTCAGTGGAAAAAGTTGACTCGAGTTTTATTATGCTTGTAGCTGACGGCACTACGATTGTTGAGAACTCCATGTTGAGGAAATACTGAGAAATATAAAGTGGGTTATAAATGAAATTCGAAATATCATTCTTCTGATAAATCAGATGTACTTAATTTAGGACTCTCTAGGCCTATTTTTTTGAATATGTTCGTGCCGTAAATCTGTGGTTCGTTTAGCTGAAGCTGAACGAATAAAATCAAATATGTCGTACGCTCAATACGAGCTTTAGCCGTAAGGTGTTTAAAAAATATATTGTAAGTATTTTAAAATTGGATAGGTACCTACGATATTGTTTAAGATAGTCCAACGACTCCGGAGACTGGACGAGGCTAATAAAGAAGGCTAGACCAGTGATTCTCTCATGGAATTAGAATTTTCCATGTGGGACAGAAATGAACAATGTAAGATGAAATACCGTCCTCTTCGTGTACCCCTACTTTTTAATGACGTACCTCATCTATTGTGATTTGTTAATATCGTTCTATACCGGATGTATCTCATGTTATGAAATCAACAATTCCTTCATTTTAGTCTCTGGTCTTTTATATTTATTTAGAATTTCATTTCAACATTTCATACATTAGTTCTGTTTGTATTCTCAAAGCTTACCCAAAACTGCTCAAATAAATACATACACGTACATACCATCTTTGTGTGGAGAAGAAGGTAAGAACTAGCATCGTTACGTACCTGTAACATATTAAGAAGAAAACAAATATATGAATTACGAGTATCAACTTTTAAATATCGATATTATTACTAAAATTTAATATTAAGTCGATTATTATAGACTGATAACTGGATGGATAGGATTTTTCCAAGTCTACCGCGTCCCAGTCCTTATGTGTTCTTAGCTATTTATTTTCACTTTCACTCGACTTGTTTCCGTTTTCTTACACCCTCACTCCATTTTACCGAGTTTTGTCTCATTTTGTTTCCAAATTAAAAAAAAAAAATTCTGTGCCGAAACTCTGATACGTCCAAACTATGGAAACTAGCCAATTGATAATCATGATATCAAAACCAGATAAAACTCCGGCAGCATCCCGTTCATTCCCACCCTTATCACTCTTCTCAGTGATTCCAGAGCTATTTTTGAAACTGTATACCCTGCGTCTCATGAAAACTGGCGAAAATGAACAATTCCCAGCCACCAAATTCGATTCAGAACCAAGCACTCTATATGGAACAACTTTACGAATCGGCGCAACTATGAAGCAGGCCCCTGAGGAGGAAAATTTTTGTCCTTCCTTTTTCCTATATGTCTGTCAATTTTTTGACGGAATCTGGATACCATGGCTTTTGCACAAGATTTATCAACTACCTCAGCGATAGGGCATGCTATATCCATCATGGAGAAATTAACTTCATGATCAAACCAATTGTAGCAGGAGTACCACAGGGCATTATACTTGGTCCTCTGCTGTACCTCCCTGCTGATATTCCGGAAAAATCGGAGACAAAGTGAAGCAAAACTGGGAAAAATGGAGTGAGGATATAAGAAAAATAAAACAAGTTGAGAGGAGTCGAAATAAATGGCTTGAATCACACAAGGATTGGGAAGACTGCACTGTGGGATGAAACGCAAATCTAGCTGGACAAAAATCTATTTTTAGATTTCGTTCCTCAAATAGGTCGATTCTTATGTAAAATCGTACGGCGAGTTCAAAAAAAATTTCAAAAAATTCTCCAGCCGCCGGAACGTTCTGGAAGTGGTAAAACATCGAGAAGAACTGTGGTTTTTCGTTCGATTCTTATGTAAAATCGTCCGCCGAGTTAAAAAAAAATTGACAAAAAATTCTCCAATCGCTAGAATGTGCTGGAAATGGTAAAACATCGAGAAAATCCAGCCTGGAGAACCGTGGTTTTTTGTTATTCGTTCATCGATTAGGTCGATTCGTATGTAAAATGAGCCGAGTTCTTAAAAAATTGACAAAAAATTCTCCAGTCACTGGAATGTTCTGGAAATGGTACAAAATCGAGAAAATCCGCTTTTTCAACCTGGAGAACCGTGGTTTTCCGTATTTCGTTCATCGATGAGGTCAATCCTCATGTAAACATGTCCGTTGAATTTGAAAAAAATTGACAAAAAATTCTCCAGCCACTTGAATGTTCTGGAAATGGTAATCAATCGAGAAAATCCACTTTTTCAACCTGGAGAACCGTGGCTTTTCGTATTTCGTTCGTCGATGAGGTCATCTTTATGTGAACGTGTCCGTTGAGTTCAAAAAAAATTTATCAAAAAATTCTCCAGTCGCTGGAACGGTCTAGAAATGATTAAAAGATCGAGAAAATCCACTTTTTCAACCTGGAGAACCGTGGCTTTTCGTATTTCGTTCGTCGATGAGGTCATCTTTATGTGAACGTGTCCGTTGAGTTCAAAAAAAATTATCAAAAAATTCTCCAGTCGCTGGAACGGTCTAGAAATGATTAAAAGATCGAGAAAATCCACTTTTTCAACCTGGAGAATCCTGGAATTTTGGTGTTTTGTTTATAGATTAGGTCAATTCTCATGTGAACACGTCCACCGAGTTCGAAAAAATTGGTAAAGAAATTCTCCAGTCGATGGAACAGTCTAGAAATACAAAAAAAAATCGAGGAAATAGACTTTCTCAAACTGGAGGATTCTGATTCTTTGTATTTTGATTTTTGATAAGGTCAATCCTTATATAAATACGTCCGACGAGATCAAAAAAATTATTCAAAGAATTCTCCAGTCACTGGAACGATCTAGAAATGAAGAAAAATTGATAAAATATATTTTTTTAACCTGGAAAATCCTGAAGATTAGTATTTCGTTCATTGATAAGGTCAATTCTTATGTAAACACGTCCGCCAAGTTCGTAAAAAATATTAAATAAATTTTCCAGTCGTTGGAACACTCTGGAGATAGTAAAAAATCGAGGAGTACGAAATCAACGCCGAAGACGACGCGACGTCATTGGCGAGACTCGGCAACCGTTTACAAATCTCAATTTTTGGTGGTCTTCCATCCTTTCAAAAATTCTAAAAAAAATATATGTTTTAGGTGACCGTCCAATACTTCATATATATTTTTTCCAGCTTGGGCCCTCTGTAACAACATACTTGAAAAAAAATTTTTAATCAAAAGATACGCATTTTTATATGGAATATTCTTCTCTTTTTTTTCGCTCGAAAGAATTATCATGAATAGCCCTTGAGATGATTCATTTTCCTTCCAAAGCACGATTTTGCACGAGAGGTTTCATTAAGAATTACGAGCTGTAGAATTTTTATAATAAAATGTATATTTTTAAATATCACAGAGGATAGAATAGACTTAGGTGACTGAAAATTTGGAAATAAGAGTTTCATTCTATCCCCAACAACTTCCGATAGTTGAATTGGACATTCCGGACTAAGGCCGGAAAAGACGGCAGAACGGACTTCTCTTTAGACGAGTTTACTGGAGTTCGACAAACCAGAATGTAAAGAACGGGAAAGAATATTGTTAACCATAGTATTATCACTAATGATTGTATAGTAAAACCTCCCTTAGCGGGCACCTCTAAATAGTGTACTCCTCTAAATAGCAGATACTTTTTCAATGACGGGTACATTTTGACCTTGTTTACACGGAAAAACCTCGAAATACCGGACACTTATTCCGGACTTTTGGGCATCTCGTTTTCATGCTCAATTTTTCGATTCAAATAAATAAATTAGCATGCAGTTATTGAAAAATAATGACAAAAAAATACTATTGTTTTATTTTTCTATATTTTTTTATACTTTTTTTTTTTTTTTCAATAATATTTTTAGGTTTTATTTAAGTGATGGAAAAACGAAATGAAACTTAAATATCCTACCACGGAGAAAATCTTATTTTTTCACTTCATTGAATAATGTGATTTTGGTAAAACTATCTGTGTACAACAATCATCATAAATACAACTTTTTTTTTTCTTCTGTCTCCTCTGAATACCGGACACCTCTAAATAACAGACGAATTTCAGGTGACCGCGAGTGTCCGCTAATCAGAGGTTTTACTGTAATAGATTAATGTAAAAAGAAATGATTCTCATACTGGATTCTAATAATTGGTGAAGCTTCGAAAGTCCCAAAATGAAGGATTGGTGCACTCACTACACAAAAAAAAAAAAAGAGAAAAAGAAATAAGAAAAAAGAAAAAAGAGTTTAAACGAAAGGAGAAAAAATTTCGCAAAAGAAGCTCGGAAGTTCTGAAGGATGAGAATTTATATCATTTTTCGAGTAGGCTGTATAACATTTTCCATAAAACTGAACAAAGAGCATACATTCCTGAGCGACTCCTTTCTAAAGTTCCCTCGCTTATCTATAATCCAGACATCAACCTTCTTCAAGTTAACAAGTTAACAAAGCTAGGAAAGTTTTACAATAGTTGACGACGTATGCGACGTCAGTGTATGTGACTACTGCAGAGTAGAATAGAAGAGGCTAGTGGAGGGTAAGGGAGTTTATTGATATAAGTTTCAACCCATTTTAAGTGTTGGAACCGTAAATTGATATCACATAATATTGTATTGTGTAACTTACCATGAATAATTTTTAATCTGTCTTTTAGAGCTCGTTCAAGAGAGCGCTAGTGACGGGCCCATAGTACTATGACTAAAAATGTGTATAGGTGTCTCGTTAGAATTCATAGAAATTGAAATAAGTCGATGCAAAAGTTATTTTTTATTGATTTCACAAAATCCGTCTTTTTTCTTCAATGATGAGAAATTAGTTTTATTCAGCCAATTAGCTTACATAAAACTTTCGATTCGGTCGTTTACGAAAGTATTGTTAAAATGTAATTATAATCCTTCACAAATATTATAAAGATGTAATATAAAGCCCAAAACTTTGACAAAGAATTTCAAGGCTTACCGCGAGGAGTGGATTTACTTTCATCTCAAATAAGTCTGGAACATAACTCGTCAACGTGGAATTCTTTCAATGTATTTATGGAAATCTCGAAGTGGAATTTTTCCGAAGTGCATTCGAAACTTCGTTTGTCAAAGTTGGATTTTCACGAGTGAACGAAGTAGCGAACAAAATTAAAGACGTTTATATCGGTGTGTTTTGTTCTTTAACCAGCGCCGTTCTCTCGTTTCAAATTCTTTACCAACTCGTTACCTAAGCTTTTGAGCTATGTTTTGGCGTACAAAGAGCAGTTTGAAAATTTCCCCAGTTCCACCGCAACAGCTGTAATTCCTTACGAGCTGAATAGAGTGTTTTGAAAAGTTCTGTCCGATGAAATAGCGGGTACTAAAGGAACACTAAGTGTGTGGTGTTGCGAAATCATTATTTTTTATAGGCTATCTATTGACTTTATTTAATTCATCTAAGCTTCTACGAGTCAAAACAATGGAATATTTTATTAAAATATGCTCGTGAAGTTTCTGAAAATAATTTTCGACTTTATTGGCGACGATTCCAGTTGAGGATCGTTTTCATTTGCAAGCCCTTATTCTCGCGTACCATCTGCTTCCAACTTAATATCCTCTCGTTTCCGTTGTACATGAATAATTATAAATATTAACGTATCGTTTGCAGGCTGGGTTTCTACGGCGCGGAAGAGACTAAATTTCTCATTAAAATAGGCGTATGATATTTTTTCCTATGGTGACGAAAATCATGAAAAATCAGCCATACCACGTTTTTCACGACCCACTAAAATTTAATTAGTTTTTCAGCCTAGAACGATTTATAGTACAGCCTAGAAAACGGATTTGACGAGTGGCCTTCTTCAAGTCGTATCCGTAGAAACTCACTTCACTTATTAGTGAGTGTTGTGCGAGATTACCTCAGTGTCATTCTTTTAATTACTTATGTAGTTATTGAAGCCTACGCTTGTTAAATCGAAAAACTTACCAGCGAAAAATTATGATTCACGTTGGTCATTTCTCTTCTCCGGAGAGTTCATTTACTTTTTATTTAGAAAATGTTGATCCTTTGAATTTTTACTCGCTAAATTAAGAATGCAAACATTTTGTTGATATAATCAAACTTTTTCTTTACTGATAGTGAACCAGCCTATGTATTTTAACGAAATGACAGATATGTTTTAATAATTTCTTGTAAAGTTTGTCGTTTATTAGCAAGTTTTCTTGTTGTAAAGGGTACCATTTGCCTTATTTCTGCAGGGAATTAATCGTCTGTTTTCACGCTTTTCTGAATTTGCAAACTTTTTTCGAAATTTGGCGAACGAGTTCAATCATACCGTAAATATGGAACTTGGTAGGTGGTGACGCGGAATTGAGAGAAAAAAAATGATAAACAAGGTGTTGAACGCAGGCTGAAAAGAGCTAGCGTGTAGAAAAATTCTACGAGAAAGATAATTATAATATTATGGTCTTGACGTGAAGGTGAATAAAGAGAGAGGGTTTTTATAGATTTTTTAAAAATATATATCCATTTGTGATTAAGGAGCCATACAATTACCAAAACTTTTAGTCAAGAATTCATATATTAGATGATCAAATGACAGTGAAGAAGTGGGTTAATCTAAGGTATTGGAGAAAGAGGATAATAATGTCAGAATGCGCGAGGAAGGGATGCCCATGGACACTCGAATGGGCGAGAATTGGGCGCAGGTAAAGATGTGTTCGACTGTGAGGTTTTGGTTATGACAATGAGGGCGTGTTGGGGGCGGCGGTAATGAGTCTTTTTCGGCGAGGTGGAAGTGAACGATGAGCGTGTCGACTAAGTGGAGGGAGAATGACCCATAGATGAAGACCAGAGGAGAGGGTTTCTTTTCTCATGATTTGGAGTAATTTATTAGAGGACCTATTTGACCATACAGAACTCCATTTTCGTGAGATGAGTTTGCGATAGTGTTGTTTGTGCCTGAAACTGAAAGATGGGTACTTGACGGAGGAGGCTCATTTTTCTACTTGAATATGATATGAGAGTTTATTGGGACGAGGGCTTCACGCGTGAGATAGATTCTTCATACGAGTGGGTAGAGAGAGAGAGAGAGAGAGAGAGAGAGAGAGAGAGAGAGAGAGAGAGAGAGAGAGAGAGAGAGAGAGAGAGAGAGAGAGAGAGAGAGAGAGAGAGAGAGAGAGAGAGAGAGAGAGAGAGAGAGAGAGAGAGAGAGAGAGAGAGAGAGAGAGAGAGAGAGAGAGAGAGAGAGAGAGAGAGAGAGAGAGAGAGAGAGAGAGAGAGAGATTTCAGAAGGAGAAATTTTCTGTTTTGGAGTTTTTTTTTTTTTATTTTTTTTATTTTTACGAGCGCTAGAGCTGCACGAAGGCTATTGGCTCGGCGTTACAAAAGTTATGAATATTATAAATAACACATAAGAAAGGGAGGTTTTAAGGAAGTTGGTAGAGTAACGAAAAGTGAGGAAGTATAAGAGGATGGAATATAATGTCGAGTGTAACTGCTTTAGGTAATGGTGTGTAAAAGTTTACAATGAGTGTATGTAGAAGGTTGTAGAGGTATAGTCGATGTATGTGTTCAGATGTGAGCGTAAAAGTCAGTTTGTCTTAGGTAATGTAGGGTATTCGAAATGATGTCCTGGTTGTTTTTGAGTGCTTGGGTGAGTGAAGAGGGGGTATCCGAAGAAGAGCGAAGGGGTAAAAGTCTGGGACATGAAAAAAAGTGTTCCCCTGTTAATTTGTCTTTTTGACAGTGGGGACATGAGGGAGGGGTTAGGATGTAGGGACTGATGAGGTGGGTGTGAGTAATTTTTGTGTGTCCAATTCTGAGACGAGAGAGAATTACTTCTTCTCTTCTTGTGTTTTGAATGGAGGATACCCAAGGAACCGGGGTTTTTTTGATACTGAGAAGTTTATTATTTGTTTGATTTTCCCAAAGAGTGTTCCATGATTGTGTGATGAGAGAACGATAGTAATTTTTGTAATCTACGGTTGGTAGGGGTGAATTATCAGTTATTTGACTGAGGGAGGTAGCTTGTTTAGCGGCTTGATCAACTGCGTCGTGGTCGGGGAAATTGGTGTGTCCAGGGATCCATATGAAGATAATTTGAGTGTTGATTGTTTCCAAAGTGTGTAGTGTGAGGAAGATGCGTTGGATTATAGGGTTAGAGTTGTATGCGTCTGTAAGGGAGTGGAGTGAAGAAAGTGAGTCAGTGAGAATGATGAATTTACTGTTTGGGGGTAGTTGAGAGAGGTGGGAAAGGCAGGAAAAAATGGCCATCAGTTCGGCTGTAGAAATAGAGGCTATATTTCGGATGCGATGAGAAGATATTTCCCCGTCGATGGAGTATGCGTAAGCTGCTTTAGTAGATGTTTTCGACCCATCGGTGAGGCAAAGTGTTGAGAGATGACATGAACAAGCAAACAATGTTATCAGTTTGGCTATATAAATGGAGGCCATATTTTGTACTCTTGAACCTTTAGTGTTTCATCAATGGGATATAATGGTTATTGTTCCGTCTGCGAGACAAATGGTGAACTTGGGATGTTGCTGATGAGTGAAGGAGGGATTGTTTTGAATGAGAAGATTTGTTTGATATCTTGTCTTCTACTGGGGAAATATTGATTCTAGCGGGGCATGGATGGGACGAAAGAAGTTAGAGGAGAAAGATTTAGTTGTATTATTGATTTATGGAAGTTGTGAGTAATAAAATTTGAACTGTGTGGGTAGGTTTGGGTGTCGTAAAACATTACGAAGAAAGTTAGAGGTGAGTATGAGTCGATGTTAGAAAAAAGGGTGGCTCTGCGGCTTCCGCACATTAGCTGAATTTGGGAATTTTCCGATTTTATACTCTTAGAACCATTCTGAGGGAGGATGTTTGAATAGGGTCTAGTAATTTGCTAGATCGTCTACATGGATTTCGCCTGACGGACAGTACCGCAATCAAATTGATTACTGTCTAATCGGAGGAAGGTGGAAGTCAGCCGTGAGGAACATAAAAGCACGTCTGGAGGCAGACGTCGGTACCAACCATCAATTGCTGTGCCTCTATTTGCGTCTAAAATTAGCAAAAGTGAACACGAATATTAATAATAAAAAGAAGAGGCTGGAAAAGAGTGAAATATCAGCATTCAGAGACAGGATTAAGAAGAAACTACTAAAACCTCCCGTAAATACGCCTGTGGTCACGGTCTGGAAGGAATTGTGACCGAGATAGCGAAGGATAGAAGGAAAAAATAGCCGATGTCCTGCTGAATATCATCAGGCGAGACCCTGGATTTAATCGAGGAGAGAAGACGAGCGAAGGCGCATGGGAAGCAGAACACGGTGGATTATCAGAAGCTATTGGCCCTAGTCAGAAGAGGCTGTGGAGAGACAAGAATGACTAGCACAGTGAACAGAATCGAACCAGGGCCTTTTCCAAGAAATAAAAATGAATCTCAAAAACCTTCAAATCTCGGGTATGGGCAATCGAACTGTATGTTAGCCTTAATGACTCCTACATGAGTCCGATTAGTATGTTAAAAGCCTAATATGATACTAGTTGTGCGCTCACATAGTCCCTGGTGCAGGTCTAAAAAGCTAGTATAGGCCCACTAGCAACCTAGTATAAATTTGGTAAAATCCTAGAATGAAGCTATTATAAAATTCCTGTATAGGCCTGGTACTTAGGGGTGAGAGACAGCAAAGGCCACCCAAGTACGAAGCTAGTATGAGATCCTGCTAGTATACGTCAAGCAGTACACTGCATGGAACTAAAGGAGGAGAAACTCGAGGAAGGAGGGGAGGAAACGTACGGGGTATGCGAACTCGGAAATTCCAAGAGGGAACCTGTTTTACCGGGCGTTTTTCCGTCGTGTGGGTGGCCGGCAACCTCAAGGTCGTTTAGAGGTCGAACTCCTATCTTATATAGCTCGGAGGTCGAAATTGTTTTGAGTCCTTCTCTCACTATATGTAGGTCCAAGACCATCAAGCACGTGACGTCACAATTTGATGACGTCATAGGTCAAGCTTATAACGTCACAATCCAATGACGTCATACGTTTTCAAATTCCACATGCCCTATAAAACGGGCCGTTCCCTGCCATCCCTCGTTTAACTCCCTTAATGAATGCGGGAGTTTTGGAATTAGAGGCTAGGATTCAGGAAACTTCAGACAAGACATGAAAAACATCAAAAACTGATTAGCATTGATTCAGTTATAGACTGTTTCTCCTTCCATTCCCTCCTTCACAAGCACACAGTTATTCATTCAATGATTGCTCACTTGGTGTCCATCTTCCTCTCCCCTTCAGATTCTAAGAAAGAACTAGAAATTTAAGATGAAAAGATTTTTTCGTGGTACGTGAAAACAATGATTCGAAAAAATTCTTTGGCTTTACTACCACACTAAGTATTTTGTTTCAATACTTTAAAAGCTCGACGTTTGTGTGGTAGTAAGGCCAAAGAATTTTTTAGAATTATAATCCACATAGCGAAGAGTGCCAAAAAATTAGTCCGCAAAAAGTTCATCTCTCATACTCCAGAAACTATCTATTTACTCCATCGGGACACAAAAAGAAAAATGATGGATTCGGCTTCCCTACCTCGGTACCTTCACATCCAAAATTTCCCGTTTAATGTTCGCTTGCAAGACCACAAAGAAGACAACTTTGAGACTCAAAGATCCTGTTTCAACGAAGAACAATGTAGTGTTCGTAGATTCCGGTGCACCAATTGCCCCTCTATCTATATTGGACATACTAGTCGGAAGCTGAGAGGAAGAGTTTTTGTCACTCTTGGATCTTTGCCAGAAGATCCCGCCCCCTCTTTCTATCCAATTTCTGTTAACATCTTCAACAATAATATGGCTGTCCATCGCTCGTATCAAGAAGAGAATTTTAAGAGACGTATTGCACTGGAAAATCTTGAAACAAAAAAAGCTATTTTCGATAAAAACTTCACATCAGTAAACAAGGACATCCCTCAATTCATACTCGCTGACGCAATTCACGGTAATCACTGGTTGAAGTCTGCTCACTCGTCAATATTGTTCAATAGGATTTTAATAGCTGCCAGCTGAAGGGCTGTGGTGGCGCCGAGAACTCCAGTAGTTAAATTGTTTACTGATGTACTTTACGTGACGGCCGCGCAAGTCTGCTGCAAAATGAGCTGTTGTCCAGTTTAGATCCGATTAATTCGTGATCGAGTGAATTTTGCGTAGTATTTTGACTGCATAGAAGCCAGGAAAGTCAAAATTGGACCTGGAGTGAATATCCAAAAAAAGTGCGCCGAAATGGTTTGCAACACTCCCCTCCCCCGCATAAGTAATGCCTGTAGTGAGGTGATTAAAGGATTAAAGAGGAAGGTCAGGGAGGAGGGCTTAATCCTTACCAAGGCGGATAAAAGTGACGCCGTAGTGATTCTGGAGAAGTCCTCTTATGTATCCGGGGTTCATGAAGTGCTGGAACAATGTGGCGCTAAGGAGAATAGCCTCTTCTGTTTCCCCAGTTTTGTCAAAGAGGTGAGGAACACTATTAATAATTGTAGTGTGATTATCAAGAGTCCTCGGACAAAGAAAGCTCTCTTGGTGCCTAACCCGGTTCTTCCCCTCCTATATGGATTACCCAAAGTACATAAAAAAGATGTACCAATGCGGCCGGTCGTGTCATTTGTCTCGTCGCCAACTTATTTGTTAGCTAAATTTATTGATAGATGGTTCAAATCGCGAGTAGATTATACCTCCCCTCACTCAGTATTAAACTCAGGTTCGTTGACGGAGAGGTTGAAGGATATAAGCCTCCCTGAGGAAACGATTTTATGTTCCTTTGATGTGGTGGGATTATTTCCTCACATCCCAAAGGCCGTCGCAATCCAACATATGGGCGAATTGCTTGTAAAAACTGGTGTCCCTCATGAGGAATTGGTAGAATTCTTCGACCTTCTGAGAGTTTGTTGGACTCCCAATTTTTGGAAATTTGTGGGAAAATTTTTCGAATTCCCAGAAGAAGTGGGGATCCCTATTGGGTCCCCTTTGGGCTCATTATTTCTTGGATTTGTCCATATTTATTAGAGATGGCGTCCGTGAATTTGGTATTTATAGAAAAGAAACTTCGACTGATATAACAATCCATGGGTCATCTTTCTGTCCTGCTGCACACAAGATCGCTACCTTCATTAGTTTGATACATCGACTGACTGGTACTCCCTTGAGTCAGGATGCTTTCCAGAAGGAACTAGGGACGATTAAGTACCTGGCCAGAGTGAACCAAGTTCGAGTAGACATTGATTTAATGGTCCGAAGGAGGCTTACGAGAAAATGCCTCGATTCTACCACCTCCCTCCCTAGGGATTTTCATAACTGTAGAAAATGTTGGATTAAACTCCCTTACTTGGGCAGGTTTTCGTTGAAGTTGGGCCGGGTACTCGGTCCTTTTGGGTTCCGGCCGGCGTTTTATAATATTAATACTGTAAAAAGTTCATTTGTGAAATTGAATGACCCGATTCCTCCAGTCGAGAGAAGTGGGGTATACAGTA
Organism: Aspidiotus rigidus; assembly: GCA_035079385.1. Taxonomy (NCBI): domain Eukaryota; kingdom Metazoa; phylum Arthropoda; class Insecta; order Hemiptera; family Diaspididae; genus Aspidiotus; species Aspidiotus rigidus. The sequence continues at coordinate 55,423 of JAVHKY010000083.1, read as the reverse complement.
TAGCCTGCAACGATTGCCCAGGTATTTATGTAGGGATGACCGGGCGTCAGCTCCAAATAAGAATTGAGGAGCATAAAAAAGCGTGGGAGAAGGGTAATTTGGGCGAGTCGGCTTTTGCTGATCATCTACTCGAGAGTGGCCGTAAATTCAAGGAGGGCTCTGGTATCCTCCTCCATAGGGAGAACTCATATTTTAAACGGCTGGCTTTAGAAAATATAGAAATCATACGATACCGGAATAACGAAGACTTCACGGTTTTAAACAGGTTCATTCCTGAAGAGGGTCTGATTGAGCTAGTATATGAGTATGATTCAAACTTCGATGACTCGCTGGTTAAATCATGAACTTCTGGTTAACTCCCTCTGTCTTTGTTGATGTTGGATTCAGTCGCTTTCGTTTACGCTCCGATGACGGTTGTTTAACCGAAAACGTTTAGCGGCTGTTTCTCTTGTGGTTCAATATTATAATTTGCTACACCTTCGGGTGTACACTCTTCTTGGTAATATGAATAACCATAAATTGGAAGAACGTATCGATTCGAGCCAGGAAAAACCAAGCTGAATATCGAGAAAATTCAACTGTCCTATTGGTCGTTTAATCAATGTGAGTACGTAAACATACCTCACTTACAGGATATGAGAACCGAGGGACTCTTTTTCTATGCATTCAAGAAATATCCTACCATCAGGACTCGTTCCTGGCTTCCCCTTCTCAATATTATTTTAGTATATAGCTTACTTCTCTTCTTCGATGCAGTTTATGCAATCATGTTGAACTGGTGAATTATGCTAAAATGATTTGCGAATAAACGTTTAAAACGATTTCTTTTGGGAAAAGAAGAAGAGTTTTACTGAGAACGAAGCCTTGTTGAAAGCGACGTTCGAGAGATTAGGGACTCGAACCATAATGAAGTGTTATTATAAGTTTCCGGGAATTTGACGGGGTTCCTTTGCAGTTCACGTTTACATAATAGGAATTATAAAAGATTTCATCAAATAGCTCTTTCCATCTCAAAAAAGACGACCGTTAAGCAAGCCAGTACGTCTAAATTACCTTCCGAAATGAAAACTCATCTCCAGAAAAATCGGAGCAAAATTAAATAATAATGCCAGAACAACCCGAGGAGGAAGATTAGTTTCTTTCCTTTTGTTCGTATACTTTCTTGTTCTGCGAGCTATACGAATTTTGTTGTTCATTTTCATTTATATCGAGATTGCGCTTTATTTTCCTTCTATTTCTATATCATGCTGTACCGACCCCAAATTTCCTCGTGTAATCAATTATTTAATACTTCATCTAAGTTATTGTATACTCGTATATAGGAAGGAATCTTTAGAAGTTTGCCATTCTTGTCAGCGTACTTTTGAGTTACTTCGGTCTGCGAACATTAGAAACTCATTAGGTACTAAAATTTCAACTCACAATCAATCAAGTCAACTTTCGCCAATAGTTATTGCTGTACATTAAAATATGATACGTTCTACCCCTCGCATGGTTGAAAATATTTCGAGTACGTAGGTATTTGGATGCATGATTTTGTTAAAGAGACAAGATTACGAGCGCGAAGGAAAATTTTAATGCACACTGAACTTGGCATCGATATTATTTTTTACGATAACAAAAGTAATGAGACTATAGAAATCTGGTGTATTTTCCCTCCCAGAGCAGAGCCTGTACGAACGTAGGTTTATTTTTCATCCACATGAAGATACTCTTCCGTTTCCTTCGAAAGTTGATTAGATTTATTTGTTCGCATTACATTTTCTGTCACACACAACGTCATATCTTCGAGACGTATACTAAAAAGTGGAAATTGTGTTACACGTACATAAAACTGTTACTGACAATGAAGAATTTCCTTTTCTCGGATCTGCGTATGCTGTAGTAACAAGGGTAACATCACTAACGCCTTGTAGAACATTTAAATTACGCATAAATTTTTGGATACATGCGTAACGTCGGTGAACGAAACTTCATTTTACAGCCGACACACGTTGTATCAACAATATCCAACTATAACAATCATTTAGAGTGTAATTTATATGCAGGGCGAATTTCAATTTACAGACCGATTCAGGCATAAACGAAAATTTTTCCTCGCCAATAAATGGTAATGAAGGTAGGTATGCCTGCTTTATAACGCTTGTTATTAGCAATATTTACAATTTAGTATAATAGTTAATTGTTCGCATTTTCGGAATAATTGAAATCAAAGTATACAGGAAAAAATGTGATCCGTGAAAATGATTCGTTTTTCTCTCTCTTTCGAATTACGTGAATAATTGAAGAAAAAATAAACAATATACCGAGTTTATTCGTCGAAAAATGTTTTCAGTACTTCCTGGTGGAAAAAATCTGCGCCTGTACTTATACAATTAACATTACCCTCAATTTAAACGCTTTTTCTCTCGGCAATTTGATTTTAGCGTTTCCATTCCACTTCAACGTTTATACTTTTTTTCAGCCCTTCTTTCGACATTTTTCTTCAGAAAAGAGTAACGTTAAATTTTCCTCGAAGCTGGGGATAAAGGTTTCTTATTGTTATTCAATTTGTGTAAAGAAGTAACTACGCGTAATTCTTCGGATGTTTTCAAAATAGGCCTCTGGTTCATTCAACTCCGATGTCTGCCAAAAAAACCCGCCCAAAGGTCGAGACTCGCAAATACGGTCTAGGATCTCCAAAAATCAGGTTCTACATCAAGCCCGGAATCAGGCTTTGAGTATAGTGCTTCCTACGCACCTAGTACAATGATTGGGATGACATTACCAACAACTACCTCCAAAAACTTAAACAATTCTCAATCCTATGAACCTCAGACAATCGAAAATCGATAAACGAGGATGCGTATAAGACACTTACAGCTGTATGATACATTCATTTGGCCTGTGAAGCATGCTGAGAATCTCACAGTCGATCACCCCTTCGTCGTGATCACTTGCGTCACTACTCCACCGACTTCTTGAACAAAAGTATTGAAAAAAGTTCGAGTGAATTTCTCCACTTCATGGAAAAACATTGAATCATGTATAATTATGTTGCAATGAAAAACAATGTAAAAGCTCACGGATTCTTTAACGGAGTTAAACGAGAGGTGGCAGGGAACCAGGGATCTGAAAAATTTTGACGTACCAGATCTACGACGTCATCAAATTGTGAGGTCACAGGTTCGGACTTTGGAGCTATATATAATAGGAGGCGACCTCCAAGCTATATATGATTCGACCTCCGAGCTATATATACGTATGATATGAGGGGGACTTGGAATACTTTAGAAATACGTTCTGAGTCTTATGGTGTATGGGCATTGCATATCTAGTTACTCAAAGAGGCTATCTTTCAGGCTATGTACACCGACCATCGAACTATACATGATAGGAGGCGGACTTGAAAAATTTTCGAGCTCTGAGCTTTGTCGGACGGCGGAAGTTTCTTCCAAAACCACCCCCCTCATGAAACAGGTTCACTGTTGAAATATATCAACCAGAGATCAAAATTCAAGTCCCCAAAGTAGGTCAAGGTCATTCATATTGTCATAAAGCGTTGCGTGACGAAGATTGCAAACTGACCCCAAGCCCAAAGACGTATATATGTCAAAATGAATGTCATGTTTCATATGATATCCTGCGTGAAAGAGCCATGGCTTTTTGATTGGGACTATTTCGAATAGGACTCTTCTTGAGGAAACCGTTACAAAAAGTGTCATGGTTTTGTTTCTATGACGTCACCAATGATTTAAACTCAATTAAGGAACTTGGAAAAATTCCACCCAGGAAGTCGTATGACATCATAAGTGATCTTGACCTGATGGAGCCCGTATATATAGAGGAAGCAGGATAATCTATTTTGCTTATCTTACAATATATGGAGACTAGTTTGCATTTTCATCCTGGTTTTGTTGCAGTGATATCATCAATGACCTTGACCTGGTTAGGGAACTTAAAAAAAATTTAACTCGGCATTTACAAATTTAATGCTGTATTTATACTAAGCTAAGAATTACAGATGAAGAAATGTAACTATGACTTCATCATGACCGAGATATATGTGACCCCGTTTACAGAAACCCGGCTTAGTGTTCAATTACAATCAGGAGAAAAGAACTCTTCCTCACTCTGTAAAAGATCCTTTTCTCCTGATCGATATTCGATGCTAAGCCAGGTTTCTGTACACGGGGTCACATATACATGTAAATACTGTAAATATTTTTCGGTGAGTAAATGTCCGGCTGTTTAAACTGTAGCATGTATTGGAAACTACTAGGATTATTAGGTGTTCATCAGTCACGTTCGTGTGAAGAGAACATCTATAAATAGTCGCGAGATTTCTTGTTCTTGAAAAGCAAGGAAGGAAAGGTTTTACGACAAACACATGTGCCTAGGTTTAGACGAACTGACTGCACTTTCAACGTTTACCATTGTAATTGAGCGATGATTGTGTCGTTCTACAGTCAACGATCTTCAACGCATGTAAAAAAAATCCTGTATCGGATTATAAGAAATAGGCTGGCGCGGGTAGCCGGGTCCAGGGACGCGACCGGACGAAAGTACGCGCGATCGAGAAGGGTAGGTTTCAAACTGCTCTGTTTATTAGTAAATCAGTTCGGTTGAATCGTAGTCGATCGTCGAAGTTACTAAGCGTCTAATGTTGTATTGTGTCTGTGTTGCGTCGAGGTTTTGTTCGATTCGTAATTAGGATTCAATTTTTTGGAGAAAGTACTCTCGTAGGTGGTACATGACCGAGTATTCGTATATGTGAAGGGTGCTTATAATAAGTTGAGTCGTACACGCGTACATATTGAGCTACTGATATCGTATTGGTGAGTTGGTTCACTGAGCACCATTCTTTTATCGTTATATATTTAGATCGATGTACGAGTAGGGTACAATAACTATATTCATAGATTTTGCTACTTAACTATAGAGAGCATATAAGTTGATTAATTATTGTAGGCTGGCTAGTCAGAGAAGAGTCGGTCTCCCGTTGAGGAGGTTACAGTGACTGAAGGACTGGTCAGGCCGTTGAGACGGCTGTAGTTGGATTTTTCTTATTGAGAACGCACAAGTCCATCAGGGTCGTTTATATAAACGGACTGATCGAGATGTTGACAGTATTTGAGTACAGATCGCCGGATGAGGCAGTATTCGAGCACAGATTGCCGGATGGGGCAGTGCTTGAGTACAGATCGCCGACTGAGGCAGTATTTAAGTACAGATCGCCGACGAGGCAGTGTTTGAGTACAGAGCGCCGACCGAGGCAGTGCTTTGTTTTGTGCATTGTTGCATGCATTGTATATGGTAGACGTTGGTTAGATTAAGGCCACGTCTGATGGACGTTTTGGCATTAGATAAGGCGCTACCGGATTAGGTAGATGGTAGTCGACGCTGTGGGTGAGCCACATGTAGAGCGTCGGGGGTCTGGCTCACAAATCGTTGGTAGAGGCCGGCTAACCTCTGCCTTCGTGGTAGTGGGAGGACCCTGCCTTGATTCGGACTTGTGCAGAAAATGGATATAAAGAGGGGAAATACGTTGGTGGTAGAATCTTCTCGTAATTTTCATTGGTTGGATCTGAGCACTGTTTGACCACCAACACTCTCATTAGAGTTTTTGCGAATTCTGCTCGTCATATAGTTTAGACTAGCTCATTATTAGCGATGGGAGTAGTGCTCAACCATTTTTAATTTTACAAGGATCGTTTATGACGTAAAGAACCAATCAGTCACCGTCAGCGCAGGTAATTAGAATCAGTAAGATAAGTCAGTCTAGTTGTCGAAGGTTTAAATTCTGTTCTATTATTGTATTGTCGCCTTGCTTAGTTTAGAACAGGCAACTTGTACTCCTCTCCCTCTCTCTTACACGAAAAATTAGGTTCACGTACATAAAAAGTCGATATAAGCAGTAAAATGTGATCGATAAAATCGATGTATCGATTACACATTCTATTTATTTTTGATGAACCAATATTATAAATTTGTCCGAGCTAGCTGGGGTGAACAAGCGGGGCGATAGTGAGCTTGTCAGTATAGCTTAACACACAGTACGAGTATACTAGCCCTAAATAAGGCTAAGCAATTCTGAGAAAACAAAAGGTGAACGAGCTCTGAGGGGAGAAACACGTCACCTAGTCAGCACTCAAGAAGGAGCATGTCAATAAAATACTACACTACGTGTCTCTGGAGGAGACATGTTAACTTCTTTCTCAAGGTTTTTGTCCTAATGTAAGCCAAACTTCTTCAAGACGATGTCATTAGGCTCACTTAATTCCCACCTGACATATGGCAAGTTCCAAGATAAAAACTCATCGAAGTCCTTGATGTAGGTCGAGGTTATTGGGGATCAAGGGTAGGAAGTCAGGGCACTTTAAATGAAGATCAAGCATACGATCTCTCCTCTCTTTCTCTACTATATTCGGCTGCAAAGGAGTTACGTCCGGAAAATAAAATATGAGGGAGAGGGATAGTCGAATTGCGTCCCGGACAATGTCGAATTACGTCCCGTGTGGAAACTTTGTACTCGTTCGGTTGAAATAAAATTTCCAGTAAGGACACGCTTCTATGACTACTGAAATTAAATTTCTGAAAATATTCTTCGGTCTTCCTTTTTTGGACAAACGTGAAATAGAGGACTGCTTCTTCAATGACCTTATGCCCATCCTTCCGCAGAATCAGTTAATCTGAGACTTCTGCGATTACGTGAGGGACACATACATTGCATTGTACACGGAAGCCGCTTTCCTCCTTCCATGTGGGCTGAATACAGTGCGACGACTGTCAGAACCACGAATGGGTGCAAGGCCTTCCACTCAGAGCTGAACGGCATGTTCTATCCCTCGCACCCTGATATTTTCAAGGTCATCGATGCGATGCACTTCTGGAAGTCCAAACTGCAACATTTATGCAAAAATGTTCGATGTCCACCGGCAGAAGAGGACAGCGAGCGCACATCAAAAAGAGTCCGACGTTGCCGCCTGTCAAATATACCTTATCAAAAATTTTACAATGAATTTATCTATCCTCGTGAGTTCTTTCCAATGACCCAATATTGAAATAACACCTCTTCTAATCGATCCAAGTTTCTGCATCCTTTGGCTTCCGTTATCCGCGATTGACTTGAACCATTTCATGACTTGAGTCTATCCTCTCCCACCTTTACCTTCCAACAAAAACTTGTAGCTTGACAATCAATCAACTATTTTTCAACGTCTTCGTCTTACTTCGACTATCCCAAAAAATAAACCATAGTAAATGAATTACGCAAACACCTTAATGGTATTTTCCCAAGAAATATTTGGAAGCACAATGCCAAAAAATTTCTCAGGTCCATGAAATAATTTTTGTTTTTTGTTTTATACTCGAGTATTTGAAACTATAACCAAAATTCTACTGGCTCTGCTTTAGGTACAAGCGATTGTCTTTTCTCCACTTTCTGAACCTCAAAAACTTCAGAATTGATCAACTATTCACACCTCGAACTTCTTTTGGCAGACTTTATACTTAAAAATTGTTCTTCCTCAAATATACTTTCAAACCACAGTTCGCAGAAATTTTCTCAAGTCCACAAATCTCTTTAACTTGCTGAAATCCCAAATAAATTTTGGTCCGTAAAATCTCTTCTCCTTACAGGTCATGCTTCTACTGTGACTGACGGACATTCCCAAATTTCTCTATTTCCAACATTTATGCATTTCAATTGGAAATTTTATTAGGTACAACTCTTATAAACTTTTCCCACTCACGTTCTAAATATATTTGTATTTTTCAAATCTATCGAGTTTAAGTACGGGACAAAAATAATATAACCTTTTTTGTTCATATCACAATAATTATAGAAAACAATTTTTTTAATTTAATGACTTTTTGTACATAAATGAGTAACTTACCGCATTATAAAACAGGCACGACTCCAATGCACTAACTAAAATCACTAACTCGAACGTTATTTGAAGGACAGGAAGAGAATGTAAAAGTTGAATCGAAATTTATCAAGGATTGTTGCATGAACTTACTCGTCAATTGATTTTACCTCTGGGACCCTACATGTCCATGCATGTTTCTATTATTAATAAGTATAACGACCCACATAGGCAACACGAACTACATACGTGTTATCCAGGTTCCTGCTTCTAAGATTCAGGTATTGAAACTTTGAGACTTGCTTAGAACTTTCCTCATGAACTTTTAGAAAAAAAATGTACCCTATGTCCGTCTCCAGTCTAATACCAATCTACATCTCAAAGTACAACTCGAAATACCAAAAACTGGTCGAGTTTAATCGTAACATAAAAACGCGCTTCTCCTTTATATAATAGAATATTCACATTAGGCTCAACTAGGCTCAGCAATACTTAGCTCAACGTACTCCTAATACTGCCGTACAAAGTTAAATTGATATATCCAGAACGTCGATCTGGGAAACTGAATAATCTTTCCTCGATGATAAAAATAAACTTCAATCGAGTTCGTTTTGAAGATTTCGCACTAATTTTCAACGAGGAATTCGAAAATGACGTTAGATTTTCCTGATTCAATCTGGTTGTTGAGATAATGGAGTTACGTCAATTTGATAGATTTATGATTTTGACGTAACTCCATTATCTCAAAAACCAGGCCGAGTTGGGAAAATCTGATTTGATTTTCGGATTCCTTGTTGAAAATTGAGTAGGAAATCATCAAGACTTTGTTAAATTAACGCACTTCAAGATATTCGCCGACAAAGGGATCGCCACGCACCCATACAAACTGATTACGAGCTGACTACGCATACTTAGACATTTGTTACGCGAAAGATACCGTTTGGTAATCTCATGAAATGGATATACGTCAATTTGACTTTGTACGGCAGAATAGTATGTACAGTGAACATCGCGAACTAATGACGTCACAGATGGTGATGACGTCACATGGCAAATTCAAGCTGATGACGTCACGAACCACGAAATCTGGGAGTATTTATTGACAATAAGAAGGCGACCTCTGTATACTTCTGACAGAAAGTTTTCGTTCTTATGCGCTATTATTTACATTTTATAATTACAAAATTATGAGTACTCGGTCAAACTGTGCTGATATCAATACAACGAATAAAAATACTCAAGTATAACGTCACGGCTGGCGAATAGATGCAAATTACGTGAAAGTCATTAAAGTTTCAATCCTTCCTCATGTCCGTTTCATAGCGTTGACGAACCTCACTCCTTTGAAATTAGAATTCGTCGAGCAGCGTGCTTTTGAAAAAAAAAACGAAGAGAGAAAAAAATTTAAAACAGCGAAATCAACGTAAACTAACCTTTTTAAAAGATTTAAATTTTTAAAGCAATATTTCCCGTGTAAGTTGATGGAAATCCCTGGCGTACCTGCCGTTATCTGTTTTCATTAGGCAATGATATTCTTAACATACTCGTACCGTCGAGTGTGCATTCTCAACTTAATTAGGATTTCAGCCACGTTTACACCAATTCCGCGTTCATTTCTCATGTATGTAAAATAATACGATGCAGTAAACTCCAGCCGAAGGGACCGAAGTCAATTTAGGTGTACCTACGACAGCGCATTACTAAAATTACCGTGTGCCTAGTTCTGTATCCCTGCTTTGACATCGATTTAAACCACATTCTCCTCTAAATGTCTAACGTGTCATCAAACAACAGAAAACGTTCGCCGCGCTGTGGAATATAAGTATGTAGGTACTGTTGTTTTCTCGATGTATTATTCTCTCATGTGTTCCTAAAAATTCCTGTCTCGACGTCTTACCCTGACAAATTTTCGCGAGAAAAGCTTCTACGACGATTATCGTTACAGCGTGTAGCACGAATACATTTCCTCCCATTCGTTCTGGCTTTGAGGCGGTAGAAAGTCAAGTTGAAAGGGAAGCACTGTTTCTTTTTCTTACGTTTGGGTATTAAATTTCGATTTAATACAATGCGCTAACTCATTTTGTAAGAAGCGAGTGACGCAGTTGGAGTTGACGATGATGAATAATACAGGACTGAATAAAATGACACACACATATAGGTTTATAACATCAAAGTATAATGTTACTACATTTAGATGTTCAGTAACAGTAAATTTTTTCTTTCTAATGTTCTCAAGAGAGGCAAACCTTCCCAACAGAAATATTTTTGTAATCGTTGAAATTTTCTCGCTCTTTCTTACAGACATGGAGAGAAAAGAGGTAAAACTGCACCTACAATTTAATCAATATGCTTGCTGGTTTTCATTTTTCGCATCTACGCTTATAGAGCAAATTATCAGGATAATACAGCGTATACCAATACTAAGAAGATCTGAAAGTTAATCCATCTCAATCTGGCGTTAGGCCAGATTCTTGTAAAATAGCGTTTCTTCTCGCCACGCTATGAAAAAGTAGCTCATTTTCAGGAACATTGGTTAACACGCAGACTATCATTAGCGAATTTTCAAACGCAAGAGGTCAACATTTATTGCCGATAAGATATCTAAAAGTTGATTTCTCAATGTAAAATCAAGTTTCTTGAGGACATCACTTTCGTAGTCACAATTCAGCCATCCTATAATTTTCAAAAATTGAGAGCAATGTTTCTTGTTGTTTCCTAATTCGAAAATTTTTTGAGCCCTAGCAAACATATAATAAGGTTTGAACGACCTCATCCAATTTTCTAAATTATGGTTATTCATATTGAGGGTGTGAAATGAAACATAAAACGAAAAAACCATTATGCGTTTCATGTCTTATCGAATCACGAGCCACTTATTGAAAAGCATTAATGAGGTTAAGGGAGGGATACTCCGAAGAGTGGATCTGAGTAGGGTAGTACCTCTCGCATACGAGATGGTTACCTAAACCATTCCGCCACTATGGTTTTTTATGAACAAATTGGTATGGAATTCTCCTTATCCTGAAATTTCAATCTATCTAGCGGGTCAGATCGCTTGTACCACGTATGCAGCCACCGTCCTCCATAAGGGAGTGGGTATGGGTTGCGTAGGCCTCAACCTTGTTTCCTTCAACACCGGAAACGACTCTTTCAGGTAGAAGTTCAGTGTCCGAAACATCTCCTCAGCGAGGACCTCCTTGGCAAACGCCAAGCTCTAGTGCTCCAGGCATGTGAACTTCAGCATAAAAAACAGTGATACAACTTAGAACTAAGATACTCTCGAAATCTCTCTTCCTTTTCTTTCTTCAAGTCTTGTGCTTCCTCTTCTTCCTACAGAGTGTCATCTTTTCTGGATGGTACACAGGCGTTGAGTAGGCTATAGCGTGGTTCTGCATTTGCCTATTCAATTCCGTAACTATCTTCTTCTTCGTGACTGTGGCTGCAAATGCAGACACCTGGTCCCATGTTTCTTCGGAAGCTAGTATGTGGCGAAGCAGGCGTTTCATTAGAGCCAGATTTCCCACGAGGCTGACTAGGCTGCATCCTCGGTGCAAAAGAGGGGAAAAAATGAGAAAAACGACGGCTTCCTTAACTAAGTTAAGCGAGGAACGCAGGGAACCTGTTTTATGAGTCAAATGGGATTTGGTATTGAAAACTCAATGAAGCCTAGACCTAGATAAAGGTAGTCTAAAGAAGGCCTACACCTACTATAAGCCTAGTGTATTATAGTTTGAGAGTCTAAATTTTTCTAAGTCCCCCTCCTATCATATATGGCTCGAGAGTCGAAATTTTTCTAAGTCCCCCTCCTATCATATAGCGTGATAGTCGAAATTTTTCTCTCCTATCATATATAACTGGAGAGTCAAAATTTTGCCAAGTCCCCCTCCTATCATATATGGCTCAAAAGTCGAAATTTTGCTAAATCCCCCTCCTATCACATATGGCTCGAGAGTCGAAATTTTTCCAAGTCCCCCTCCTATGTATAGCTCGAGGGTCGGAATTTTTTCCAAGTTTTTTGCTGGACGGCGGACGGCGCACGGCAAATTTCTCAAAAAGCCCCTCATAAAACAGGTTCCCTGTTGAAATTTCGACTCCTGAGCTATATATGATAGAAGAAAAATTTCAAATCGAGCCATATATATGATAGGAGAGGATGATGGGTCCTAGAAAAACGACGGCTTCCTTAACGAAGTTAAACGAGGAACGCAGGGAACCTGTTTTATGAGTCAAATGGGTATTGGTATTGAAAATTCAAGGAAGCCTGCTCTTTCCATACTTGTATATTTAGAAACTTTTTCCCTTCAGAATTGAATACTACCCGGAAATCACGTGTTTTTCAAAGGTTTTTCCATAAGAGTGTGTATAAACCTCGGCTCCGTGTGGACCTACATAAAGCTAGTATAAAGAACGTCTAGATCTTCTAGTATAATATAGTTTGAGAGTCTATGGTAGCTCGAGAGTCGACATTTTTCCAAGTACCCCTCCTATCATAAATAGCTCGAGAGTCGACATTTTTTCTGTCCCCCTCATATCATAATATATAGCTCGAGAGTCGAAATTTTTCCAAGTTTTTTGCTGGACGGCGCACGGCGGACGGCGCACGGCAAATTTCTCAAAAAAGCCCCCCATAAAACAGGTTTCCTGTTAAAAATCCACAATTCGACCAAATACTACCGAACTAAACATATGCAATTGACGATTTTGTTTTTTTGAGAGCGGCGCAAATTCTTCATTAGCCTCAAGTACAAAATACGCAAGTCCGCTTCTGTGTTTCAGCGTACACAATCTCTTGAAGAGTCCCATCGCTCACTCAGATGAGGAGTGCTGTGGTCCATCATCCCGCCCTTGATCATGGTTGTCTGTTGAACTTTCCTAAACTTCTTATGAAAGTATTTGTTAAAGCAGCGACAGCCGCTTAAAACTTGCATCTGGTGAAAGTTGATAGAAAAAACGACGCAAGAAAAATGTTCTGGTCGTTCCAACCATCAGTTGAGACGAAATAATTTAGAAAAGGTCCCCTGTTAAGAGAGAAATTTTCTCCGCACTATGGAAAATGTTTGAATCCCGGGTGTATTATCAATATTTCGAACTTGGTTGTATCGATATATCGATTGTATACCCGGCTAATTCCACTCGTTCGTACCCATTCTTAGTCTAGTGTATGTATAGCTTACAGTAAGTTAAGCTAACTAGCTTTCGGAGATTCATTCGCGTCGTTCATTCCCATTCTCAGTCTAGTATAAGTCTGGCATAAGCTAACTAGCTTTTGGGGACTCACTCTTGGTCTACTCGGACTCAGATTCGCACATTCTCAATAGACGGATGGAGTGTTGGTAAAGAGATTTCCCCAGTTCCAAACTGGCGAATTTTCGATAGCGGATAAATGCACAGACATCTACTGATTGAAATTGACGTCATCATCCAATGAATCTGCTTGTGACGTCATCAAGCTTGTGACATCATCAAAATCAATGACTTCATCAGTTTGTGACGTCATCAATCTTCTCTCTTTTGACAGAAGCCTAGTATGGTCTAATATTGGTACAGCGTAGCATAGACGTGTCTATGCTAGGCCTAGTTTAAAACTAGGAACTAAGCCTAGTTTAAATAGGTCACTACACTTAGGTATGCTAGACTAAGAAGGGGGGGGGGGCTCACTCATGGCTAGTTAGCCTAAATTATCATATCCTAGACTTATACTAGACTGAGAAGGGGGCGAGCGAGTGAAGTGAGTGAGCCCCAAACGCTAGTTAGCTCCAAATAGATTTGCACTGGACTAAGAAGGTGGGTGAACAAACTTTTGTCACGCTTGGTGACGTCATCAGTGACCTTGACCTACTTTAGAGACTTGGAAAAATCTCGACCTTCACTAGACCTAAAAAAATACTAGTCTTGTACGAGTGAGTCAGCCTGTAAGCTAGTTAGCCTAACATACAGAATACTAGGCTTATACTAAGCTAAGAAATACTGATGGAGGGGCACGTTACTAAAACGTCATCATGAATCAATATGTGATCTGCGATGAGAAAAGGATGCTCATTGCCCACTAACAGGAACACCATTTCTCTCTGATTTGTTGTTCAATCAGAGAGAAATGGTGTTCTTGCGCCAATGAGTGATGAGCATCCCTTTCTCATCGCATGTCATATATATCGATATATTAAATCAAAGTGCCTTAAGCAAGCATATAAAATGCTGCACTATGTGTCTCTACAGGAGACATGTTAGCTCCCCCCCTTTGTTTTTTTTTCTTAGTCCACTGGACGTCCTTTCTCTCGTACATTGTTTTGATTAAGCATTCTAATGGAACATTATGAATAAATTTCAGGTTAGAATCCCTTTTTTCGTTTTGATTCACGAAAAATGCAACAACGAGAGGGTTGTAGGCGTATTTAAAAATCTAAAATATTCCGCCACTAAACCATTAGAATTTATAACTCACTATAGGCTATACAGTCACTTAATTAATAAATTTTCATAATTGTCATTTATACGTTTCGAAATCATTGCGGAAAAAATCAGTACGCAAAAGATATAACGATAAAAAATTAAAGCTTAAAGAATGTTATTCAAATGAGGAATCGAGTTGATTTGACTACTAGTGTATGAAAAAATAATTACGAATGTAAATTCTGCTCTTTGGAACCTGATTTCGAACCATTCAATTTGAACGGCCTTTTTTGTTTGAACACTCAGTCTCATTAATAGGGGCAAGTTTTCCGTTCGATTCAACCATTACGCGATCGGCCCACAAAACTTCGCGATAAAGTTCGCCAAAGATACCCTTATTTGAAAAAATTCCGAATAATAAAAAAGCTAAAAAAACGTTTTCAATTTCCTGTAAAATAGTGAATTTATCTAGACTCAAAAACGTCGAAAAGCGTTTTTTCGAAGAAAATATTTTCTTTTATCGATTCATTAAAGAAAGGCACATATTTGCACTCGTCTCTTCTCATTCTCTCTTTGTCGCCCTGTCTCGTTTCTTCTCAAACGTCCTCTTTGGCCGATAGTAAGTTTTCTTTTATTTTATACTCTTTTCTCTTTCTTGCACTCGTCATTTCCCGTTTCCTTCCGCGTATGGCGTCTCGTTTATTTGAAGTACACAAAAATCCTTAACTTTTAAAATTGTGGCGTGTACATCTACTTCCCTGATGAAACGTGGAAAAAGAAAAATATTCTCATACGTCCTCCTAAAATTTGTTCCAACTTTTAATCTCCGTATAATTTTTGTACGCTCTACTCGAAACTCAACTAGATAAAAAAAAAAAAAAAAACTGCAAAAGTTCTGGTACGTATTAAGCACGACGTAGGTAGTAATTAAAAGATCATGAACGTGCAAAAATGTCCTTATGACGCGCGTCACGAGAAAAGTAAATACATAAGGTTGAATATCGTAAAAGCCGGGGGCTTGAAATGAAAATACAGTTTTCACGAAATAAATGCATTGGAAAACCATTCTTTTTTGTTTAGATATTAATGGTTGTCGTCGTTTAGACAATAAAATGTATAAAATTGAAAATTATTTGTGGTGAAATGTTCTCACTTTATTTGATTATGACAATAACGGCTCTCCATTCAATGCGATGCTGTGTTTATTCGAACAGAAATAAAAACCTTTTCCATTTTATGCATGATAATATAGGCGGGAAAATTACGTGACTTTACATTAATAAATTCGCGATGAAAACCGTGATCGTGAAAATGATTCCAGACGCGTTTTTCAAAAGCTCTCGCGGTGTATACAAAAACTCGTCCATACTGAGAAACGATAAAAGAGAGACCAAAATGTCGGAATCAAGAATCTAATTAAATTTAAACCAGCCAAAGTAACTCTCTTGTACTCCGTACATTATACAAACGTTCTGCTGAGTATTAAAAGGCCCCATGTTCTCCTTGTCACGCTTCCTCGTTTATCCAATTTCATTAATTTAACGTCGCACCACCGAGTCTATTTAGAAAATCAGGTTTACAATATTTACACTCTTTCAAATGGCACGGTAGGTGCATAATATTCTATTTTTACGTTTTTCTCGCCGTTCGCGATGTACAATATTTTCTCTTCTTAAGATCTCTCTCACCTCAAGAAAACCAATTTCAACCCATTCTATCTGAGAAAGTGTAGGTGTGTGCGAGAGGGTAGGGGTTGAAAGAAATATAGAAAGAGAAGAGGCGTAAATGAAACGGCACAAAACGGTACACACCGTGTTTCTCATTTCATTTGCGATCGATTGATGGGCTACCCTGTGTATTTCGTTACAAACAAATTAAAAATAAATTGTGCGCGCAAAATGTTTATACTAACATTACTCTTCATTGGACTCGATTCATTTAATTAGGATACCGGTAATTCAGTTAAATCGGAATACGTGATTAGACGAATAGCGTTCTCGAAACCGTGAGTATTAATATTGTCGCGAATTTACGCGTAAATAAAATACGAAATACCGTGCCATAGTATATTACCATTTGCCAAAAATGAAATGCAAATAAGGGAATCGCACCGAGATCGGGTGAAGTCGTGTACATAAAAGACACTTAATTATTTCTGCCTGTCATGATCAGTTCCTCAGCTCGATTTTGCTCACAATATAAAAGCGTTGAGACTTGCTCTCTCCGCTGAACCAGAGGTCCGCTTCAAAAAGAAATTGTGTACTACCTTTTTTTTCAAAATTAGATTCTAGTAATCCA
Source organism: Aspidiotus rigidus (assembly GCA_035079385.1). Taxonomy (NCBI): domain Eukaryota; kingdom Metazoa; phylum Arthropoda; class Insecta; order Hemiptera; family Diaspididae; genus Aspidiotus; species Aspidiotus rigidus. Next base: position 38,885 of record JAVHKY010000083.1, on the reverse strand, counting down.
TTATGATAATATTCGAACGAAACCACTGAATATACAGATGGAATTGCGCTTAGTGAAGGAGTTCTTAAAGTCTGGAACATGGCACGGTGGATCTATCCACGGTTATGACGTCACCAACTTTATAAAAAAATACTCATTACGTTCTACCTACCCGTCAGATGAGTGAGAAGTCATCAACTTCACCCCGAAAGAAAATGTTATTGTTTATGACGCGTACAGAAGCAAAATTTTAATTTAGACGCTGACGGTAGAGAGTAAAAGTTTTGGAAACTCGTTTTCAATCATATCTATGCAAAGTAGAAACACTGTGCAGGGTGCTGTGGGAATAATACCACGTTTACTCCAGTAAGGAATATCGTATTTCGGGAATAACGAAATATCTCATCTGCAAAAATGGTCTAAACCGCTACAGAGTTTCAAAAACGAGAAATGAGAAATCTCAACCGAACGATGCTCGGTGAATACGGAAACAATGTCTTATCGCGTGTCATGTCACTAATACGTAATCTGCTCGCATTTCTTTCGCAAGTTGAAAATGTTGTAAAAATTGATCGAGTTGAGCGCTACCTTTCGCTGATCCGGCAAGGAACACAAATTCGAAGTGCAGTGTAAATTCGCTGGAAAGGTCAATCTTCCCTCAGGAATTATATTACCATATTTATTGTGTAACTACCACAGCTGCTGAAGACAAAGCAAGGGCTGGGGCTTTCATTCTACCATACGGAACTCAACCTTCGTTTGCTGCTCACAAGGTGGAGAAGGGGGAAGTGTTTTGATTTGTCAGGCTCCATCATGTCGCACTATGAGAGTTAGTCAAGGATTTTTGCTGGCCTTTCTCATGTTTTCATCTTGTGACTTATGAGAGTTCTGACTCTTGAGTTGTATGTGAGAGATAGAACCCGCCTCTAGGTCAGTTATATTCCGTAAATCCAGGCTCCCTCACCCTGCTTCCTTCAATCATTCTAGCAAAGGCATACTACTCCTCACTTCGATCGCTAAAAAGATGACCGTTCTAAAGCTTGCCATGCTAACCAACCAGGATCGTGCAAACCAATCTTCATTCTCTTCATTCCGTGTGAGGTGTCTGAAAAAAAAATTAGATGTCATTGCAGGACTGCAATGGCAGCGGGGAACCCGCTGTCCCGAGTCCCCTAGATCTCGAAGTTTTTCCAAGTCCTGAAAATCATTACGTGACAACTTGAACGCGCTGCAATTTCAAGGAAGCCGTCGTCTTTCTAAGTCCCCCTCCTATCATATATAGCTCGGAGGTCGAAATTTTTCCAAGTCCCCCTCTCCTCTCCGTGACGTCATCAACCTCGCTCGCGCTCGCGCTCTCCAAGTCTCTCTCTTATCATATATAGCTCGGAGGTAGGAATTTTTCTAAGTCCCCTTCCTATCATATATGGCTAGAGGGTCGACATTTTTGCAAGTCCCCCTCCTATCATATATAGCTCAGAGGTCGAAATTCTTCTAAGTGACCCGCCTATCATATATAGCTCGAGATTCGAAATTTTTCCAAATCCCCCTCCTATCATATATAACTCGGAGGTCGCAATTTTTTCAAGTCCCGTTCCTATCGTATTAGCTCGAGAGTCGAAATTTTTCTAAGGCCCCCTCCCCTCTCCGTGACGTCATCAACCTCGCTCGCACCCGCGCTCGCGGACGAAAATTTCCTGAGAGTACCCTCAACAAAAGGGATAGCGGGTTCCCCGCTTGTTATCCAGAATTCAGTCGATTATCCAAATCAAAAATTTTCTCTCGACCACCGAGTTTGGGTTTCCAGCTCAGCACTGTACAGTCTAGCAAATACAAAGAGTGGTATACATAATCAAACAGGTCCTGGAAAAGAAGAAGCAAGCTCTGGTATCATTCTTGGAGGTCGATAAGGTCTAGTATGTAAACATATCAGGCTAAGAATGAGAGCGAGTGAGTTTGTACGCTAATTAGCCTAACTTATAGAATACAAGGTTTATACTAAGCTAAGAATTACTGGTGGAAGGAAAGGTTACTGTGACGTCATCATGACCCACGCATCAAAAGTTGATATAATAAGTAGAATGGATTCAATATGACCGATAAAATAGATATATCGGAATATTACATCAGAATGTAGGAAGGAAGCATATAAAATGCCACAGTAAAAGTCAGCTTCTGCGCGTTGTCGTCATTACTTTTTCGACAAGTCTCTGAAGTACACATAGTTCAGAGGGGCGGGGGCGCCACCTCCTCTTAGACAAATGCAAATTCGGAATTCTGAGAGGGAGTGATGGTCGAAGTTCTTCAAGTACCGGAACTAGGTCTCGGCCTCCGAGCAGTTCAGCTTTCTCTTCTTCCACCGCCATTATAGCGGAAGAAACTTTTCAAAGACTCCAATGTGGATCAAGGTTATTTTGGCTCGTCGGGGTGCTTCGAGTCAATCAAGATGAAACTGAAACATGTCGACCGTCGACTCTAAGATTGTACATACAGTGTCAACCGAAAATGGACGTCAGGTCGACCGAGATTTTACTTTTTCGAGAGTCCTGGTTGAAGTTGCGTCGATGTTATTATTGTTAAAGTCGACTGCGTGTCGATGTTGGTGTCATGTCGATATGGGGTCGAAAAATGTCGACGTAATTTCTTCATGTTAAATTCCAGTCAATTAAGAGTCGACTTCTCTGAATTTTTCATTGAGCTGAAATTGCGTCGATCAACCGTGGATTTGTTATGCTTTAGGAATATAAGCTTGTCGAATTTATATCGACCTTGAATCGACGTCAATATTGAGTAGACACTCGTCAACTTCCTTCCGACTGATTTTTCACGTTGATCTGCAGTAAATCTTGAATAATATTTCTAACTTAACTCATACGTCGATAAATACAAATCGACAGGCCCTAGCCGGTAATTATTAAAAGTGTTAACTGATCGACTTTGAATCGACGAGAAATTCCTTACTTCAAACTTGAATCAATGGTGTATTCGTCGATGTCGGTATTAATTTAACGCCTGGTGTTACGGAAATGTCTTTTGTTGAATCAATTTCGACTCTTTGTCACGTGGTCTGCAGTTAAACTATAGTTACCTCCCCTCCTCCCTCAGCATTCTAGTTACTAAACCATACAATCTTAATTTCATGGACCAGTGAGAACCTCAATGGTATTATTATACCTTTATGCAATGATCGACGCGATTTCAACATCGATTGGAAGACTTTTTTGTCAGTGAATGTCGTGAGTAAATTGCCGTCGATTTTCAGTAGATACGAGTGTCAAAATTCCACACCAGGGGTCGACTCAATTCCGACGACAAAATGAGTTGATGGAACAAAATTAACAGTCACTTTCCTGTCAAATTCCAGTTACTTTTGGTCGGTATTGGGTGGAGCTCATTCAACTATCTTATCGAAATAGCGAGTCGATTTGGGGTAGACATAGTTTGTCGGAGATGTTACTTATGGACCTGGGAAAGGACTTTTAAGAGTTTTTTCACAATCCTAATACAGCCTTTGCCGGCCTTTTCTGTCCGGGGGCTCCTCGGCCGCCTGCCCGGGCCAGCACGTTATTGCTATTTGCGGGACCATTTGGGCTCTTTCCGAAAACGACACCACAAACGCCCCATTTCCAATTTGAACTATTTGGGGGATTATTTGAGCTCTTATGGCAAGTGAAACCGCCAAAGCCTCTCTTCGGATTTGGACTATTTTCGAGACTATTTGCAATTCAGCGGCAAATGAGCTGCAAACGTACCTCTTTCAATTTGGACTATTTGCAGGGCCATTTAAGCTCTCACCGCGAATGATACCGCAAACCTCTTTTTAGATTTGGACTATTTCCGGGACCATTTGCGATTTTGTGGCCAATAACATCGCAAACGCCTCATTCCCAATTTTGACTTTTTGGAGGACGATTTTAGGCTCTTACCGCAAACGACACCACATTCTCATTTTCAATTTGAACTATTTGAGGGACTATTTGGGCTCTTATGGCAAATGATTCCACCAGCACTTCTTTTCTCATTTGGACTATTTGCATGATCATTTGTGATTTTATGGCAAATAACACCGCGAATGCATTTCTCTAATTTGGACTATTTGCAGGACCATTTAAGCTCTCGGCGCAAATGACACATCAAGCACCTCTCATTTGATTTGAACTATTTCTGGGACTATTAGCAATTTAATGGCAAATGACGCCGCGAACGTTCCTTTTTTGATTTGAACTATTTGCAGGACCGTTCGGGCTCTAAATGACACCGTAAACGCCTTGCTTCTAATATGAACTATTTACCAGTATCGTTGCGGCTCTTATTTTTTAAGACGGGTAACCAGCTCGTCGGCCCCCCAAACCCTCAGGGTCAAGCTTTCAACTATTTTCTCGCGGGCCCTGCAAAACTTTCTCAGGCCGCTCGGAACACTGGCACTGGTTAAAATTTTGCCAATGCTCGAGGTGAAGGCCACGAACATATGGACGCAATATCAGGATTTTAATCTCTTGGGCATCTTTTTTCGAATTCCACGGTGAATTTCATATGAAATATGAGTATAATTCTTCCAGATGAAATAAAAAAAAAAAAACTACATGGCGGAGTAAAAACAAAACAAATATTATTTAGTCAAATTTCTTTAGCTGATATGTATGTATGGGCATTTCAACGCCCCCCCCCAAGTTGGATTTTGGGGTCAGGAATGTTTGAAAATGATTATTCTCAATTTGTTCTAAATGTTCTTCATAGTTTTGGAATTTGTTCCCACCCCCTCGTTCTTGTACTTGAAGAACAAGTTTGGGGGGCTACAGAAATGGTAGCCCCCCCAAGTTGGATTTTGGGGTCAGGAATTTTTGGTAATAATTGTTCTCAATTTGTTCTAAATGTTCTTCATGGTTTCAGAATTTGTTCCATCTCTATTTATCAACAAACTGTATTTTTAAATTTGGGGGGGGGGGAAGGTTGAAGGAAAATGAAGGATCGTTTCCTCTCAAATTCATATTTTTTGACTGGAAATCATGCTTTGAAGATGTCTCAAATGTTCCTTACAGTTATGGATAATTTTACCACATTATACGCTCTGAGTTTGATGAATTGAGTGGGGCACAAAGTAGGGAACAATGAAATAATAGTTATACAAAACAAAATGATATCGTTTTTGAAATGCAGTAATATTCAGAAAGTATAATAAGTGAGTAATAATTTCATTCTTTTCTTTTTGAAGATCTACTTTACCGTACACCTACTCTTAGACTTTCTTCAAGTCTTCTGACCCGTAAAATAAAATTATCCACAACCGTAGAGAACATCTGGGATAGCTTGAAAGCATGATTTCCAGTCAAAAAATATGAATTTGAGAGGAAATGACTCTTCATTTTTCTTTAACTTTGCCCCCCCCCCAATTTAAAAATACAGTTTGTGGATGAATAGAGATGGAACAAATTCTGAAACCATAAAGAACATTTAGAACAAATTGAGAATAATTATTATCAAATATTCCTGACCCTGAAACCCATCTGAGGGCTACCATTTCTATAGCCTCCCCCTAAACTTCTTCTTCGAATACAAGGACAAGGGGGTGAGAACAAATTTCAAAACTGTGAAGAACATTTAGAAAACATTAAGAACAATCATTCCCAAACCAAAAATCCAACCTTGGGGGTCTACCGAAAACTTGTTCTTCAAGTACAAGGACGGGGGGATGGGAACAAATTCCAAAACTATGAAGAACATTTAGAACAAATTGAGAACAATCATTTTCAAACATTCCTGACCCCAAAATCCAATTTGGGGGGCCGTTGAAATATCGACTGCGTGAAGTGTGAAATGTTTTCAGACTTGAATTGTATCCATCAATCGATTTGGCGTTTATCGTTTTTGAATAATAATATATTGATCAGTTAGAAATGTGTGTGAATCACAACTCAATTTGAACAAAAGGTTTACCTTGATGTAGCGACACAATTGACCATAAAAAATTCTCTCCTTGCCGACCGCGACCCTTTCCCCAAATAGGCTGTAAATTAATTGCAATTTATTTGCATCACGCTGAAATCGCAGCTAAACTCGAGCCTCCAGAAAATTTTTACTTCCCTTTTCTTTTTCTTCGTTTCTTAGCGAGTTTTTTTGCCAATTTTGTGCGCGCGTCTTCGTGAAATTTCGTCCTTTGGGATGAATATGGCCGTACCAGAGAAAAGTTGTATTCATTATTATTGTTACGGAATGGTGCAGACAGTCTTCAATTTCACGATAAACATGTGAATGTTCAATTTTCATTTAAGAAAAATATTTCGTTCGCGAAATACGAGTATTTTCAAAAGTGATACAGATTTTTTTCTAACGAAATTGAAACGATGGATCGATTCCTCTACCAGTACACGATATAGAAATTCGTTGCAAACGGGGTTTTGAAGAAAAATTTTAGTGAAAGACCGAATATCAGCGAATTACGAGTATAGTATACATCAAGGCCGCAAATGGATTGAAGTTTACCGCAACATCTTTGGAGACTTCGTGAGCAGAAAATATGCTTCGACACCGTTCAGAAGATTAGTGCTTTTATGAACTCACTTTTCAACTTTCGTTCACATTTCAGTATTTTCTCATTAATATTCCAAATTTTCTTAACGGCCAACGGAATTACTTAAAATTTAGCGGGAGGCCGTTTCGAAATGAGATTTGAAATTTTCTTAGAACTCCGAATCCTTGTCGTATATTATAACTTTTTTTTACCCGTCTTGGAGGAAAGAAAAACAATTTCGTCGAGCTTGTAATTTTCCCCATAACTCTGACGTTGACGATTAGCGCAGCGTGCAAATCTATTCGTAACTAGAGCGGTTCCATTATGTAAATAAACCGAGCAAGAAGCTAGTGTCCTTTTATGCTTGTATTTTGTACTCCGTTGATTTTTGTCGTTTTTATAGCTTCTATTTACTCTGTATCAGAGGGAGTAAATAACACGTTAATAGAACACGTGGCTTCTAAGCTATTTTAATGGCACGGAAAAAAATTGGTCGAAATAAGGGACAAACCCACGTTTCACAAAAGACGTCAACTTTTCATCTGTTCGCAGAAATTGACTATACAATATTATACCGCACTCTATTTGCCTTTGTTTTCGCGATGAATTAATCCGCTTGTCGCCACGATGGCGTTTTTATTTATTATTTAATTTTATTCAGCCCAAATTATGCAGTACGATATTACTTTCTTGTTGGTTAGTGTATCGGACGCTGATATCATTATTTTTTAAAGAAATTTCCATCCCGACATCCATTATTATAATGGTTAGTTATTTTTTTCTATCGCTCCTTCTTTATTTCTTTCTTAGACAAAAAAATTACTCTTCGCTGTCGTTCTTCAGTTTAGTAGACTAGGCGCGACGACAAATTAGCGTATTTTCGTGAAATATGTCACCACAAATTCTGAATAATTACTTGAGGAAAACTTAATTTTGTTGAATGGTGTTTCAGTTTCGCGGCACGTACTGCGAATATTGTCATCAACAGCTCGAAATGGGTAAATAAAATACTTCCCTTCTAAAACCGAACCAATATTCCGTCGACGAAAACGGCAATAAGAGACAAAATTCCTCGCCTTATCGTTGAAATTTGACGAGTGGAAACTTGTATAGGTATTATAGTCGATTTTATTGTTCCAATATAACGTAACAACTTATCGTATTTTTTATGGAAGAAATTATAAACTTTTGTTTGAAACAGAACACCGTGTTAGAAATTCGCTTAATTACTTCGACTTCCCTCTTTGCGGTCATTTACCCGTCAGTGGATTAGGTGAGAAATTTTTCGCAGAGTAAGTATGTATTCCTAATGAGGAACTCCGCCCGAAAGTAAACAAGTCTCGGAAATTGGTGTTAACAATTCGAGGCAACATCTATCGTACTCGGACAATTTTACAACAAACAGAGCAATCCAGACTATGGTAATATCAAACGTACCTATGCATTATTCTCTGGTGAGAAGAATATTTACACAATTCAAAGGACAAGTCGCAGCTCAACATTTGAAAATAAACCTACTTCTGAAATCCGAACGGTCGTAATCAAAAATAATTTATTCCGTCAGAAATATACGATACCGACAATATTGTATTCATTAAAGGGCAGCTGAATGTGGATTACCCAGAGAGCGCGGCTACAAGAAGTGATAGAATTATATTAAAACAGCAGCGTGATAATTCAATCAATGAGGTATACCGTATCGCACCAGCATTGCCAAATTTCACCCAGAGTATACTGTTTTTTCGTCTAAGAAATTGTTGCTGTAAACTTTTAGCAGCATTATAATTTTAGTTTGTTGAGATCGCTCTTGAATGACTAATAAGTCGAAAGTTTTCTCCTAATTCGAGTCTTGTCGTCGTGATTATGAAACGTCGAGGGCTCCCTTACAGAGGCCTGGACCTGTGTGGTCAACCCCCTGAGACGGATTTCAGGGTAGGGACGGGCGTCATCGTTTGAGGAATCCAGTGAGGGCGAGGCCCAAGACGTGAGACCTAGTCTGGTGGTAGAAGTTCCGGCTTAGTCCGGGGATTCTGTTGCACCAACCCGAGGCAGGGGTTTGGCCGCCTCAGATAAGGTGGTAGTGAACTGATTCTGCCTATTGAAGGGGGCACTACAGGGCAACTGTGGTGTTGCTGAACCTGTAGCTATTAGGCTGCTATCGAGTGACTGGTGGGGACTCGATATTACACGGATAGTTGAGGGGAGGCGAACAGAACGTTCTATATGTGTGATGATCGGGACAAGGCCCTAGGTCGGTCTCGTGATGAGAATCTGGTAAATTCAACAATGCGTGAAAGGACAGTTTACGGATAGGGCGTGCGTGACCGCAAGTTAGGTAGGTCAGATAGGTGTAAATTGCAGATGTGCTCAAACGTGTTTGAAAAACCTTTTACAGTAAGTTCAATGGAGAAAGGCGTAGTTGCCAAGATCAGAACTGACGTTAGTAGCTCTTTGGTGTATGTTAGGTCGTATTCTCGATGGTGCAGGCGCTCCGGGTGTTTTATTAGAGATTTCTCTTTGAGGAAAATCAGCGCATAAATTCATTTTTAAGCAATCCAAGTCTGTTATTGGTCTGATTTTTCCAAAAGTCAGACAGCACGGATGACGGAACGGTAATACTTTTCAAGATCGAATGCTTCTGAGGATAAACAATCGGTTATTTTAGGTAAGAGAGAGGGAGTTTTTGAGGGCGTGATCAATCAAATCATTCTCAAAAATATAGATATACTGAACATTGGATAGATGAAAGAGTATAAAGAATGTCATGAATATGCCGGGTGATCAGATTTGTTCCATAGGATTCTTGTATGGGTAAAGAGAAAAAAGGTCAGCTGGATAGTAAGAAGACTACTGAGTAGGATGTAAAAGAGAAGTGGATCGCGCTTGATTCATTAGTAAAAACTAAAGCGAAGTTTCTTACGCGACGGTGAGCTACATAGTTCTGACCAACCTCGACTCGGAGCCATTAGTGTAACACGTTGTATGGTTAAGAATTCTGATATGGCTTCTTTAATTAGTTTCCGGTAGACGATGATGCCTGATTTTTGTACATGACTGTGAGCAGGCCAGGAAAATTAAAATCTAGTCCTAAAAGCCGACATAGTTGAGGTCCAGAGCCGGTACGACTGGACTTGATGTTGCAGTTTCAAACATAACGCGTACAAATTGTGATATAAGACCAAGACCTGCCATAATCTTTCGACTTACGTCTTGGCGTTCTAGTCCATAATTTGAATTGTGTGAACCTGCAATAGTAGTCTTTGGGTCATTAAATTGTGTTGGTAAAACATGGTTAGGATTTACAGAGGGTCGCGACAAACAACATCGAAATCGACGTCCCGACTATAGCACACTCGTGCAAGATGCGGTACATGATGGGCAACCTACTGTCAGATTGTATGACTCAACGCATCTCTGAAGGGTCCGCCAAAAGTACCAAATTATAGTTCTAACGTCGTACGGAGATACATTGAAGAAGCCTGTTCGAACAATAATTGCCTTGAAAAAAAGTGCGGATTGGTCGTGTGGTTGAACAACCCAGCAAGGTATTAGTAAGGTCGACCCCGAAGTGTAAAAATGGTTCCTTATCTCTTTTATTAACCTTAGATTAAGAACATGATAGTAACAACAACAAATTTTAGGGATCTCCTTAACCCCTCTCAATCTCACCTCACTCCTCTTTCAAAAGAAGAAGAAGAAGAAGAAGAAGAAGAAGAAGAAGAAGAAGAAGAAGAAGAAGAAGAAGAAGAAGAAGAAAAAGTATACTAGGCCTACTGTACAACTACACTTAATTTTTTAGCCTTAATGCTACCTAGAAATTTTTTCCGGAAAATAGCATGACGTCACCAGTGACCTTGACCTAATTCAGCGGTTTATGTAGGCTATACACTCATAATTATGAGTAAAAGCAGAAGAGGGTGACGTCATCAGCAGATGATATTTGGTGTAATTGAAGATGGACCTACAGAAATCAAAGTGGGATGTTGAGAGAGGTTATGCTCGTTATGTGGAGGAAGGGGATATTCAAGATTTGCTACTTCAACTATAACTAAAAAGGAGAGGGAAGTAATTCATGACAGATGATCGAAAAAAGTGGGAACAATGACACCATTTACAAATAGTGTAACGTTCGCAAACAAGGGCCTTGAATTTTAAAATTTTGAAATAAGATATCATTCTTAGAAGAGGTTAGAAAGTCTACTTGAGGGCCTGCTTCAAAAAGTATCTAGGTACCCACGTGTAACTGAATTTATTACCCTATAATACAAGCACGCTGGTTTGGAAAACATGTTTGTAGAATAATAAGTTTAGAAATTGATTCCAATATCTGTTCCACAAAAAACAACTCTTATCTCACCGTTGATTTACTCTCGAAGCACATCCAACTTTTCCCATAATAAATTCAGCCATAGATGCAGAATAAAACTAGCGTTTCATTCGCACGCGAGTCATGGGGATGTACGACAAAAATGTGTCGTATTTGCATGAGATATTTTGTATGAGAATTTGCAGAAATAAATACGTACCATCTTCTTTTTCTTATTTCCATTTATCGGTTTTGAACGACGCTCACTGCAGTCTCCGTATAAGCCATGTGAAAATAGAAAAAATTTGTTCTCTTAATGCTAAATGCAGATACAGAGTGTGACAGTAGAGAAACTCTACGCTTCGAACTTCGATGTCGTTTACTTAGCGCTTTTTTGCTCCTTTATTTCTTGTATAATACACGTGCGAATTGAGTTCTGTTTTTTTTTTTTTTTTTTTTTTTTTTTTTTTTTTAAAGAATTTTCTCAGAAGTTTTTTATAGTATTTTCCTATTATTGAAAAAGCAATTTATACGGCGATATAACAGTTTAAATTCTATACATCGCGATTTGGTGACAGATGAGAATTTTCGTTTACTGACATAAGATGATAGTAAAAATACTTCGAAGTAGGAGAAAGACTTCTGTTACATATATATGTTACATAAAGATGTGGCGCAAGAATAAAGACTCCATTTTAACACATCGTTTTTACGATTCAGCGCGTACACGGGCTACGCGAAAATACATCCCTCGAGAGTGATTCACTCGGAGTATGGCTTCATATTTCTCGTAAGTTACTCACGGGTCTTTATAATTAAATTCTTAATTATCATCTTCTATACGAAAATTCTTTCTCCGAAGATTCAATTACGTCAACTGAATTCCCTGGCTATAATTATGTAGTGCGTAATTGAGAATTTTGGACCAATATATCGTAATTCTCCGTGAACAGTGATGGTAGGTAGCAGGTGATTCAAGTGTTTTTTCGGGGGTCTGTAACATGCATGACAACAACTGAATAACTGGAACACTTCCTTGCATTTTGTATTGTAATTATCATCTCCGTGATTTAGTTACTCGTCCACTGCGAATATTTCACCCTTAAGAGCTCACTCCGGTGAAGTTTTCATGAACTGTACAATTTAGATATTGAATTGAGACTCGCTAGAGAATTTTTATGAAAAATAGAAGTGCGTGCAGATTCACTGTCATAAAACATGTACTACGTATCAGCGGGTCTCAGTGAATGTGACTCTAGAGACAAGCGCATGCTACAGAAAGCGAAGTGGGTCGAGATTGAACTGATAATCATGGTTTTCTTTTATAGGCATCCTTCTCGACTTGAGTTGATAATGTGATCGCCTGATAGAAAGTGTAGGCGTACTACTCTCATTTCTTCAGCAAACAAAAAATGATTCACTCGTTCGAACCACGTGAACATATTGTACACGTTAATGATAAGTAGATATATTGAAAAAAATTAGGAAAGATTGTTATTCAGCTCAGTTTTGTTATGGTGAGGGAGCAAAACAATATGCTTACAGTATGTGTATATACTTGTACAGATGAGCGGACTAGATTAGTTGAACGAGTGAGTCAGCGTTGAGCTTTTTCACAACGACAAACTCGTTGAGAAGATTGTCTGTTTTGCTACGTGTAATAATCTCTATTAAAAGTCGAATGGATTCGAAATGTTATACTTTTAGAAAACTTGTGGAGGATTATCGTTTCCGGTAGCTATAGAAAGAGAAGTCGCGATGTGAATGTTTTCAGTAAATCCATTCCCTCGCATCGTCTGTAAGTTGCCCAGCGATTGTTGAATTAGATTTGTAAATTGTGTGCTCTCAAAAAGTCCGTATACTGTTTGACAATTTTGTGACATCATCAAAGAAGGAAAAACGTAAGAAAAAAAAAAAAAAAAAAAAAAAAAAAAAAAAAATGGGCTGACTTTTATTGAAACAATCTTTTTTGATTTTGATAATCGATTGAATCCATTATTCGGGGCAGTCGAAACTTTTTCAAAAATAACCCAAGCCTCCCTTTTAAAACATTTCTCAAAAATCGAAATGTTTTTAAAACCCTCTCCTGATATATTTAAATCAATATTGTTTTCCGCATTCAAGCTCGTAATTTAAAATAAAGCAATTATAAAGTTCAAATCTATTCTTACTTGTCATCAATTCTAGAATATCTCTCACAGTATATCTTCGTACTTGTATACCTAATAAGTTATTTTCATAGTTTTTCTAGAAAATACAATCATCTTTCTTTCTTTATAATTAAGAATAGGTAAACGAATAGGCTTACGATGTCTCCCAAGAAAAAGTTCCTTCCAGAGTTCAAATGGAGGACTTCTATAGTTTATCAACTTTTTTGTGAATTTAAATATATATAGGGCTATATACATTATGTAATAATATAATTATTATAATTAAATTGTAACACTGAGCCAGTAGCCCCACGTAGTTAAATAAATAAAAATATAGGTACCTATACGTATATTTTGTCAGAGTAGAATTCAAAGTTTGGAAAAATTTGGTCTGGATTCTGACGAAGAACGATTTTCAATTTTCGTAATTTCCTGGGGTTATTGAAATATTACAAAATCATTTGTATTTCTTCTCCAAAAAAAAAAAATTCTAGTCAAAAAGGTTAATGTCCGACTTATTGGATAAATATAGAACACACTTTACATCGGAATGAAGAAATACATCAAACGTTCTTTTGAAGATTGTCAAGTATCTTCGTCGAGAGAAACTCCTGTGATTTTTGTCATAAAAAATCCGTCTACAATTAGCAAAGCTCGAGAATAATTATTCTGAAAGGATTATTTAATTGCGGAACGGTGACTAATCAATGAAGGTGTTTTCCATTTGATGCGAGGCAATAATTAATTGTCGTCTCCTTATCGATTCGTTCTCTCTTTTTTTCTCTCCCTTTATATACCTAAGTAAAACAAGTTTTTTTGAATTTACACTTTTCTGCTTTATGTAACGAAGGTAGAGAAGAACCACTTCATAAAAAGTACTGATCTATGTACGTATATTTTCTGTAAGCAGAAACCAAGAACAACATTCATCGATTCAATAGACGATCGTATCATTTATAATCTGAATAGTACGAGTGTTGTGAACTCAAAATTAGAAAATTATTTCGCCGACTTTTCAACTTTGACTTCAACTTATAGCCAGATACTGCGTAGGTACTTCATATTACCATTGAAGAACAGGTTATACCTATCTAGTGAGAATCCTCAAACTTTAATTTCTTACAGCTAAAAAAAAGTGAAAAAAAAAAAAATTATGTAGGCCCTCCTAAAATGATTACAAAGAATCATCTTTATGAAAATGGCCTCACGATACCCCTGTATATTATTCACAGGTTGTCTCAACCTAATAAAGCCCGCTGTGCTGTGTAATTGCTTCAGTGCTCTTGTGATGTACCTAAGTTACTTTGTTTTTTTTTTTTTCTTTTTTGTTTATAAGAAGTTATATAAGTACATAATTATGATAGGTACTACTTATTTGTAACAATAATCCTCTAATTCGTTCACGCCTACGTCACAGCATCGTTGTATTCAAAATAATTTCGAGATTTGTGATCGATGGTGCTTAGGGAAAGTAAACAAACTTTTTTTACACGGACTTTTCCATAAGAAGAAAAATTGAATTCGATCATTTGCTCATATTTGAATAGAAGAATAAAGTGAGAAACAAAAAATACATTCTCAAATACTTGAGATATTCCAGATCTTGATTATCAACGTTGAATTCCTTATTTATTTCTCATTTTGAAATACTATAACACATGATCGAAATATTCCCTGTGTATTCTTATGGGAGTCGATAATGTTCTAAGCAGGGCTTGCGACCGAAATTTTTTTATCGGTTAACGGTTATCGGTCAACTGACCTCACAAATTTTTTCGGTTATCGGTTATCGGTCAAAATGATCCCAATTTGTTTGGTTATCGGTTATCGGTCAAGCTGTATTTTGACCAATAACTGTTAAATGTTGAAAAATATTTCGGTCAAAGTCATAAAATTTTCGGTTAAGGTTGTTAGAAGACCTAGAATTTTCGGTCAAATAACAGTTATAACCGAAAAAATAACGGTTAACGGTCAATCGGTCAAGATCGATCGTCAATTATAACGGTTAACGGTCAATCGGTCAAAATTGATATTTTCATTTTGGTTATAACAGTTAACCGAAAAATAACTGTTATTGTGCAAGCCCTGGTTCTAAGCACCATCCCATGATATACTATCGCAAAATTCTGCCATACTATCGCAGAATATCGCGCACCATCAATCAAAATTGCTGGATGTTAGCAGTTAGTGACGTCACGTGAATGAAGAGGATAGAAGATTATGTACTGGTGAGGTGCAATAATTCTGTTCTTTTTAATCCAATTTTTGGAACATTCTTCTCATTTTCTCCCCACCCGATGTGCAAAGTGATGGAACAATTGGTTATAATACTTACAATGTTATTATGAGACTTTTTAATCTTTTGTGATACCGTAGGTCCTTATATGGAACCATAACATTGTGTAACAGATTCTGTAACAATCTAAAGATGGCGCTATCTACTTCCTTCATGCGGTAAACTTAGGAACTACAGTAAGTTTTTGTTACAACAATGATTGTGCCCAATAAAATTAATACAAAGTGTTGAAAACAGTCACGGCCTACTTTATATAAGGCCGGAATGCAGAAAATGACAACAGCGCGCAGTGGATTCTTATCAGTGATGTTTCGGGGCGGTTCATGTTCATCGGTGCGGTGTAACCACGGTGTACGTGTACCCCACTTCGTCTCCTATCTGATTTTTAATTTTCAAACGATGATAACTGCACTTGTACTGCACCAATTTTACTAAAATTGGGCTTAAAAAACAGAAAATCGTTTGCTCTTCAAGTTATATTCTCTTCGTTTTTTCCGAAAACCGCGTTTTATTAGCGTGCGAATCAAAATACTTGAATTTTTTCGTTTTTTCCCATAAGCGTCCATGTAAACCTGTATCCACTGATTTTAGAGTGCGACGTTGTGACTTCGCTACATTCCGGCCTTATATAAAGTAGGCCGTGAAACAGTCTTACTGTTACAAGTCTCATTTTGCACATGGGGCAATTAAATCAATAGGTGTTTTGTACTTGGGCTTCTTTGCTGTCAAATTAAATTTATTTTCATTGAATTTTAATAAATTTGAATATCTATATACTTACACCTATTCATTTTTAAACATTAATCTGAACTTTCCACAGTATGGTAACTTTATATACTAACTTAGGTCCACTATAATAATATTCTGTGCTGTAAAAATTATAACAGGTGATGTAACTAAGGCACTATTTATGATGTAGGTATAATGGACTGCCATCTTGATTACAGAAAATGTGAACACAGGAATAACGTCCATAAGAGCCAATGCTAAATTTAAATAAATTTGTGATTTTCGATGAAGGATAACTGAGGCGTCTCCTACAATCAAACAAAGTTGGCAACGAGCAACGCGCAATGAGCAATTTTGAAACGGTAGTGGTGTGTAAAAAACGAGCAACCGAATCAAACTCATTTGTTTCGGTTGCCCGTTGCTCGTTCACGTTGCTCAGTTTGTTTCATTGTAGCGGACCCCTGAGATCGGCTCGATAGATATTTTTGATATTACCTTTGTTGGAAAGGAAAATTTATGGAAAAAAAATCATCTCTTTGATTTTTCGCTAGAAGCATTTTTTTTTTTGAAGTTATCCATTAATAACTGAAACACATTTTTTTGGCCATTCAGCGTGACAAGTGTAGCTGTAAGTGGTTGTAAGTAGCCGCTATGTACAACTCACACTTGTTCCGCACAACTCACACTTGTTACGCAGAAAGGCTGAAAAAACAAATTTCAATTATTAATCGAAAACACCAAAAAAATGCTTCTAGCAAAAAATTGAAGAGGAGATGATTTGTTGTCCATAAAATTTCCTTTCCAACGAAGGTAATATCAAAAATATCTATCGAGCCGATGTAGAGTTATCCTTTGTTGAGAATCACGAATTTATTTAAATTCAACATTGGCTCTTATGGACGTGACGTTATTCTTGTGTTTACATTTTCTGCAATCAAGATGGCGGTCCATTATACCTACATCATAATAGCGCCTTAACCTAACAAGGTACGGGTGGACAGGAACACTAGCGCTTTTCATGGAATAGAGAGGTGATTATATATGCTGCCGCTGCCGGGGAAGATGAGATAAGTAGTAGTATGCAGCATTAGCAAGTCAATAAACATGATGAAAAAAAAAAATGTTCACGGCGCCCGTCATCACTCAGTTGTTGACAGTCATTGACTTGTTAACAGTTAACTCATTGCAGTGAAAGATCTAGTCTGAGACAGACTGCTGAGCTGTTGGTTAGTAAATGTAATGCAACTATGCACAGCGCTATATGCTGCACTGATTCTTCAGATTACGGTATTCAATTATGGAAGAAATACTTCTTTAATGTGAAACTAATCTATTTTAGTACCTACTTATGTATTTTTTTTGGCAAATTCTCCGATTACAGTGTAGGTACACCAATTTGTGACTGGTTGTAATCTCCCGCCGACGAGAATTACTTACAATCAAGATGATCATTTTGAATTATTTCTGAACGATTGAATCAAATTCTGGATCACTCCAACATGGACCCATAGTTATATTAAAATCAGTAAGTTTTTCTCATCAAGTATCATTGCTCAAGAGTACTAACTTGTAGTAGTCTCTTGTTAGGTGATAGAATGTATAAGTACATGCGGATATATTACAATATTATCGATATTTCATTCTCATGTAGGCACCTGTTACCTATATGTTATCTAGAAATGTGACGAAGTTCTACCTTAATGTGAAGTTCTGATTAACATATCGCTGTTCAAACAGTGTTCAAAAGAACTCGGTAAGTATTTCGCGACATTCTATGCATCATTCAGCTTATGCATAGAACGTCGCGAAACTGATTCTATGATTAAATTCTATCAAACTTATGTGCTCCAGATGCCACTACTGCGGATACTGGTCTGTCTTTGTATAACTTGCGCAAATAAAATATGAACGTGAATTAAAACGACGAAAATTGAAAGCCATATAGCCAGTACTTAATCAACCCAACGGCTAACACAATGTATAGGTACTTACCTACATTATTAGGTACGAATAAGAATTTCATCATTGTCAAGCGTCATTCCGGTCAGTAAGTACTCGTTGTAGAAGCTGTTCATATAGGTAGTCCTTTATTATAATTTTGTGAAAGATCATGACAAAGAGCCCAGATGATGATGAAGATAGGCTAAACCTTGAAAATTTGATTTTGATGCAGTCTAGTTATCGATATTATTTTTATCTTGTAGAAGACCTGAATTGTTTTTCAAAACTATAAATTTTTACTTAATAAGCCTACCCCCTGTAGTTTCATGAATTCTCTTGCTCGTTCAAGCAAATGATTTTCACAAAACGTGTTCTGATAGTTCATTCAATAGACTATAGAGTGAAAATACTGAAACATCCACAATCTCGATATTGTAATATTTCCTTTCTCGACAAATTTAAGAGTGAATCACAATGGAATATCTCAGTCGAGATACGGCCGGAACTGATTGAATTCTTGGTTTCTTAAGATTTGTTTTCATTTGCACGGAAGTATCATTCGTTTTCTCGACATTTTGATTTCATTTACGGTACCTATACTTCCTTTACAGTGAAACGAGAAGAAAACAAAATGAAGAAGTTTATCTTTTATATTTTTAGTCGGAGAACTTCATTTCATCGACAAGACCGTGAAATATCATTTCGTCCGTGCTGATGTAAATTTATATGAAGGTTCTGTAAAGCTATGAAAGATTCATCGAGGAAACATGAAAATGATGACGGAAGAATGCAAATGCGAACCGGAAATACTTCTATAAGCCTGCTGTGTGCACATAACAGTCGATGTCTCGAAGGAAATTTCGCGAGAAGTGTTATCTTTATATAATTTACGAGGATGTAAATGCACAGCAAATTTTCTTACGCGGAAGCAGTAGGCCGAATGAGAATATATACGAGTATTTTGCGCTCTGTCGACATCACGTTTAGTTTATTATGGTTCGTGGTCATATCATCCGTGTACGACGTTACTGAATCGAAAATCAACGTCGATAAAAAATATCGTTCTCGCCGGATGAAAAACGTTTGAGATTGGCGCGTAAAAAAATCTAGAAAAATACGCCATATATCAATCTGTTCGTATCGTCGTTCTCGTACTGCGATATCTCCAAGTCTGCTGTCTAATAGAATCATTCGCTACTGGTACTTATAATACATAGTTTATTCCGACGTATTTGTTGGTCTACTTATAGTCGTGAAAGTGAAGCTTACCTTCGATATAGACATTCTTAAAGTCATGATTTCAATTTCATTTTAATTCTCCACGAAATAATATTTGGAATAAAACCGACTAAGTATATAATAATCAATTCATGAAGATGGTAGAACTTCATCAAATCCTTCGCTGATTTCCGTTTTTTGGTACCAAAAGAAGAAAACTCATCTGAATTTTCGATAAAGGTCAAGCTCATTCGAAATCAGTTCTGTCTGATTAGTTTGAAGTAGAAAAGTTAGCTCGTATCTAGTGTTTTCGGTAGATATATCTTTGTTCTTCGATCATTTACGTAGGTACACTCTTTCAAAATCATCTAGATTTATCCAATTGATACTCGTATCATTTTTCCTATCAGAATTCATCATGCCCCTTCAATTTCTTGTAATCATTGAGTTCGAAGTTGTCTGTGAAGATCTTTTTGTATTTTCGATGTTAGAGTGGAAAGCTTAAAAACGTTTGATTGTAATTTAAAATTTCTAGGTTCTGCTTTCAACTTCATAGAGATTGTAAATTGTAGGGTTGAGACTAAAATTCTCACATGAGAGATTTGGAATCAGAAAATTAAAATTGAAATAGGTATCCTGTAATGCCAGAAAAATAGTTACAAATCAACAGTATAAATATTGAGGTTGTAAAACCAATAAAACTCATTCGAATATAAGTTCGACCATTCCATTTCTACTCTCTCATCATCATGAAATTTTTTTCTTTATCGTGCGTCAATATGCCACCGTCGAGTAAAGCGTAGTTACACGGAGAACACTTCTCAGAAAGTTTGTGACAAGTTAATCAAGTTAATTAAAATTAACGGGAATGTGAATATTGGCTGATGTCAGGCAATATACACATGGCAATATTGACGCCGGACTTCAATTTGTGTTTGCTGGGAAAGAGGCATTATAAATAAAATTCGCGTCGCAAAGTCACGTTCGAAAAGCGCATTTTACTCGTGCGAGTACATTTCGCCATATCATTTATTTGATTCTGACTAAACAAAAATATGAGAATGTTCGCCGCAGTAAAAAGAGTATTTTCAATACCATAGTGACGCATTATTTTAGAAGACCGTCTGTCACGCGGGTTGAGCGATAGATCTTTTGTTCGTGCAAAAATTACAGGAAAAATTAGCGTCGAAAACGCTTTTCCTCTTCGTATTTTATAGCGACAATTTTACGGTCAAAAGAAAAAGTCCGAGCGGACGAACTGAGGAGGAAAAAAAAAAACCTGCTAGCAATTTTTTGTAGTCAACATCGGGACAAAAGGAGAGTAGGAAAAACGGACTTCAGCTTTATAAAAATTAACAATGATGGATGACAAAAGCGTGAATTATTCGAATTTTATGGGACCTATTTCCTTGTTTTATTTCTATGAACGCGTGTGCGATGAGTGATAAGTTAACAGTTATTCGTTCAATCCTTGTATTGTGCTTTTTATCATTCTATTCCGGCAACCTATTTTGTGTAGGTATGCTTCAGAGGCTTATTCGCTGTGTGCGTTTTCGAACACGAAGATTATATTAAATACCTAATCCTAAATTTAAAACAATTTCGACAAACAAAGGGCGCAGCTTCTCTCGCGATATGAGAATCGGATTCAAGAGGAGATGGGAGATGAATATTCGTCTTTATTTTTTCATTTACCGCCTTTATCCATCGAAGTTTTGTTCCTTACGGTACGGGTGGGGCCGTATTTAAATTCCTTATGTCATTGAATATGAACATAGTTCAGGCTTGATCAAAATAAATGATTACTGGATTGGGGCTGGCTATTAATTGATCAATTGAGGTCCAATTATCTGCGACTTCGATTGAAAAATGTGGTTTATAGGAACTTGTCGATACCCTTTTTCTCCTCCACACCGATTTTGTCAGTCTTCTATGCATATTTATAGCTAAAGGTTCAAAATTTCTCGAACCCCTTCTAGTAATTGATACACTGAAATTAAATTGGCTGCGACTCTGGCTCTTTGTGGGAACTTCTCGGTGGTCAGAAAAGCTCCCGTTTCATATTTATAGCTTGAGAGTCAAAATTTTTCCATTCCCTAAAATAAGCCAGAGACCAAATGGCAATGAAATTGAATGAATATTATACAAGGTAAATTTACTAATGCATCAGTTCTTTGTTGACAGTTACAATTGTGATCGTGAATGGAGAAAGCACTCGGTGCTCTTGGATGAGAGTCAAGGCTGGAAATTTCCGTACATAAGGTAACTTACCATTAAACTATTCCTCATCTAAATCAGTTGATGGTGTTTTGATCTTAGAATTGTGACTGATATACCTCGAGAATTGTGTGAAATTTAATTTGAAATCAAATTAAAAGAGCCCTAAATATTGTATCAATTCAGGCTCGTGATATTCTTAAGATGAACTATCGAAAGTTTGACATAAATTTGTCTAGAATCATTAGGGTGAATTTTCAGAAGAAATTCAATTTTGAGATTACTGGAGTCATATAATTTCGAAGTACTCCGTATTAAATTTTCATGATTCTATACTGCTGCTTATCTGCTAGTTCATGTCAAATTCGCTTCTACTATCATGAGTTTACTGTCTTCCTGTCTAGACGGACGTGTTCATTGGAATTACGAGGTTCCTTTCAATTATTCATTTCTCTTTCGAATAATTGAGGTATCCTCAGTTTTATTCGATGTTATAATATTCGTGACACTTTAATCTCTCCTCTCTTGCCCTACTCCAGGAGATCTCCGTTTCTTCTCTTTTAGCTGAAGTCACCTACTCCTGACGAAATATCAACCCTGAAAAAATTACATCTATCCCTTCGTGCGCCTTCAATGATTGTTATATCTATGAACATTTAGAAAATGAAATTTTCATTTTGGCTATAATTGGTACAGCGTGTCCACTTGTCTGGAAAATCTGGAAGTCAGGAAAAAGTCAGGGAATTTTGTGAGACCTGGAAAAGTCAGGGAATTTTACCTAAAGTCAGGGAATTTTTTGAGAAACGTCAAAAAAAGTTCAAGCTAAGAAGTTTTCCCTCTCTTTTTTCCCTCTCTTTTTTTTTTTTTTTTTTTTTTTTTTTTTTGCTTTTTAGTGGACATTATGACCTGGAAAAACCTGAAAAAGTCAGGGAATTTCATTTCAGAGAAAAAGTGGACACCCTGTAGCAGTTCTGTGCTCCACAACTACCCAGTGGAGCTTTGCAGGCTCAGAAACGCTCCCCAGAGGGCATCTCGAGAAGCGGCACAGATGAAATTTCTCTTTCATGAGAGTCAATGCGTATTTTTATACAAGGATAAATCGCTTTTCTTGTCTTTCCCCAAGGTTGTGGAGAAGGGAGAGAGAAAGAGAGAGACGGGGAGAAGGTTGCTCTTGTGGGCACGGCGATGAACCTCAATTCGAAACATAGTTGCAACGCAGGTGTTATGAAGAGCAACAGAGGATTGACGGGTAGACCAGTATCCCAAGAACCCCGCATTGGAAATTCGAGAGGCCGAGTTCCCCCTCCGCCGGTCATGGACTGAGAATCTCGAACTTTCAACGTAATCTAGAAATCTGCCCGTTCGAATTCATATCTTCCAGTAGTAGCATGCAGTGTATTAGGGGGCGTCCATAAATTACGTGAGGCGATTTTTATGATTTTTCGACCCCTTCCCCCCCCCCTTGGTGAGATATTGTGAGATTTGCCTCGACCCCCTCCCTCCCGCTCTTATCTCGCGTGAGATTTTCTGATATGTGTATTTTTGCTTTAAATACGTTTATCTGTGCTTATCTATTAAAAAAACATGATTTTCTCGATCACATTTTATACCTATTAAAAAAAAACTAGTTTTTATTAAATTTAAGCCAGTGTTTAGCAATATTTTAGAATGTATTTGTGTGAGAAAAAAGTTACGTGAGATTTGTCGGTCACCCGCCTCTCCCTCACGTGAGTTTTGGTGAGACTTGGCTGGACCCCCTCCCCCAAAAAATGCCTCACGTAATTTATGGACGCCCCCTTAGGCTATACTAGCTTTAAATTAGACTTGAACCAAACTAACCTTAATTGAATGATACAAACTTGTACTAGGCCTGAACTAGGCTTACCATTCAATATTATACTGGATTATACTAGGCTTCTTCCCATATATTGATGGACTTATCCTTGGTCTGATCCAGAACCGGCGAGTTCTACTTCTTCAAGCCTAGTATTTAGTATCCTAAAGTATGTATTAGGTTAGGCCTAGTATACAGTATTCTAGCCTGAAGTAGGCCTGCAGTATACTATAGAGTACATCTCTATACGAGGCCTACTATAGCACGAGACTGTACTGGGCCAAACTAGGCGTAGCCTGCATGTTGATAATGTCGCAGGCAAATTCAAGCTGATGACTTCATGGCGCCACAAGGAAGTTCAAACTGACCAATATCTTACTGTGCTTTGATCCGCTATCGAAAATTTGCAAGTTGAAGACTGAGTTTCCTCTTTTGAATGTCTCACCGGTACTCTAGCCGTTTATTGGAAATCTGCGATCGCGAGTCCCAGTTGATCTTTCCCCCTCCTCCCTCCAGAACATTTGTGAGGAATCATTGATTTAATACAGGATAGTTGGTTCATTATACCCGTGCTACACTAAGAACGATAGCGAGCTTATTATACTAGAAAAGAGGATGTCCCGACCGTGCTTTCATCCACTGTCGAAAATTATTCCGTCTCTACTGGTAGCAGGATCGAGCAATTATAGAAAGATGTCAAAAATGATCCCTATTTATTTGGCTTCGCCGAAACATTTTTCAACGTATTGATAAAAATCTTTATTATTCAGCATTATCGCAATATTTTCTCGCATTAAATTATTTTATCCCTTCACTTTTCGGCAGATTATTCCGTGCTCGCGAGACATTTACATTTCATCATTTTAATAATGTAAAACACTGACCACGGCCGCCGAAAAATAGTAAACATTCATCGTATAATGTTTTTATCAACTAAATTATTTTTGGCGTGTTGACACTCTCTGATAAATCGTGGAACAATTTGTCCCATCAGTAAAGCGGATACGTTAGGATTATATAATGAAAGCTTTTCAGCGAACAACAACGGGCGAGCGGAAGATGCTATAAATAGATAACAGAATAATTGGGCGACGCCTTTATTAACCCAGTTACAAATGTTATTTCATCACGGAAAGTCCAGGGCGTAAATTTGAAATAATGGTTGTCGCTCATAGTTTCTAAACTAAAATTGACTTTAATTGATTGTAACTTTCGAAGAAAAGCGAGATTAGGATACCGAAGTTATGTACAATCTAAACGTATACCGTTATCAGCGTACGATTTTCGTTATTCGATGTTTTACTTTTTAATGAACAAACAAACAGCTTTTCGAGTAGGATTACAGGTTGGTGACTTCGCGTTCTATTTATAATCAACGATGGTGTGGCATTCATCTCGTATCCTTCGGTGGGTGGTGTATCTCGAATAAAACTCCCGTGGTTGTAGAGAGAGAGAGAAGAAGGTACCAAATTATGTGCGTAGGTTGTTAAGTACATACACGTAATATTATTACACATATGGATTGACGTTCGTGAGGCTTTTCTTGATGCGGGACTCCGTCACGCATTGCAGGAATGTTCATAACATTGCCTACTCCGTTCGCCGTGAAAGTTTATCGTCTGGTATGACGCATGAAGTAGGGGTTGGAACATTTTGCGAGAGTTTTTATTTTACGTATTATTTTCTTTTATGTTTGATATTGTATCTTAACTTATCTGCGTACGTTCTTGCTTCCTCAATTTCACCAAATTCATTCTTGACGTTCAAATTTCGAAAGTATTAGGAAGAACAATACCTTTTGTTTTCAGTTCTTGTTCATCGTTCTCAGAAGAATATCTTCCTCTGGACCAGCTATTGAAATTACATTGATCTCTTCCACGTAATTATCAAATTAAATATCCTTGTCCACATACTCACGAGTCCCCTTGTAAAAATTTTGCAGGCAATGCCACTACTTTATTTGTAGTATTCTTCTAGACCTCAAAAAAGGAATCATGTAGTATGGTAAGAGAAAAAAAATTGATTCAAATTGCATCGACATTAATCGCGTCGATGTCACTTCCGGACGCATTCTTAAAATAGCTCGACGCGAACAAACCTTCTTATCGTATTCCTAATTCTCGAGTCTTCTTCCTCCGTTTGTCGTATTTAAAACGAGATAGATAAGACAGCGTATACTCCTGTAAAACGTACAAAACTCCTACATTAAATTACGTGATGGAAGAAGCCATCGCCGGGAGAATGGAATTTTATAGCGGTGACGGAATTATTATGAGATACGTGCAGTCGTGAACTTTTATGTAGAAATTTTTTCTACATCGTAACTCTGATGAGTTCATGACATTTTTTTTTTTGTATTTGTTTTCAGAACAAGTTGCGAATGGACCAAACAATACCCAATTCGCTGTTCGAAAGTATTTCGCGATTCGGGTCGCAATTTCGTCGATGGCATTTCATCTAAAACTCGAAGAAACAAAATTATCCGTAATTGAGTGGCCCGCTGAAGAAAGAGCAGGTATTACATTTTTGCATTATCGTGAAATGAAATTAAAAGTTTTCCCTGGAATACGTCTGAGTGTAAAAAATAGTAGAGTAATCCGACGTTTCTCTAAGTCTCGAGTAAAATTTATCGTCCACGTTTTATGTGTTCGAAGGTAGGTTCTTATGACGGTTATAAATAATCGTTACGTACATTTTATCTTCGATAATTGAAAAGTTAGAACTCTGGCTAATGTTCGGACCGCACATCTTTGTCAAGTAGTGAACTTTGTTTCATACTAAATTCTATCAATATTGACAACATCGTCGGTTTTTTCCATTGTTACCTAATATTAACAAAAAGTTGATATTTGTATGGAGAAGATGTCCTTTTATTGTGTTGTTTGAATTCTCATGTGTCCTTGAAACACCAGACAAGCTTGACAAAGTTTTGGAGGTAACTAAGACAGCTGCAATCGTGCATAAATTTAATTCTTCACATAAAAATTTAGGTCTTATCATATCATCCAGCCCTCCTTCAGCTATACATTCCCAAAACTTAGTATATTTTGGACCGACAACTCATTAGAAATTTCCGACCCACCTTCTTTGCATTCATACGAACTCATTTTGAGTGTGGTGAGGTGTAAGTTGAGCACAAGATTGAAAAAAGATCTCAAGTTTACTATTCTATTTTATCAATTAGCTTACAAGAGTACTTCCAGGTGCCACCCCATCATAAGTTGTATCGATACTGAGGAACAAGGCCTTAAACATGGGTTCTTCTAGTACAACATAGTGATCTCATTGGCTAAAACGATGCTGCGTTGTGATTGGTTCTGCATTTCGATTGGCTACCAGAAAAGCTGTTATCTTATTGGTCGTTTCTGCTCTTCCTCTCTTGTCTGATTATCAAGCCAAATAATGTTTTGCAGCCAAAGGTAATTAGTCTAATTACGTTGTTCAAGAGGCCGACATTCCTTTTCTGTGCCTCTTCAATCTCTATCTGTTCCTAGTTTTTTCTTCTCTTCATGCGGTTTTCCATGGGTATGACGTCAAATATTCCTTCATTATTCTCTTTTTTGTCATTTTTAATGTCTTCCATTCCATTAATGGAAATCCGCAAGGTCAAGTTGCTCCCTCCCGTTCAATGAACTTCAGAATCTCAAACTCTCGACCCCATTCGGTCAGTTTTAGCATACTGTATATGAGACTATACTAGTTCTGAACTAGGCTTAAACTAGTTTTTAACTACCCATAATTTGATTATACTATAGTTTGAAACTAGTCCTAACATATAGAGATTAGTTCTGTACTAGCCTTTCTATGGCTTCGCATATAGTCCACTAAGCTTTAACTATATCTACCTTACAATAGTCAGCATATCGTATATTAGGCTGTATTAGCTTCAAACTAGGTGTATTCTATGCCGTTATATTGGACTATACTAGCCTTAGTATACAATATACTAGATTGCTAGGCTTTGTTCCCGCGGCTTGAACCGGAAATCAACGAGTCTGAGTTTGTAGTATATTACGCTGTACTAGCTTCAAAGTGCGCCACTGTAGGAAGTTCGCGAGGCTGAGTTCCTCTCTCTCCTCATGTTGAGCTACTCTAGGCCCAGCATGAAATATAGTTGCAATTTAGTCCAGAGATTTACTTGTCCAAAGAGAAGAAGAGAAAAATGTCGATGACGTCACAGGCAAATTCAAGCTGATGACGTCACGGCAAGTTATGATGTCATAAACTTGACGTCTTAAGTAGATCTAACGACATTACCGGGAGGTTTAAACTGGATAATGTCTTCACTGTGCCTTTTTGCCGCTATTGAAAATTTGCAAGTTCGGGATTGGGTCAACTCTTACCGGCATCGGCAACCTCAGCCGTCTATTGGAAATCTGTGACTCCAAGTCTCAGCTGGTTTTCCCCCCTCCCCAAAAAATTTGCATTGAATCCTTGACTTGATCCAGAATAGTTAGCTCATTATACCAAATCAAAAATGAGAGCGAACGAGCGGAGCAATAGTGAAGCTAGTTCGCTCAAAATATGTATGGTAGACGTTACGGACGTTGATGACGTCAGAAAGAGGTTTAAGGTGGTTGATATCTTTACTGTCCCTTAATCCGGTATTGAAAATTATTCTGTCTTATTTAGTAGCTGGATCGTGCAACTGTAAAAAGACACTAAGAATGACCTTCATTTATTTGGCTACGCTAGAATATTTTTTGGTGTTTGTGCTTTTTTTCCGAGTGTTGAACCTTCTAGTCTCACCAATGTAGACGCCTTCGCACTTTTCGCAACTAAGCTTGTACATTCCTCTCAAGTTCCCCTTGTCCTTTTCTTCTGTCTGGTCTTTTCACCACATTTGGGTTATGTATTATACGCTCTTACGCCTCAATATTATTGAGAACCAATGTTTAAGGCCTTATTCCTCAGTAACAATGCAATTGATGACGGAGCAGCATCCAAAAGTGCTCTGCTTTATCAACGGAGCTACATCTGGACCCAAAACTGGATGCGTATACTCGACCCAAGGCGTCGTAACCAATCAGACCACCGATTGAGAAATCCCCGAATTGAACGCCATTCACTCTTCCTTTTCTCATCTCGCTCCATCCCTCATTCAATAGATTCACTCTCGTCTCACTTGGCTATGCAGGATTTTCACTTAACTAATCCTTTAATTCTGGGTATTCATTTACTTCTGCAAACTCCATCATCCACCTCAAGATCAATCTCCTTTCTCTGAATTCCGGACCACTTCAACTTCCCAAACAATGAGGCGACTGACCTTGTCACCAAAAATTCCCTTCTCTCGCATAAAATTTCTGACCCTGTACTTACTCCTACCATTCCCTGATATTCGACTCCTGGCATGACTTCTGGAAAACTCAGCCTGTAAATAAACGTAGAGCCGTGGAAAACAAACCGGTTCCCTGGATTTCCTATCATCGAACTACCAGTCATGAAGAAATTATTTTCACACGCTTTAGAGTCGGTTACGACCGTCTCACCCGTCCCTATCTCTTTCTCGTCTCTCTGCTCGACATCTCTTTTTGTGTCTTGCTCTCAAAAATATTCGCGTTCCTCACTTTGTTCCATCTGCCCTTTGTAACAATTCTGATACGGTCACCAACTCTCTTAACTAATTCCAAAAAGACGGAGGCAATAAAGCGAACAAGTACTGAACAAATTGTAAAAATACATAGATGGTCTTCAGTAGGAAGAAAATTGCAGCGGAGTTCAAAATGAAAAAATTTAACTCCAGAAAAAGTGATAGCATTCAAAGGGAAGGAATTGGTATGAAGTAAGATTGTTGTAAACGAAAGAATTGCCGAAGAAGTTTTGGATTTTAGATATTTGGGCGTTGATATATGTTATGACGGAGAGGTGGATCTATATGGTATGAAGTGAGCGCGTTCTTGAGAGTAACTGGGCTCATAAAGGAGACATTAATGTGAGCAAGTGAAGCGAGGTGCCTTAGCAGTACCAATGGTAGTACATGGCTCGGAAATTAGAGCTCTCAAGAAAAATAGTAAAAAAAAAAATCGAAGCTGGGGAATGAAATTCCTAAACCAAACTGCTGGATTCTCATTAAGGGACTGTCGGAAATAGGAGGAAATGAGGAAACTACTTGAACTAATACCAATAGTACAGCGAATAAAAACGTGTAGGAAGAAAAGGAGGGTTTGTGCTAAATTACATTTCAAGAGGAAGACCGAGAAGAAGAATATTAGATACACCAGGATGCTCCAAAAGTACAGATCCAGGCTGACAGGCCAGAGACAACGACGACGAAAACAAATTTTCACTGACTCTTCACAATTACCTACCCGAGCTAATGAACCTTACAGTAGTTCAGGCATGTCCAACCTTTTTCAGGACGCTGGCCTTTTTGAGTCTGGTAGGAACTGAGGCTCCGATTCTCAGAGAAGAAGAAATTTTCCTGTCTTTATTTTATAATCTATCTACTTTTTCATCGAGGTCTTCGCGGACTGTAAGTGGAGCATGCCTGGAGTAGTTGGAAAGCTCGCGATCATGTTTCACGTCTCTCTTTCTCTTGTAGAACTTCTTTTCTTTGTGGACAAATGTTTTGAAACCAGGCCTGCGTACATTCCAAACTCCTAAACTAGCTCTTGATATATTGGCAGAGGATGAAGTAAACTAGTTTGTGGGTCTAACACTTTTAGTTTAATTGGAATACGTGCATTATTTCTCCTTTTTCCACTCCGTTGTGAATACATTATCTAAAATATTGATAGTCAAGAGTTTGTCCATCATACATTGGAATTCACTATTGCGTAGATTTTTCATGCGCTTGCCTTAAATACTCCTTCTTAATCCCCCTCTCCGACCGAAGGTTGGCGATCCCCACCGCAATCTCAGCTCGGAATATCTCTGCAGAAGAGGAGTTATGCTCGCAGCCATGAATTTGACGGCGTCCGATTGACTTTTTACCGTCAATTTTTTCTTGTATGATCAGTCTCAGAATCTCGTATTGTTGTCTCCTCATTATGTGGCCGATGTAGGAGGTTATCTTCTCTGGCACTGTCATCAGTATTTCTTTCTCCTTGTTCACTCGTTGAAGAAACTCTGCGTTTCTTACTCTCAGTACCCGTGATATTTTTAGATTCGTCTGTAGAGGAACATGTCCAAGGCTCACAACCGTAGAGTACAGTGGAGAACACATAGCATCTAAGCATTTTCAATTGCAGAGTTAATTCTGATCTTGTGAACACTTCCTTCATTTTGCAAAACGCTTGTCTGGCTTGCTCAATCCTAGACCGAATTTCCTTTTTGCTGGGAGTACATTCATGTTTTTGATTTTTTCTTTATTCTGTTTTACACACAAGATTCCATTTTCTAATTTTAGTGCAACACCTTTTTATACTTAAATAATTAATAAAATATTCTCAGTAGCCAGTAAATGTGGAGTCTTGAAGTGCTGTTATTAAATTTGGAAAGTTTCTTTTTTCAGATATTCATTTGTGAGGAAGCCATGATTGGAATAAGTTTATCACGAAAAATCTCTCGATTGAGGATCGAACTCGAGATTCTAAGCTATAGATAATTTTTTTTTGACATTCGATCGCAGCATCCTAGCTAGTAATTTTGGTAAGTAAGACTAATCTATCTTATTCGTAAAGTGATGGGTTAAGTAACTTGATAATCCCCTAATCATAGAGAAGGAATTCTCTCCTTTTTGTTTTTCATGGTACAACTGTCTTCAAAGATACGAAATATTTTCTTGGCTTTGTGTTCATATTCACGATTATATAAAGCCTCGAAGAAGAAGAAGGAGTTGATCTTGAGTATTTTGGACCCTAGTTGAAATCTTTGAGGAAAAGTACGGGTTGAGTATTTTAAGACAATTAATTATCCCAAAATGTTTTCGACTTCAGGTCCTTATGAATGATTTGAGATGTGCAAGGAAAACAGGATAGAAGAACTCTCAGTATTTTTGAATTAAAGAAATTCTATTCTGATGAGTGATGGTAATGGATTCCACGTAGTGAAAAATCCTGAGAATAGTTTCAAAATTTGGTATGAACGCTTGAAACTGTTCGAAATAGTTATTTTGATTTTGTCGTATATTAGCTGCGATCGTATGAGAAATTATCCGAATTTTCTGCAGAATCCTAGGTAATTGGAGAGATTAGAATGCGATTCATACACACATTGTATACCTTTTATTGTAATTAATTCTCATCTCAACAATTAAATTAATTTTGTTTTCTCTAAATATTTACAACTTAAGCGCACGTGAAACATATTTTACCTGCTCTTTTCGTAAACGCGTAACCGAAATTTTCATGTAAAACATATAGGGTCCAGGTCTATATTTCTCACTACACGAACCACAACTGCCAGTTAAAAACTATTAATCTTAACACCACCGTAAATACGACACGAAGTCGCACTTTTCTTTTTTTCTTTTTTTTTTTTTTTCGTGTATTCACCGCGACATAAATACCGCACAGGCAGAAACTAACCACCTAGAAAGGAGGATACCACGAGATGACTGAAAACGGACTGGATTTTCCGCCCGTGTGATAACAGCTTTCAGCTTTCTGACCTTCATTGTGGCGGAGCTCGTGGCGCTGCAGTGCGGAAAATATTGGTACCTTCGTACCGGCTGAGAAGAAAATCTCGAAATATCTTTTTCTCGTATACATATATTATTTTTATACCTCGTCTTTTCCGTTTTCCTTCACGCACTTTTCTTTCTCGAGGTAGAAAATTTCACGCGCGCGGAAATTGCAATACCGCACACAACGCCGAAGAATAAAGAAAGACAAATTCTATACTTTATTAAAGAGTCCCTCCCCCCCTTGCCGAAATGGGGGAATTTTAATTTCGTATAACGTCGTTCCTGATCCGAACTCGATATGGAGTAAGATGCTGTATACGTATTATACCTTCGCCGGCGTCTTTTCCTATCTATATACGAGAAATGCGAACAGAATTATCTACAACTGGCGGAATACTCCGGGGAAAGACTTTCTAAATGCAATTATAGTCAACTTTCGTGAAATTAATAGTAATCCCGGCGAAATGAAGCGTTTTTCGTGCACGTATCAATTTTTCTTTATCTTTCTCGACAGTCATTAATTTAGTTCTCGTTTTATTTCGTTACCTAGCGAATTGCCTGCTCGTGATATAGCCTTATATTATAGTCTCTGATGTATAGCCGTACACTTTACTGTTCTTCCTTTTTTTCTCCCGCTCTAGGTATATGAAAAGTTGATTTTCCGCTATTTGATATCTCGTCATTACGTTCATTTTTTGTTGACATTTCTAAACGCTTATATTGCTTTCACTCTCTCACTTTCATTCCACCTGCTCGTTGCTTTTTCGTATAATTTTTCAAAGTCGTTTTATATCCTTTTTCTCTCTCTCTCGTTTTTTTTTTTACGCGCGTCGGCGTGTCGTGTCTCAATAACGCGGACGCGACATATATAGGTCGTTTTCCTTGTGTCATAATGCTTTTAGTTTTCCAAGGATCCAGCGTATCTGCATTTCTTTCCGGGAAGAGAGATAGTTTTTCATATTACGAATACTCTTGAAAGGATTGGCCTTTACGAAAGGAATAAATTGTATTCAGTGACTAGAACATAATTTTTAGTCTTTTGCCATCCGATCTACATGCAGTAAATTTATTTGTTTTTCGCGTCGAAGCGAATAATCCTGCTTGCTCTCGGTTCAGAATAAGTACGGTTATAAATAAAAAAAAAAAAAAAAAGAACTGAAATATTGTACTCGACTGTTTACTTTTACAAGTAGGGAGTGGGAAAAAAAATCTCACGAAACGATTATTTTTAATTTCGGTCTAGCCCATAGTGTGAAAAAATCTTCTTTATTATTTTGTGCTTTCTATTCTTCTGCGACACATGTAACCATGAATTCTTTATCATCAGAGAAGCGGAATAAAGTTAGTCTGCATTAGACTTTATTCCCTTGAAATTTTCATGAATAAAAATGTCTCATCTCTATTCAGAGTTTATTTGAGCGGACCATTTGTTAGTCTCAGAACGCGTAATTTTACTTGCAGCTCACTTAGTTCGCTGGTTGCGGGTTGTCTTCCATCATCTAGGTTAATTAAGGCGAGTAGGAAGCATAAAAATTGTATTTGGAAAGTCAGCATTTTGATGTTTTAAGAATCGTTGTATAGAGATTAGTGATCGGAGGTCGAAATTAACAGGGAACCTGTTCTTTTTTTTTGAAAAATTTGCGGTGCGACGTCCGGCCGGAACGGACTTGGACAAATTTTGCTTCTTTTTACTTATTTACTTATTTATTTATTTTTTTAAATTATTTAATTTACTTATTAGGTCAGTGTTTCTCAACCGCTGTGCCACGGTACATCACTGTGCCGCAAGCCCGCCTCAGGTGTGCCGCAAAAGTTTTATCAAAAACATAAATTAACATGAACTAAAAAATAATTGTAATTTTTTTTTTATATAACTAGACAAATGAATGTTTTTACTTTATCTAAATAAATTGAAAATATTTTATTAACATAAATGAATTTATTTAATTTCCAATTAAAAAATTGTATACAATAATAATAATTTTGATTCTTAGTACAAATTAAAATTTTCAAATTTAATTTATTAATTTAATTAAGAAATGAATTTAAATAATTAAAATATTAATATCTTTAAGGATAACAGGATGGTTCAATAAAAATTTTTAATTTGTTACCTCGATGTTGAATTATTAGAATTATATTGAAAGAATTTATATAATTCAATCTGTAATTCTATTCAACTGATTAGGGATACAATCTATTTTGATATTTATTGATGGTAATGTTCATGAATGAATTATATCTTGGTTATAATAGAATACCCCAACGATGTATTATTTTCTCTGATTTTATTTTATTTCGAAATAATTTACTAATAATAAATTATAAAATAAAAAATTCTATTAATAATATCTAATTTAAAAAAAATTTCATATTTAAAAAATGAAATATTAAATAAATTGAATAAATTAAATTTTTAATAATAATTAATATTCGAAATTAATTAAAAATAGAAATTGAAAATAAAGCTAATCGCTATTAAACTCATAATAAATTTTGAAAATCAAACTTTTCAAATAAATTTAAAAATTAATATTCTTTATAATATATAGGAATTAGAAGATAATGAAATAATTAGATTTATTAATGATATCAAAAAATCCAATTTAAATAAAATTGAATAAAATATTTTGTTGAAAAATAAATTAAAATATTCATTTCAATCATACATAAATAATACAAATTAAAATAAGATTAATTCATTGTGTATTTTCTATTTAATTTAATAATTATAAATTGAATTCATAATTTATTCAATAATAATTATTTTAATTTTAATTATAATCAAAATATTAACTATTAATTTTCTTTTATATTAATTTATTAATTTTATTAAATTCATTTTTTTAAAATTATTTTTCAATTTTTTTATTGATTGATATTTTTAATTTTTTAAAATTTAAATTGAATGTTTTATTGATGAAATTACTCGGAAAAGTAATCATAAGCCCTATCTGACCGATGTGTTCCAATTTTTGGATGATGTCAGTTCCAGTTATAATTACTTAAACTTGAGTCCAAACCTGCAGTCACTGTCATAAAAATTAAGAACTTCCCGTGACTTGGCCAGAAATGCAGATTATATTTCATGTTTTTTCATAAATTTCGGAATTAGAAGAGCCCGGAGGGTTTCCAGTAAATGCAGGAAACATGCAGACACTTTTGCTTTGAGTCCCGGTGGAAGATCGAAGCTCTTGTTTCTCGTGACCGTAGTACAGAGAAAGAAGGATGAGGCCTCATATAGCCATCTTGTAGGCCACAAATTCTGAAATTAGGAGGAGGAAATCTGTAGAGACATGACAATATCAAAACAGCACAAAAATTTTCGATACAATTTGGAGTTCGGGAAATGCTGTGCCGCAGTAATATTATCTTATGGAAAAATGTGCCGCGATATAAGAAAGGTTGAGAAACACTGTATTAGGTAATAATTATTCATTTATTTATTTATTTTTATTTATTTACTTTTTTATTTATTTAAATTCTTTCTTTCTTTCTTTATATGATAGGTAGGAAGAACTTGAAAAATTTTGAAGTCTTGTCATAATATAATATGATAGAAGATTTTGAATATTTGGTGTTTTTTCAATTCAGTTTCACACTGCTCTAGAGGTCGAATTGATTTTTGTTTTTCTATTAATGAACTCCGCAAATTTTTCCCAAGTTCTATACTCATATAATTATGTATGGAGATTGAAGGTTGAAATTTTTCTCTGAAGTAGGTCGGAGTTCCCGATACCTGTCCCATGGGCGAGGGACGAGACCATAACTTTGGTTCAATAATAAAACTCTTCTTTCCATTCCCTAAAGTGGGTCAGAGCCTCGTACCCTCTCAGATACCAAAATTTTTCAGAAAAATATCATTATTTACCAAAAGATCCCCCCCGACCATAAAACAGGCTCCTGTTGAAACCAAAACCTCAGCATCTCAATAATCTAGAACCATACAATCAAACATCGTTGAAATGGACGATTTTCTATAATTCCTGACTCTGTCTCATCCTTGTACTAAGTTTACGAAGAAATCCCTTCGAAATAATGATATGGAGATATGTTGTCGTCTCTTTTACTCCACTGTATCTCCGTCATTTGGGGAAGAGCCCAGGTGAACCATTCAACTTCTACACAAAATCGACTCCGATATTGGGTCGATTCAGTTTCGTCCATTATCGATCGCCAGTCGACCTCTAATAACTGGAAGTCGACTTAAAATTGACCGCCCTTTCATACTATCGACTCACCGTTGATGCATCAAAATTGAGTCGACTCTCAGTGTTTTAGATTGATGTCGACCCAAAATCGACATCGATTAGAGGCAAAGAAGATTTACCTAATAATATGAACAGCGTGATTGGTCAAGCTTGTTTTCTGTATTCACGTATATTACATACTGACATTTACAGTTTTGTGAGAGTAATGGTAAAACATGTGACTCATCTTTGTTTCAGGACAATTGTATGTTGAAGACACCAATGATAGGTTTTGAATATTCAGCTGGAACCTAGGACAGTTGACACTAAGCTGAATCATGGATGTGCCAAACGATGTTCATTCTGTTAAAGGTCAATGAACTCTCCTCAGCATAGACTAAGAATACGCTGTAAGTTATGGAAAATAGTTCATATCTAAGATCATGTGGTGATTGGCGTCGCGGCGGCTAGATGGTAGTGTGGTGCTCGTCGCACAAAGTCAAGGCTAGGGTTGACTGCACTCGAAGTGGCTTGGTTAATCATGTCGACTCTAAATCAACGTCGATTTTAAATCGATTTAGTTCCGCCAACTGTGGACTGCAAATTGACCTAAACGGACTGAAAGTCGACTCGAAATCGACCGCTACTCGCGAAATTTAGTCGACTCTAGAAATTATAGATTGTATTCAATCCAAAATCGACGAGGATTAAAGGTCGATTATTTCTTGCAATCGACGTCGACATGTTGTCGATTTCAATCACACAATATGATGGGGTTTCAGAACTAAGGTTGAAAATGAGTCAACTTCTGGTATCAAATTTTAACACCGGTCGAAAATGTGTCGCTTCGATCATCGGTTGCACTGATCAAGCATAATAAAATGTTTGAATCTAGTATGTTTGATTTGAGGCCTAGTACGGCCTAGTATAGGACTGGTATAACGAAGACTAAGGATATATGTCTTAAAATAGCGAAAGAGTTGAATTTTTTCCAAATCTCCAAAGTTGGTCAAGTTCACTCATGACGTGGATATGTTAGACCTAGTATAGCCTAGTACACTGTATATTGGGCTTAGCGAAGGTCAAAATTTCTCCAAGTTCCTGAAGTAGATCAAGGTCATTCACTACGTTAAAAAGGTTAGACGTATAAGTCTTCCGGGGATTCCTTTCCCCCTCTGCTATAACAAACAGATAGCGGGTTCTTCGCTAAAGAGGTAATTAAGGGACCTCTACTCTCAAGCTCTTCGACGATACTATCCAAGTCCAGTCGTTTCATTTACGTTGGTCCCCTCTTTCTAAATTCTGTCATTGGAGTAGATTCTATTAGTTAATAAACGATCATTAGAATATCTCTCACTCAATACGATCTAAACTACATCCATTTGCCTAACTCTTGGGGCGTTTTCCCAGTCAGTCTACGTACAAAAGCTAACGAACCATAGCTTTACTTGTTTTGACTATTCCACCATTTTGTCCAATACTCTCTTCGATAGTCGGCCATTGATGTTTCAATTCCAAAAAAGTTCATCTTGTGAAAAATACGCGTGTGATTGCGATTAGTTTCATACTTTGAAACTCGTAGTTTTACGCCAACTCCAACATTTTTAAAATATTTATTTTTCTTACTGCTCGTAAATTTATAATTCACTTCTTCGTCGTCCGATAAAATAAATCAAAAACATACTGTCGCGAAAATATCGAATTAGAGTGTAAATACGAAAACGTGCTGGACAAATGAGAAGAAAAAATTTTCAATGTAAATGCTTTTATAGTGTTTTATGGCGCCCAGAATTACATAACCGATTAATTGCTCGGTTGCTGTAATACTCAGTGTCGCATCCTAAATACGATTATAGCGTTTTTACTCTTCTATCTCTAGCAGACTGTATGGATTATTTCATTTTTTAACTTCTCATTATTGCTTTCTAAGTTTCACCATGACTCTGTTTAAACTAATTGATTTTTTTTTTGTACGTCAGATGCTATACCACCCTGTATGCTGATTTTTGGTGACATCCGATAACGTAAAACTTGGGGGATCAAGTCATGACTCCGCACCTGTGGCCAACACTGAATTTCGAGCGTCATTTTCCATTGTTTTGACGAGAGGTTCCGATGATAAAATACCCGATGCGACCGATGGAAGGATATTTCGAGTGGCCTTCTTTTGGCTTCGAAGAAATAGATGCATTTGAAAACTTGAATGAACAGGTTAGTGGGTCTAATCTTATTTTATCGTCAATATCCTTACGTGTTCGGAAGTCAAAATTTTTCCAAGTCCTCTTTCTCTTGTGTACAGTTCGAAATTCAAAAGTTTTCCAATCACCTCTGCTCTCCCTGAGTTTCCCCTTTTATCTCTGCTTCGATGATCTAAATTTTTCCATGTCTCGTGCACACTTAATTTAACACGAAGTTTTCGCTCTGAATGACGTCGCAACCGAGCGTACACCAGATGACGGTTTTTCTTACCAAGTCCTCTCCCTTGAAACATGTTATCAACAAAATGGAAGTATGACAAACAAATTTCCAAGTCCAGACGGGAATCGAGACTGTGGCCTCTTATCACTATGACGAAGACGATGATCTCTGCGCTACCAAGCCCGAAGATCAGATAGTCATATTTCGACTTGAGAAACTTAAATACTTGATGTATGACAATCGTTGTTCGCGATTTTCTTCGAGCTTGATCGTATGTGGGTTATCGAACTCGTCATTGAAACGTAAGCTAGCGGCTTTTCGTCCAAGGTGATCCAGCTAGGAGATTCGTTAGTGTTATTTCTCCCTCCATCCTTATTTGTACATGTTTGCTTATGAATTTTGTGAAACACATTGGATTCTTTAATAGGACCCTCTAACTTGTCCCGTGGTGAAGAAAACATATTCTTACGCTTCAGAATCGGTCGAGGTAGCTCATAATATTCCTATAAGTGGTATAAGTGATGGAAAGATCT